>JAIXMN010000005.1:1200000-1881682 GCA_025716815.1 Dichotomocladium elegans
GCCTGACTTCAATTATCCCCTCGCCTATAACACCATGCTCTTCTTCTTCACCATCGCGCTGCTCTACGGAGTCATTGCGCCGCTTGTCCTTCCATTTGCGCTCCTGTTCTTTGCCATCTCGACGATGGTGTACAAGTATATGCTCATGTATATTTACGTCACCAAGGAAGAGAGCGGTGGCCGCATGTGGCCCGTTCTCTTCCAATGTATCCTGACGTCGACGATTCTGTTTCAGGTGCTCATGATCATCATCCTCAATCTCAAAGGTGGACATACTCAGTCCTATGTTCTCATCCCGCTGCCTGTACTTACCTTGGTCTACATGTACTTTTATCATGTGCGGATGAAGTCCCTCGGCAGTTTCCTATCCAATACCGCTGGCGGAACGGAAGTGCATATCAAGGAAGATCTTGTCGAGGAGGAGAAGGATCATCATCATTCAGAAAAAGAAAGCCTTGGCAAGACCTTCCAGGACCCGGGCTTGACGAAGAAGCTCATGACACCTATGGTCCACGATGATGTAAAGCACCTGCTTCCTCAAGTCTATCGGCACGCAGTCCATCCTGTCCAGGAAGCGTTTGAGATGGTCCAGCACAAGGTCGATCTGGACGAACATCACGGGTTCCAGTATCAGCAACAGCAGCAACCGAACCGCAGCCACAGCCGCCGCTCCCACAGGAGCAGTAAACGCCTGACATTTGTTCAACCCGATTACAATGTCAGCGACGACGAGGAAACCACTCCGCTTGCGTTCTACGCCATCACCGAAGCCGGAGAGAGCGAATCCTCGGACGAGGAGAGTGAGTGCGATGGCATGATGCTTCCAGATCAGAGCATGGCAGAGGTACGGCCACACCAGCACCAGACGATGAGGGCTGCTGCAGTGGCAACAGCAGCATCTTCGTCGTCGTCGTCGTCGACATCCTCCCTCGCGAGAAGACAGCCAGACACATGGTCTACCATGGCCGAGCCGACATCCGGCGCCACACCCCGCGCCTCGGCCTTGCTGCCCTGTAGGACGCATGGCAGGCGTAATTCATTGCCGGCGCGACTGAGCATGCTATTCAGCTACAGCAGCAGCAGCAGCAGTAGTAGTAATAACAACAACAGCAGCAGCTTCGATAGGGAACATCTCAGGCGCTGGCACCAGTCCATGCCAGACCTTCTTTACGCTTACGCCGAACCAGGACAACAGGAAGATGAAGAAGAAATACAGGCCATGCATGTGCGCCGCTGGGATGGTCGTCGTGGCTCGGAACCTTCGCGGGTGTCCGGAACTGAGGACTCTTCGTTACCCATCCGTCCGATCCGAAGAAATCAGACACTTCCCTCCTGGAGGACCGAGCAATCGTACGACGCTAACGATACCCGGTCATCCTTCAATTCATCCACGTTCAGCGATATCGACTTCCGACGGTCCCAGGTGGGCCGCCGCGCGAGCATGGCGCCGTCAAGCACCCATTCGCGGTACAGAATCACATATTACGACGAGATCCTCAATACACCCGACTTTGACCGCCATCCATCTTGATTTATCCTATTGTACATCTCTAATTTATCATGTCAACCCGAAAAAGAAAGTTTATGTTTTTTTTTCTGACGCCCGATGGTAGATATACGAATGTTTACAGGTGGATATATATATATATATATATATTGGGTCATCATAAAGAAAAAAAAATACACACATGTAAATAACTGGACTGCGGGCGATGCGACCAAGGGAGAAAAAAAGGATGGGAGCGGACGAGGTGTTTGTCTTTGGCTTTTACAATTTGGCCTGGGGCTTGATATCGGTCTTGAGGACCTCGCCCAAGTCATTGATGGCATCCTCCAGGCACTGCTTGAATTGATGTGTGCCATTATAAAACTTTTTGCCGTGGACCTCCAGGTCCTTGACACTTGCCACGTTGAAGCTGAATGCGTTGTTCTTGATCATATACGCGACACCAAAGCCATCATTGGTCACCTGGCCCCAGCCGTAACCATCAAAGTATTCCGATGACAGCTGTGAGGTGGACAAGTACCAGTGGGACGAGTACGCATAGGCGGGATCGGCAAAGATCGCAGGCATAGGCTCACCCGCTTTGATGCAGTGCTTTAGACCGAAGAGGTGGCGGTCCACGCCGCGCGCATTCACACACATGGCCATGTAGGCGCCCTGTGTCTTGACAGCCTTGCGATAGGCGGCCACCTTCTCTTCTGTACTCGCCTTGGGATCCTCCATTGTCTTGCAGAATGCAATGGAGTCCTCCGACACTGTGCGCGACGTCTCCGTGCGACCGAGCTGGAACTTTCGCGTCTGCGCAGACTCATACGTAGGCCGGTTGACACCAAACATCTTGTAATAGCCGAGCTGGATCACCATCTGCGCAAAACCATCCGGCGAAGTCTTGAATTTCTTGACCTGATTCTTGCCGAAACCCTGGAATGCAAGCACAGTCAGCTCATGTCGGCTGATCAGATCGTCGAAGCGGGCCCCTGCCGCCTGAACAATGTCATTGATCTCGGATGTCACATGGAACTGAAGCTCTTCGGGAACGGGCAGGATCGTATTACATTGAATATCCTCCACTGGCGCCTTGGCAACACTTTGATTTTTCGTAATTATTCCCTGTAAGACGCATGGATGATAACAACCGGCCCTACTATTCCTCTTCTTACCTGTCGCAGACAAATTCGTTCAAGCGACACGTGGCAGTACCGTCCATCATCGAGTGCTAATATGTACCAAAAAAGAGAGGATGGGAAGTAAATGGATCAATCACCAGTGCTTTTTTCCCTTCCAGACCTTATTCAAAAATAAGTTACCTCGCCCATGAAGCCGGCCCTACCATTCTCGAAAACGATGAACTGGCAGGGTTTGTCGTAGAAACGGTTTCGGCCATCACCATGCCAGCAAGCGCGGCAGCTCTCGTCACGCGCAACTGGGGAGGAATCATCCAAGCAAACAACGAAAGAGGCCGACTCGATCTTCTCAAGTAGAGCCTTGTTCTCAGGATGAGCAGCAACGAGGGCCTTGCGGTTCTCGGTCCAGAGATCGCGGTTGTCGGCGGTCAGGGCACCAAGACCGACGCCCTTGTTGTAACCTGCGGCATCAATGACACGCTGGAACTGGTACTCAAGTTCACCTGTTGTCAACTGGCGGCCGTTTTGCACAGTGTCGATGACATAGAACTTGTTTTTGCGGATTGCAATAATGTGGGTATTCTTGAAGGGGTCAAACATAGCATTGACGTCCGCCTCAGCAGCTGGCATGCGGCAGTTGTTGAACATGTATTTGTAGCGATCCATGCACATGGGCTCGCCCTTTGCAAACTCGGGAACGAGCGTGTTCCTGATTCAACATGCCCAGCCATCGGTTAATGTCAACCATTCCAACCCCTTTAGTCTTCGTAATCGAATCAGAAGGGGACACTTACTCTATAACCTGCTTCTTGAATTCAAGCGCGGCGGTGGTAATAGCAGCTGCGCGTTTGGCAGGCAGCTTGCGCTGGATATCGTTCTTGTAGAGATAAAAGTAGCTGACATAGACAACAACAGGGTCCCGATAGGCCAGATAGGCATCATTGAGCCACCAGTCATCCATCCAATTCAGGACCGAGGGATCGGCCGCCTTATTCTCGAGTCGACGCTGGAGCTCAGCACCAACACCGCTCGACACAAACTCCTTGACTGCAGCCTCGGTACGCTTGTACTCAGCCTCGCTCAGGAGCGGTTTGACAGTCATGAGGTATTTGGGAAGTGTCTCCTGAAGCGACGGCACGGGCAATCGGGGGAGATTGCGCTGGTAGCGAAGCATTGGACCTGGAGCATCGGGATCGACAGGTGTCTTGGGACCGGATTTAGACTACAAGAGCATGTTAGGCAACGCTGGACGGGCAAGACACTCGTGGCGGAAACACTTGGGATGGAGAACAGACGTCAATGGACTTACAGCAGCAGCAGTCATGGCAAGGGAGGAGAAGAGGATAGGGAGGAAAAGTGGAAAATGTAGGCGGAATAAGCAATGCTTTTATTTATGTGGTCATTTATTCATTTTTCCGACGTCTTTTGTCAGCAAGAATTCATCTTCTCCCAACTCGTCCGCCTTTCCCTCCTCAATTCCACTAAACTTTCACCCGTGTTTTCTTCTTCTTCTTCTGAAGCTCTTTACAGCTAATCGACAGACCATAATGTTTTAGTAGGGCGCCCTGAAAGCGCTTAATGGAGGAAGTTTGGAGGAAGGAGAAAAGAATCAGGTGTCCGAAGCAATTTCACGTGGATGCTCTTTCTGGTCTTTTTATGATTATCAACAATTCTGTCGGCAGCTGGGACTTCGGAGGAGGTCATACCTCCACACCAGAGGAATCGCTCACCCTTGAACACTATAAAAAGCTATCCGAGAAGACCTAACAGAGCAGTATTATTCGACAAGAGATGGATATGCTTTGAAAGAAATAGCATAGTTGACAAATCAATAAAATCTGTCTCCATCCATGAATGTCGATTGGGAACGCGCACTCTATACATGAACAACAAGAAAGACGCCGCATTGTCAATGGCATGCCGACAAACTATCTGTTTTTTTTCCCTTGGTGGTCGAGGGAGTTTTTTGAAACGCAGGTTCTTTTCTATTGCGCGTAGGATTTTCTAATGCGATGGGTAACGCTTGGTCATTTTTACATTGCTTTTTACGAACCGGGGAAAATGGTCGTCGATTGGAAACAAGTGACGGTAATGATCACTCAGTATTGATTACTGGCCATCATAGCAATAAGTTGCCCGGACGACTTGGACTCTTTTTCGTTATGAGTTTGCTGGTGCCAAAGCGACTTGTTCACCACCAGGGGATACTGATTTTGTTTGCGAAAGCCATGATACCATCCCGCTAGAACAAAATCAAACACTCATGCGCACGCGACACGCACGTACACCCATTTTTGACAGCTTGTGGTACCACCTAATGGGAACCTTATAAAATGATGTTTACTGCACATTGACAACCTCTTCCCCATCACCCGCACGTCTAATCCTTCTTCTCGCCGCGATTCCTACCAATCCAACACCCTTGAACACCCAACCTCAAACACTGCTCTCAAGAGGTCCTGAATGACTCTATCTTGGACTATAGATTGATGGATGATGTCCATGCAATGACATGGCGTGACACGGCCATACCAGATGGCGCGCTGCCCCTGGTGGGTATACATGACGAGGTTGCCTGCGAACGCATGACCTATGGGCACACATACGCATCCACATACATATGCATGCATGCACGCATTGTGGGATGCTCGATGGCTCAATTCTCCATAGTTCTCTTTCCTTTCCCTGGTGCTTACCTCCCAGATGACTGACCAAGGCTACCTCGGCGGAGACGCCGGCCATACCGACAGCGTCCTCGAGCGCCTTTTTCAGCATGGGTCCCACAGTCCCGCACCGTTTGTCTTTCCGCGCGTGACCGCATACCAAGAGGAGATTGTCGAAAGGCGAGGGATGGACCTCGAAAGGTTCGGCATTGGGCCTGTTGTAGATGAATTCCAAAAGTTTTTTTGCACGCCGGCTCGTGACGTTGGCAATGACAACATTGTCCGGTAAGAGATGAACATCGAATGCGCCTCGCTTCGTGGAAAATGTCGATGGCAGCGATGCGTTTGTTACCAGAATGCGTTGCTGCTGCTGCTGCTGCTGTTGCTTTTGTTCATTATCACCAGTATTTAGCAAGGAACGGTAACGATTCGCCTCGGTCCGTTTCCAGACCTTTCTCCGTTCGTGAATAGCCTCAATAAGAGCCTGAGCAAGGCCTTCGTCCTCAATGTGTGCAGGCCAATCGGACTTGCCGGTCAGGATCACAAGATGAATGGCGTAGGCCGGTACGGTGTTATGCAATGGCTGTGATTGATCAATACCCAGCTGCTGTGACGGGACAGACGGGTGCTGTGCGCAAGGGAAGGTGCAAGCGCCACAATCACTGGTGGTCGTTGACTGAATCGCAGGGAGCGGTTCGCTTTTCAGGGGAGGCAGACACAGCGCGGTGCAGTCGTCCGGGCACGTTTCTTTCGCGTTAGGCGAAGACGAATAGAGGCTGTTCACGCATCTTGATATCCACTCCATCGGAAACAGTTCATAATAATCACCAGGTGTGGGGGAGGGCTTTGCTAAGTAAAGGACGAGTGGGGAAGAAGACGAAGAATATTCGGTCCCGCTTTGCGGCAGACACACACACACACACACACACTGAGAAAGAGAGCGAGAGAGAGGGGAGAAGCGCACACGAAAAAACCTGGAAGTCACGGATCCTAAAACTCACCTGAACCCCGACTTAACATGCGTAGTTCTCTTTACTCCCTAACTCTAGTAAGACGGTCTTGAAACGAAGAAGGCGATCCTTGGACCTACCAAAAGCTTAAGCAAAACGAATGGCTCCTGTGCCTTCAGCGGAAACAATGATAAAACCCCTTCCTTATCTTTTTTACTACCATTCTTTCTTTCTCTCTCTCCTATTATTTTTTTAATTAAAAAAACGGACAAAGATAAAGTGTAAGTCATGATCAACATAAAAATATTACAAAGGTTCGTATGTCCAAATCCTGGCACGATTATCACCAGATCCAGTTGCGAACATGGGACGGCTTCTATTAGGACTAGTAGCCACCGAGATGACTATCATAAACCGCGTTAGCTCTGGTATTAAGGATATCATACCCGATCCTTGCAAGAGCACGTGCGCCACTTACCTGAGTTCTTGTGTCCTTGTAGCATAAACTGTGTTTGGCCCGTACGAGGATCCCAGAACTGGACGCCACGGTCCTTGGATCCGGACACAATCCAAAAGCTATCGGGAGTAGTTGCCACCGAGAGGACAAAATCCTTGTGTCCTGTAAAGACTTGCTTGCACGGATTCTTGCTGCGCTCACCGTACATTTGTGTGCCGAGTTGCCACATGCGCAGGGTCTTATCCAGACTGCCGCTGACAAGCGAATTGCCGTCGGGCATGAATGCGACAGAATAGACGCTATCTTTATGACCCTCCAGACGCTCCAGCAGCTTTCCGGTCTGTGCATCCCACACACGTACTACTTTGTCCAGACTGCCTGCAGCGACTAGCCGACTGTCGGGAGAGATCGCCACCGACGTGACGCCCGGGTCTTTCTGGTCGATTTCGTTGATGGGTAGCACATGCCTACAGCGACCGCTCTCCCAATCCCATATCCTCGCCGTTCGATCACCGGAGCCGGATACAAGGTAACTCCCGTCGCGACTGAACTCAAGCGAGTAGATATCTTGTTCGTGTCCCTGAAGTACATTGCGAATGCTCCTTCTTTGGATATCCCAGATCTAGATATCCTCCATGTTTCAATAACGACCTCCCTTTCCTTCTCTCTGCTCGCGATAGCACCGACTACTCACCCTGATCTGCTTATCCTCAGCACCCGTGGCAAGATACTTGCCATCCGGACTGAAGCTAACAGAGCGGATGTACAAGTCAGCTTCTCTACCAGCATTCTCATCCTGGAGAACACTGCATGTTCAATCATGAATGTAAGACGATGGAGGAACTGGTTATAACGCCCCATCAATCCCAGCAAAGGCTTACGCAATGATACTTGAATTATAGGTGTCGTATATATAAGTTGCCTGATTACATCCAGCAGCCAGAAATCGACCATCGGCGCTGAACTTGACGCAGCACACCACGCTGCTGTGGTCAAAGGTGTGTAATAACCCAACCTTGAGGCAACGTTGCACCTTGGGATTGAATCTATCCAGCCCAACGATATAAAACAAGCGGTATTAGATTAAAGCCACGTACTAACATTAGATGTTCCTTACAGTGCAAACCAGTCCTGTCCTTCAACCTTCATATTCGCTGGCACAGCCTCCGGATCCATATCAGCGAGTCCGCCACCACCTCCATTTCCTGGACCCATATTAGGGGTCCACCTGCCGCAACGGAAGACGGTGGCTGTAGCGGCGGTGGCGGGCCACCGAGAGGTCCAGCTCCGGGCGGCTTGACAGACATACCACGTCCAGCAGGTACCATTTGATCTATCGGGGCAGAAAACAAACAAGCACACAAAAGACAGTCAGAGGATCACCGAATGAATTAGGCAAAAGATGACAATGTTTGGAATCCATTTTACTTGAGGGTGGTGGTGGTGGTGTACTGCTAGGATGATGTAAGCTGCCTCCATTGTGATACGACGGTTGGGATGGTGGCCCGCCGGACATGGGCATGGATGTCGGTTGTTGTTGCTGCTGTTGCGGTGGATGAGGAGGACCATGTGGGCCGCTTGAGTAATGATGTTGATTTGACTCCATCATAGGAGGAGGCTGTGCCTGTGCTGAAGATGGTGGTGGTGGTGGCTGAGAGTAACCGGCAGGACCTGTTCGATGTGTAAGCATCAATCACGCACATTCACCCATTCCTTTTTTCTTCTTCGTCAAGCTTTTTTTTTTGCTTTTTTTAGGAAAAAACCATACCTCCGCTATATCCACTTGATACCGGAGGAGGAGGACCCCCATGTTGCACCTATCGCGTTAGAAAGGAAGAAAATGAAAGATGAGTGAGAAAATTCGGGTTTATGTAATCGAGATGAGACGCGCTACCTGCTCGAGCTGCTGTCGCAATCGTGCAATTTCTTCCTCATATCTGTGTTTTTAAGGAGGAGAGGGGATGAAGGGCGAAGCATCTGTGAGTCATTCATGTTCCCAGTGCAAAAGAAGCAGAGGATAGGACTAAGGACTTACTGCTTTTTCATCATTTGTTGCATACGTTCCATCTCCATGAGATTCTGCTGGAACATGTTCATTTCCTGGATTTGGCTGTTCACTATGCGTACGGTGTGTTTACTTATGCTTTTGTGGGTCCAAAAGGAAGAAGGGGGAGGATCTTGTTGTGTATTTGGCTGTATGACGTACTTTTGTGTTCAAACTCGTCTCGCTGGGTTTTGACGACGATCGCCTCCTGTGTAAGCTGATCGAATTCGGCCCTGACCGCATCGAGCAGTTCAATGAGGCGGCTTTGGGTCGTCGGGACCATAGGTCTGTGATTGTATACTGACATGGTGACTGTAAACAAAAGAATGCATGCGGAGAGGATGTTAGGTGTGAGCGAGAGCGATGGCGTCTTTTTGAAAAAGGGGGGTGGGTGGGTGATGGAAAAGGGAGATAGAGACTTACTCTTGGACGTCTGCTTTGCGAACAATACAAGAGCGTGTCGTCACAAGCAACAAGACACGCACTCAGAAATAAGAAAGGAGAGAAGAAAAAAGAAGAGATCCCCACCACTAAAAAAAGTCCTAAAATCACCACCGGTTGGGGGGTGGGCGAAAGCGGTTGGAGGATGGTGCTGGGGGGAGAGTACTTTATTTTCAAAAATAAATTTCGTGAGGAAAATAAAATGTCGCACAAAAATATTATCAATGTCGCATAAAACATAAAATTTGTCGCATGGATAAAGAAGGCCGGAAACATAGCCGTTAGTCAACAGAATATACCAGACCCCTTCTTACTCTTTAACGTACCCCGAAGGTAGCTAGATGTATCATTATGATAACCATGGCGGAAGAGGGAAGAAAGGAAGATCTGGAGCTGTTGAGCATTGACGGTGGATGCGACGGCGGAAGGATTTGAGGAAGGAATGAGGAAGGGACGACGAAGGACCATTGACAACACCAGCGGCAGGAGCATTGGGGGAAGCAATAGAGGAAGCAGACGAATACAACAGCACCTCGACGAAGCCATGGTGGGAGACCTGCGCGGGTGTAGCCAAACCATGGTCCCACCAAAACCCATATCCTCTCCTCTCGAAGCACTTGAGTTAGGTGGATATCGTTATCTGCAGAGCATCCGGAATATTAAAAGATTTGCAGAATATAACAAATCGGTATGATACGGTAACCTATTGCCTTTTATTTTGCTCTTGACAGTTGACCAAAACTCCTCAATCGGATTGAGTCCAGGCGATTATAGTGGAGGATAAGCACGTAGATATCCTCGAGACTTGATGTATTTAGAGATATCTTCAGCCTTATGGACAGGTACATTATCCATTACCAAATAATGGCCCTTCATATGTTCATACTTATCCATCTCGTCCGTCGTAGCCTTAAGGAAGCTGAGATAATGTCCAGTTACAGTTCCTCTGCTCGTAACTTCGGATAGCCCTGCCCTCTTTCTTTTCTTGATTGGTGGCTGCGGGAGTCTCAAGCTACATTTAATGATCCCTGATGCTGAGATTGCTCCCAAGATTTCGGTTGTCTTTGCTCTTGTCTTTGTTATTGTGACCACTGCAGGAGACCCTTTCTTGGACCATGCCATGCTGCGCTTCATATTAATACGGAACCCAGACTCGTCAAGGAAAACGCAGTTTTTTCTAAAGGCGCACCCAGTCAAGGTGCTCTTGGATCTTTGCAGCGCTATTCCCGTCTACAGGCTGAAACCGAGCCATTTTCAATGACAAGTTGTATTTGTTTTTCATAAATCGATGGAGCGTCATTTTAGCCCCTCAAATCTTTGGAGCAGTTGTTCCTTCAGCTGCCCTAGAACAATGGATGAATTCCCATCAATGCATTCTAAAATAACGCTCTTATACTCTTCATTGAGAATACGCAAACGACCCCTCGCTTTAGGTTTTATAAAGATGCTGTTAGGGTCTTTCCCGTACTGTAATACCCGTCGCTGGGCTGAACGAACATGGATTCCTAGCTGTTTTGCAGTAGCTGATGCACTCAAGACTTTCCCAAACGTCCGTTTGAAAGATCTGACCTTATCTTGGCCAGTGTGCGCTGTGTAACTGCGCTTGATACCCGCTTCTTTCATCGGAATGCCTGTATCCTTTCGCTTGGGAATGTGTGTGGTAGTATGATCAGGGTTATCTTTGCAAGATATGCTGAGCAGATATTCAGTACGAGAACATTGGATTGCAGAGAGTACATTTCTTTATCAACGACATGATCTTGGCCATCTTCGTAGAGAAATAGGTTGCTCACTCAGAATGTAAACGTATATAAAAAAGAAATAGTCAAAAGGAAGAAATGGAAGCGACCTGTTTCGGTGGATGCATGTGACATTTGATTTGTCATCATGCGTATTCTGGGCAAAACGCAATTTTATTTTTGTGATTCTGCGACTTCAGAACTGGCATGGGTGCGACTTTGATTTTGTAAAATGGTGTATCTTCATGGGGTGTTTGGGCATGAGTGGGGGGGATGTCCATGAGATAGCGGAAAGAATACGCGCAGAACAGAAAAGTTTAATGTCACGCGGCAGATGATCTCTTCCAAGCGACTTACTTTCAGTGACGTCCCCTCTATTCATCGAATGGAGAGCAGCCCAAGCATCTTAACCTTGCGACAACATGGTCCGAAAGTTCTGAAAGGGATTTCGGACGTCAACATTTGAATCAGATCCGGGTGGCCAGGTGCGTGCGGGACGGCTTCGAAGCAGCTTAGAGAGGAAAGCGCTGGACTGGCTTTGACCCTCTCGGCTTTAGAAATTTGCAGAGTTCATTGGCTTCATTGTAAATGAGATGTTTTCTGTGAGCATGTTAGTGCCGTCGTACGCTAGAAGGCTCGTTGGGATCGGGGCTTCTGCATCCTAGTACCTTTCTCTCAAACCTGGAGGAAATTCATTTCATTGTTATTATGCATTTCCTTGCACACGTTCAATAGATTCTTGATATGACACCGGAAACCTTCGCCAGATCAACCTGGACATTGATCTTGTGGGCTATCAGATCGTCCGTGCTGACATAGGCCGCTGCCTGGGACATGTTGCGGTGCGCTCTAAATTCAATATTGGCAACACTTGTGTAGCCTTCGATGCGTGCCCATATGTCCGTGCTAATGGTCTCGATTAGCTGCTTGATTTTCTTGCGAATAAACGTTCTCCCCGCCAGACTGAATTTAACTTCAAAAAAGAACGCTTGGCAGAGGAGCTCTCTGGGATCGGTGACAGTCGCGTTCCAACTCGTAGAAGAGAATCCAGGGCAAGATCGGGTAAGTGTGCATGGTAGGAAGGTGGGTGCCTTGCATCGGGTTCTACAGTGTCTCGTGGTACTCCTGCTTCCGCGCAACAGATTTCGAAGAGGTCTTGATAATAATGACATTGTCTTCGGCAATTGTCAATACGATAGTGAGTTTGACAAGTACACGGCAGCGGATATACCGAGTTCGAACAAAAAGGAAAGGACATCTCAGACAATTGATGTCCATATGGTTGACTGATAAGTCCCTTTCAACTATCCATGCCTTTCTTTGTCAACCTCTAACAATAGTCGCAACCGTTGAAGGGGCTTGCTAAAATTACGTATATAGGGGTAAGGAGTACACTGGGCGGATTGAGTACGTATAAGACAATATATTAGTATTCGCTTCTATTGATGCTGCTCGTGAGCTCCCTGAGCATTTCTTCATAACAGAAGCTACTTGATAAATGAATATACTCCTGCCATTTTTGGTGATCGCTCTTCCAATAAGATACACTCTTATTGAGTCCCGCGAGCCATCGCCTCAGACCGCACACGCATATGAACAGACACTTCAAGATGATGAATCTTTACATTGACTTGCTTTTCTTCGAATCTCGCACTTTATGTCCTTTGTAGATTGACCAATCGCACGCATACCCCGACGAGATCGCGATTTGACTGACTTCAAGCGGGGACTTCACCTGCCCCGCTTTTTTTTAACTGAGAATCCGTTGCTTCTAGTGTTGTTTGTCCTTGCTCCTGGCACACCACACACCATCCGTTGTGGTTATCGCCACGTGCACATATGAATACGCCTGCTGAGCTGGGATACTAAGTCAAAGTGAACGGAGGATGAATTACAGTACCTGCGCTCGCTGGCGTGCACGCCAAAGCACTTTAGGTGAGACTGTTCCTGCCACACGGCTCATTTAGCGATGATTTCGCTGAATCGCTCCCAAGCGGTAGCATTCATGATAAAACTGGTGCTACTTATGTGTCGGAAGGCTATTCTTTAATTGGTTACATCTCATTGACGGTTGAAATGACTACGATGGGGACAATATGTATAATCAACTTGTGTTCCTCGCCTATCAAAGCGACCAATGGCTATCGATACTACGCTTAAAAGAGCCAACCCTCTGAAGAAGCACGTGATTTCCATCTACGTCGGCTGTGCTCAAGACGGCGCGATCCAGAATTAGTTTGAGAACCTCGAACGCTTGAAACTCCGGATGGGGACCTTTCCTTGCGGTGGTCGCGTCATATTAATTAATTAATCGACCAGCATACGAAAAACATTTTTGATGTATATGTTAACCACAAGGAATAAAAAGAGGCCTTTGACGTGGATCCTTATATGGCTAGGATTCGAAGTTCTTGCGCACGTCCCCCGAAAACGAATCCACGTGATTCACGATTCACGTAGTTCTAGCTCATTTTTTTGGAATCGGTGAAACATTTTATGGATCTAACAGCACGTTTAGAACTTCAACGGGCACTCGCAGCACTGACGATCTCTTGTGTTCTGTGGCACTTTCTGGTGCAGCGAATCAATTTGGTATCAAAGGCCTTGTGATATTACAGGTGTTACTCATGGCCATGGTCGTGGCAGGAGCAAGGTAAGTGGCCAGTTTCTACAACAAAGCAGGGGAAGCAATACTACTAGATACAAAGAACAACAGACTCCAGAGCCAACAAGGTTGCCGAAGAGAAGCAACCCAGCATAAGTGACAGAAAACCATGGTTCAATGGGTCGCGGTAAATCGACGCATGGCATGCCGTTAAAAGGTGTGCATTGTTATAAGAGTGGCTCTCATGGGTTCAAGCAACGAATTAACGCGGCTGAGAACACATGATTGGGCGTAAATGATTACATTTGCTTTAATAAATGCTTAAGTATTGAAAATAAAAAGATATTTGACAAATAAATCGTAACAGTGAGAACACCTACGTTAGAAGTTACACCATTGCATACTTGGAGTAGAATATATAAAACTCATCAGGTCTGGTTCAAACTTATAAACTGATTAGCTGATTACAAAATTAGGCCATAATCTGTTTCAAAAAGATCAGTTATGCCTTGGTTTTAACCATTTCCGACGAGTTTAAATTTCCCATAGTGTCAATTCACATATCTTGTAAAACGCAATAAAGGGACCACGAAGGTGCTGCGTCTACACAATATCGTCGAGAATGTTCAACAAAATGGTGCAGGCACAGGATACGGTTCATCAAATTATGATGCAGGGCGCTATGTTACAGATGTTGGCTGTATTGAAGGGTTCGCGTGTACGTTGGAATCGTTTTTTTTTTACTCTGGACGTTACTGCTAGATATATCCCAATTTGGATATCGGCACCATGTAATTAGGGAAACTCAGTGATTCCCGATAGCAAATATCAGAGGTATATGATATTGGCAATAATGCAGTACTTCTGTCATTGTGCAATACTGTATTTGTAAATATAAAAAACTACAGTAATACTATGGCTAAGCAGAATCGAATGAGGGGATCTTTACATAATATAGCTGAACAAGTTCCAAAGAGGCTGGTTAAAAATTTACCTTACTTTAATAATAATCAGTTCCAACCCGTTCTAACGAATTTCTTTCCAGTAATGCAATCATTCATCCAGTGGTCTTCCGAAAGCCGACATAGTTCGGCGACCTTTTCCTTTGATCTTGTGATCGACACCATCCCCCTCACGAACGCAGTCCAAGCGTCCTTGAATCTGTTCTTCGTTATTCCGGTCGATGGGCATAAGATGTGCTTTTTGAGAGATATAAAAAAAAAACTCTGTGAATATTTGTTTCAACTTCTTCGAGAATTCTCCTTAACGCATTCGAGAATAACATTTCCGTGTTCCTCATTGAACATATACTGACTACCAGTCTCTCCCGTTTCTCAAAAATACTATCAGGGGTCTCTCGTACTTTTTGTGCTATGTGAACATGAATCCTCGAGCTATTTCGCAGCAGCATTCAAATATTTCTCACAGAACGACATGAAAAAGCCCACTTTATCCTAGCACGCATAATTTAGCTTCACTTGTGTCTCTCTCATAATGACATCATTACTACAGTAGCCTTTTCCTCCTTTCCTTGTTCATCCACTATAGCGATGGACATCACAGTACGAATAGTCCCGCGGTAATATGATGAAGAAACGTATGTAGAACCAGACAGTCGTTTGCATCTTGTATTTAGAATGCTCATGGAGCAGCTGCTCCAAAGATGTATGAGCTATTATTATTAAAAATGTGGACAGGGACTCAACTTCAACTTATATAGAGAGAGAAAGCGTTAAGAAAATATTCCAAGAGTGTGCCTTGACTGGGTGTCGCCGATGGGACGTTGATTGACATCGACTTTGGAAGAAATGATGAATTAGACTTTCATACTTAACACAAAAGCGCTATATGCCATGATCCAAGA
Organism: Dichotomocladium elegans; assembly: GCA_025716815.1. Classification (NCBI taxonomy): domain Eukaryota; kingdom Fungi; phylum Mucoromycota; class Mucoromycetes; order Mucorales; family Lichtheimiaceae; genus Dichotomocladium; species Dichotomocladium elegans. The sequence goes on from JAIXMN010000005.1 coordinate 1,215,392, forward strand.
AAAAAGAATTTCTGAAGTAGCTATGGTACTAAAGTCAAGCGCTCCAGGTAAGAAAAAAGAAAGATGGCGGGGTCGAATCCAGAGTTCCAAAACAATAGATACATACGTAGTGCATATATATGAACATAAAGTGTGAAAGCTCCTATTCGAACGGCTGCATACGTCCTGTAGCTATAGGCCCTCAGCGGTAGTTGATCTGGATTGATCTGTTGAAAGATCTAAAAGAGTGTTTATGGTCTATGTCAACCATTATACATTTTTAGTCTTTTGAATCCGATGTTTTTTTACGCTTTATTTTATTTCCATAAAGGTAGAATTTCACCCTCTGAACGTCTTATCTCGCATAAAAAGAGGTTGATTTGTAGTCGTACATGTGATGAACTTGCTCGGATTTCGCCCCCACCCACCCCGGTTCAGACTGCGTAGAGGAGGCCAAAAATCTGTTTACCTAGGAACATGCGAGGCAAGCAGGTTTCTGATACGCTTTAACCTTTAGGAAGCCTTACGGCGTACCCCCCTTACCTTAATTTCGGACGCTGAGAGGCTAATAAGTGTTACATATGCTCGAGAAGAAAGCAGTCGAATGAGTAGTAGATCGCTGTTGACCTTCCTTTTTTATAGACATGCATATAGTACTTAAGATGTACATGTTTCCCATATTTGACAGTTCACCAAAAGATAGTTGAGGGACAAGAAGCAAGGCTTTTCTGTCAGGCGTACAGACATATTTAGCGCAGACATTCATAGAAGCAGAAGAAAATAGGAAACGAAAGAATCGAAATAAAAGAAAAACATAGCGCTAGGGTGAAGCTCTCGCTGCTGGCTTGGGGATATGAGCTGGTGAGAAGGTAAAAAGAAAGATGAAGTAGATTGAGTGCCGTGAATATAATAATAAAAGGAAAAAGAACGTCGATGGTAGAAGGATGTGTGCAATGTACGCTTTGCCTCTTTCCTTTGTCGCATTCTTCCCATCATTGGTCATTAAGGACAAGGCGGCCTGAGCCGTCTTGCATAGCTTCATATTCCACTGTAACTGTTAGTCCACTCGACAGATGATGCGCAATCACACCCTCGTCCACCAGAATGAATATATCTGAAGATGTTGCCTCGTCTCGACGGCGCCACACCACATCTGTTATTTTCTCGGAAGCAACAGAGAGGATATCGCAGAGCTTCGCCTTGAGTTCGTCGACAGTCCACTCACGAAGATCAATCGGTCGATTGTCACCTGATGATGTCCGAACGTAGAGGGCTGGAATAGTAATATCATTAAGCAAGGCACGATAGACAAAATTGAACCATTAAGACATACGTGAATGAATTTCTCGGCGCTTATATGCTGATGACGGAAGAGGTACAACGGGCAGCGGAACGGCATCATCATCATCGTGGTCTTTCCTCCCTCTTTTTCTGTTTGCAATCATTATTGATGCCGGCGGCAACGACCTGAGCGGCGATGGTGCCACAGCTGCATAGGGCAGTGCATAGCCAGACGCCGGAGCTTCCATGAGGTTGATCCAGCGGGGCTGAGGGGTGTTGTTACCGTTATTGATACATGGCTCCCAGCTGGGATAGGTGGGAGGAGCTGTCATGATGCGTGTATGTCGCATGGGAAATGGTGTCGAGGTTACTATGGGAAGTACGGTTGATGAGGATCCCATGAATTGCATGACAGGCAACTGTTGCTGTTGCTGGTGCTGATGCTGCTGATGGTGGCATTGATTAAAAGGAAGAAATTGGCCTATTTCCTGTGTGTCTGGAGTGAAGACGCTGTACGGTAAAGGCTGGGTGTGCATGAGCCATAAATGACCACCTTTGAACATGTTTAATTTCTAATGTCGCTGTTGCATGTCCTACAACTTTACCTGGCATCCTTTCAAACTGCTTTTCCATTTGCTTCGCATCATCTTTGCTCTTGCGTTCAGCTCCCTATTGTCGTTGTAGCGGATATGAGATTTATCGTGTGCCTCCTTCTATCTACACATTGTTTCAAACCTTATCACGAAAGAGCTTAATTTTGCAAAACGATCGCTCATGAACAGTCATTGAACTCGGCGATCGCTCGTCCTCTTCTTTTTGGTGCTGTTGTTGTTGTTGTTGTTGTTGTTGTTGTTGTTGTTGTTGTTGTTGTTGTTGTTGTTGTTGTTGTTGAATTGCGCTACTTGAAAGGTGGACTCTCAAAGGAATTCCTTTTACACCTTTGATACGAGAAAAGTCGGTGGAGAGACAATTGAATCGAACATAAATCCGTGCATGTATTGACCAGTCAAATGTAACCCTATCAAAATCCGAAGATTGAATATTATGAATACCCACCGACTGAGTGCTGTCTTTGAGGAGGAGGAGATAAGATGAGATGGGAAGGTAAGCGGAAAGGCTGAGTGTCAATGTTCTCTTGAGTTAATTCGCATTCTCTGTTTGCTGTAGGCTTACCGAGATCAATGACGCGTGCTTCACAGGCGTCTTTTTGCTGGTTGAGCCAGAACTTCCAATAGTTCGAAGCAGCACGTCGATGGGCCGGATTGTGAAACATGATGGAGACTGTGCTTGTGATCGGCGATATCAAACGCCGGTGCTGATCTGTGAGCTCAATCACGTACCACTGTCCACGATTAAGGTACGTGACAGTGACGTCGTCTGTTTTTGGTGTGATGGCAGTGGGGGCTAATGTATATTTCATGAGAACCAAGGAAATCAGCCGCCCATAATGTATTTTTTATTCCATCCTGTACCTTGCAAGAGAGCATGGAAAGCGAGTGGTTTTCTAACCAAGATATATGGATAAGTAGTGCGTATGTTTTGGTGTGGGAGAGAAAAAGGAGGCTCCTTACGGTAAGTGGCTGTCGGGAAGATAGGATGGTGGCATAGGAAACCCGTCTCCCTGAGGCATATTGCTGTTCGGAATCGATGTCGCCAGATCCATCGGCGACGATGTCCGTAACGCCAGCGAGGAGGAGTATATGGCTGGCACTGGCACTGGGGACGGATGATCTGAAGAATAGGCTCGTTGAAAATGTAGGTGGTCCTGTTGCCGAGGAGATCTTGATTGTGGTACTAGAGACGGGGATGGTTCTACCATGGGAGTAGGTTGGCGATGATGATATTTGGATGTCATTTTCTGATAGGATTGTTGATGATGATGATGATCGTCTTGAGCTGATACTTGTTCCTCCTTGATGCGATGTTGCTGGTTACTAGAATACAGGGAGGAGATGCGTTTTATGTGAGTGAGGACGGGAGACTTGCGAGGTGAGAAGGAGAGAAAGAGAGGGAGAAAAAGAGCTGTACTTTTGTCTTTGCATCTTGATGGTTTCTGTTTGCCGGAGGGGAAACGGAATGGTATTTTTTTTTATTGTCAACAGCCAGTTTGATGGGTCAAATTTATGCTCAGCATGCAGCAACAAATCACGTTGTTGTTTTCTTTTCAAGCAAGCGTGTGCGTTGTCTGTGTGTACGTCTGCATATTTACCTAAGGTCAACAAGATCAACATTGACAAGAGATAAAGGCTACCTCTGGACAGACAGACAGAGAGAGAGAGAGAGAGAGAGAGAGTGTGTGTGTGTGTGTGTGCGTGCGTGCGTGGGGGTTGTGGACAAAATGCAGGAGGCGGAAAAAGACACGGGAGTGTTTATGAGTTGGTGCTTTAGGCTATAAGGAGATGTAAGGAATACAACGTTGTCGTATTGTTATATATTGCGCGTCATAAGGACCTCATTGTAACGAGAAAAGGGGGGGCAGGTAGCGATGGAGCGCTCGACAGAAGACGCGCGGGTGGCTGAACAGAGGTTGGTTGGTGTAAAAACGCGAGAGATGGATAGATCAATTGAGGAAGGCAGTACCGAGGTCAAGTGACGTTTTGGGGGTGAATAAGGAAAAGGGGGAGGGGGAGGTTATCGGCAATGCTAGAGATCGAGCCTAGAACGCGTCTAATTTACAACACTTGTCTCGAGAAAGAAAGACGGAGGAGGCATGTCTCGATACCCTTATAGGGAGGACGTGAAAAGGAGCGTATCGATCAATCAACCCTTTAGGTGTCCACACGTGGAGGAGCCATAATGAGCTTGCTCGTGGCGAAGATGCGTGGGCCTGTGTGTTACCACACGCGTTGCACTGGGGAATAAAGATGTATACTAATGCTTTGGGTCTACGCTCTCTGCCTTGCTTTATCGTATCCTCATCAAAGCTAAAAAAGAGGATATGGGTCATGCATGGTAGTGCATACATGTATCCAGGCCTGGCTCTCTTCCGCTTCACTTTGTGTTCCACATAGTCACAAAAATAAAGTTTTCATTAAAAAATTCCAACATGCATGCTCGTCAAGACTTGTTAAGAGGAAGGCTGCCACCGATCTAACCTCTCCTGCTGCGTATATTTTAGAGCCCAGTGCGTACGTCCATTTTTTAATTCCATTCGCCACCATCAAACCCAATAAAGCCCTATATCGTCATAATGTTAGCTGATGCCATTTAAGGGAACGAGACTGCGCTGCACTAGCGTTACGGATCTTACAGTGAGCAGGAAGATAGGGAAGAACTTCTTCTTTTCAATCAGTGAGCACCCTAAGAAAAAGAAAAATGTGTCGGATCATCAGTAAAACGTATCTTTCAAGTATCAAATGCAAACATACAGTTCCACGCAGATGTCAGACGGCCGTCAATACAACTACCAGCGTCAAAATAATTGTCGCTGCCTGAACCATCAAACCCGGAGGTAAAGAAATCATCTACGATAGCAAAAAGCATAATTAGAGTTCATCCAGTCATATTCAGACTCTCCCCTTCTATTTGGGACTTACGGAGTATATCCTTTCGGCAACCATCCACGCTACCATATAACTCTTCTATGTACTCTAAAGTGTCCGGGTCTTCCGCAATCTCGTCTATTCGGTCCAGGGTGTTGACAATAGGGCTGAGGATTCGAGCGACTTGATTGTACTATGGTTCATCGGAGTTTATATACACAAATAATTGCGCTGCATTGATTGAACCTTTTACCTTGTCAATAAACATAAAAGCATTAGGAACATCACGATCTCCGAGATGGATGGCGCTGCTGCCGACCCATGACCCGCATTTCTTTTGGGCCCGATTGAGGATCTTGTTCATCGCTGTCCCAATATTGCGGCATGGTTGTAAACGGTGCAGACCTTGACCTGTGTTAGTCAATCGATACGTGTTCGGTGAAAGTAGATCGTCATCCGATAGACTCCACAGCATAAACATGTCATTGACAATTTCACGCCACAAACTCAACGACTGATGTACATAAGCATACTGATTCGAATGTGAATGTGTCAAACGATGGCCATGTCTTCCTGCCACAATCGCGAGTGAATAGCCATCTTCTGGTTTCGACGGATCAAAGAATTTGGTGAGGTACTTGAGCATCCGATCACACGGGTCGCTAGTAGTTACCACCAGCAGTAGAATCAGAACCTTGCCCATGTACGAGCTAGCAATACACCCTACCACCCATTTGATTTTACCGATTGGCTTTGAGATATGCGTGGTTATCTGAGAGGGATGCGAGGCAACGGGTAATATCATCTGCCGAGATGTGCTCATTGGCATATTTTTCACTAAGCGCCTGAATGGCGCGCCGTTTTCGGTCCACCTCTGCATTGACCTGTTCTCTGGTCTTGAACTCGGACGAAACTTCCCGGGTTGCGAGGGCAATGAGATCATCATGGAGGAGAGCGAGGCCCCCCCTTTCTTTGAGAAAGTCAAATACAGTCTTAATGGGGATCGTGCATGAAAATCCCAGGGCATCCTCGACGTCGTGCGTTACAGAGTCCTAAAAAACCCGGAGCATATGCATTATCGGTCTACCCATCTTTGCATCTAGCTTGGTTCTACTTACCATGAGCATGTACATGAGTTTACCATAGTTGGACCGCATCTTCTCAGGATTCATAATCTTGTGACTAAAAAGTTCAATAAGTATACCTGGCCAACCATACATATCAACAGATTCTATTCTCCAGCAATTACCGTCTGCCCACTTCGAACACCTGCTGGAAGAATGTCTCATTCTCCTTGAAGCTGCTGCTCGAGAACAACTGTCTTCCTTGCTTGTAATTACCAGACACCAAGAGACCAGCAATGATGGAGCACAAGTCCCGGATTTGAGTCACCATTCGCCTTGTCTTATTTGCATAGGTAAGGATGTCGATTTTGTCTAATAAAAAATCAATAACTTAACCTGGACGCTGCTTTGGTCACCCTTTTTCTCTTAGACCTACCTGTATACTCAGAAACATTCAACGCTGCATCCAACCTGGCTGTATTATGAGTATTTTTTTCATCCAATAGAGATATACCCCATATCCTAAAACTCACAATCGCAAAAGCCGTCGCTCCTGTGCATCAAGCCGCAACGGTACATATTTTGCTCTAATTCAGGTTCCTTTTTTATCAACATCTTACCGACCATGCATTATGCGATTATTTCGATGTACCTTTTCTCCATCCACTGCCCAAACGTAGATCCGTTTCCCTGGATGATCGTCCCATCCACCAAGTCAAGGGTTGCTACTCGTTGGCCTTCCTATCAAAGGCAGATATGTTCAGCATGATAAAACAGACATTCCTCGACCCTAAAAATTCCAAAAAAGAACACGCCCTGGTTTCTTTTTCTTTTCGAGAAAAGAGGACTTACTCGATACGGTTCGGTGTCTACAAGGCTCATGGCATCGATGGCATTCTTGCTTTCCTTATTAGACGAGTGGATTTCGACTTTCCGTGCAGTATGTTTGCTACGGGTGCCCGTGCGGTGTAACATGGCTATGATTTATTCAGTGCCGAGATGGAACACATCAAATTCTCTCTACTTCCTTACCGTGACAGACTTCGCAAAAATCTTCATCACATTGCTCACAAAAGACCGAGGCCTAAAATATGTTACATGTCAACCCTGATTTGCAGCGATGCAAGAAGGAAATTGCCACAGCGCGATCTCGATCGTTACCTCTTGATCGCTGCATTCAACACAGAAGCGAGGAGCGTGCGATGACGAAGCAATTTGGAAATCCATTAGGTGCCTTGTGTATATGAAAATATTTATGTTGGATTATCTATAACGATGTACAAGGGCAACTTTCTAAGAGAGAGAGAAGGGGGGATTGTGCTGGGATTAATATCACTAGCAAAGGGGGTGCAAGCGAATAGAAAAAAAAGTGTCGGACTCGCTGAATCTTACAGCCAACTAAACCCCCTCTCAGTTGTAACCGATTTTTAATGGTGGAACCTCTGCAAGGATTGAATACCGCTTATCGTAGCAATCCTAACTGTTACTTAAAGGATAACTTTAGCCCAATACATAGCTTGTGTGATATACACGGAGAAATGGCGTTCTCACGATCACGTTCATGATTCCATTCTGCAGGCTGTTAAAAAAGACACGGGTACTGATTATTTATCCGATAAGCCTTGACAACTCGATCATTGCCGCTTAACGGGCCCTGTTTCTAAACGATCGGCATTTGAAAACCTGTTTGATAGGCGAGAAATGCCTTGTTTGTAGAATGAGGGTTATTTGAATCCATGCCGTCGAATCCATTCATCACAAAGGCACTCAAGCATTTTCACTCAGCTAAAGAACTCGAGTCTTTTCTTTCTGGAAATCGCACCCAGGATATCAATGAACGCGATGAGCATGGCGATGCGCTCGTTCATTTTGCTGCACGCGATCAGTCTGCCGACGTATTGCAAGTCCTGCGCAATTTCGGGGCTGACTTCGGGGCGGCGAATGAGCACGGTATGCGTCGGTTTCGTGGAATGGCTCAAGTACACGTAGACAATTGAAATGTAGAGCCGATAGGGAGACAGCCTCTTCATGAAGCAATAGACTCGGTCGAATGTGTTGATTTTCTTGTTGGGTGTTGTAATGTGGACGTGAACGCGCTTAAAAGAGGTGACTGGACACCTGCGATGAGCGCAGGTAGGTGAGCTGGCTAAGAGCGCCCGACAGACAGATAGGTGTTCAAAACAGTTCTATCTTTAGCCCTCAAGGGTCGCATCGATGTTATCCAGATACTGGAAAAGGGTGGGGCGCAGCTCAACCGGACCACAAAGGACGGCCGGACGGCTTTACATCTAGCCATTCAATACGGCAAGCAGAAACATCAAGAGTGAATCCTCCTTACCCTTCATATATCACCTTCGCGGTTATACCAACTTTTTTTTTTCTGGTTCCAGGCCATATGGACGCTGCAAGGTACCTTGCAGAACGGTCACCGGAATCGATCTTGAGACCCACCAAGTCGGGTCGACTTCCCGCCCAGATTGCCGCTGCCACCCCCGAGGGTGACGGCAATCGCGATGCAGCAAGGGACATGACCCTTTTTTTGATCTCCCATGCACCATCTCCGAACGCCGTGCTGCAACATCGGGATAAATCCGGACGTAGTCTCCTACAAGACGCGAGCGTCGCGCAAAACCTCGATTTGGTAAAGTGTCTGATCTGTGACTACAAGATCGATCCCAATGACAGAGACTCTCTGGGACGAGGCATCATCCATCATGCTGCCATGATGGGACATGTCAGGACATTGCAAATGCTAGCCGATATGCATCTGGAACGTTTAGAATGGGATGAACCGGATGAATGGGATCAATGGACCCCACTAATGCACGCTTCACGACATGGCCATATCAACGTGGTGCGATTTTTGATTGAGCACGGTCTGACGAATGTCCGAAAGAAGGACAAGCAAGGAAGAACCGCTGAAGAGATTGGTAGGGTCTATTTTTCAGCAAATGCCATGTTGCTCATTGCCTTTCCTACCCCAATTCATGCATAGCTGCAAACTGGGATCATCAGGACATTCGTAAGGTTTTATCTCAGAATGCCAATTAAGCAAGCAGAAAAGCCATATTAGAACATAATGTTATTGATTAATGCCCGATCTATTGTATTCGACCGAAACCGGTGGGTCAAGATGATCCGCGCACATCGAAATGATACAAATATGATGTGTACAATGCAGCGTCTGTCTTAGAGGATAGGCGACGAGGGAGGGAAAGAAAGAATCATGTCCTTTGGCCGTCTGCAACTTCCTTCATTGGAATCACCTCGTACATCCTATTCTTACCGAGGTTTGCGCGCTGCGCGCTCTGCATCAAAACCTGCTTGGCCTTTCCCATGACACGGGTGAAGGGTGCATCATCGGTTGGAGCGTCTGACGTTTTTCGCTTTGCCTTGGAACTTATGCTGTTCGTGCTGGACAAATGAACCCAATCAGGCTCATCGTCAGCATTTGTGCTTTCTGGTGCTGGGGAGGAAGATGACGGTTGTTGAGATGCTGGAGAAGATGTGGATGGATCTGAAGGGGCCGTTTGCTGCGTCTTGGATTTCTGGGAGACAAGGATCGGTTCCATTTCGCGCTGCATACAGGCCCATTCGCCACCCAAAATCATACACACCATGCTCAATGTTTGTAGTATCCACCATGGCAAGCAGGTAGGGAAATGACCTGTGTGACACCAGACACACATGATGTGTATGCCAAAGAGCGTCAGCACAAAGTCCAAGACGAGTCTAGCGCGCTGAATGAGAATGACAATGACTGGAATTGTAATGACGGCATTAGCGAGCCACACCAATGCAAGAGTCCACCCAAACACCGTATCGGCGCGGATTTCGGTGTCATCGAGAATTGAGTCGAGAGAGAGCTCATCGCCAGTTAATGCAAGGGCGAAGAGGAGGAGGATGCTGATGGTAATGTAATAAACAGTCTGCAATGAGACGATCTTTTTTGTTTTATGAAAAGTTTGATGAGCAAGTCCAGTTCTATGTGCACACACATGCATGCACATTATGCAAAGTTAATTGTATTGTACCTGTGCAATAATTAGGAGAGGATCCCATCCCGTTGCACGAAAGGAGGAAGGTGCCATAAGTGTATGTCGATTGAATTTGGGAGAAAGTGAACCCCGCAGGGCAAAGGAGATTGTGCAATTTATTTCGTTTCACAGCGTGGAGAAGGAAATATTAACAACGCTGTTGAGTTGCCTCCACATCATCTGCGTTGTCCGAAAGAGAAAGGTCTGTTGATTTCTCGTAGAAGCCGTTGTCGCTTTATTAATTCGGTTGGGTCATTGGCGTGATCCTTGCGTAATCTCAACTGCCTAGAAGAGAGATCCTTTTCAGCATGCCTCTTCTGTTTGGCTGATTTCAAATGCGTCTCCTCAACGTTCGCATCTTCTTCATCGGAACTCGACAGCTGCAGACTGTCTATTGATACGAATTTTGGGGTATAGCCATTGTTGAAATTTGGTTTCTGCGTAGGTATCATGAGTTCGTTATTAGATTGGTCGTAGTCCTCGTTTATCAGCTTTTCTTCGTAGGGTTCTTGGGGCCAGTATGAGTAGAACGTATGTGGGTATATGTCAGGCATCGGGAAGCCGATCCTATTGAGCATATTGAGAATATCTGTAGCCGTCCCTCGGTCGCTTGGATTGTTTTCAAGGCCACATTCAAGCACCTTGTAAAACGAAGAAAAGCGGGTGGGGATTTCTTTCGGATCGAAGCAGACGGTCCCTTTCCGCCCATGCCGCCGGAGAACTTTGGTGTTGAATTCGCTAAAGGTCAGATGACTTGCCATCAGCTCGGCCAATATCAAGGTGCCCATAAACACATCTGACGCCAGCCAAAACTCGTTGGAAGCTATCATCTCTGTTATTGCCGAATAAATGTCAAAAGGTTGCTTCTCAGAGAACGTCAAACGAATCACTTTCCTGGTGCGGCCACGTCTCGTGTCCATCGAATTGTGTATCCGTCGTCCTCCGCATGGTTTTCCGAGAGAGATATCTTTTCTGCACCCCGCATGCGTACACAGGACCCAAAATCGGTTAACATCGCCGATCCTGTGTTATCAATCTTGAGCAATGGAAAGCCTCTCATCCATTAGCAAACCAAAGGGGTAAGGGGACCAACCTGGCGCCTCTTACCAGAACATTTTCTCTTTTGACATCGACAATGCCTATCTTTAACCGGTGGGCATCCTCCAAGGACGAAAAGATACCAATGCCAATCCGGAGCACTTCAGAGATCTGCATTGGGAAATCTAATCATTTACTTTCTCAGCGCGTCCCTTTTCATTCCATCGCGCCTTTCCTATACCTCTGTTGTTCGTATAAGCAAGGAGATCCCCTTGTTCATAGTATCGTTGCACGCCGAAATATTCGACGTCGTTGGGATCGCGGCCCGTCCTGGTTTGGAAGAATTCCGATCGCTTGAATGCGACAACTCCCAAGTATGGATTTACTGATCGACAGACGGCCAGCTCAGCAGCGAAACGGAGCTCACGTTGGAGACGTTTCACAAACTCGCTCCTTGGTTGGTTTGGTCGTCGCATCTTGCACGCAACAGGGACTCCTAAATAGTCTGCAAGGACTACCTTGCCTGTTCGGCCCTCTCCCAATATCTTATCGTGAAACTTAAACTGATCAAAGGTAAATACGGAAGGCCAGAATGACTCTAGCTGTTGGATCGTGTCTGGCAACGTGGACAAAGACATCGAAGCCGAATGTCTGGAATTGTGCCGCGGTCTGTTTGTTGAGGTCATTTTACGCGCGCATTTCATAGTTGTAGCATTGTGCCTAGTTCCGCCGTGTGATTGTGTTTTTTTACTTGGAGCTATTGCCATTACAATCGTTGTCACGCAGGGCAGGATTGGCGATACAAAATAAAATGAAAATATGAAAAAAAAACCAAAGAATGAATTTGCGAGTATTCAAGCACCGACAATGAAATGAGCCAATTTTGTTTCAAAAAAGCAAGTGACCATCACAGCACTGTTGAGTATTCTCTTTTGATTAATACTTTATTGGATGAACTGGAGCAAGACGAACAAAGTGGTGTTTTTAAAAGACAGCCTAGAAGTATAGTGAAAAGATGTCGATACCCAGTATGATCTGCACGCAAAGTGACGTTTTTCTGATTACCTAGTAGGGAAATACATTAATTGCGATTTCCCTCTTTTTGCGTGGATTGACAGTCTAATCAATGGGACGACCGGGATTTTTATATTCAAGGATGAATAAGATCGCTCGGTTACGTAAAAATCGGATTTAAGCGCAGCGCAGCGCGATTGCAGAACAAGGCCAGTAGATTGCAATCGATGCGAAAACGGGGCTATCACGGACTTAATAAATTCACCAGGAGAAAAAAAAAATAAAATGTTCCCAGCCCAGATGCCGGCCTTATTCAGAGTTGAGAAAACATAGCAGGAACATGGTGCACTCGCACCACGAGTGCAGCATGTAGTTTGCGCAACGATGGCTAACAGCAGACTAAGCAGCAAAGCATTTCACCGCCAACCAGTTACACAAGGTAGCATTTAAGTTGCCTTAGAAAGGAAAGCTTGCATTCTGATGAAGTTTGCCATGCTCTGTGTAAGGTTGCGCACAAACGGGTGACAGATTTTTTGTTTGTCCCAATTTGCCTACCGCAACATTGTTTAGAAGCGGTCTGTGAGCGGGACCTGTTGTACATAAATACATACAAAGATGTCAGATTGAAAGGAAAAATCAAGACGATGAGGATGTGTGGTGTTGCGTTCGTAGTTTCCCAAGGAGATAGGTACTGAATAGTGTCAAGAAAAGGAAGGCCAAGAGACGAATGTTGAAATCTGAGACAAGTCTATTCCTGGGATGCGAGAGGAAGGGCAATTACGGCGGTGTTTTCTAAGTAACGACGGACCTTTGCGCCCCAGTAAAAAAAAAAAAAGATACTCTAAATAACACCCGAGTACAAGAAAAAAGTTTGAAAAGAGAAGACGTGAACCTCTTTTCATTTTCTGCCCCTTTTACTCCCTTTCCACTCTTTTTTTATTCTTCTCGGGTCCGCCCATTATCGCATTCTTTTTCCGCTGTCTCCGTTAATATGCGAGTTCCCTGGTCTGCGTTCGTCCTTACCGCGCTCGTCTCCATCCAAGTCGCTGCTCAGTCAAGCCTCGGTTCTGGCCCTGTCAATTCTGCGGCTGCCGTAGAACCACCCATCTCCTCAGCAGCGCCCGATCCCACGACAAAGGCACCTACCACTACACAGGCGCCTCCACCTACAACTACGCAAGCACCTCCTCCTACCACCACGCAAGCACCTCCTCCTACAACTACGCAAGCACCTCCTCCTACAACTACGCAAGCACCTCCTCCTACTACCACGCAACAGTCAACCACTGCTGCTCCACCTCCAGAAACCACGACAGCTGCTCAGACTACTACTACTTCAGTTGCACAGGTATCAACGACTACCTCTGCTTCTGTTCCTCTCGCCACCACCACAACTACGCCTGCCGCCAGCAGTTCATCTACCGGTATCACATCTTCGACCCAAGCCACATCGACTCCTGGCCAGACAACCACCCATAGTACTTCTTTGAGCGCCTCAAACAGTGCAAGCAAGTCGTCTGCTACGTCTACTCCAACTTCCTCGGCCAATGATAAGGAAAATAAAGGTGGCGCGAATGTCGGTGCCATTGCCGGAGGTGTCGTTGGCGGAGTTGGTATGTAGCTGTAGACAGTTTAAGCATTCGTCCCGCTTACTTCTTTAACCTAACTCTAAATTCGAACAATAGTCGGTCTTGCTCTGATTGGAGGTATCTTGACCTTCATCAATCGTCGTGGTGGCTGCACTTCGCGAAACAAGCAGAAGCGCACTGCTGATTTTGAGGACTTTGGCTTGGCCGAGAGTGATTTCCCGCACCACCGCTCACCTCCCATGTCAGCCGCTAATCTTGCTCCCCACTCGCCTTCTATGGGTGCTGCTGCAGTCGGAGCAGGTGTTGCTGCTGCTGGCGGTGCTGCTGCCGCCGCTTCTCCATCACTACCTAGATTAAACGATCAGGGCAATTATTATGATCCTGTGTCTTCGGAATACGGAACCAACCGTGTCTACTATGAGCCCCAATTGACTGGTCAGGACTATACTGCTGACTACGGTCACCCGGACTATAATGCTCAGAACTACAGCCAGCAGTATTATTACCCCCAGGAACACCATAATACCGGTGGTTATTATAATGAGCAAGGTTACTATTACGATAATGGCAGCACGGCTGTCTCGAGCCCAAGCCAGCAGCAGCAACAGCCCATCTATGATCCTAATGGTGTCATCGCTGGCGGCAACAATAACGACTATTACAAGCCGGACACTACTGAAGGCAGCAAACCGCATCAGCACATGTGAGAAGCTGATCCTTTTTAGCGCCTTCTTTCGTTCCCTACCCCATTTTTGCACTCTTTCTCTCTTTCTCTCACTTCGTGTGTCTGTGTTCATAGAACATTTGCAAACTTTAGAATGCCCATCTTATTCATCTGCTTATTTAAACAATATCCACATTTGTACGTACTTAAAAAGAGGGAGCGGGTAAATGAGGAAGACTGGACAATATTTTGTAAAATTACAACACATCGAGGAAAACATCGATCGGTTTCCACCCTGATATAGTTAACACCGAGCTCCCCTTATTTTATAAATGTAGTTGTTGTTAATTATATTATGCATCTCATTTAATAAACATACTTATTAGATGAGAATGTACAGTAATGTTTTGGCCAGAAGTCATACAATCATCGCTTTCACAGAACAATACATACGAGACTTCAATCCTCGCCCGAATATGTATGTACCATGGACGCATATTTCATTGTAATCAGCTACGCTGTCAAACAAGTGCTTGCAGAAATAAAACTCATTACGGGAAGTTATATGTTGGGCAGTGGCTCCTTTGATATTGTCCTTTTTTTCAGACAGAGGATCAAATCGATTGATCGCAAGAGACTCTCTTTCTTACCTCTTCATCTTATCCTGTTCAGTTTCTACAATACTCCACGAAAATGGTATAGTAAGGACCGGTCAACTGCGTCCAAGCTTTCACTGGCTCCCCATCATCTGCACTATATACAGTCTATTCATTGTAGGATTCTTCTATTTCTTCTTCTTCTTCTTCTCTTCCCCCATCAACAAATTCCAGGTTTGCAAATTCTATATATAGATTCTCATTATAATTCCATATATGATTGGATACGCGCATGCTTTCTAATGTCGTTGCCACTGATATATGTTAAATGCACTTTTCTTGTCTTATTGAATAGTATCCACTCTCATTCACTATTAAAACATGGAAGAGAGGAGGAAAAAACGACATATAATGTCGATGAAACCCTATCAATAGACCACAAGCGCGATCATTCAGAACTGTAATTTATTTCTTGTCTGATGGTGATGATGCAGATATATTTACGCCATATTACCAGGGGCGACGGGAAAGGGTAGAGCGAACCATGATATTATCGTATGATATAATATTCATCTTATCCTTGTGCATTCTCAAATTTATACACTGATGCAGATGTAATAGCCGAGAGGCTTTACGTTCGCACGGTTGTAAGTGCCGTTGAGGATCTTTTAGAACGCACACATATAATCTGCATGAGTGGGAATAGCAGTATCTCTTGTTGGAAAGGGGCATAATTGGTTAGGGATTTAAGATTTGTCTATTGTTCATGACTATCGCCCAACATGCTATGGATCACCTCCCTATGCATTGTCATTCCGAGGCTCAGACTTACACGGCGTTCTCTTTACAACAAGCATCTTCCATGTGCAAAGACTGAGTTTCACGACCATAGTTTTGTTTGATTTGCTCTCACTGCCAACTTGCCTCAGCAAAACAGACAAGGAAGCTAAGAAGTGGACCACGATCCGATAAAGAACTAACCGCTGGAGTATAATAAGACTCCCGCTGGGGATGGAGAGCACGATATCCCATCCTAAAATACCTATAGTCGCTGTCAGTAGGGATGGTAGACCCAGGATATTTCCAGGAAAGCCCCATCGTAGCAAAAAAAAAAAAAAACCACGTAGCGCGTGGCCATCATGCCCGAGAATCCAATGCAACATTCTTCATCATTCGAAAAAAATAAGCGTAACCCCGTTTATGTGAATGTCAATGCCCGATCGCACAAAGCTAAACGTCTGCGCGAGGTGGAGCAGCCAACGGCAACACGTGGGTTACTTGTGTAGCTGATTCCAACGTGCTGGCATTAATATGAAACTCAATACGTCCGTCCGTTGTGAGCATTATGTTATGTTATTTCATAGGCTGTGCAAATACGCATTAACACTGCCCACGGAAAAATAAGCCAAAAGATATTTTACATAGGGCGATGGGTGCTTTATACAATCTTGCATATATACGTTCTGCTGACGAATACAGTATCAGCAAAACAACATGTTGCGTACGGGCTTACAGCTCCCCTCGCTTTCCAATTAGAGTGGTCATCATCTTTTTTCACTTTTATTTTTTTTTTCGGTGGCCGACTAAAAAGTCCGGACCGGACAGGTTTCGTCACCCGAATTGTTTTTTTCTGCCTGTGCATGGCCCCGTACTCGATGGGCACGAAGACCTATTGTTCACTGGGGCCATAAGCCTTCTTACCTTTTTTTCTTAATATATTTAATAACCCCCCACTCCACTCCATTACGACATGTTGCGCGTCATCAACAAGAGCAGCATTGCGCGCAGGACTCCAGCTCTTCTGAACACCGGAGGTATACATTCCTTTGTCTTCTTGACAGACACCAAATTCAATCATTAACGGTCCCCTAGCCCGTGCCTTCTCCGCTACCGTGAGCAAAAAGGAAGAGGTTGAGGTCTTCATTGACGGCAAGTCGGTCATGATTGAGCAGGGCGCAGCCTTAATTCAGGCTTGTGAGAAGGCTGGTGTAGATGTAAGTCTGTTTGAGGTGGATGCAGGTGACCCACAGATTTTCTCACATCTCGGGTTGATTTTCGCAGATTCCTCGTTTCTGCTACCACGGTAATTGACACGATCCACTGAAGCACAGTTAGATGCGCGCTTTCTCATACATACAAAGACACGACGAAACGCTGACACTCTTTATCTAGACCGCCTCTCTGTTGCTGGTAACTGTCGCATGTGTCTGGTTGAAGTCGAGCGCGCCCCCAAGCCCGTCGCGTCGTGTGCATACCCTGTCATGCCCGGTATGAAGGTCAAGACAAACACACCTATGGTCCACAAGGCCCGAGAAGGTGTGATGGAATTCTTGTTGTACAACCATCCTCTTGATTGTCCTATCTGTGACCAGGGTGGTGAGTGTGATCTCCAGGATCAGAGCATGCGCTATGGTAGCGACCGCGGCCGTTTCCACGAACCCAAGGGCAAGCGCGCTGTGGAAGACAAGAACTTTGGTCCTCTCATTAAGACCGAGATGACTCGTTGCATTCAATGCACGCGTTGCGTCCGATTTGCTAATGAGGTTGCAGGTGCTCCCGAACTTGGTACAAGCGGTCGTGGTAATGAAATGCAGATCGGCACTTACATTGAGCGTACCATCGACTCTGAGATGTCCGGCAACGTCATCGATCTCTGCCCTGTCGGTGCTTTGACATCGAAGCCCTACCAGATGAAGGCCAGACCCTGGGAACTCAAGAAGTTCGAGACCATCGATGTCTCTGACGCTATTGGCTCCAACATTCGTCTGGATACCCGTGGTGTCGAGGTCATGCGCATTCTTCCCCGCCTCAACGATGAGATTAACGAGGAATGGATTTCTGACAAGACTCGCTTCTTCTATGATGGCTTGAAGGTTCAGCGTCTAACCACGCCTTTGGTTCGTGATGGAGATCGATTTGTCCCCTCTTCATGGGAGAAGGCTTTGGGACGTATCAGTGAAGAGTTCGCCAAGGTCGAAGGGAACAGCGCAAAGGCTATTGCCGGACACTTGGCAGATGCCGAGTCCATGGTTGCCCTGAAGGACCTCTTCAACCGCGCTGGCTCTGAGAATCTTGCCATCGATGCGCCCAACGGCTCCAAACCCCTTGCTATCAACGCTGACTTGCGCTCCAACTACGTGCTCAACTCTACCATTGCAGGTGTCGAGGAGGCTGATGTTGTTTTGCTCGTCGGCACCAACCCTCGTCACGAAGCTCCTATCCTCAACACGCGCCTTCGCAAGGCTTATCTCCATAAGGGCCAGGATCTCGGTGTGATTGGTGAAGCTGCTGACTTGACATATGACTACGACCATATTGGTGCTGACGCCAAGTCCATTGAGGCTTTGTTGGATGGCACCCATCCATTCTCCAAGCGACTTGCTGAGGCCAAGCGTCCCATGATTGTTGTCGGCTCTGGTGTTGTTGAAAACAGCAAGGATGGCGAGTACATTCTTTCGAAGGTTGCCGACCTCGCCAACAAGCATAAGGATACCGTTTTCCAGGACAGCTGGAACGGCTTCAACGTCCTTCAGCGCGTAAGTACTGCGTATGGATACATGCGAACTGGAGGGTAGGGGATTAAATTCGTATGGGTGGTTTTGCATCTGTTAGGCTGCCAGTCGAACTGCTGCGTACGAGATTGGCTTCGTGCCTACTTCTAGCGAGGCTGCCTCTGCACCTGTGAAATTCTTGTATCTGTTAAATGCGGATGAGATCACCGCTGCCGATGTCCCCAAGGATGCATTTGTCGTTTATCAGGGCCACCATGGCGACGTTGGTGCGCAATATGCTGACGTTATTCTCCCTGGTTCCGCTTTTACTGAGAAGAATGCCACGTGAGTTGGAGCAGTGATTGCTATTGGCGGGTAGAAATCTGATCCATTTATTTCCATAGCTATATGAACACTGAGGGCCGCACACAGATCACCCGGGCAGGTGTCAATCCTCCTGCGGCTGCACGTGAGGACTGGAAGATCATCCGTGCTTTGTCCGAATTGACAGGCAATACTTTGCCTTACGATGATCTCCCGGCCGTGCGCGCTCGTCTTTCCGAGATCTCACCTGCGCTTACCCGTTACGATGTCATCGAGAGCTCCGGTATGCATGAGCTCGGCCTTAACAGCCTGAAGAAGACCGGTGTCAAGCCCTCAGGCGAGGTGTTGTCCAATGTCATCAAGAACTTCTATCAGACAGATCCCATCTCCCGTGCCTCCAGTACAATGGCCAAGTGCACCAAGGTGTTTGTTCAAGGAAAGACTGCAGAAGATGCTCTCGATAAAGCCCATGCTTAGATTATAAAATTTCCCTTTTTCTCTCATTTTTTCTTTGCTTGATTTCGTCATATATAAAAAGAAATTCAATTGTTTTGTCATTTGGAAAGATAGCATGTATAGGCTACAGACCGCTATTAACAATATTTTGGTTCATCCTAAAACTGGTAATTCGTGACATACCCTTCACTGTTGGCAGTGACTAGTGGCATTTGATTTCAATGCACATGCCATTGAGCGAAGACAGCGTGCTCCTTCCTTTCTCAGACCTTTCTAAACAGAATAACTTTACTTCCATTTAATCCGAAGCGTTGGTACTTGATGGCTCCTATAAGTGGGGTGGTGATGGATTTGCGCTGGATGTGAACAGAGAGGGGGAGGGAGAGTGCAGAATCTCCTTTCTCATGATCCCTTTTAAGCGAATACCAGGCGGACTGTACACGATGCATAGTTTATTTTTCCATAAAGATCCGCTACTCCTTCAGTTAAGCAAGAGCAAGAGCAAGAGCAAGGCTCACACGCGATAGATATATATTTATATATAAGGGGCGGGGGGACGGGAGGGGAGAAGGAAGGGTGGAGAGAAGAAGAGGAGGAGAAGGGAGCCGCGCGATGCGCTTCAGCGCGTTTCTTTCTTTCTTTCGTCTCCCTTCTGGTATGCTGTTCCTGGGATTATCGTAAATGAAAGAGGCAGATCAACAGCCTGCATTTGTTACCTCCCCGCAAAAAGAAAGAAAAAAAGAAAAAAGTTTATTATTATTTTAAAAGCATGTACGTGCCCTTTTGTTGCGGGTGTCTTTTTTTCTGTCTTTCTGTCTCTCCATTTCTCCCGTCATCCTCCTATAGATGAAAAAAAGATATGTGTAATTACTGTAAGGACACAAGGAGCCATTAGAAAAAAAAAAAGAGACAAGCTGAATGGGTTCCATTTTGGTATGGCGTAGAGCCATCCCGTATTCCACATTGGATATAAAAATGTAGTTTCTTTTTGTTATTGCCATGCGTCAATAGTTGCCGTGTTCATTGTTCTACCGTGCATTTTCTTTCTCATCCCGCGCCCCTTTTTTACTATTATATCTGTATTTTGATAAATGTACAGCCCCATGTACGCTTCTACCACGTCAAGTGTTGACGAATCTACCAGCGCAGCTAGCACGCCCACTTTTATGGACATCAGTAATTCCTTTTGGATGGATCCCATGTCTCTGGAACAACAGCACCAGGAACTGGTTTATGATCCCTCGCTCGAGTGCTATTATATGGTGAACTTGCAATCATCCACAGAGAGGTATTACGATGGTCAAACCGGCGGCGCCACACCGTCCATGATGTCTTGCCCACCACCACCTTTATCGTCCGACTACTTGCCATTATCCCCTCCGGAATATCACTACCATCTACCGCTTCAACCTGTGTGTCAGCCTTCCATAACCGATGGGCTCATCCACCATGTCAACTCTTCTACCAGCCCAGACACCAAGGATGGCGGTCCACTGAGAGCAACGGCAACCGCAAACACCGCTCCTGTCGACACGGAGCCTCATCGTCACATAGTACGCGGTGTCTCGACCGTTGCTGATGCCCGTCCCTACGCATGTTGTGCGTGCTCACGTGCTTTCGCACGCAAGCACGACCTCCAACGACATATCCGCGTCCACACCGGTGACAAGCCATATGCCTGCGTGTGCTGCAAAAAATCATTTGCTAGGACCGATGCGCTTAAGCGGCACCTGCGCATGGAGGATCAGTGTCGTCTAAGTCCTGAGGTTCAGGCGATGAAGTTTGCCGGCAAGCGCAGATACCGCAACCTCTAAACCACCCAGCATGCTATACATATCCTTTCTTTCTACACTCCTCTCTCCCTCTCTGTTTCTTTCTCTTTATTTGTGTGTGTGTGTGTGTGTGTGTGTGTGCCCATTTATCGTATGTTTCCCTTAAAAAAAGTGCACTTTGCTAGTGTACATATCTCTCTGTCAATAGCGCTGTTGTTCGAGAGAGATAGACAAGTGAGCATGCTAAACTCCACCCTCCCAAAAACAACAACTACTACAAAAAATATTAGTAATAGATGCTCCCTTATTTATGACCTTTCATCGGGCATCCACCTTCCCGAGTTTCTTTCTCGATTGCTTTTTTTCCCTTCTTCTTCTTCACATAGAGACTAGACAATGAATTCTTATGCTATGTTCGACGTATTGGCCTTTATACATTGATTATGCACCAAATACACCAATAAAAGAGATGAATGTGCTTCAGAAAAGTGAGACGCTAGAATTGTGGCCTATAGAATACGTGCATTTGCTGCGTGCCCCGATGTCTTTGATTTGCAAAAAAATAAAAAGTTCTAGGGCTAAACTGCCGCAGGTAGACGTAAAGTCAGTCGAATGAGCCCGAAAGGTTCTGATTGATGTGGATAGAGCAGGTTCTGTGATGCAAGGCCTAATGGGTGGAGGGGATGGTGGCTTTTTGAGGACTCTGTCAGGGATCGAAAGAAAAAACTGTCCGCTTACTTAGAACTTCATAGAAACCTCGGGCGATTGTCGTCCTCATTTTCGGATCAGTAAAAAGACCGTCAAAATCAACCGTGCCATCGTCCTGGTCCGCACACAGCTGTGCATGTCTACGAAGGGTTTATTTTTTTACATCTCCTTCTTTCTCCCTGCAGTCCTGTCCCTTCTCCTCGTCCTCCTCCTTCACCAGCTAGTATTTGATTCTTGTTCTCTTCCATCCCTCTTTTCTCAGCGTCCACTTCCCTCCTTCGCAATAAGAATTAAAACTGTACCTCAAAAATCGTACCCCATTGTCATCATCGTTTTGGTCACTTGCATTATCCTGATGCATCATTTCAAAAGACCTTTCACCAATATCCGACATGTTGTCCGGCTCGTAGAACCCGGGATCATCCAGATCAGTCCACTGGCCAGAGGATGCAGATGAATCTATTTCAAGGTTAACACAAGGGCTCTTGGATGTTTGCGGGAATCGCAGCACAGAGGACCACCTCGGAAATAAAAGCAGGAGGTATACCTCGATGAAGGGCGATGGCTGCTCTAGGGAGATGTGGCCAAGGTCCTTCGACCATATCCGGTAGGTATGGCATGATACCCGAAGGGCCGCTCGACGAAGTCTCGCTCATGCCTCGTCTCGCGGATTCCACTTGTTGTCTCTCCTATTTCATCACCACATGGTTAATATAACTGCCCAGTACATTGGTATCTCTCTTCCCCTTCATCTTTCTCGAAGGGAGAAACTTTTGTAAACATGTTATCCACATAGGTCCATCCGTATTTTACCCCGTGCGTGACGACCGCTTGATTGATTCGCGCACGATGATAGCCGAGTTTCCAAAAGATCGGATGCGGCATGGCCATTCCTGCCACTTTATAGGGTATTCAGCCATGTATATAACACATGTCCTCCCCACTTTTCTCTCACTCTCTCAAGGAGATCCACCGTTCCTTTACTTCTTACGCACCTCCTACAAGGGGCTTCAGATGACGATGTTGATCTGACCGAGCAATAAGGTTCTAGAAAAAGGGTTGGCGAGTCTGCAAGAATCGCATGCTTTTGCAATAATCCCGCGCGGATATCAAACCTTCTTAGACAGCGATGATGATGTGACAGGAACTTTGCGGATCAGAGTATCTGTATGTGAATAGAATCTTGCCGGAACAGTAGTTGCCGCATCAGGTTCCGCAGGGAGTGGTCCACCTCGCTGTCGGCGGTGTTGACGACGACGCGTGCGGCCTTGCACTTCCACATTCAGATGATCGTCATTCATTGAACTGGAGACAATATGGGAATATTCACATGTCGCAAGTTCTCGTAGAGGGACCTGCTGTAGCATAGGTGCCTGTTGCAGCGCCTGCTGTCGGCTGGACGGAGTGAAATCAAAGTCATCGCTGCTCCTGAGAACCCATACGCACATAGATCTAATGGTAAGGAAACCATCAAATCGATACAAATGGAGGATGAGCATCGAAATATTTACCAGAGGACGTTATTGTCAATCGCATCGAAGGGTTGGTCGTTAGACATCAAAGGTTCGTTGAATGTCGCAGGCGTGCCATCGACGCGCTCGACATCATCGCCGTCGTGAGGAGCAAAGAGCAGCGAATCGATCGAGTGCTCCTCCACAGTCGTCGAGTTTTCGTCCTGAAGGAGGTTCGCCTATCCATGTGCGCACATGTACAGCTGGTTAATTTTCTGGTAAGATGTCGATTTCTATTACGATACTCGACTGCATCCATCTCCGAGCCAAAATCAAGCGCTGGGAGCTCTTTCAATGTAATCGTACGCACGCTAACAGTGGCGGCTGCCTTGTTAGCCTGCCATCCGCCTGCCCCATCACCATTGTACAACGCACACACAGGAGAATTTGAACCTCCCACTCACTTTGCTTCAGTCACAGGCATATCGACCATCGCGTGCAAAGTGGTCATATCGCGCTGGATGCGCACCCACAAATGGAGCACCTCGGCTGCACGTTAAGAAAACACAGCACAGTCTGTAAGCATCCCGTAAAATGCGTCCAGCCGCAACATTCAACAGGATCTCTCTTCCCCCCTCCTTCCACGCTTTATCCGCGCGCCCCTCAGGCTTTACTGTATATAAATCGTGATTGGTGGTGGGCCACCTTGACCATCCCCAGTAGAAGACCCGCTGAAACCGGCAGAGGTAGCGTGTGATGGAGTATATAGTCACTAGACATGAGAACAGAAGCTATGCATGAACGCAAGGCTTTGATCGCGTTGCTCCATGGCATGGATTATACCAGATATCGGCAAGATCGATCATGGCAAGATCTCGCTTTGTGAGGAACTTGCTCCGCACGTGTCGGTTTGCGCTCAGCGTGGCAGCACGCCTGCAATCATGAAAATCAGCCATTATCTTCAAATGCCCATCTCTTTCTAGTTTTGTGTATGACGTGCCATATAGTTAAAAGCTCCTTCCTGTCAGTGGGAATAATCATCACAAAGTAAAGTGTGGGGGGAGAGAAAGAGAGAGAGAGAGAGCAAGACCGAAGAATGTCTCACTTTTTAGTTGAGATTGACTAGATCTGTGTTCTGCTGGGCTAACTCTTCCTTCAGCCTGTCTATCTGTGGATCACATTTGTCCATAACACTCTTTAGAGCCCTATACTCCCTTATCACCAGCACATCCACCACTGCCTCACAGCCAGTTACCTGATGTTGTAACACTGCCGATTTAAGATCCAGGAGTTTGGTCGTGGGGCAAATCATGTTATCGACAAGGTGGGTAATCGACTGACCATACACTCCAGCATTGTACATCTGCGTCAGCACTTCCGGTAGCGACTTTTGCTCACTGCTATACATTCATATTTTCATCAACTTGGATCTGCCCCTCTCCTCCTCTTCTTCGACTGCCCTCAAATCCCCTAACCTTTTTCTACTGTTACTGCTGCTGTATTGTATTCTCTGCGTCGCGAGCTCATATTCTTTACAATGCTCTTCGTACATAATCCGCGGCAATGATAAGAAAGTCTCGCGGATATTTGGCGAAGCAGCGGTCTCGGTGCACACCTCAATTGGAATATTAATCCGTCGAATACTTGGTGCATCGTCATCTTTTTAGTTCCTACTTCGTCCTTTTTTCGACCCACTTCCTCATTCACCTTCCGTTTTCGCTTTCTTCTGCCTGAAAGCATGTCATTTGAAATCTCTGCAACTGTGAACTTATGAATGAAGTTTCTGCTATCCGACTTTTCTCCGCTTCTTTCCAGATCAAGCTCCCAACTTACCATGTCAGGTCGTTCATCAAAGCATGATATGATGATACCCAAGAAATGGGGATCCAGGTACTGATAAGAGAGCTGTGTCCGTAAGTCTAGAAAACAAGGTTACCCTTGGTAAGGATAGTGCAGATTTTTCGCCATGTAGAGGACGTCGGGTCAACATGCCTACATGAGATGGAAAGACGGTGATATGTGGATGGCTATGATACTGAAAGGAACTGGTGGTGAATGACGAGGTTTTCTGGGTTTTTTTTTTGCAGATACAACTAATCATCTCGTCGAGCTTACTTACCCACCCAATCACTCGCATGTTTTTGCCATTTCTCTTGGCCAGTTCCTAATCAATGATGATGTTGGTCACCCTTTTTTAAGACAACAGTGCAGCCTATGTAGATATGCATTGCAAGAGCTGTGCCCCCTGGTCTCAAAGCAATATATCCATGTACCTCTGCCGCTTCCGCAGCAAGATGAAGCTGCTCCGGCGCAATTTCGACTCGGTCCTTGCGTTTATCGGAACGTGTCAAGAGGGACACTGCATGGATTCGCGCCAATGCACGAGTGGACACAAAAGGATTGGTGTTTTTTAATCCCTGTTGCGCCCGAAGCAATGTCAGCAAACATGCCAGGATATGGTTTCCACGCAGTACACACTTGCCACTCGCCGATGAGCATCCCGATGATCTCTTCCTGATGATTCATAGGGTCAGCCAACGGGCTGAACAGTTGTAAGTAGCAAACACAACCTTTTCGGTGGAAAGCGCATGGGCGAGCATGAGATGGTACACACTCGCTTGTATTTCGACTTTCATCAACATCGTGGAGAGTGGGAGAGCTGCAGGAAAAGTTGCCAAAGCAGTCTAAATTTTGATTGCCTTCGAGGAAGAAAAGAAGGTGTGGCAAGAGCGAGAGAAGGAAGAGGAGAGGTCCGGGCGGGACATCAACATAAGGTTTTGTTGTTGTTTCTCGAACAACTTTAATGCGTGCCCTCCTCTGGTTTCCTACTCAGGTACGGGTGAAACACGCCTTTTTTTTAATTCAGTGGCTCTGAGTGATGTGATATTTTCCACAGATAAGGTGGTCAGGTTTTGTCGGCTGTCTACCAAGGAAAAGAAAACTATAAATGATTATTATTGTACACAACCATAGAGCAACCAGTGGAACATTTGATTGGAAGACAACAAGGAAAACGAGCTTGTCAAGGGAAGGGCAAAGCAAAACCCTGGCGAAGCGTGTGTATGTGTATGTGTGACTTAGCTCGGGGGATGGGGGAGGTTGGATCCGATCAAAGCGGCATTTTCTTGGCTGTTTTGGAGGGATAGCAACCGATCAGAGTAAACGATGCCAATTGTAGGCATACCCCAATATTTGTTCTGATTCATGCCCACTGATATTGGTGCTATATGTTGCGTAGGGACTTAAAGCAGACGACCAACTTAAGCTCATGGACCAACCAGACTGGTACGCGAATGCCCAAAAATACTGGACTAATGTGTCACCTACCGTCAATGGCATGCTCGGTGGGTTTGCAGTGGTTGATCCGATCGACGCCAGGGGCTCGTTGCATTTCGTAAAACCATTCTTTGATGCAAATAATACCACCTACGCCTGCGACTGCGGCGCAGGGATCGGCCGGGTCACCAAAAACTTCCTGCTGCAGGTTCCATTCGCGAAGGTGGATCTCGTCGAGCAGGCGCCCAATTTTGTGGCCCAAGCCAAAGAATCATACCTTAAAGCTGAAATCGATGCCGGCCGCATTGGCGATATCCAATGCAAAGGTCTACAGGAGTTCAGCCCAGAAAGTAACAAGTACGATCTGATTTGGTGCCAGTGGGTCCTTGGGCATTTGACAGATGGTACAAAAAAACAGGGAATTAGCGGTTGCGAAAAGGGAGAGGACATGCGTGCATCTGCGCGTATGGATGTTTATTCAAAAGTACATTTTTCTGTGCAGATGACTTGATCGCCTTCTTTAAACGATGCAAGGCCGGTTTAAGACCAGGAGGTTTGATAGGTGTTAAGGAAAACAATTCATCCAAAGACTATTTGGTTGACGAAGAGGATAGCAGCGTGACCCGGTAAGAAGATGGTTAGAGGCTGAGAGTATCATTGGTTTTTGCCCCTAACACGCTTTCTTTCATACAAACAGTCCAAATGATGCACTAAAGAAAATATTTGCGTCGTCTGGACTTGAGCTGATAAAAGAAGATGTGCAGCATGGGCTCCCCGCAGGTCTCTTCACTGTTAGAATGTAAGTATCACGACAAAAATAATGGCCACAAACTCGCTTACTATGTGGATATTTCAGGTACATGCTCAGACCAGCAGTATAAACAAGAATAGACCAAATGTATTCCCACTAATAAATCACAACTAAGCAATAGCTAATGATGAAGGAAAAATCCCTGTAGATTGTATTGAATGTTTTTAATGCATCAATGATGAAAGAGAAAGGAAAGAAAGAACGAGTAGCAATAACCGTTTATTTCTCCTGGAGAAAGAAGGGGTTTGAGGATCATCACGTCAGTTAACTAACCCCGCACATGAAGCAGAATACACTGTACTTACAGGGATCTCAACTTCACCAGCATCGATGGCGGCACAGAGGTCCTTGGGGCTCTGGCCATCAACAGTGCAGCCGACCGAGTTGGCGGTGCCGAGGATCTCCTTCACGGTACCCTTGAGCTCACGAGCGAACGACTTGAAGCGCATGGTGCGGGCAATCTCAATGATCTCCTCAAGAGGAATGTTACCACTGTGCTTGACTTTAATAGCAATAACCATCAATACGCATGTTCTTATGATTCCTGTATTACTGCCAGACTTACTGTTCTTCTCCTTCTTGCGGTCACGTGGGGGCTCCTTGAGGGCCTTGATGACGAGCGAAGAGGCGGAGGGCACGACGGCAACCTGAGCCTGACGGTTCTGGATGGTCAACTGGATGGTGACACGGAGACCCTTCCAGTCCTTGGTGTTCTTCATGATATCTTCGCCAACCTTCTTGGGCGACAGACCAAGAGGACCAATCTTGGGGGCTATTCCACAATTATCAATTACACAGATTCTTCATTCCTTACACGCCCATGAGAGCTCTATTTTTTTATGTCGCATACCGAGGGCCGAGGAAGCAGCCAATTCACCACCTAATTGTCATATTTCTTTAGAAAAGAACAGTCGACGCTGTGTATCGTAATATATCGTTTCGATAACGGAACGTGAACATACCCGTGGCGCGCAAGTAGATGATCTTAACCTCGGAGGGATCGAATTTGGGAGGCATCTGTGGATAAACAGTTATACCAATGAATCAACACGCTGGTGTGGATGGATGGATGGATGCATGGGCTCTTCAGTACCTTGCGTCGATGTAAAAGGAGGATATCATCTTCGCAGCGGTTGATTTCCCTTTTCCGAACGCCCCTCGACCCATCTGGGATTCAATATTTTAGGTTCACCAATCATCATCAGAGTTTCTATTTCTGGGGACAGAATGAATGCCACTAGAATGGTTCATTATTATTTTCTTTTTGAGGATGGGAAAAAAAAAAAACACTTTGACATTATCATCGAAACACAAGCATTCAAAGGAAACCGTCCTGTCTTGTAGCAGATCAAAGTTCGCTTAGGGATAAGGTCTCTCAAAGATCCATATCGCTATCAAACTTTTTTCTTCCATAACGCATTTTGTCAGAAGAACCAATGCGCCTCTTAAACATAGACATCAGGGAATCCAAAGAAAGCAGATAGAATAGGGAACGACTAGAGAGATCGAACTGATGGCAAGAAAGGAATTCGCTTTCGCTATCGATTCCATATTATTATTGATCTCACCTGCAGTGCGCCTCAATCAGCCAAAGTTATAGGAGGGGGTGAGCTTCAACTTCCCTCATTTCTGCTAACAGTTCTTTTTTTACCAATGCGGTGGAGCAAGCTATATCCAATACTACTACTAAATGCCAGGATATGCGCATACAATATGTCATAAATATCTACCCGCTCTGGATTCGTGCTTATAAAACATTCATCATTTCTTTTTATTACCAAAGAAGAGGCACAAAAGTAGTTTACTTGCGGGACTACGGTATATTTCAATCAGCACATTCATCTCACTTTAACCCAGCAAAACGCCCCCGTTGTTCTTGTGCCCATATTTACCTTGATCTTCTTGAGGTAGAACTCGAGTTCCTTACCCTCAAGGATGTAGCCATCGCAACGACCGCTCTGGCCAGGGCGGGAAGCAATGACGGCATAGAGGCGACCAGCAGAGAACTGATCATCAAGAAGAGGGTCGACGGCAGCATTTGCCTTGCGAGCCTCGAACTTCTTCTGGACGCTCTTGGACTTCTGAGCGACAGCGGCGGCGATCTCCTCGGCCTTGGAAGTAACCAACTTCTTCTTGCCAATGGGAAGAGCATAGTGGTTCTCGTACCATTGACGGAACGGGGTGGCGTCGATCTGAACAATGGCGCCCTTGACCAAGGTGTTGGTACGGACCAACTCGTTGTTGGTGGCATTGTAAACGACGGTCAAGATACGGGTCTTGCGGGTAACACCCTCAGAGCCCCAGGAGTAGTTGCCGGCCTCAAGACGGAGACCACGGAACTTGGTATTGCCACCACGAGTGCGGACTGCATGCACGCGCTTACCGCCGAGCTTGGTGTTGGCTGGGGGACGACCCAACTCAAACCTACGGGACAGAAAACGAACAGTTAATGACTTCAATGTTCGCTCCACTGTCGCACAGGCCCTCTCTCGCTCAAACCGTCCTTGGGCTAGGATGCTTACTTTCTCTTCTTACGGTACTGAACACGTCTGGCACCGGTGTGTCTAGAAAGAAAAAAGTAAAATTGCACATTAAGATTCCGTGCTTGTTGCTGCTGCCGCTGCCGTTGTTGTTGCTGGTGAAGCTGCAATTCAACGTTGACCGTCGTTCTCAGTTTGGGACTTACGATCGCTTGTGCCTCCAGTCGCGGCTGATACCTAATGGATGGATGATATAAGCGGCATTCTGGATGGATGGATGGTCATTACCATCGACTTACCCATATTGGTCGATGGATGAACGAAAGGAGGGATCACTTATTCGAGGTCATCGCAGATACCACACCACCGCCTCGCTTCCAACTCCGCAGCAAAATGTATTACAGCAGCAGTAGGATCGGGCTGCGGCGGAAATGAGATATATGAAAAAAAAAACCGACACGAACAGACCCCTCTCCCTTCCATACAATGTCTTCTCGTGCCCTTCGGCGGCTTCAAAAGCAACAGCTCCCTGTCCTCGAAGACGCAGAACATTCGGACGAGGAGTTTGATTCCAAGCCCACGAAAAACCTGTTTGATCTGGTATGTGCCACTGCGTCTCTATAACAAACACCCGCTGACAGGACAACATTAACACAATGCGCTAAGCTCAATGAAGGAGACGTCGATGACGAAGAACAAGAGGAGGAACCCAAGGACGACGAGGAAAATGATGTTGAAAAGCAAAGAACCGGCTCCTCTGTAAATACGTTTCTAAGCTCGTTTGAGCAAGTCTGACCGACACACGTTTCCTTTGGTAGATTCCTGCAAAAGTAGGTTCATCGAAAAAGAAGAAGAACAAGAAGAACAAGAAAAAAAGCAAATCCGAAGTGAAAGATATATCCGAAATGAGTATGGAGGAACTTGATAAGGCTCTGAATGAGCTGCAAAATGACAGGTATCTGAAAGAGACAGAGACAGGAGAGATGGAGGGTATGGCGCAAGTCAGACTGATGGTGGTGCTCTCTGCAAAACTATCCAGCACTTCCGAAGTTGATAACCATAAGTCACTTGAGATGGACTCGCGCGAGCGCCGTTCTTTGTTATCAATCAGTTACCGCCACCTCGATGCTGAGCAAGAGATGAAGCGTATGTTTGGGTCACGTGTGGTGAATAGCGAAAGTCGAGCTGCAGGACGTGTGATCAAGCGTTCGAAGCTTTCGACACCAAAGGTGGACTGGCCGCCTTACAAAAAGCAGGGCTTATCGATGGAGCTTCTGGAGACAGTCAACGGCGTTTCATATTTTGCTTTTAAACATGATGAAGAATACCAGGATGCGCAGCTCGAGTTCTTGAGCACCGTCGCCGTCCATGATGCCAACGCGCTGATGGCCCTTTTTCACCGTCATCCTTATCATATCGATTGCTTGCTGCAGGTTTCCGAGATTGCAAAGCATAGTGGCGACTGGACCAATGCAGGCGAATGCGTGGAGCGAGCGCTCTACGCTTGCGAGCGCGCCTTTCATCATCATTTTACATTCGGTTCAGGCACTGTCCGACTGTCCTACAAACGGTCAGAAAATCGCTCTTTTTTCCTTGCCATTCTTAGACACATTCAATTCTTGGCGCGCCGAGGTTGTTGGCGGACTGCATTTGAGTTCAATAAACTCCTTTTCAGGTATCTCAACGGTCGGGCTCATCACAATTCCCTTTTCGAATATAAAACATGTATATCTATATAGTTTGGATCCCGAGGTTGATCCGCTGGGCGCACTCTTGTCCATGGACGCGTATGCATTGAGTGCCCGGGAGTACGACTTTGTCATACACATGTCCAATATCTGGAAAACTGGTGGATCGATCTATCCTGTTGATTTGATGTCCATGCCGAACTTTGCTTATTCAACCGCTTATGCCCAGTTTAAACTATCATTGATGGATGAAGCCAGCGAGACACTGAAGAAGGCCATGTGCAAATTTCCGTTGGTTGTGCCTCGTCTTTTAGAAAAACTTGGAGAAACTGGGGCTATTAATGATCAACCATTTTTGCAAGGGTAAAAGCAATTAATGGGAAAAAGGAGAGGTGGGGAGGGGTGGTGGACCCATATTTAGTTCTAAAACTCGTACTGCAGTGCCCCAACTCCCTACCTTGAACTTTTAGAGTCTGAGGTAGTGGAGCGTACCCATGAACTGTACAAGGAGCCCGAAGTCCTCCGTTGGTTCAAAGAAACGGCTCGTTCCATCAGTGATCAGCTGAAGCTTCATACACCACCACGCAAAGTCGACTGCGCCGAACATACATCCGCTCCGCTGAGTGTCGTTCGGCATGCTGTTGTATCTGATATCCAAAGCCTATTCGCCTACCTCCCAAGTATTGCTGCTGGCTCGAGCTTCCATATGTATGACCCGTTGCCACCTCCTGATTCAGAATCAGGCTATGATCTGGACGACCGGATGCGATCTAACCCGCGGCGAACACATCACCGGCTTCTGAACAACTTTTTGGAAAATATTGGTGCCATTGCCCAACCTGGTGATAATCATGCGGCTGCTATGCGCCAATTGATTGAAGAACAGATGCATGTGCTAGGTCGAATTCCCGGTGCATTCCCAGAGGAAGAAGAAGAGGAAGAGGGAGAAAGAGAATTGCTGGATCAATTAGTAGAACAACAGCTGCAGGAAGCATTGCTCGCTGACCACGAGCAGCGGCAGGATGGACAAGGCCAGGGCCATCCACCAGCCCACCCCTAATTGCTCCTTTGATTTGACTGCATTGGAAAATATATTATATTTTTGTGTATTTCTAGCTGACATCGCTGTTCTGCGAACCAGGAGGTACCCGCCTACCAGACGACAATCCGTTACCAACCGTCCCGCTGCCAGATGACTGCGTGAAGTCTTGATCGTCGTTGCCAGCGTCCATGGAAGAAGCAGAGGTCAAATCTGGGTTTGAGGTAGAGGGAGTAGTGGTGGTAGTGGTGGGCGTGGTGATTGATGCAGCTGGTGGTATTGCGGAAGATGATCCACTCGGGTCCTGGTATGTTGCTGTCACTCCAACTGCAGTATCGTCTTTATTCTCGGTCCGGAGGATGGTGGTGTTGTAACTTTTGCAGTGCTTGCATTTATGATAGAAGAAATGGAATTTAGCACGGGACTTTTGCTCACAGTCATTGCAAAAGATGTAAGAGACGCATGATTCGTATTCTTTGGGCATTGGCTGTCTTTCTAGTTCTCGGTCAAGTCGCTTAAAATAATCGGACATATCGCCTAGCGATTTTAAGCACGTCGGACACTGGTATGATGTTTGGATATACGCAGTGTAACACTGTTTATGGATACAATGGCCGCATGGCTATGGCAAAAGAAAAAAAAACAGGATCATTTGAACTTCTTGTCATACTGTCTATAAAAGTGGACAAGTACAAACCATAAAGATAACCGTGCTTGTGCTGGTAAACATATACTCGCCACAAATAGGACAGTCGCTCTCAAGGTTCCGTTCAATACATCGATGATTATCTTTCATAGCGATTGTCATGCAAATGTTGCATTTCCGGCAATGAAAGAAGTCTTGATTAAGCCCCCTACCCTGACGACAGATGCCACAGTCATCGCAGTGGTAAATGGACTTGTTCGGATCGTCATCCCAGAGTTTGCATTTATCGCAATAGTATCGTGCTGCAACTTCACCGCACTCACATATTTTCGCAGCGGGCACAATATGAAAGCAAGACATGCAGAACATCTTTTTCGTATTGGTGCGTATAATGTTGTGATCGCTGTTCTCATCATGACAAAATCGACAAGAGAATATCTTCCCGCAACAATCCGCAACGAGCTTCACATTTCGCCGGTAGTGCTTACAACCTTTAATGTTTTTTGCTTCATCCTTCAAGAACACGGACATTCAAAGATAATTAATTTCAAGCAATCCTCTCGGTATCTTTTATCCGGGTTTGTTCGGCTTACATGGTAAGAGATACATTGAGCATCATCGTTGATATCATTCATGTCATGCTCTACATCTTGGTTGATATCTTTAGGAGGTGGCAGGGTTCCAAAGCGTGTCAAGTGCTGCAAACGAAAATAAACCGATACGCTAATATTAGACCCATGCTCTCTATCGCTACTGAGGGCCAAAAAATCCGGTCAAACCGAGCACAAAATACCCTGTTTACCTGTAATATTCGGTTTTTCTCCTTTTCATCAAGCGTGCTGTCAGCACAGGTCTGCTGGATGAGCTTTCGCACCTTCTTCTGATCCGGACGTTCTTTGGACGATTTCATGGTCATTTCCTGCTGGGGTTGATCGTCTCCTCCCTGCCAG
Organism: Dichotomocladium elegans; assembly: GCA_025716815.1. NCBI lineage: Eukaryota > Fungi > Mucoromycota > Mucoromycetes > Mucorales > Lichtheimiaceae > Dichotomocladium > Dichotomocladium elegans. The sequence continues at coordinate 1,249,228 of JAIXMN010000005.1, forward strand.
AATCCATCGTCTTCGTGACTTGGGCTAGCCATAGACATGTCTTGATCCATGACAGAGTCAGCATCCGAACGATGTCCGCTGCTGGACATTGGGGTTAAGTGGAGAGAAAAGTGAAAGAAAAACCGAAAGGAAAATCTCAGATTTCTCCTTTATAATTTTTGCTCCGCGCGCCGCAAGAGGGATTCACTGACCTTTGGACGATCTTACTTGAGACTGATACATGAACACCAGTCCAATATACCAAGTTTCTGACTAATACCAACACTATTTTCCCGTCTCATTCTTGCAATCTAAAGAAACTATAAAGTGATTATCAATAGTTAAAGCCATATCGAATTGCATTAACACTCTGGATGTATCCCTTTAGAATCGGAAGCAACCCGTAAAAATATAAACCTTGCGTTATCTGCTTTCAAGTCATATCGTCTGGAATTGATATACAGTCTGTTCGCTTTCTAAGTAGGCGTGTGATCTGCATGCTTTTACTACGACACCACAGATAAATCATGGGATTTACGACCGCACTTCCCCACTTTTTTGAGTATCATCATGCTAACTTTATTTAGGTAGCCTATGAACAAAAGCGTTAGTCATTTCGACCGGAGACTTGAAGTGAATGCGAGCAGAGAACTCGTCTGTATTAGGACCAACATGCTGAATCGTGAACAGTAATTAGACCCGCGGAGTAAACATTCCATTAATATGCAACGCTCCAGAGAGCCGCAGGTGTATTCCAATGGTTGAAGAATGGAGTATAATTGTGTGTTACTATTAACTTTATGCTCATCTATCTTATCAGTCTTCGCAAATATATCGATTACAGTATTAAGAATTTCTTTGTTAGCGATGCAAACTTTCCTCGTCTTTTCTGTGTTATTATTGCTTGTAAAAATAAGCGAGTCCAGTTGTTCTAGATTGCTACGGCGTTCTGCGCCGCAATTCTATATACAGCATAACACAAGAACGAGTATAGTGGAAGCATAATGAGCTAAAAAAAAAAAAAGAATATATCCTCGTATATATAGGATAATGAACACAGGGAAATGGTATAGTATAGTCCGGTTTACTTGTTCGACCTTAGGGCAATGCTGATAGAGGATTCTATCCAATATTTTCTCCGAGTGCCGCTGGACTTACAATACTGTAGGTTGAGAATATTTGGCATTATAGACTTACTGATTCAGTTAAGGAGCCATAGCCTCTTGGGACAATACCATTTTGTTTCAACGCAGGGAGGTACCGGCAGGCCAGAAAGCCTCTGTCGATATGATCCCGACGATCAAAAGCCCGATGAAACGTAGCGTCGGCTTGGCATTGCTTAATAATGACGAGCCAGCGGCACACAGCAGTTTTGCGATACCAGCGGCAAAGCATCCCGAAAGACTGTATTTAGAGGCCCTCCGAGCTTTAATTACATATCTGCGTTTTATCACAGATGGTTAGCCTTTTAATCGTCAAGCTGCTTCAAGTTACCGTTTGATATCGGCTGCAAACATCTTCGTTACCTCAAAGGCTCGTTTGTTTGGGAACATCTTTTGAGGCTGTCTGCAAGCCCTTCCGCTTTACTTTTTCTGCGGCGCTGCATTTGTATTCATCATGTGAGGGATTTTACTTTCAGATGTTTGCTTGAAATGGAATGAGTCTTGTTTAGACACCAGCATGCGGATCTAGGAATGATAATGGTGATAGTCGTCCATCTTATTGTGAGAGTGCCTCAGCACAAAGACCACATGTGTTGGTGGTATCAAGAAAGATCCCTTATGATTTTTTTTTCCTGGATAACGGCCTCCAATACACTTGCTACCATCCGGATTAACGACCGGCCGGTAGCAGCAGTCAGTTACAAGCCGAAATTTATAAAGATTGAAGCTTAATATAAGCCAATTTTTAGAGTTGCTACGCGAGTGTCAACCATGGTCATGAAACCAGTGCCGTCAGTCACTGTGCCTACCGACGACAGAATACAAGGGGATGCGCACAATTTGCCTTATGGCATGGTCAGCCACCGCGCACTCCTTGCGTTCACTTGGATCATTGGTAGGACATATGAGTAAGCATTGGATGAATGTCTATGAACATGTGTTCAATACGAGTAATTATATTGGGCAATAAATCGAGGAAACAGCTAGTCATTCATACACGATCTTTCCCGGCTGTTAAGCATCTTCACTTTTATTGCATGATTCTGTCGCTTTCTTTTTACATCAGTACGCACAATTCTGCTATTTTGGTGGGATAAGACAAGCACCAAACACAACAGAAGAGCTCGGGATACAAAAGTGCAAGTGCAGTGGCCGCAAGCTCATTAACATATCATTGCAGAAAGTATATTCATGATCAAGTACATTAATGCAGGCACTAATCGATTTCTATGGCACAAAGTAACAAACATAGTCGTAGATATCCTTCAGCTCATTTGCCAACTTTGCCATGCCTCATAATACGCCTAATGGATATATACATATTTAGTACAAACATGAAGAAAATACGAAAAACACGCACCTTGTATTCTTCAGTCGTCATATTGCGCTGGTCTTCCTCCATCACTTCATTAAGAGGAACCATTCGTCCATTTACTAAGACACAGTAGATAAACTCTTGTTCATAAAAGAGAAACATAGTCGCTTCATTCCTTCCTACCTGACACCAGTGGGATATCTTCGAACTCCTCATCGTCAGTTCCCATTCTATGGAAAATATAAGCCGTGAGAATGAGATTTGTAAGTAAGCATACTGCTTAATATTACCGTTCCTCGGCTTTGTCATATCCGTTTCCATTGCCAACTGTCTCAAATTCTACATCCTCGTCTGCATCTGACATCGTGTCCATCATGCCCGGTACATTCTGACTAAGTGACTCATAGTATTTTGCGTAATCTACGGTGACAAAGTATAGTTAGCCACATAAAATCAGCCGAGTATATAGAGATCTTACAATCATGTCTGTCTGCATCAAACTCCTCTTGGCCAAGCTCCTCAAACACTTCATCCACCGCTTCCTCTTTAGCCTGTTCTTCAGGTCTTTCACCTGTCTCTGCCAATGTGTCAGAAACAGTACTCCGCTGATGCCAGACAGGAAGCATGTTCTGTTGTCTCTTCTCTTCTGCCTCTTGTTGCTTAGCACGGCGTGCGGCCTCGTTATCCATCTGAAGATCAACAATGATTTCGCCTTGACCTGCGCCTGTATCCTGGGCAACAGCCAGCTCATGCTCATCTGAAGAATGCGTTTCAGAAATCCCACATGTCATCATTGTTCCTTTTTTCTTCCAATTTACCTCTTGCACTTCCGTTATTGCGAGCACTCGCGGTCGACGGCCGGTATATATAACTATTATCCAGAAACCCATCCTCATTAATATGTAAATGATCGACTGCCTATCCAATTGGCCATTACCTTGACGGGATTACAAGCGAGTCCGTCTGCTTCAGCAGAGAGATAATCGGCTGTGATTGTTCTCTCAGGCGCGTCAAAACCTGCTGGCTATCCTGTACACTTTCAGCAGTGTTATTTTCCTCCAGCCCGAAACTGCATGTTTCGCAATGAAAGAGCCCATCCGGTTCCAATAACGATACGGCGTCGAGTGGTGTATATTTGCGTTGGCAATTTGGACATATGTACCCCTTGTTTTCCGATTGCTAAAGAAGTAGAGCGCTGTCAGCCACTCAGTCAAAGTTGGAAGAAGTGGAGAGATTAAGAGTCACTCCCTACCGTTCGCAGATTGTCTCGGACAATCGTCTGCATCTTGTACATTTTCCACTTTACAACGTCGACGAATTCTTTATAATCTAAATAGTAATATGTTTTTGGAACAGGCCGCTGATCCTGCTTTCGCGCCTCCATGCGCGTCGTCCTTTGTATGATTTGTCAGCCCAAGTTATTAACGATCGGGCAAGTGCACGCATACATGCACACATGCAAACACGCACATTTTGAGTAATCTATCTGTTTTGAGCTTTCCGCAAATTCTGTGAATGTCGCGCGGCGCCATTTTCAGCGATGCTACGAGATCTTCTTCTCGTACACTTTTTCGTTTCATAGTCCACATGAGGTTAAGATGCCCGCGATAGATTGTTCGGTATTATAATGCTTTTTTTTTTACCCGTTGCTGTTTGGTGGAGCATTGTTTAATTCGTCTAGGATAACAATGTATTTTGGATCATAAAAGGCACGGGCTACTCTGGCGACAAGTGCTCTTAGAATATCCATGGTCAAGGAAGGATTAGAAGCGGTCAAATTGAGTGTGTCCGATTTTGAGTTGCTCTCGTCGGAGTGACGACAGGCCAGCAAGTGGGGATTTGCCCAGATATCTCTCGACACAGTTTTTTTTTTTTCAACCTGAGCGATGTATGCATCATCGTCAGTACAGTTAGGAGTTATATTCGTACAAGAGGACGATGGATAACACTGCAAAGTGCAGAATTGCCTTTTGAGCAACATTGAATATATCGGTTGCCCTAAGTAGCCGATGAAGCGAACATTCAAGTATTTGAAACGCTCACAGTGGCGGCCCCCCCCAAAAAAAACAGGGTTTCAGCAATATATAAAGAATTTATGCGATTCATCATTGATCCCAACATACAACAAAGTAAAAAACTGGAGGGATCCGGACTAAGATCGTTTCGTGTCCAGTACATCTGATAATGGAGAATATACGATCTCGGTCAGAAGCTCAGTTTCAGGAAGGATGTAGTGGAGCTAAACTGCAGTAATTATCAGCCACAAAAAGAGTACGATGGTGTGTTCCGTATGAATGGGATGAGTGTTACCGCATTTAAGGGGCCAAATACTGTAACCTTCATATGATGTAAGATACGGGATGTCCAAGATAGAGGATCGGAAAAATTCTGCAACGTGCGGCGCCGTCCAGCCCTGGGTAGGTTGGACATCCTCTGTACTTGTGAAAAATTCCACGGCTGAGCACTGCGCCCCCACCAGCTAATTCAGCATAAGGTTTTACAATATCAAGTACATCCGCCAAGTTTCTGTGGCGGCTTATCGCTTCCTTACAAATTGGATCCCTAGAAAAGCAAATATCTTGAGGGTGGTTATTGTATGCGAATACGTACTCCCATCGGCCATGCCAAGCCCCGACTCCTTGCTCTGTAACCTTCGTCTGGCGGGGGATATCAACGAATGTTGATCGACACGCTAGTTCACGCGCTGTATTCATGTACGGATGTCTGTCCTCTTCCGAATGCCCGATAATCTGGGGGCAAGTTGTCGTGTTTGGGTATCAACGGCAGCAAAGCGCCGCTGGGTCTATCTTATTGAGAAGGAAAAAACATGCCCATGTACAAAGTATTCCCCAATATGGTCCTATCACCGATCAGAGAATTCCAATGTCATGTGCACCCGAGCTTTACAATAGTGAGTTTTATTTGGTGCAACGGTTTAATGGGCCTGTGTAGCAGGTGTTGCTGAGGATATCCGTCGGTATCACGCATGGAACCCGGACATAGCGAGAGTCAGAAAAGGTGTGAGGCGTATGTCTGTTGGAGCTATTAGGAAAGATGTTCATCATCGAAATCCAAAAGACCAAAGGCAGGCTTACAAGAAGGCTAGAGGGACTAACTAGACCAACCGGAACTCGTCGAAGACAATGGCTTTCCATCCAGTCTATTGCTGATGCATGCTTGGAAACATTCGGGATAACGCTTTATGTGTAGGCTTTGGCGCAGGGTCATATTCTAATCCTTTAAACATCGGGTGTTTTTCTGTCCTTGCAGAACAGGAAGTACTTCTCCATGTGAGATCCCCACCACTTCGTTCTTCCCTTATCACCGTTTGGTTACGTTATTAGAATGCCAATATACGTAACAATGATGCGCAGTTTAGTTCCAGACTTATCAGATATCACTTAATACCGGGTTTACGCTTCTGCCGGAAGATGGCTTTCATACTTCATCGATCAACATATAGTACTTCTCATCCACATTCAACATATATACTACCTTTGTGATTTACAGAAGCAATAATCCATTCCTCTCGTCGTTCCTCCAGCTTCCGTCCAGACTATCGCCATTCACCGCTACACCTAATAGCTACTTTTCTGCAGCCCTAGATCCGCCTCTTCGTTGCGTATTCTCATCATGGGGTCCAAGGCATTCCCTCTGGTATCTCTCCGTAATATTTTGAGGCGTTTGATCCGTTCTGTTGGTATATTCGGTAAGCGCCTCGACGTCTCGAACATAGGTCGTACTCTACAAAACATTATAGAGACGTGGATATAGCCCTTGCTGAGCCCCACTCGATTCATCTAACCCTCTACGTTACATATTGTGCAAACCCCGGGAAAACTACAATCAATAGATAGCCAATATTCAGTCATACGATGGTGATTTATAATAAATGCCCTCCTGCGTTGGATATTCATTTTCTAGCACTTCTGTCGATCTTTGTACTTTGTGTGGCTTTTGGATCTATTTACCCATGAATTGGAGCTCTTATCCCGAAAGATGCTATCACTCCTGAGCTCATTTGGGACACAATTTATATCACATCTGGATTGACTGGGATTTAGGCGTTACAGGTCCGATAGATGAAGCACGGACAAAGTGTCTCAGACAAAAGGCCCTGAAACACCACTATTCTTTTAAACTATTTGGGTGCACTAGTCGCATGCAAACGCCGTTATTGCCTGTCCACCTGTAACTCGCTACAGAATCATTTTAGGGCTTAGAGATCCCAGATGTATAGTAAGCTTGCCACCCTACGACTTTTATACAACTGAAAACTGGAATGCTTGCCATATGTCGTTGCCCATATTTAATTACACCATGTTATTATAAATAAACTAGCGGTGACGATCTCTTCTCTCATCGCGACGCTCACTATGATCGCGGCGGTAATAGTGATGACTACTGCTATTTCGACGATGGCTGCTTCCGCTACGACGATGATGAGATGAGGAGGAGGAGGAAGAGGAGGAGGATGCGTTTGTGCGTTGTTGGTGGGACTGGTGGTTGTGGCTGTGATGGTGATGACTAGTAGATGTGGTTCCCGAGGAGGATCGTCCATGATCGGATGATGTGTGTTGTTGTTGCCGCCGCCTTAAACTGTCGTCCTTCATGCGATTCCATATATTGACGAGATCCTTGTAACCCGCCTTTTTACTTGGCCAGAATTGTCTAACGTAGAGCCACATGTCGCGATGATATTTTGACCGATCATTGCTACTGTAGCTCCCCGGGAGTCGGCTCATTGTCCTGTCGATGCATTTTCCAATCTTTGACACGCAATCCTTTATCAGCCCTGTCTTCTCTGTACCCTCTAAGTTGCTGGTTCCATCCCGCAGTGTGAGCAGCACCGTCTCGATTGGTTCCAGCGCGTGGCGCGCTTCATCCTCGTCGTAGCTTCCGTACGCGTCCATCTCGCTGGCATCGGGGTATTTGTTCTCCTTTTCGTGTTTCTTTGCCGGAGCAGTAATAGTGAGAGCGACGTGAGCAGCAATACCAGTACTTGCAGCAGTCGTAGTCGGTGAAGCTGTTTTCATGGCGGAAGGGGAAGCCTTTTTTCCTTTACGGCTATTGTTGTTCGAAGTGACAGGCGTCGACGGTTTGTCGACAGAAGATTTAGCAGAGCGTTGCCGGGGGCTGTCCTTTTTACCGGTGTATTTGAGAATGCCTTGCTCCTTCGAGGTCTTACTGCTATGGTTGCTTTTCTCGTCCTCGGCAAGCACCTTGAGTAATTGTTCTGCTCGACGCACAAGGTGAATAGCTTTAGGTGTCCGTTTATCATCCTTGTCCTTTTGGGGGGCGCGCCCAGACCCTCCCTCCTCCTCATCGCCTGCGTGGTTCAAAAAGAACTTATCTTCGAGCCCAATCTCCGGATCGGCCTGAATCTTTAGCCAGCTGCCAAACCCGTGGCGATCTACGCCCACGAGCAACATTGCATCCTCCTTTTGGCCCCACGCGCAGGACCAGCCTTGCACACGTTTTGCGCCCAAGGACATCCGGAATTTGAGAGGGTTTGCCATGGACTGCATTCGCTTATGTAAAACCTTCATGTCATGATATCGTTGGAGAACTTGTCCGGCATTTACACTCTGGATGCCTCTCCAGGTGAACAGGATTGCCTTCTGTTTAGTGTGCCGCACTTCGCGTAGAACCGCCTCTTCGTCAGCCGTAGGGATCTGAAGCTGTTCAGCAATCTTGGCCTTACAAGACTCGACTAGGTCACTGCATAATGTGACCACGAGATCCTTGTCCTTAAACTCAATATCCGTGTTTTTGGTAGCTTCATCGTATCGCTTCTCCACGTCTCCGTACTTGAGTAGACATCGGATAAGGGTCCTTAGTTCTTTTTCAGATAGTTCATCCGACTGGCTACTTGACTTTCCAGAAGCCGGTTTTCGTTTCCGCTTTTTGGTGACCTTTGATGAATCAGCCTCCGTCTCTGAGAGCTCGTCGCCAGCATTCTCGAGGTAGGTCGGGCGTTTTCTCTTGGCAGCTCGTTCGTACATGGCAATTTCTTCCTCAAGCATCTTCTTCTCTTCCATCGCTCGCCGTTCTTCATCTGGAATAATATCCTCCCAGCTCAGATCTTTTGCAGTGCCGCCGTAGTCTGAGATTTGGAATTGAGCCAAGAAGTCGTCACTGCCCAGAGCGCTGTCCTCATTTTCAATAGTCTGGGTGTGTTCCGCACGGGCCAGGATGTCATCGAGATCCATGTCACTGAGCTTTTGGGTATTCTCCTTCGATTGAAAGATGTTCTGTGCTCCAAACTTGAGAATGGCAGACATCTCCTCTTCATTGAAGGGGACCTTGTCTGGTTTTCCAGGAGACTCCGAAAGGGAGTTGTCTTGAGGGAGGACCTCCTGACCAGACGTGTCCATTCTTTTGATAATGCAGTACTCCAGCACCATCTTCCTCTTAGCACGCTCGATGATGTTCTCTTCCATTGTCCCCTTTGTGACAAATCGGTAAACGTTGACAGACTTTGTCTGTCCGATACGATGGGCACGTGACACGGCCTGGAGGTCGTTTTGCGGGTTCCAATCCGAGTCGAAGATGATGACTGTGTCAGCCGTGGCTAGGTTAATTCCCATTCCGCCGGCCCTTGTTGACAAAAGGAACACGAAGTCGGGGCTATCTGGAGCGTTGTAGTGCGCAATCGCTTTGTTACGATCGTCTCCGCGCATTCGACCGTCGAGCTGTTGAAATGGGTGACCGCGGAGGACCATGTAATCTGCTAGAATATCCAGCATCGTCACCAGCTGAGAGAAGATCAGAACACGGTGTCCGTCATTTTTTAGCCGGGTGAGGAGTTTGTCAAGAAGAACCATTTTGCCACTGTTCTCCACAAGGCTACGGAGTTTCTCCATTCGGCTGCCAGGTGCGATATCGATGTCTCGGAAGAGAAAGGGATGATTACTAGCCTTCTTAAGTTCGATAGCGATGTTGAGCCATTGCTTCTTGTTCTTATCCGATCCGCGGTTTAAAGCCTCGAAATTCTTGGTAAGGATGTTTTTATACATATCTTGCTGCATCTCGCTCATTTCAACAAGGAGGATGCGGTCTGTTTTGTTAGGCAGAGACTTCTCAACATCCTTCTTGAGACGACGGAGCATGATGCTCTTTAGACTTCCGTGGAGTTTTCTAATTTTTTCTTGTTGGTTATCATCATCCTTGTCCAGATCAACGTTGAGTTCGCTTAGATCCATCTGCGGCATTAAGAAACCGACGAGAGAGAGAAGTTCCTTGACGGTATTTTGGAGAGGAGTTCCAGTGATCAGCAATCGGTTGATAGTGTTGAAACTCTGGAGGGCTTCGTAAAGTTGGGATTCCGAATTTTTTAAGCGGTGAGCTTCGTCGACAGCGAGATACTGCCATTTAATAGAGCCGAGTTCATCGCGGTCTTTCAGGACAATCTCGTATGTGGTTACAAGGACATTGAACTTCAACTTCTTCGAGTTGCCAATGTAGAACTCCTTTTCGCGAATAACTTGTCGTGCCTTGCGATTGCCAACATAGCAAATGACATTCATTTGAGAGGCCCATTGCCGAAATTCGTTCATCCAATTTTCGGATGTTGAAAGAGGTACGACAATGAGGAATGGGCCGTAGATGGAATGTTTGTTGAAGATGGTGTTTAAAAAGCTGATCGTCTGAACGGTTTTACCAAGCCCCATCTCATCAGCGAGAATACCGTTCTTATTGTTACACCAAAGCCAGTACATCCAGCTTGTGCCGTGCAGCTGATAGTCGCGCAATGTGCCGCCATTGATGAAAGCAGGCTGTTCGTGGAAAGCTTCAAAGCTCGGTCGAGAGCGGGTGTACGTTGCAGAACGCCCAGGGATCTGTTGGCTCTGCTCGCGATCGAGAAACTGATCAATTTCTGCCTGGTAATCCTCGGCGATCAGCTCGGAACTCTCCCAAGTGCAGTCATCGTAATGTAACCGCTTCCATTTCACGAAATATTCGCAATCGGGAGGATTGCCTTTCATTGCAATGATGCGATCCACAGTACGCCATGCCTGGATATCCTCCCGTCGGCGCTCGATGTTGATGTTATACTGTTCAATATCCTCTTGTGTCGTCTCGGGGTGTTGTCTCAAATCAATTTCCTCGTAAGCGTAAGTTTTGATGTAGTTCTCGACCTTTCTGAATCCTTTAAATGACTTTAGATATACAAAGTTATCCCATGTGTCATGCAAATGTGACCAAGATTTCCACTTGATGAGATATTCCATATTGCGCTCCGGGTCGTCCTCGGGATCATCAGCTAGAGAATTCCAGAGTTGGATGATTTTTTACAAAACTTTTGTTGGGTCCTATCGAAACCACTAACCGAATTCCTCGCGTCTTCGATGATCATGTACACTCTCAATCACATCGCCTTCTTCTTCTTCTTCGGGTCGGGGGGTATATGACTTCGGTCCAGAAGGGTAATCTTCATCTTCGGAGAGGCCCCAAAGCTCAGCCTTGTCCTCGTTATAATTTGTTACCTTGCGTTGGCGAGTGGAATATCGAAGTGCATCGCTGGAGGAAAAACTCACTCCTGTCGATCTTATTAAATACTTCCAAAAATTAATAGCATTTGACCAACAAACTCACCTTTAGCTCTTCTCCGTTTCTTGGTCCCTTTTCGCCGAGGTCTTCCATAGCTCTCACTGTCCGAGCTCTCTTCCTCAGATATTACTCGATGGCTCTCGTCTTCTTCAGAGCCCAGACGCGAATCTTGTTCAAACATTAGTCTGCTTGCATCTTAATACTGTCGTATTAAAGTTACCATTTCCTCGTGCAGCAGTGTCGGTACCCGTTCTCCGCGATGAAGTGCGCTTGTGATTGCCGCTCCTCGGGGCACCATAATCATCATCACTGCTGTCTTCTTCGGTCACATCGCTTGATTCAACCTCGTCGCTCATGGATTCTTCATCAGAAAACTCGGAGCCAGCTGTCATTGTCTAGAAATTGCCTTGCAGGTATTAGCAAAGAATAGCTTCTAGAAACTACTCGGATCTATCGATCTCACAAAAGAAAAGAAGAGCATACATAATTATTTGTTACCGCTCTGCGTGAAGAGCGACGAAGGCCATAAAGTTCTGGATCCAAGTACGGAAGATCGTTTGACTGCTGCCGCCGACCTTCGCTATCACCAACGCGACGGCGCCTCTCTTCATCCTCGCTCAGTTCCTCGAACGTGTCAAAGTTATTGCTTTGATCCCACTGTGGACTTGGGCTTAGTTCTGTATCAGAAAAAGCAGAATCATCATCGTCGACGTCGGTGTCGATTTTAGATGACGGTGGCGCTCCATTCATTGGTTCATCCTCCTCTTCGTCGGACGAAACAACGATGCGCCGCCTTCGCTTTCTTGGGGCAACTTCATGGTTGTCGGTGTCAGCGTCGGATACCGAGATCTCCGCATCTCGTTTAATGGACAACGCCTGTGGATAAGGATGACTACCTGAACCTGGCATGAAGGCAAAAAACCATTATGAGTATCATGAAGGTAAAAAATAGGGACGCTTGCTGATACAAGGATAAAGCATAAGTCGTAAGAGCATGTCGATTGAATGAATACAGAGTTAACAAAGAAAGGGATACAAAATGCTAAGGTGTGATTGTTGGGAGTAATGAAGAGGACAAGGAATGGAATGAAGGCGCTGTCAGGGTAACGAATGGTCATTCGACATCAGGACATCCCATGACATTAATCTTGAAGCTGGCACTAAAGACGCGTTCCAGAATAATACAATGGAATCCGTCAATGGGAGCCAAGGAAGACTCAGATGCAGAGGGTTGCAGAGAGAGTCGTATGACATTTTGAGCAAGACAGCAGCAAAAGTAAGGAATATAGGCATGCTCGATACAGATAATAAAGGGTGACCGTCTAACAAACAACCCCTTTCATAGGACGTGATAGAAAAAAGCTTACCGTGCATAGTTGTAGGACGCAGTAGAGGGAAGTGTTAAGTTTAGTGAAAACAGAAAAAATCGGGCGGGGTTAGTACAGTCAGCTTATTCGTCCCCCAAACTCAACCCACGCCTTCTACCCCCCCCCGCGCTGCTATTTAGGAATTAGAATAAGCTCTCAAAAGGTCAGTGTGCATGCTGATGCCATCCGTGCTCCTCATCCCCATCCCCCCTGGTGATCAATGTGTATCGATATTGATCTAGTAACAGTCACTAAGTATGAGTAGTGGGACTCGGTATCGATAGCGAAATCTTTGTCAGGCACAGACCTTCCCTTGTGGACAAGGACTTCTTTTCCCATTACGTTCAACATATTGACACTGCAAAGTCACTTTCAACGTGGGAGCCCCGTAAACTTTCCTGATCCGTCCTTAAAAGCGCTTATAGTTCATTTTAACCATAGTTATAAAGAAAACGAACCTGTGCATCATCATTGCTAAGTAACGTGTAGCTCAACAATTAAAATGCTCACTTCACGAATTTCGAATTCCCCCATCAACGATTTTCTTGTACATCGGCTATGCCCAATGGAAAGATACACGTACTGTAATCCTATATGTTGTTGAACGCTGGTATATTGTAAATAGGGAACTACGCTTTTTTTATATATGAGAAACTGCATCTTGTATCTACCGGCCCTCTCCCCTCCGTATGCAATTGACTAAAGTTATACCTTGGTTAAGCAAAAAGGTTGGCGAAGGTAGCTTTACGTGTTTCAGCTATGTCTTCTCGTTTCCGATTTTCGGTCCCACGCGAAATGTATTGCAAGAAGCATGTCTATTTGATACATACTATCTGGGGACCCATTGTACACCCACCGAATCCGAAACTAGCGCCTATATGTGTATCTAGACTACAATTTGTAGCGATGTTACAGGAGGATTATTGTCTTTCCTTATCCCACAAGAGTAAAACTGAAAGATGAGTGTATAGCAGCCAATGCCGTGATAGATTATGCATAATCTACCCGGTACTCGCCGACTTTTTGTCTAAAGCACACCACAGACACTGTATATGGCACAAAGTAAATAACCAGCGTACTTGTTCGAAGTTATTGTTTACTGTAAAAGCATGAAGGCAAATATATATATATATAGTTTTCCAAGATCCTATGCGCAAGGCGACGCGTTAAATATCACATACACGGAAAAAGATACTGCACGAAGAACGCGTCAAATCGTCAGTTACAAAAGTACATAGACTCTTTAGGCCCATCTGTTCGTTATCCTCCTGTACACATACTATATTTTGAAATGGCTTTTGTTGTCCTTGTTGACGAGCGTAGCGGACCCAAACCTCGTCGTTGATGTGGAAGTGCATTCTCTTCATTCTGTTTGGTCCCAACAAACTCTGTGCATCATATCGCTGTGAGGGTAACTCTGAGTTCGCTGGTTCGCAATATCCCCCAAGCGAATGGCCACAGACGTTCCAATGAGAAGTGCGGGGTTCCGATGCAGCTACGCATGTACCTTGGCGAGATTTTTCCAAGTTGATGTTTGAGAAAAGTTCCAGTGATCAGTGAGAGTACAATAGTTAGGGATACATGCTCATTAAGAACAACAACGATCATTGAGCTATAAAGAGACCTTGATAGTATATTTAGGAAACGAAAGAATAGAAACTGTTTCACCTATTCTCAATGAAGAAGGTTATTTCAGCAGACGTCGGCAAGCATCCATGAGTTGTCCTGGAGCTGCTTATAGAGCAACTATTCCAGAGATCTAGGGATCTTCGAGGTATCCACAGCGAACGCTCCACCGATAAATGGAACATTAGATGCAGCGCATCATTAAAACAGTTCAAGTTCACCCTTAGGACATGAATAGAAATGCGACTATACAGGTATTTCTTTCGAAAAATTGCTTTTCGTTAGTAGATACTATACTAACAAGAAACAAAGCGCAACATAGTGCAGGACAAGAACGTCTGCGACTGGGTGTCAATATCGACGATAAGAGTAAGGATAACAGTAATCTTGAACCGAAAGCGTGTCACGACGACGCAGCAAGCAAGGAAACCATATTTGGATACCGTCTCACTTGTGGCAATGGCTGACGCGTCTGTTCATAAGAGTGGAGATATCTCTAAATACACCGGTTATCACCAATTCTTTGCGGTGGTCATCGCTTGGTGTATATTTTAAGACTACACTGCGATGAGGTGGCTTAGATAAAGAATGCTTTTATCGCAGTAGTAACCCCAGAAACCCTGAAACTGGGGCACGCTTTAGGACTTGTCCTACGAGCAAGACATTTGTCGCGTACAAGCCATCAAATTAAACCGGTCACGGAGGGAGTTCTCCGCTAGAAAAAAAAAATTTGAAACTGGTTATAAAAGAAGTAGAAGCTCGACACCGATGATACTTTACTCTTCTTCTTGCATCGGTAAGTTTTCTCATACATCTCCCCTCTCAATCTTTCCCTTCTGGACACTGTCCTTTCTCTATGGCTGGATGCTATCACGATTTGAAATGATGATTGGACTTCGCTATTAAACCCAGCTCATTTTGATGAACCCTGAAAGAAACATTGTTCCAACTTTCTGAAAATAATCGTTTTATAACAACACATCCACGCCATCATAATCATACACCTTTCTCCCGTGTGTTTCAGGAAGCAACTGAACTAACAGTCTTATGCAGATTTTTTTCTAGGTTCAGAGCCACAGACTCCATTTGGATTACTTCATTTTCAAAAAATAAAATTCACACAAAAATTATAAAAACATAAAAAAATATCAGCCCTGCTTAATGTTCGACTTACCCCGAAGATAGCTGGGTGTACCATTGCAGTAACAATGGCAGGAGAGGGAGGAAAGGAAGCAGCTAGAGCTGTTGAGCGTCGTCGGCGGAAGGGTTGGAAGAAGGAACGAGGAGGGGAGACGACGGATCAACAACAATACCAGTGGCAGAAGCAGGGGAGGAAGCAGACGAAGTCAAAAGCACCTCGACGATGCCATGGTGGGAGACATGCGCGTGTGCAGCCAAACCACGGTCCCACCCAAAGCCGACCTCCTCTGCTCTCGAAACACTTGGGTTAGGCGGATATCGTTATCTATAGAGGATCCGGAATATTAGAAGATTGCAGAATGGAACAAGGGTAGCCTATTGCCTTTTACTTTGGTCATGACATCTGACCAAAACTGCTCAATCGGATTGAGTTCACGCAAGTGTAGTGGAAGATAACGACATTGGTATCCTCAGCCTTATGGAGAGGTGCATTATTTATTACCAAATAATGGGCCTTCATATGTTCGTATTTATCCATCTCGTCCATCATAACCTTAAAGAAGCTGAGATAATGTCCAGTTGCAGTCCCTCTGCTCGTAACTTCAGATTGACATGCCCTCTTTCTTTTCTTGGTGGGTAGCTGCGGGAGTCTCAAGCTACATTAATGATGCCTGAAGCTGAGATTGCTTCCAAGATTGTGGTTGTCTTTGGTATTGGGACCACTGCATGAGTCCCTTTGTTGGATTATGCCAAGCTGCATTTCATATTAATATGGAATCCAGACTCGTCAAAGAAAACGCAGTTTTTTCTAAAGGCAATGTCAGTTCTGTCCCATTTGCGTACTTAGTCAAGGGCGCTGTTGGATCTTCGCAACACCATTCCTGTCTACAGGCTGAAACCGAGTCATGTTCAATGACAATTGCATTCATTTTTCATACATCGATGGAGCGTGTTCTTAGACACTAAATACGCTTCAACTTGTAACAGTTGCTCCATCAGCTGCTCTAGGACAATGGATGGATTCTCATCAACGCATTCTAAAATAACACTCTTATGCTCTTCACTGTGAATATGTGAACGACGCCTCGCTTAAGCTTTCTTAAAAGATTGCGTCCAGGGCCCTTCTCGTACTATAATGCCCATCGCTGGGCTAAACGAACATGGATTCCTAGCAGCTGATGCACTCAAAACCTTCTCAACATCCGTTTGAAAAAATCTGTCCTTGCCTTGGTCAGTGTACGTTGTGTAACTGCGCTAGATCGCCGCTTCTTTCATCTGAATATCTGTGTGGTAGTAAGATCAGAGTTATTTTTGCAAGATATGCTACGTAGATATTCAGTGCGAGAACAAACGGATTGTAGAGAGTACATTTCTTCATCAGCAACATGACGTCGGACATCGTAGTAGACAAATAGGTTGCTCGTTTCAGAATGGAAAAGTGAATAAAAAAGAAAGAGTCAAAAGGAAGAGATGGAAGCGACATGTTTCCGTGGATGCGTGTGACATTTGCTTTGTCATCCTGCATCTTCTGGGCAAACCGCGATTGTATTTTTGTGATCCTGGCGACTTCAAAGGTGGCAGGGGTACGACTAATGATTTTTTAAAAAAGTGTATGTGTATACAGTATACGCAAGCGAAATAAAGATCATATGATTTAAAACTATATTTATCAAACTCTGGGCATTTCTTTTGCTTTCTTTTTCTTCTTGGCTGTGATAATATTGCTCATGCGACCTTTGTCGGACGCAACTCTGCTAAGTTCCGAAGACGATGAAGAGATTCAGCAATTGGTTTCCGAGCTTTATGAGCAATTCCGAAGATCTGCTCCGATTTCGAATGTTGTCCAATTCTGTGCCGACTTTTTTGCAAACAAGTTAGTAGAACAAGAGGAGGAAAACAACGACGACGACGACGACGACGACGACGACGACGCGCTTGGAGCACTACCGGCGCTTTCAGGCGACTACAACTTCGATCGCCGCGTATCGGTGAGTGCCGAGTCCATAACTCCTGCAGGCCACAGCGCAGCTGTGCTCAGGCGGGTGCCGAAGAGCAGAGCGCAGTGGGAACGCATTTGGATTAGTGTGGGCGACCATTTTTTATTTCGGGATCTCGATGAGGAGCAATATAAGGACGTGGTAGACGCGATGGTCGAGAAGTCAGTATGCAAAGGCGAGACGGTTATTGAACAGGGAGCTGTGGGTGATTACTTTTACATTGTCGAGAAGGGCTCCTTGGACTGCTTGATTAGTGGGCGTAAAGTTACTGAGTACGGTCCTGGCGAAAGCTTCGGCGAGCTAGCGCTCATGTACGATGCACCCAGGGCTGCGACGCTCGTCGTCACTTCTGAGGACCCGACCACCCTCTGGGCTCTCGACCGTATCACATTTAGAACAATTCTCATGGAAAATGCCTCGAGCAGACGGAAACTCTACGAATTCTTTTTGACCGAGGTCCCCCTCCTGAAGTCTCTCAAGCCGTGCGAACGCCATAAGATCGCCGATGCCGTCGAGTCTGTCACATTTGAGGACAAGGAGCAGGTTGTTGTCCTCGGTGAAGTCGGCGAACGCTTTTATATGATTGAGTCCGGTGAGGCAATTGTGTATCAAAATCGACGCTTCATTCGACGCTTGGAAAAAGGGGCGTATTTTGGCGGTAATGGATAAGCGGATTGAAAAGAAGGAAAATGCTTACAAGATAGGCGTCGGTCTCTGACCCCCCCTCCCACTGCTTTCTTTTTATAGAGTTGGCACTCCTGAATGATAAACCACGCACAGCAACCGTTGTGGCACACGGAAGGCTGAAGTGCGCCACATTAGATAAAAAGGCATTCAATCGCTTACTGGGGCCTGTACTGGACATCTTGAAAAGAAACTCGGAAAACTATTATGAATTCATCGATCGGCTCTAACTACTAGCAACTTCCCGTGCCACTTACTATTTTATCTGTTAAAACCTTTGTTAAGATAAAGACCTCCTAGCCTTTCAAAAGGTCTGCAACATTCGATTGAGCTTCCTCTTTCCATGGATACCATTAGAATGCTATGTCCCTCAACGGCCGACTATCAGGTCTGCAAGCAGTCTGCGAGGAAGGCTTGAGTATCTGACAAGCTGATTGGCTAAACCAACCGTGATCCTACCCAAACACAACTGCGCGTCTCGAATTTTTTTTTCTGATTCCTCTCCCCTTCACCTTTTAACAAGCAAGCCGAAAATATGGGTGCAACTCCAGAGCAAATCAGCAAGATCCGCAAGCAGGTTGAATTCTACTTTAGCGATTCCAATTTGCCATATGATAAGTTCTTGTGGACATTGACTAAAAAAAACAGCGAGGGTTGTAAGTATTTTGCATTGACAGCAACGACCAAAAAACACCTTTTATGGCTTCTCATGGCTTGTTCTCATTTTGAAAAAAGGGGTAGAGCTGAAGACCGTTGCTAGCTTCAAGCGCATGCAAAAGATCACCGAGGATCTGAACACTGTCATTGAGGCACTCCGGTCTGAGCCATCGGATCTCTTCGAGCTCGACGAAAAGAACGAGAACATTCGACGCACAAAAGAGCTTGTCAAGCGCAACTTCGTGGAGCGTTCTATCTATGCTGTATGTGTTTTTCTTTCTTTCTCTGTGTCTGGAACGAATATGCGTGTGCTTCTCGATCCTGACTCGCTCACTGTTTTACTTTTCTCACTTTTTTCTATCTCTGCATGTCTCTAGAAAGGCTTTCCTTTGGTCGATGAGGGAGAGAATCCGCCCAAGGATTGTCTTTTGGATCTCCAGGACAAGATTACGGAGTATTTTGAACAATATGGACGAGTCCTTGCTGTCCGCCTTCGCAAAACTGATGAGCGGCCGTACAAGTTCAAGGGCAGTGTTTTTGTTGAGTTCTCAACTCCCGAAGAAGCAGTGAAGGTTGCAGCCATGAATCTCCAGTATGAAGGCCAGGACCTTTTGCTGAAGTTAAGGTAAGGCATTACACTCAAAATCTTAGTCCCACTAAATTTTTCTTACATCAGTTTGTCTTTTTAGAGAAGAATACAACCGTGAAAAGGCTGAGAAATACAAGGATGTAGCCCGAGACCGGCCAAAGCGTCATCAATTCAATGCATTCAAATTGATGGAGCGCTCAGAAAGCCGTGGCAGCAATGATGCTTACCCGCAAAAGAAGGGTGCCCGTGGCCAAAACAAGCGCGGCCACCGTAATCATCGATTAATCACCTTTTCCAATGCAGATGGTGTTGATGATGATACTGTGAAGGTACAAGTGGAAAAGCAGGAATTGTTCGTAGAAACTATCTGACCGTCGTGACTGTTGGTTCTATAGTCTATTTTGGGCGCTGATGATGTTGAATCTATTACGCGCAGCGAAGCCGGTTCCGGCTACGCCATTCTTAACAAGGGTAGAAGCTTTGACAAGGTACAGGAAGTGAGAGACAAGCCCGTGGAGGAATTGAAGGGTATCCGCTTCCGCTTTGCAAATGGTAAGTAAACAGTTGATTCTTTTTGGTCGGAAATTCCTGTTTCTAAGCACGTTCATAGATCGTGAGAGCGCAGAGTATGAAGCACTCGTTAATCCTGAACCTCAAGTTGGCGAGAAGCGCAAGGCTGAGGACGAAGAGTAAAGACCTGCATATTACTATTATTATTTCATAAAGAATAAAGCGATCATCCACTGCATTGATTACATTTGACATAGATACTTTATTCTCAAAACAGAGGTCGCATAGAATTGTATAAAGTTGTCGTCTCAATAGTTACCCCACCTAGGAGTCTGGTATCCTTTGACGTCTCAATCTACAAAGGACATGGGACATGGATGTTAGATTCGAATAAAAAGCAAGTCAATATAAAGATTCATACCGGATAACCCATGGAAGAGAGGCTAAGGATATAGAAAATCTAGGCCAGAGTATGTAGTGGGCAATAACAACTTTTCGTTTATCATCCAGCAATGCCATTACTGCATTCTAATGTCTGTCGTATCCATTTTTTCCCATCCAAGGCCATTCCTCGTCATGGATAAATATCTTATTCCCTACTGTTGAAC
This sequence comes from Dichotomocladium elegans, assembly GCA_025716815.1. Classification (NCBI taxonomy): domain Eukaryota; kingdom Fungi; phylum Mucoromycota; class Mucoromycetes; order Mucorales; family Lichtheimiaceae; genus Dichotomocladium; species Dichotomocladium elegans. The sequence goes on from JAIXMN010000005.1 coordinate 1,269,416, forward strand.
ATGCCGGTCATCTGTAGTTGCTGTACTCGCTTTCCAAGAACCTATTGCGTTTCACTTTGCTCTTCACAACTGACCCAAACTGCTCAATCGGATTGAGTTCAGGCGAATAGGATGGAAGATAGGCGCATCGATATCTCGTCACTCGATGTATTCAGAGATATCCTCGGCTTTATGAATGGATGCATTATCCATTACCAAATAAATGCCCTTCATATGTTCATACAGTACTTATCCATTTCCATCCATGGTAGCTTTAAGAAAGCTGAGGTAGTGTCCAGTTAAAGTTCCTTTGCTTGCAGCTATGGACTGTCCCACTCTTTTTCTTTTTTTGGCTGGTGGTTGTGGGAGTCTCAAGCTACATTTAATGATGCCTGGTGCCGAGATTGCTCCCAAGATGGTAGTTGTTTTTTGCTCTTGTTTTCGGCACTGTGACTACTGCAGAGTCCTTTCCTTGGACCATGCCATGCTGCGCTTCATATTAATATGGAATCCAGGCTCGTCAAGGAAAACGCAGTTTTTTTCTAAAGGCGATGTCAGTTCTGTCCCATTTGCCTACCTAGTCAAGAGCGCTGTTGGATCTTCGCAGTACTATTCCTGTCTACAGGCTGAAACCGAGCCATTTTCAATGACAAGTTGCATTCGTTTTTCATAAATCGATGGAGCGTCGTTTTGGATACTTTGAGACCTTCAAATCTCTGGAGTAGTTGCTCCATCAGCTGCTCTAGGACAATTGACGGATTCTCATCAACCCATTCTAAAATAGCACTCTTATGCTCTTTATTGAGAATACGTGGACGACCTCTGCCTCTACGTTTCTTAAAAATGTTGTCAGGTCCTTTCCGTACTGTAATACCCATCGCTGGGCTAAACCAACATGGATTTCTAGCAGCTGATGCACTCAATACCTTCTTAAACATCCGTTTGAAAAATCTGACCTTGCCTTGGTCAATGTACGCTGTGTAATTGCGCTTGATCCCCGCTTCTTTCATCCGAATATCTGTATCCTTTCGCTCGGGAATATGTGTTGTAGTAAGATCAGAGTTATTTTTGCAAAATATGCTACGTAGATATTCAGTGCGAGAACAAACGGATTGTGGAGAGTATATTTCTTCATCAACAACATAGTCCATAGGTTCAGGGCAGCCACGCTCATCAACGACATGGCCTTGACATTTGCTTTGTCATCACGCATAAAGATTTCTGGGCAAAACGTGGCTTCTATTTTGGGATCCTGCGACTTCAGAACTGGCTGGGGTACGACTTCAATTTTGGGAAAACAGAATATGCTGACACACAGCAGGCTGTATTGCTTAACCGATGGACTCCGCCAAGTCGACTCACCTGCAAGGTGTCTCCCTTCCCTTCATTGAATGGAGAGTGGCCCAAGCGCCCTGCTTATCCCATCTTAATCCGACGATAACGGGGTCGGAAAGTTCGTTATTAGTGGGATTAAGGGAGTCAGTGTAGGAGCTGGGTTCGCGTGCCCAGGTGCATGTGATCTCCAATGACATTTTCAGGGGAGCACATAAGCGGCGTCGTACACTTGGAGGAGCGTTGACAGCTTAGCGAAGATGAGCTGTGCTTCCGGCGTGCGAGGTTCGCTGGAATTGGAGTTTCTGTGTCGCAGTACTTTCTTGATTCGGTGCGCTCGTCTCCTCATAAACCTGGAGGAACTCGTTTTTATTGCTGCGAACCATTTCCTTGCGCGGATTTGCCTTCCATTGTCGCACGTTCGACAGAATGTCGACAGCGTGGTGGGAAGTACCCATAAAACCGCAGCTGAACATTAATATTGTAGGCTTCCACCTTCAGCTTGTCGGGATGTTGACATGGCACAATATTGGCAGCATTCATGTAACAAAGTACTAAATGAGCACCTCATGGGGTTCATTGGGGACGATTTTGATTCAGCTAGTCGATACACCCCGATATACTTTTTGTTTTGTATCAATTTTGATTGGCTTAGACTGAACAGACACCACATATCCATTCTGAACTGAATTTTATTGTGTTTCCTCTTTGCTCGATACGGAAGGAATTGCAGAGACATGAAGTTTGTTTCAACGTCGATATTGGATCAGGACAAGGAGGTCGACATTAATCCTAATGATCAAAAAGGTAATCAGCAAGGTGGCTTCTCCATAATAACAATTGGCTTGATGGGCACAATCAATAAAAGGCAGTGGATCAGCCTCAGAACCACAAGAGTATGATCCTAGGACGCTCTTTGAGAGACTCCAGGAACAGCGGACGATCAAAGAAGAGCAATTTCAGGAAGCTACACGCCTGAGTAATCTCATCAAACGTGTTGACGATGAAGAAGCCGAATACTTCCAGTCGCTCTTGGACGTTCAAGATCAGCTTGAGCAGGAGCAACGGCAAAAGGAACGCGACGAAATTGCTGCTTATCGCAAGTGCGTTTTAACCCTAGGGCCCTCGATGAGGAAAGAAAAAGAAAAGATGTGTTGTGTTATTGATGAAACATGGTGACTTTGCGATGGATAGGGCTGTGGAACAAGCCAGGACAGCAATGCCAACAGAGACAGCTGCTATACCCACTGCGTTAACATCAGCGACTGCTACTACTGCTACTAGTACTTCTAGTACTGGTACTGCTGCTGCCCCTACCAAAAAGCAGTCTTCCATGCCTGCTCCACGGAAATCCTCAAAGAATATTTTGGAAGGACTGGTGGTTGTGAAAAAGAAACGTGCGCATGAGCAAGAGGAGCAAAAACCACCACAAAAGAAAGTCAAGGTTGATGACAAAACTCCCGCAACATCGCCACCGTCCACTTCCAAATCATCGGTCTCGTCCAATCCATCAAATACTCTATCGTCACTCTTGGCAGCCTACAGTAGTGATAGCAGTGATGATGAGTAAAGGGGCGCTGCTGTATCTGATGTTCTCTGCGTAACAGCGCCCCCCTCCAAAAAAAAAGAAAAAAGAAAACGAGCTCCGCATATCCTGTTGGCCCGACCTGTCCTCTTTACTCTCCCTGATAAGCAATATAATGTCAAACTGGTCAATCGACTACGCATCAATAAACGTAAACAAAAAGTAATCCTATCGAAATACGCGCACCGATATATGGCTCATCATCCCTTCAGGGGCAAACCATTAGCCAATCCGACAGGTTTTGAATCGGGTGCCCTGCAAAACTTCAAAAGTGGGGCGGTAAGTGATGATCTGTCGCTCTCTTTTCCTTTTGAGAAAAAGTCGGCCCGCTAATCAGCAATTGCAATGCAATAAAGTCAACACGTCAGACCTCTACGCATGACGCCCATAATGATAGCGCACTCAAGATTCGGGTATGAGCGCGCAGAAAATGAGACGAAGACACCAAAAGCTAATAAGGCCTGATTTCTCTCACGATAGCGAGCGTGGGATGTTGCCTGGGGACCTGCAAAAAGTATTCCTATGAATGCCATCATGATTTACATGTCTGGCAATGGCGTTCAGATTTTCAGCGTCATGATTACTATTATGCTATTTCTCAACCCTATCAAGGCCATCATGTCCACTCAACAGAGTAGGTCGCGTAAGACATCAATTGAAGGGAGGACTTTATGCTAAGCTTGCTTCGTGGGACCAAATAGCCTTTTCCCGTTTTGAATCCAAGGAGACATCTACGGATTTGATGGCGCCGAAGCTGGTATTTATTGGTCTTCAGATGGTGACAATGCTCCTAGGCATATACAAAGTCAATGGAATGGGATTGCTGCCAACAACAACGTCTGATTGGCTGGCATTCCTGCCTCCGAAACAGGTAATATACAAAGTGCCTCTCGTAGGCAAAACAGCATTCACACATGGAGCCTCCTTTTTTATAGATCTTAGAATATGTTGCGCTCTAACTCGCCAAATATATCGGTGGCCAGGATTATGATTGTTATTCTGTACGGGGTCTGGGATATGTAATCTAGAATTATATGCTGTAAAAAATATCGCAAACTCCATAAAATACTACGAGAGGAGAACAGGTTGTCCGAGAATCTTTTTATTTCAACTGGACTATATGTACACGTGTCTTCCTCTTCTTCTCTTCCATTCATACTGACATAGATAGAATGGACTGTCGCAACGACGACGGCAATAACGACGGGCTTTCCTCCATTATGAGCTCGGCGATACCGTCCCTCGCGGCAATGCGAGCGACAGCCGAACCAAATATTCCCTTCAAGGCAGCTGTTCCGAGCGCGACTACGCGATCGTCCTTCTCATTCTCTCTAGTTCCAATGCCTAATCACTTGTCACCCCAGTGTTCTTCAATTCATTCTTCCAATGGCGGAGGTTTAGCCACCAGCAATACGACAAGATGTCATTCCGAACCAGGCAAGCATCCTGCGCCCGGCATTCAATCGGGGGTTGGACGAAGGGAAGGCTAATTTATGCAAACACGCAACCACCAAAAGTGGCAAAAGCGATTGCATCGAGTCAGCAGGTTAGGCTCGAATACACTGTCCAAGAGTATTCTTCCTACTGTGGAAGCTATCACCCTCACAACATTCGCGTCAATAAACCGTCTGATCAGTCATCGCGCTGGTCATCTGGGACTCATGATCAGACGCAATACCTCATTCTACGGCTGGATCGGCCTGCCGTGGCGTGTAAGTTCAATTAAAAATCCCCGAAATCGCGCCAATTTGGAATGCTGAAAATTTGCCTCCATATTATACAAAAAGGTTCGATCGTCTTCGGAAAGTATCAGCGTGGTAGGTGTACTGCGAAGGGTGGAGGACGACTGGAAAGCTGATATTATCTAGCACATGTATGTAATCTACGCGAGTTCAAGGTCTACGGCGGTATGGACCCGAATGACATGGTGGAACTCTTGCATAGCGGTAATGAAATGCCACAAAGCAGCTGCATAAACGTGTAACCTATACTGCCGCATTGCAGGGCTTCAAAATACACCAGAGCCAGAGACGTTCCCCATGGTTTATTCGATTCGCAATCTGGTAACTTCTTGAATTGTACATTACGGCCTGTACCAATATGACCTCTTTCTAGGTGTTCCCCGTCCAGTACATTAAGATCATTCCTCTCGCAACGTTTGGCCCCAATTTTAACTACAGTATTTGGTATCTGGAGTTGCGAGGAGTTAGTGATACTGAATTGATGGCTCGTGTCATGGATGATTATCAAAACGTGCGTTTATTGTGTGCGCCTGGTTCTTTTCCGTGAACAAAATTCTGACATAAAACTATGTTTAGTACCGAGAAACAGAGACTTTAAGACTATGTCTGAAGCACTTCCGGCAACGCAACATGATGGACCTCTTTTACGTCATCAAGAATCGCACCGGTGTGGATTTGGAACACCCGTTCCTAACGGAATTGCATCAACATCTTGTGCTAAACTCTGATTTTGATGAGGCTGAACGCGTGCTAGAGGAAGCACACAAGCGCGGATTCTTCGAAGAGTTCATTACTAACACTGAGTATACACCTTGCTGGAAGCGTATTTGGGCTACTACAACAGGTGGGGTTGGAAGATCGGAGCGGTCCTTGATGTAACTTTCGTAGAAGAATGGTGTTGCAATCCAACTCACGCATTCTGTTAGATGGAGACGCGCCCTGTGGACGTGGCGGGCACCAAATGTGCATAGATCCTGATGAGGAAAAGATATATTTGTTTGGTGGCTGGAATGGAGAACATGACCTTGCCGATCTCTGGTGCTACAGCATTCGCCAAGAGCACTGGGAGCTACTAAGCACAAATACAGAAAAGTAAGATTACCGTTTCCTGCACGACCCGTTCTGTTATTAGTATGTCAACCTGGAGGTTTAGTCAGGGTGGCCCAAGCCCACGGTCGTGCCACAAGATTTGTTTTGATCCAGAAACGAGATCAATATTTGTCCTGGGGAAATTTGTTGATCCCTCAATAGCAGCCGCTGACGGAAACAGTCTAGACTCTGATTTTTATCGATACTTTGTGGACTTCGACCAATGGGTTAAAATGAGCGACAACACCGCAGTAATAATAACGAGATCGCATCTATACTGTCTCCGATTTCTTACTCTCTAACGCATATTCTGTAGCGGCAAGGTGGACCCGGTCTTTTGTTTGATCACCAAATGTGTATCGATGCAAAATCGTGTGAGATATTTGTGTTTGGTGGTCGTTTATCTGGTGAAGCGAATGGATTCAGCTATGGACCTTTATATTCTTTTCATATTCCAACCAACACATGGCGTCTTATTCGGTATGTGCAATGACGTCCACTCAGGAGACGTCATCTTTCTGATGAATCGTTACAGTGACGACGGTGCTACGCGATCCACCGCATATCCTCCCTCAATAACCGAGACGACGCGGTTATTAGACAACGACAAGAGCCTCTTATCGCGAGTGGGTCACTCGATGCTCTTTGATCCGACATCCCATGCTCTCTATATTTTTGCTGGACAGCGGATCAAGGATTATATGACTGATCTGTGCCGTTACCACCTCGATGAGGATCGTCTCGTAGATCTTGGATGTGACTATGCCAAACGTTTCGGTCCTAAGACAGGTTTCGCTCAGCGTGCAACTATCGACAGTGCGCGTCAGGAGATACACGTGTTTGTGGGTCACAGAAGGCGACAGGCAACAGATACCATAGTGAATGAGTTTTGGATATATGATATCGAGCAGCGCAAGTGGAAGACAATTTATCAATCCGACAAGCCCAACAATACGGGGGAATACCCTAGCCCACGATTTGCGCACGAAATGGTGTACAATCCATCTAACCATACCGAATATATCTTTGGTGGAAATCCTGGTGACGCAGGTACTAACATGCATGGAGGCGATCTTAATCGGCGGTTGGCAGACTTTTGGGAGCTACAATTGATAAAGTAAGGATGGGGAAGAAAGAGGAAAAACGCGTTGTGTATATATACATGGCTTCACTAACACACACACACACAATTATTTCCTCACAAGACCTGACCCAGCTAGTATATACAGAAAGTGCTTGTTAATGATACGCATGCAACATCTTCGTGAGCTCTGCAGAATGGCGAATACTTACAAACCAGCAGACGGAGGTGTTTGCAATGAGACACTTCTAGCGCTCGAATACCTGCAATCGAAGGTGGCGACCATTGTCGATCATAATATCCCAGAGGAAGCCCGACAATTTCGCCAGCTATGCGCTCAGCTGTGCTTGTCTTCGGACAATAATGAAGACAGCAAGGAGCCATCTGAAGAATCAGGTAATGAAAAGCACAAATGAGCAATAGTAAACGCTACTTGACACGGTATGAATTATCATTCTAGCCGGCACAGGGTCATTTGAGGAGCGCACGCAGCTATTTGATAAGATTTTAGAGTATCTTCCTGCAGCAATGAAGGAGCCAACAGGACAACTGCTGGACGCTGTTAAGCTAGTTTAAATGCAAAGGGTTTCCGTCCCTTTTTCTGTAGTTCCAATTTGAGGATTTATTTTCGACACTATCTCTCTTTCTCTCTCTTTCTTTTTCTCTAAACTTCTACATCTCTTCCATCGCCCCCTTTTTTTTCTTCTTCTTCTTCCTTTCACTTCTGGTTCCTTGGCAACGCGATAGAAACAAGAATGGACAAACATCTTCTTGTGGATATACACATTTGGTTGATGCTTTACGTTTGGCTTCTGGCCGTTCCAGCAGCGATTGGCATAGCAGTCTGGGGACGAAGCAAAAATAAGCCCTGGTGGCCCAAGGCGCATATGGGCATTATGGGCATAGGAGTCACGATTCCGATGACCATTGCCGCTGCCGTAGGAATCGTTGCAACTGAAGGATTCAAGGCCAAACCACACATGGTATGTAAAAGGGAAATCGCCAAAAAAAAAAACGGAATAAAACTATCAAAAAAAAAAACTGTTGCTCGTTCCCTTTCCCCAACTACCTCCCCCCGCCCCTGGGCAGTCATACCACTGTACCTGTTCAACCTCCCCTCATTCATTTGATATCCTCTCTCCTAAAACGTCAAATGCATCGTTCTCCTAAATGTGATGTATATACCAACCACACCTCCAACCTTGTGTTTGCAGATCGTCGGGACAGTCGTAGTATTCGGCGCGTGGTGCCAAATCGTGCTAGGCATGGTCAACCATACCATTTTCCTCAAGCGCGGTCGTGGCAAGGACGAACCAAGGCCGTGGCATAATAGCCTTCATATTTGGCTTGGACGTATCCTCCTTGTCCTGGCCTTGGTCAATATCCCGCTCGGCATGGCAATGCATCGCTCCGGGACAAGTTGGTTTGTCACCTATACGATATGGGTCGCGCTGGGCTGCGTTGGATCGGTTCTCCTCTTCCGTATGGCAATGCGTGCGAAGGAGCAGCGGCTCGCGTCTGAAAATGCAGTGGACAACGGCACGTATGCCAAGACCATAAATGAATAGTAGGAGGGAAAACCTGGTGATATCCTGTATGTGCCTGCAAAACATGCGCAGGTCGTCATGGAACAAACTTTAATAACCAAGTAATTGTATACGCACCCATGCACGTGTCTTTTTTATTTTTTCTTCTAAAGCGCAATAAAAACGCGACTGGCATAATGCAGACCCTTCTTTACAAGATAGAAATAAATTCTCCGCCGGAGTCCGGCCAAGTAGGTGCTAGATTCGACATATCTGCGGAACTCGTCATCTGACAGGTCAGCCACTGCTTCGCGCACATGCTTGACCATGACGTCAACGTGGTCACCAATCACCATGTCAACACCCAGCGCCACACACACATGCATCTGCTCCACGTCGTTGATTGTCCAGGTGGCAACGCGCTTGCCGCGCTTGTGGATGTCCGCAATGAACTCGCGGCCATCCTTGTCAGCAAGCGCCGCAAAGGGCATGCTCACAACGTCGACCGTGTCAACAAAATACTTGCGGGCCGCCTCGAGTGAGAGACCAATGAAGCAAAGCGTGAATCCAGGGAACAATTTTTTTGCAGACTCCAAAAAATCTGTATGCCAGATACCAATCACGAGCTGGCGGGATAAAGTATCGAGATGCTCGGCAAACTCAGTATGCAACAAATCATGCACGGCCTTCATGATGTCAATGGAATTATCAAACTAAAGACGAAGATACGAAAGAGATGAGTAGCCGTTTCGGAAGGGCGGAGAGCTATGCCGAGAATCGTCCTACCTTGATATCGACCACCATATAGATATTGCGCTCAACAACATCCGGTCGTAACATCAATTGAACAACATCTTTAAAGAGGGGAATAGGCTGCGGCGGCTCGCTCTTGGTCCTAAGACCATCTATATACCCGTGCCAGTTGACCTCGGGAACCTTGCCGGTGCCAGTGGTAGTTCTATCAAGCGAGATGTCATGCATCATTACGATTTCGCCATCCTTGCTTAGGCGAATGTCTATAATACAATCTCGCTCAGACATGCCGACATGATCTACTTCTGCCCTCTCAAAAAAAAAAAGCCCCATCACCACCACCACCAGCATAACTCACCTCCTTCAAGTGCCGTAGTATCGGCTTTTATGGCATTTTCAAACGAGATAAGGGTGTTTTCTGGGAATTTTCCCGAGAACCCGCGGTGGCCCACAACATCGGGTACTAAAAGAATATGGTTCAGTGTATATTTGGTAATCCTAAAGCAACGTTAGCAGGACTTACTCTTCACGGTAACTGATGGGGTGCCCTTGGTCATTTGGGAAATTTCCCTTTTTTGGTCAACAAAAGAGGGCAAAAAGGAAAAGAAAAAGAAAAAGAAAAAAGTCTGAAACAGATCTTAAATGAGCCTTGCCCAAGTGGAACTTCAAAAAAAAAATAGTATGCAAGGTACCGAAGGATGGGCCTAACGTGATGGGGGGAGGGGGTTCTTTTTTTTTGGGGGGGAAGAGGTTGAAGGCAGTTGTGCGCGGGAAGTGTTAACGTTACACTTCATTCCTGCTATGCAACCCGGCATCTTGTTCCGGGGGAGGGGGAAGGGTTTTGTTCGAGTGATCACACGCTTATGTTTCCTATCAACGTATGATGACGCTATTGCAGCAAGAAAACGAAACCGCAGCCCACGTGATCAAGGTCACTGCTCATGCATTGGAGCATACTCGATCTTTATTACTGTAGTACATGCATTGACAAACAAATGCGAGTCCCTGTTCTGTCGCTTTATCAATCATGCTCCTTCGCAAGCAAAGGATAGCCCGTCAAAGCCAACTGGGCAGCACGAAATGAGGAATCATCCGGGGGGGTGTTAGAAGATGTGGAGAGGCAGGAAGTCGCACGTACAAAGGTCATGCTTGGATCGCTTCGGTGATTATTGAGGCAGAAGACAAGAAAATCATGCGTGTTCCTTCAATTTGCTGTACGTAACCGCACTGTACATACTGCCAATACGCTGACGGAAATCGTACCCAGGATCGATTAATCTCAATGTACTCAAACTGCTCTGGTCTGCATGAAATCATTTGCTTTTGTACAGGATACGTGAGCGGTATATACCTACTGCTAGCAGACACTGTGGAGTGTTGGATGGTAAGTCATCCCTTATCTTCCGGAGAAGCGATGATAAATTGGTTGTTTGCTAATGACGATGGGATAATCCCATTTGTAACCTATGCAGTAGTTTCCCCTCTCTCTCTCTCTCTCTCTCTCCCCACACCCCCCAAACATTCGTGCAACATTTTTTTTTGATTCGCTCGTCTCGTTTCTGCGGGCGGCAAAGGAAAAAAAAAGAACGCGACATTTTTTCGTGTGATCCTGCGATCTTTTGGGGAAAAATAAAATAAAATAGAGCAGAGCCAAAATGACATCGATTGAAGACCACGAACTACCAAAAGCCAACATTCACAGAGTGCTTAAAAATGCCGTATGCCCTTCTTATTAATCCAGACTCAACCATCCACCTAATCGAATCAAATTGATAGCTTCCTCCGGGTACCGCATTACAAAAGGAAGCCAAGACGGCAGTCAGCAAAGCGGCCACCGTCTTCATCAACTATTTGAGCTCAGTGTACATTGGTCCCCTCCACACACATAAAACATCATTTCCTTGTAATCTCATAATGCTTCTATTTTTTCAAGAGCAAATGACACCGCAAAAAGCGCCAATCACAAAACGATCACAGCAACCGATGTGCTTAAAGCCATGGAAGTGATTGAGATGGATCATCTTATTCAGCCTTTGAAGGAATCCTTCACAGGTAAATGGTTCGGCCTGCACGCACGCCACGCACACACCACACACACACACACACACATACTGACTCACACACTCTGCATTCGTGCACTGCCACATATAGCCTATCAACAATTACAGAGCGACAAGAAACAGCGCAAGAAAGAAAAAAAGACAGACACGATGGCAGAAGAACCACGGGGAACGAAGCGCGATTTAGATGAGGAGGACGAAAGCACACCAGAGCCTAAGAAGCATAAAGGCGACGAGGACGAGGACGAGGATGAAGAGGACGAAGAGGATGAGGACATGGGAGGCGCAGACGACGACGATCTTGAGTCAGCAACTGCTCCGGAGCAAGAATAAGAACACATTGATCAATAAATCTCCCCTCCCGCGCGCAACCCATTACATTGATATGTATATGTATTATTTATACTGAGAACCACGAGGAAGAAGAGAAGACGGCGAGAGCAGGTATCGGGTTGATTAGATGTATAGATATATGACGGTCTTCGTACAGATTTACACACTATGGGGATGCGCTGGAGCAATGGGAACCATACGCACAGCGGCTCCTCGCTCAAGCCTTCTGGTAGACTTTGGGATAACACGGTGAATGCGAAGATGCCGGCGCAGGTTGCTTTGCACATTAAATCGACGGCCGCATCCCGGTTCTGGGCAATCGAAGGGTTTTTCGCCTGTGTGTGAATATATATGGATCCTCAGTGAAGACGGCCTAGAGAAACCTTTTTCGCAATGCGGGCACTTGTACTTGTCGGTGTCATCGGTAGATATGGGCACGGAGGGGCAGCGTGCTGACGTTGATGCCGGGACGGATGACGATGACGATGATAATGTTGATGATTTCTGCTCCTGCTGATGATGATATGAATGTTCTTTATTAAAGCCGGAGGCACTTGGGCATACTTGCTCTGCTATCGCACCATGCTTCTCTTGTTTCTGGCAGCGCATCATTTCGTCAACAGCACTCGACGAAACCGTTCTTCGATGCAGCTGTCGTGTTAGTACACGGCGAGGCTGTGGTCGCACAAGTCCAGCAGGTGTTGGGAGTGATGCAAAAGGATGGGTATAGTCTGAATATGAGCGCGTGTGTTGGTGTGTACGTCCTGGTGGGGTCTGAAGCAACGATGTCTCTGCGAGTGCTGGATCGGACGGTGGGTGGAATGCTGATCCGGCGTGACATTTCGCTGTTGGATTATATGCTTTGGTGATCGTTGAATTCCTGCTACCTTTGTCTGGGTAGAAGGAGGTGATGGGGGGCAGCGATAGCTCTCTGTTCATCGCGGATTGTGACTGAATGTGAGCAGGTTTACTTGTATAAGCTTGTGGGGAAAGAAGAGGGAAAGAAAAAGCAGTTGTGTGTGAGGGGGAGGGTGGGAGAAGGCGGTGATGAAAGGAGATTGTTAGCACCGTTTGAAGTTGCACAATTGCGGCGACGGACCAGTATATCTTTTCGCACCATCCCTGCAATGCTTATTCCAGGTCATTAAAATGCCTCTTATTCGTTCCCACAGGATCGACGTCGTAGCTTCTTTCTGGAGGAGATTTATCAGTACTCTTAAACCAATCCAAGGCAGGGTTGCAGGGTGTGGTGTCAAATGATAAGGGGGGAAGGTTTTCAGCATGGCTTTCCTAAGGAGAGAAAAAGTTATGATGAGAATGAGGTGGCATAAAGGCACAATAAAAAGCGACCCTGCGCAACGGCTTTATCTCGTACGTATCCACGCATAAAAGCATTGCGATTATCTGTACCGCTCAAGGGCCATGAATTATGAGATGGATAGGCTTTTCCTTCTTCACAACAAGGATACATCCAGCGGCGACGTTTTGCAAGACCATGACCTGGCCCACGCCATTGAGCGCTTGGAGCAAGCGCGGTCACTCGTCCATGAATTCAGCGCACGTCATTGATGTCGTCGGGACGAACCATCCTGGTTTTGTCGACCTTCATGTGTTGCTTACAGCAATTCGGATACCTAGTGGACCAAACTGTTTCTGTAAGTTCTTAAACCGCATTCAGCACTCTCTCCTTACTTTTCAGTAGTATCCATCGTGGTGCTGGCTGAACCTGTGCTCCTGGCTGTGTGCTGAAGATAATGCACTCGAACGTCCAAATTGAAAAAAAAAAAATTCCACATTTGCTTGGTCGGTGTACCGACGATCTATGAAAAAAAGCTTGGGATCCTTCGTCGAAAACTTAGTCCAGAGGTTCACGACAGCCATGCTCACCAGCGGTACGGCCCTGTCTGCCGCTGTGATAATAATAGTCTAATCATGAAACGGATACACAGGGGTGCTTCGCAACTGTGAGAAGTAACACAAGTCTGAAGTCATAGCCAAGATGTCATTCCCCAGGCAAATGCGACTACCATTTTTGTTGATAGGGGTGAAGCGCAACCTTCGATTTTGCCCACCCCCCTCCCCCCAAAAAAAGTACGCTCTCTATTCGCCTTCCGCCTTCCTCAAACTACCCAAAGATGCTGCAACGTGCCTGGTACTCCTCCAAGGCATGGATCGCTCGTCAATCCAGAGATCCCTACGTCAAGGCTGCGAAATCAAATCATTTCCGTGCGCGAAGTGCGTTCAAGCTGCTACAGATCGATCAAAAATATCGGCTTTTGTCTCGGGGCCAAGTTGTCATTGATCTCGGTGCTGCGCCTGGAGGATTCACTCAAGTCGCAACCCGGAAGGGTGCTCAAGTCATCGCCGTCGATCTGCTACCCATGGATCCAATCCCAGGTGCTGACATTGTCCGCGGCGACTTTATGCGACCTTTGGTGCGGAAGCAAGTCCTTGAGCTCGTCAGAGGGCGACCTGTCAATCTCGTCTGTTCCGACATGGCCCCAAGCTTCTCTGGAAATCATATTGCTGACCATTCCAGATCTATTGAATTATGTGAAATGAGCCTGCACTTTGCCCAAAGGGTACTTGCGCCCGGTGGCGTATTCATTGCTAAGGTAAGTAACGTATTTATTTAATCCGTCCGTGCGCACGATCGACTCTGACTGCAACAAAAAAGGTCCTCATGGGCGGCGATGAGGTGGCATTTCGGCAAAAGCTCAAAGGCCTGTTTCAGCACGTCAAGCAAGAAAAACCAGACGCTTCCAGGAAACAGTCGACCGAATTCTTTATTGTTGCAACAGGATACAAAGGCTCTCTGATAGAGGATAATGCCTAGATGGCCTGAGACGACACACGATGATGCCGCTTGAACCATCTTTTGAATTTGGTGGATGCTTGGGAGGAAGACGACGTCGATAGCGTGCGTTGGGGTTGTGGATGAGGAAGGGAGGGGGGAAGAAGCATGTCCATTGCCTGCGGTTGTGGTATCCAAGCATCTGCTTTTTTTCGTAAAGTTGCATCGTCACGATCTTGAAGGCTTAGAGAGCTTGAGGAACCTTTGAGTAACGAGGCAGGCGCTAGAAGGGACGATGACCTGCCACTGCTCAGAAACATTGCCGAGCCTTTGGGTGAACCCATGGCATTCTTTAGACTTCTTTGGCAAAGGTTGCTGAACGTGGCTGTGGAGGAAGACTTTGTTTGCATTGCTTGCAAAAGCCGTCGCATTGCAAACTGGCCAATGGTCTGTACATAGGTCTGTGACGTGGGTTCCATCATGGGCAGGCACCGCATCAAGGTACACCAGTGCGTGTAGGCTGCTTGCAACGGATCTTCCTCCTCCAGCCCTTGCTGAGGCCTAGGCCAGGGAACACCTGCAGCTGCTGCGACACCATGGGCCTGAGCAATGACGGAAGACTCTCGGCAGCAACAGCAATGCTGCTGTTGCTGCTTGTCCTGGGAAACAAGAATAGGCTCGCGCTGTATCAACTCCTCGTAGAGCCGTGGGACTCGGTGCCCAAAAGGGTCCACAAGAATGTAACTTCCATCCAAGTGAGCAGTTTGGCTGTTGAGCTTCTGATCCACCGGTGGCCATCGTTGAGTCGTGATATGCCCCAACTTTTCAATTTGAATACTCAATAACGTAACAAGATCGGCTAGACTTTGAGTGGCTGCGTCATCATCTTTTATCTTGTTTTTGAGCGTCTTGCCGCTCTTTGAAGTCGGATCATGGAAAGTAAAGGAAGAGATCATCAAAGTAGTAAATGCGGGAGAATGCTTGCAAACATTCCTTTTTATGCATTTGCAACGGCCTCAATCTCTGTCTTTGGACAACAGTCCAAGACGCAATACTCCCCACATCGTCCCCTCCATCTCATTGGAAAGGACAATTACAGAACCGAACAAAGGCATTTATCTACGCTGTTGTTGGAGCTCTTTCAAAGTACGCAAAAGCCTTTGCTTCTTTTGCGCTCTTTCAACAGCTCCAAGATTGCCGTCCTTCGGTTGCAGTGCTTCGCCCCGCTGCTGCTTCTCGGTCGTATCTTGCTTTTGAGTTCTATCAGTTGTTCCTATATTTTCGCGCGTAGTCATCTGCTGCTGCACCTGTTGCGCATGCTGTTGAACTGGTAGTAGAGGCTCTTTGTCGGCAGGAACTTCTCTCATCGCGGACAACAGCGATACCTGATTTGCTGTCTTTTTGGCCTTCGTCTTTTCGGATTGTTCCGGTGGAACATCACTAACACCGACAGCAGGGTTGACATCTAACGCCCTTTTAGAAGACCCAGGCATCTCTGATGCGTTAATGGCTTCCCGCAGAGGAGCATTGGTATTGTAATCATGGACGGAAGAGTATGGTACAACATTCCGCTGTCCATACTGAGGAACATTGGGTGTGGCGACAGGTACTTCATCAACCACATGTTGCTCCTTGTCGTTTACTGCTGCGGTCAGTAGCGGTATGTTCTCTATAAGCTCTTTGCGCAACATATTCACGTAGCTACGGATTCGGTTCCTTTCGTTTTCCCCATCGATGGTTTTCTTATACGTCCACGCTAACGCTTCTTCGTATTGTACCTGAAGAAGGTTTGATGGTTAATTGTCAACTCAGTTTAATTGTGAATGGGTCGATACTATAAATAAACATTACTTTTTTCTCAAATGCTTGTTTTTTGTATCTGAGTGCTTGTGCTTTGTATTCGTTCCTGATAAGCTTTTGTCGTCGTAGATCTGCTGACAGTTGAAATGCGCTGGTTTTGACTTTAAGTATCTGTCACGAAGAAGGATTAAATACCATGCCCTGAGAATATTTGGGTGGAATATGTTACCTCTTTCTCTAGCTTCTTTTTCTCTGACCCCCACTGCTCCGCGCTATAACGCGCATTCGCATGGGCCTGTTCAAGTTGGTGCTATGCAGTGCTGGTCAGTTTTGGTGACGCATTTTAATGTCCTAGCATCTCCACCTTCAAAGTCTCATTTTCAAGCGCGATGTTTTTCTCGTCCGCCGATGAATGTGAAACAGAGATTGTGACTTTTTCCTTATCCCTTTCAGGCTGCAAAACGGCGGCATTCTTAGTAAACCGCATATACCGCAATAAAGCTCACCACACCACGCCTATTATTACTAGAGCTTCAGGATGTATATGTTCATATGCTACAGAGCAATTATCGATGATTCATATCGCGTGCAAAAACGGTTAAAAAAGAAAGCAATTACCTATATTCAAAAGCCTTATATGTAGGCAACGAATGTACTCTTGCAGTTCACATTCCCGACGAGCAGCATGGGACAAAAGGTACTTCTCCTTAGAGGCACGGTTTCCAGTGCAATTGACATGTTCAAGCATGTTATCTGTCTGTGCCTGTTGGCAGATTTTAATGAGGCAGGCACCTGCTATTCAGCACGTTTCTTACCGTCGCTTCAATGCGGCTTTCATGTTTTTTACGGAGTATATCCCTCAAGAATGTATTCTCTTCATCAAGCATGCTGAGCTTGCTTCTGTGGCATCCGATTTCTTTTTGTATTTTAGAAATAGTACTGTTGGCCCGTTCTAAGTCGTTCCGACACTGCACGAGAGCAGCCTAGAAGCGCGTCCAAGATAAGGTAGATTAAATCACAGATGCTGTAAACATCCGTCAAAAATAAAAGTTGGTATACCCTGCTCTCCGTATTTACATTCAATGCTTGCTGCAGGCGTTTTCGGTAGTACTTAGTACGAACATCAAGCTTGTTTTGTGCTGCGTTACATCGGATCGTTTGAAGTAATTTCGCAAATTTTAATGCTTCCAAGACTTCGTTTATATCTGTAGAGTGGAATTCCTAGATGTGGCAGTGAACTGAGAATAAGGTATGTAATAATAATGCTTCTTTCATACGTTGAAATGCATAAATACCACCATTTGGCATATATCAGATAGATTTCCAAGCAAAAGCTTGGTAAGAGCGTTTCCATCAGGATCAATCTCTTCATCTGCTGAATCATCAGCTCGCCAGTATGAGGAAGCTACTTTATCGAAAAAAGAACCTAGTACATACGATAAAATGAGTAATGTTTGTGCGTTCTTTGAGTAATTGAAGGAAGATAAAGAGAAATACACGTACGAAAAACGCCAAATGATGAGTGACTGATACATGCGGGCTGCTTGGTAGCCGGTTCCTTGAAGTTGGGTTGTAGAAGATCAGCAATCATTATCGTTCCCATAAATTCAGCTTCGTCAGTTAATCGTAAAAAAAGAGCGTAAGGCACGGTCGTTCCTTCTCTGAGTCTGGACCATATAGTATTCATATTTCTCACACGCCTCATAAATGGGTCAATCCCATCCTTGAAAACATTCGCGTCTGGGCTGAGGATTAGTACGTAGTAAAGCAGTACTTCAGACTCTTAACGACGCAGCATACTTTCCACCCGACTTCCTACTCTGAGGTCATAACAGATGCTATCAGCAATGCCCAAGTATCTATGTCCCATTTCCCATGTACAAACAAGCGCAGGTACGCATAGCTTAATTAATAATCTTATATGGTAATGCTCATTCTGCTGTTATCTCACGCTTACGCATAATCAAGCTGAATTTCAGAGAGCCGGTTCTTCTTGCGTTGACCGTTGCGTGTTTTTAAACTCGTCCATAATCTGCTAATCAGATTATAAAGGGTATCCTTGCTATTAGGAATAGAATCCGTCAATATGTTCCCAATGAACGATAGACCCATCAATTAGACAGACCGTAATTTTGACGCATTGGCACCACCGCTGAAAAAGAATAATGAAGTATTCAAGAACATAGCCGATAATAAAAGGAAAGTGTGAAACAACTTAGTTTTTACCCGACCGTGAGGAAGAGAGCGGCGGTGTTGTAACCTGAATGCAGCACTCTTCTCATCAGTTCTACGCAATTGGTACACGGGCTTTCTTATAGAGATAGACATGCAAACCATCCAAGGTCAAGTTAATCAAGCGCTGGATTTCACAGGAAACTGCGCTTGTACCACATTCATCACATCGAATGCACTTGGTGAATCTGTAGCATTCAGTCGCAAACCTGCAGTCGACGAAAAATAGATCAATTGCCGTTCAAGAGGATCAATGATTCCTCCCTACTCTTGAAAATTCTCTACATTGGCTCCTGCGAGGGAGAAGAAGTATGGAGAGGATACAGCAAATACGCTAGTTAGAACCGATAACAAGGCTGACAACAAATAAATAAGGTTGCCTTCTTGGGTATTCCAACGCAGCGCCATTTCGCGTCTGTTGAGAAGTTGTAATCTCCACACATGGTGTGGAATTCCAACCTCAGTTCCAGGATGAATCCATGCAATGACGCGAATAGGAGAGATGATCATGATAAAGAAGAAAAGTAAAATTGGCAACATACATTGGCGAGAAATGTTCTCTGTATTCATACTGGCTGCTCATGTCGCGCGTGCACCCCCATCTCGCTGACCCCCTAAAAAGTGCGATGCTGCTGGGTCTTGGTTGCTTTTTGTGATACACTATTTCCTTGATGCGTCAGATAATTCATTTCAAATGTTATAATTTTATTTTATTAAGACTTTTGGATGAGCGTATTGGCATCTGGATGCACTTATCAAAAGGTCCATACGACTCATATCCTTGCCTCACTTGTTACAGATAAAAGAGAATGCGGATACCGGATACGGGTGTAAATAGAAGTCCGCATGTTACCTAAATTTATTAGGTCGCAAATATCCCAGTTGCCCGCTCACCCCTCTCTTTTTTTTTTTCTTCTTTCCCTTTCTCCCCTTTCGTACTTCTTATAGTTCTCTTCTCCTCTTATTTAATATGAACGCATCGCGAAAAACACAAAACCTTTCGGAGGCAAAACTCGCCCGCCTACTTGAGTACAACCTACGCCTGAAAGAGCTATTGGATATTCCAAGAACCACAGTGTCTGATGCGTCGACTCGGTAAGTCCGCAAATGGAAGGATAGCACTAGATAGGTTCGCTAACTGGGTCAATGGGTCTCTATAAACAGATTGATCGACTTTTGTAACAACACTCGAGACCCAATGGTACCTTCCGTATGGGGACCCATTGATAAGAAGGATGACCCATTTGCTACCTCTTCTGGAAGCGGCTGCTGTTCGGTCATGTAAAAAGAAACAACATGCGGACTCGACTACCGACCCACGCTCATACATACTCGCATACAGCCCCCTTTTTCGCGCTGGATCTTCTAAATCCCTCCCTCTCTTCACTCATTCATGTATATATAATATTGATGATGCGCGTGCGCTCATTATTTCATCTATTCTTTCTATCTATTTTTCGCTATTGTTGCTTTTCGGCTCATCACCATGAAGCAGAAAATAAAATGTTTCGTGCAATTCCCAAGTCTCCCAAATCAAGGCTGGATTTTCTCAACTTCGCCAGTGGCATCGAACTTCTTGAGGGCCGCCAAAAGCTTGTCTTCATGGACACGATGCATAGTCAGAAACCGGTCATTCAAATGTATCACAGGAATGTCAAACATGTATTTATCAGCGAACTCCTTTGGACATTCAGGCTTGTGGATATCTAGAACGGACAGCTGGAAAGGATGCTATGGAGTGCAAAAAGTCGTAAGATATAAACAGAAAAACAAGCTAAACAGCTGCTTTGCAGAGCCTCAGTGTCTCATGCTCACTTGATTCTGCACTCGAAGAATAGCATCTTTTGCCGTTGTGCATAATGAGCATGTGCTTGACGAGAACAATGTCAACTTGATCGCACGCGATGCCATCACTAGAGAAAAAGGTTTAAAATTTTGAATGCCGTCTGTTCCACTGTCTTGGAAAGGACGGAAATAGCTTTTTTTTTCAAGCTACGAGGGGTATTGCTGGTGGTGCGGGTAACTCAACGGCACCGTTTTGCCTACCTTCCCATCACACAGGGGAAAATAAGGAAGACAGTAGGTATATGCTAAAACTCACTAAAATTGCTGCCCTTGCTGGCATAATTTTCTATCTGCCATATCTCATTTTCGTCATGATCAACGCACATCGAAAAATGGCTTACAACGATGGCTAATGAGCACCCATTTTTGTGCGACGGTTGATCCGTCCCACACACGCGCTGTAGCCTTTTACAAATTCACCCAAAAAGAATGAGAACAAACCCTCAAGAGCAAATATAGAACGTATGAAAATGGTGTATACTGATTCACTCTTGGGGATGTGTATATATATGCATGTATGGAAATGAAAATAAGAAAGATGCCTATCTCTATGTACTCTACTACTACTACTGTTGTTTTGTTTTCTTCACAGTCAGGCATTGGATGCCAAGATATGTACAAATTTGGTTGATGATACCCTGAATAAGACTGGCATACTGAAGCGCCGCCATTGCAAGGAAGCCTTTGATGGCAACACGTTGGTTGATAGCATTGGGATTTCTATAAAAAATAAATTCAATATCTCTAATAAATTCGTCGATCGCTACATGTAAACTTACACGTCAGTCAACGTGTCCGCGGCTGCCAGAGCACATCCGGCCACCAAGAGTGTAAAGACGGGAACGTTCACATAAGGGAAATCGAGCTTAGCGACATGAGACGTGATCATAATCCCAACTTGATGGCCAAAAATCAAGCCAGTAAAGAGGATGAAAAACGCTAAATGCTCATACACTAGCGACGGCCAA
Organism: Dichotomocladium elegans; assembly: GCA_025716815.1. NCBI lineage: Eukaryota > Fungi > Mucoromycota > Mucoromycetes > Mucorales > Lichtheimiaceae > Dichotomocladium > Dichotomocladium elegans. The sequence continues at coordinate 1,290,535 of JAIXMN010000005.1, forward strand.
AGATAAAGCCACCCACAGATTGAGCCTACAATAAAGACAAAGGGGAGCAAGCCAAGCAGCGCCTTTCCAATCGACCGATCCTCATGTGAGTAGTCGGTAGGAACATATTTGACAGCGATCACATTAACAAGCCTAAGAAACATTGCAATGTGTGAGCTCTATCTCAAGGCGATGTATGATGCTCTCGTGCACTTACGCAGAAATGATGTTGAATACCAGGACAGCACTTCCGATAATGATGAGGATATGGTTCAATTGGATCCCGCTGATCATGCGCCGGATAGGATGTTCGACCCATTCAACCATTGGAAGGACATCGACCATCCGCTGAGACCAAAAGCCAGGGCCTGGTTACATGTAAATTAATGCCAGGACAGCCCCGGGTAATTTGGGTAGTAGCTTACCATAATAGCCAGAAATCATGTGGATAGCAACAAGCATCAAGACGCCTTCTACAGGGCCGCTAAAATAGCCTAAGTACAAGATACCCGTGTGATACTCTTCCCATGTCGAAAGGTAAAAGTTGCCTAAGGAAGCAACCAACGACATAACCGTCCACCAGCTCTGACCAAGTCCCGTAGACGAAGCCCATGTTAAGACACCCAGCGATGTGTTGAGCGCATCGCAGCCTGGCACGATAGCGAATGAGCAATTTTCAATCTCGGATCTGGTTCTAATATTCGGTTCACTCACCATGATCGAACAGTTCACCTAGAGGACCAGACATACCCGTACGTCGGGCCTGCTTACCATCGATTGCGTCAAGGGACTGGTAGATGAAAAGACCAATACCAAATCTACCCATCATGCGTGAGGATAGATTTAACAAGACAGCCCAAAGCGAAATTCTTACGTATAATAAACCCAGTTGGGGCAAGGGCCAAGATCGGGCGCGTAGTACATTAGGGTGGACACATTAACTACAACGCAGAGTAATCCGAGCAAGGTGATCAAGTTAGGTCTATCAAAAAGCCAGACAGAAGAGGAAGAGGAAGAGAAGTTAAGTAGGGTGATTGAATATATCTTTGACGTTAGCGCCTTCCGTACTCACGCGATCCAGAGGGGAAACAATTGGACGAGGGCATTCCAGTACTTCGAGAGAATGTATCGCGACACGAACGATTTGTCGACACCACCGTACTTATAACGGTGCAAGTTAGGTAATGCTTCGTCTGGAATGTAGCCCATGAGGATCGTGGAACGAAGAAGAAAAACCCCTAGTGCAGTAAGGGCAATCAGGGGATCTCGCTTTTCACTCTCTTTTTAATTATTTTCAAGCTCAGCAAAAAATCTTGGGTCTTTTGTATGGGGGGACGGATGACATCTGTGCTCAGGACTAGCCAACATCGCTGAGAGAAGAACCACTACCCATCATCGATAAGATGCTGAGATAGCTTTTGATGCAGTCTATTGTAACTATATATCATGTAACTCTCAGGGAAGAAACGAAAATTGGCCTCCATGAGCAAATGTCCTTTGACGTCTTGCCGAGAAGGCTGCTGTATTCGGAAGCGGGGATAAGTGTGGTACAACGCGGTTACCGGGAGGGACAGTCATCCCCAAACTGCCCGCTTCCCCGCACTGCTCGTAATTTCTTTCTCTGTGTACGTTTTGCGATGAATTGGGGTTTCACATGCTTCGATGATAGCTTTTACGTGCCACAGGTTTTCGTTCATCAGATTGTCGACGTAGCTCGCGAATAACTGGAAATGCAGTAGTCCAGACGTCTCAAAATTGGGATTTCATTGTTGCCCACATGAGCTCCCGGACTTTTTATCCAGTCCCATGGACATTGGCGCTATATCTTCTAACATATATGCGTATCGATTTACGGTGGGAGCTTTACATACACATAATATAACTGGGATCTGTCCTAGATAACCCATCGAGATGTATTTTTGCAGCAGCTCTTATAAGATTTTGTCTCGGTTTTGAAGAATCACTGTTGTATAAACCAACCGTAATTGTTGCTGGACTTCTCGGAGTTGCTCTATATGATAGCTCGAGGGAAATACGGAAGACGGAGAATGATTCCTACCATCCGTGCATTAAGGGGATCTTTATAGCTTCAACGCACCATGTTCATCTTTGCATAATATCAGACCTGTGAATAATTGGTCATCTACACTTTCACGCCATGAATGATATCTCGAAACAGATGCTACCAACAATACTAAAGTCTTTAGATGTGAATTCTAGTCGCTACTCTTAGGGGTAGTCATATATATTCCATAATCACGTATCATTCCTCGGTGCAAAGCGGCAAAATATGCGACTTACTTCAGCTTCGTCATGGCCAGGAAAAATATTTACACAATCTTCATTCGACCTGATACCTGGATACAGTGATCAGCTTCTGGAAGCTTCAAATAGTTCTCCGATACTTCAGTTATAAATATGACATAGAACAGTAAGACGATGTGAATTAATTCCTAATAATCTCTTTTTAATGATTCCCATTAATAATCTTTTATGTGCATCATGGCGCAACCACGAAACTCTGAAACCCTTCAGCCAGGTTGTACTAACGACGTTACGAAGTCTGTATTGTTAAAATCGGAAACAAGGGAATTGGTAAAGCGCTGGTATAGTATCCCCATGTACTGAAAGTAACTGGTCAGCCTCTGTTTCAATACTAACCCCTCCTGTGCTTTATACCAGCTCGTCACAATATATCACACTTTTCGTACCGAAAAGTATATTGTCAGATATTAGCAGTTCGCTCTTTCGTAGCTATCGACTCAAACGCTACTATTTCTTCTTTGGTGGCTGAATAATATCATTTTCTTTCGTTATAATGATGGTATCAAAGATGGATATGACCGTTTCTCTTCCATGCGCACTTGCTCGCATGATTTTAGTAAACCCCACTTGATCATAAGAAGTACTCGTCTTCAGAAACTGCTTTCCATGGAGAATATATCTATCAAATATAGTATGCTATTTAACAACGATGTTTCATGGTCATTAAAAATAAATCGCAGATGAGCAAACAACAGGGTATGGCTTTTATGGGGGATTAGTGATGATAGCAAAATTAGCAGTAAAGTACATAAGTATGCTATGTTTAATAGACTCTTCCATCTTTTCTATCTGCATTACATGGTTTCGCAGACATGCTCAAGTATACCATAATGACTTGCCCATAGGGAACTCTTGATCAAATTGTTCAACTTGTTATCTATCATTTAGTCGAGACATCGTTATCTTGCGAGGGTCTTTCAGGAAAGTGTAATGAGCGTTGATCTATATGGACAGAAAATGTTTGTATTCGACGAACTATTGCTGTGAGCTTCGAGGTCTGGTATATCCATAGCTGCACAACAAGATGGACTACAGTAGCTAGATACAATTGGGCAGTGTCAATGGCCCATGTGCAGGTCCTACACTGAGTAGAAAAATACCTGGAACCGCTGCATAAAGCTATCTGCCACTCTTGTGTATGGGCTCCTCATGCGTAACAGCAAAATACAAGTCTTTTCAAGCTGATCGAATTCAATGATGTGTCATTAACTGTAAGACTAATATCATTGTATTCAGCTTACTCAGTCAGCATGTAATATACGTCATTGCTTAATGTCAAAGCCGCACGTTACCGAGTTCAGAGGTCATCGGATGACAACAATAAATTCGCATTTGCTAAGAAACCTTTGCCCAAGGTGATAATACCTCAAATGAAGGAAAAGATGTAATGGAGAACATAAGAGTTATTTAAAGTGTATTGACGAGAATCCATCCATTTTTCTCAAGGGACTCATAGAGCGACTGCTCAAGAGATCTGAAAAACTTAAAGTATCCAAGATGACGTCTTTTCAGTTTATAGAAAATATATACAACATATCATTAAAAAGGGCATGATTTCAGGCTGCAGATATGAACACCGATGTAATGAACCCATGAACGCCGTAGCTGGATGAGCTGACAGAACATGATTAACATTGACTTTAGAGGAAACTGCATTTTCCTCGGTGGATCTGGGTTCCGTTTTAACACGAACCGCAGTATGGCATGCTCCAAGGAGCGGCCTCTGCCGTGGTTGTGGTACCAAAGCCAAGAGCAAGAACAACGACAATTTGGAAGCACTCACAGAATCAAATATTATCAAATGTAGCTTAAGAACCCAGTAGCCGTTACCCAAGAAAATAGGGGGGTCACACCCAGAATCGTACGAAAGGGAAATGTAACCGGATATTATCTCACTTCCTTCAAGCTACAATAGACGAGATGGATAAATGCAAATATATGAAGGACTAAAATTAGCAATGGACAATGCACATATTCATGAAAGCTGAAGATATTTCTAAATATTTTCTGTAGACATCTGGATAAACCTTGAGTTGAGCCGCGGCAGTAGGTTAAAGGATATGAAGAGGTTGCGCTTTCAGCTGTCTAAAGAACGCATTTACCTATTTATGAGACAGTTTACACAATATCAGGTAACTTATCCTTTTCTCCTTCTGCAGATCATTTTCAACAGTAGAGACATCGGTATAGGATGAGCTATCCGCATGGATAACATAACAGGCCTGGAAATTGGAACACCGGTTGGCGGTTTTTTCGTGCTTCGTCGCAACAGTCTAAAATCACATGGAACGGTACGTCTAGATCTTCTGGGGGATATCGTTCCAGCTATGCTGCTCTATTCAAAGGAAGGTGATATAACGAGTGCATATCCATGCAAATGGTACGGCATTGCTATGGCCCTTTTTGAAGTTATCCCTCTACAAAGATCACGGGAGTCTCCTAGCCAGCATGGGCCTGATTATGTCCATGGCTATAAATCATCCGATGAAAAGAAGTAGTGTATCCGATCCCTTTAATCTTTAGAAATACTGTATGAAGCATTGCGTTATTCCAAATGCCATGTTAGAAACAAAAGCTTGAAATGACCTGATTTTTTAGAAGGCCGGGTGCGGCTTATTCGACCAATACAGTACGGTAAAATAGAAGAAGATTTCACAAAATGGATGAGTTAGAGACATTAATGTCATATTGTGAAGGAAACTCTCATGACAAGCAATAGACGCATAATCCTGTGCACGAAGTGTTTGTTATGATACAAAATGTTAACCAGGGACGGCTTAGTTGGATATATATTTATATGTAGAATTCGTATATGTATTTTGCATTGTGATCTATGAGAGAGAGAGAGAGAGACAGATACAGAGAATGAAAGAAACTAGTTATAAGAAGGAACACCCAGAAGCGATAATCCGAAGAATGATTCTGTGGAGATTTCGAACACATAGGTTGGCCAAAGCAGTCTTGAATGTAACGAGAGGCGCTAATCATCTGCTAAAGTATGGACAGTGGGCTTCATGTGAGAATCGGGAGACGTCTACGCCGCAGCTAGGGCAGAAACTATAATAGCGATTGCCATGTTGGTGTTGATGACGATGCTTTTGGATCATAGTGAGGAAGAGCATATGAGGAAAATAATATAAAGCGTGGTAAATGTAGGAAGAATGGAGACATAAGTAAGTTTAGTCTCCCTTTTATATTATAAGTTGTAGAAGCATCTTCGTATGTGCGCTACGCCATTTAACGTTCGGTATTAAATTTTCCGTATCCACTCGATAGGAAGCATTGCTTTCTTTCTTTTTTTACGCCACTTCTAAGGCTTGGCCGGAGTGTGGTACCTATTTCTACCTAATTTAGCAAGTGCAGATCTTGCTTGTAATACCCCCATTTCGTCATCTGACCTATCTCGCATCTGTCTTTGATAGGCATACCAAAGCCCGCCTTCGTACCACAATAAACCCAAAAAGCCGTTCCATGCTTAAGAATAGAAAAGCAAAAGAGGATGTGCCGAGAGCATGCTCATGCTTACACGATGGCATATTAGGTCCGCCCTAACTCTGTGGTCTTATTTTCGTATTACTAACGAAGATTAGTCTTGGAAGAGTGCGGAATAGAGAGAGATAATATTAAAACACCTACTACATCTTTCTTCGTTGAAAGAGCAATAAATATTAAGGAGTTATCTGTCTGTCATAGATATGGATTGGTTAATCCGTAGATGGATCCAAGCTCCAGAGCCACAGGCTGATGTATCCACCTTGATGGACGACGTGTTGTATCTATTACCATTAAAAAGAGCATCTGACAAAGTGATTCTTCTTTTGGTTACGATAAAGAGTCTATATTTGTATGCTTACAAGCCATACTCAGTGTGGCGGCTTCTCAAGCTTATGCCCGTAGAATATTTTTTACAAAAATAGATTCTTGCTTAAGACGGAAAGGGGAATGATGATCCACGCTTACGTATATTCTTAAATTACACACTTCCTCACATGAGCACGCTTTTAAACACACCGTTTATGAGAGACTACTAACAAATCACATTTTTTATCAGCCACATTAGAACCAGCTGTCCACTGTAATAGTGTTGTTCCGAGACTGGCTTATGTTTGTGGTCACAAACGAAAAGAATAACGATCCCTGACTCTTCTCGCAATTGTACTATACATACAGCAAGTGCGGCCACATTCACTGCTGCGCATGGCGAAGAAAACCTCGTAATTAACCGAGTGCGGAATACACCGTGGACATTTCATGGTTAGTCACTCGCTTGAAAAGAGGGCCCAATCTCCAGGTCAGTGCTTTAAGACAGCCCTCTCATGTATGAGCTGTGCATGGAAGAGGAAGACGATTAGCATACGGCATATCATTCACATATTCGAGATCATTTATTACAAACATTTTCCCTTGAATGCATTCATGCGCTTCGAAATGAGTCTGCCACTATTGTCTCCCATAGCGCTCGCATAACGAGCCACCTCCTGCTCAAAAAATCGAGCACGTGCGTTGCTGTGGCACACTCCAATCACGTTACTGCGTACAAGAAAGGAACGTGGCGTCATTCCCAAGCAACCCACGCAAAATATTCTCTCATATGGTAAAAAGGGGACCACTTGCCGCACCATATGAATGATACACATGCATAACGTTGCTTTGAACTCATTGTCTGATCCTAAACGCAAGGCCCTTTGTGTTTCCACTGCCTAGATACGAAGCTCGAAGCTCGAAGGTAGTGATCACGATGGGAAAAAGTTACAATCTTTAAGTGTATGAGTGGTCTAAGAGGTTCTCGACCGAAGAACTTACCCAGGTCATAGTAGAGCAACTACGTAAGAGATCAGCTCGCACACGAGTCCGCGGTATGTCATCACTACCGACTCAGTATGAGCTAGAATAGGTTATTTCTTAGTGCACCGAGCAACTGATCATGGCGTATGCTCAACTTGGAATCCTGTATATATATAATGGTATCATAATGAAGAGGAAGGCTAGTTGCCTTATCTTTCTGCTCGCCATATGGTCAAACGCATCACTATCTGTTTCTGCCACTCGTTCAATATTTTATCTACATCTCCCATATTCCCGTTTTTATTTTGGAAAAGTAATCGAAAAGAACTACACCTATCGGGGTCCGATCAGGGAGTGCCGAAAAGCAGGGCCGCGGTTTTCTCAGTTACCAAAATGGCTGGCTTTGCTATGACATGGACTGATCATTATGAAAATATTTTAGTATGTACAAAAGGCCCCAAATAAAGAGACAGCTTGTATAAAGGATTCTAGAACCCTTAATATACCGAATACACGTTATATTATTACGTGTGTTTCGATAAGAAAGGATCCAGAAGAAATAAAATCCACCATAGATTTCAGGCCCGCACAGGATACAAGAAAGAAAGCGGAGGAACGTGGTGTAAAAGCAAGTATACTCCACTGTTTTCTTCTCATCATGGCGCATAAAGGCACAGAAAAAACTCTTGAAAAGCTTAAAAAGTCTATCAATGACGGCAATTACTATGAAGCGCATCAAATGTACCGAACCGTAGCCCGCAGGTAAAGGAGGGAGGACCTTAATGGACAGTAACGGTCGCCATGGGCAAAGCCCTACGTGTGTTTAATTGTCTCAGAATGTTTTGATTCGTCGAATAACTGTTTCTTTCCATGCAGGTACAACAAGCAGCAGAAATATAGCAAGTCTATTGCATTGCTTCACGACGGTGCTGTTGCACTCATGCAGAACAAGCAGTTCGCCTCCGGATCTGACTTGTCTCAGTACATGCTTGACACTTACAAGAATGCCAAACTTCCTGTGGATGAGAAATCATTAGGTTTGTGATATGACGCAAGCAAACGATGCGATAACTAACCGCTCATTGACGGATTTGTATTCTAATTGTTAGACCGCGTGGTTGAGCTTCTTAGTCTCTATCCAAGTGACGAGCCTGGACGCAAAGCATTCATTCATGCCGCTTTCAGGTTAGGAAAATGAGATAGCGTGTGCGCGTGTGAAGTGGTGCAATGCTCACTCCACTCTGAAACAGCTGGACGCAACAGACTGGTGATTACCGCGAGGGCGACCCTGAACTTCACGACTACGTTGGCACAATGTTTTACCATGGCAAGAGAGGAAGTGAGAAGTGAAGAAAGAAGACATATTAATTTGTATTTTTTCCCGTTCATCAGAGGAGCGATATGCATTGGCCGAGGAGCATTTGCTTGTAGGCATAGACCATAGCGCCCAGTTGCTGGGCAAGGTGGCTGCAAGCGCAGCAGAGGCAGACCAAAGACGATCGTCGGGTGGCGCGATCATTGCTCGCATTGTTTTCCAGTGAGTTTGTGGTTAAAAGTGGAGTGATGGGAGTTTTGGACGTAATAAACAAGAATACGATACTGATACATCATGGTCAAGACTCCTGGCACTACGCAACATCCATCATGCAACTCTGGCTTATAAAAGCTATGTCGAGGCTGCTAAACCTAATGTGCTGACTACCGACGCAACTGTGCGTCGTGCACCTGCCGATGAACCGGTTTCAGAACCTATCTACGATGACAGCTGGCTCAATTTTACAAGACTGATCCTTCTGACAGTCCAACGAGATGCGGCGGATCTTTTCAAGCATCTGCGGGAAACCTATGCAGCGATGTCGAGGGAACTGAAGGGATATGACGAGGTAAGCATGGAAAGAGGACCGTTGAGCTTCAGGAAACAATTTGACATATAGTCCTACAGCTCCTGGATGATATTGGAGAGGTTTTCTTTAAAATCCCTAAGCCCAAAAAGCAAGGAAATGTGCTGCAGGACCTGATGCGCGGTCTTTTTTCGGGAGGACCGGCGCCACAGCAACAGCAAATTGGCAGTAGCATGGATATGGATTAGAAAATCTGTTGCTGTTGATTAGCTAATAATGAATTGATACGCACTATCATCAAATTAAAGGAGACCAAAGGGAAGAAGAAAATCAATACATACAAGGCAGAGAATCTACATAGTGACGGCTTTAGAGTTTATTATTGCTGCGTATATTATAAAGATGAAATTGCTAGTGCCTTGGAGAGTATAATGATGGATCCGTGTGCGCTAGGAGTAGTTGATAGAAAGAAAACACACCTTCAGAATTTGGTCCACCTAGCATTCCCTTTCATTGTATTTCACAACATTCCAACAATAACTTTCCCAGCCGCTAATCGAAATAATCAATAGCTAAGAAACTTGGCATCTCGAAGTCTACGGTGCCTAAGATCATCAGCAGGTACTGCAAGGACGGACAAACAGCTCCTAATACTGGCTCTGGATGTCTAAAGGTTGTCTCAGAAGGAGATTCGTGTCACCTTGCTATCCATGTCCTTAAATCGACATCCGATCCTTTGGACGTGCGTCATAGCATTCTCGATATTGGACTACAAAGGATCGGCGTGGGCACGGCCTGCAATTCTTCGCGTTGAAAGGGCTTTTTTCCCGCAAAGCCTCCCAGAAACCTATCCTGAACCTTAAGCGTCGCAGCAGAAGGGCTGAATGGTCCAAGAACAAATTGAGCGGCAGAAGATCGGGGTAAAATGATATGATCTGATGAGTTTTCTCCCTTTGCTTTCATGCATAATGACGGGTCCGTAAGGATCATCTGCATGCAAGGCGAGAGGCGCCATATAACCATATCCTTCCTATTGTAAAATGGAGGAGGCTCGGTAATAGTTTGCTCATTGGGTTCCTTTTTGATGGGTAACATGCAGAAAGCAAATCTTTTGTTTTTGTTCCTTTGTATTTCTTACACGCTGCAGATGATAAGCTCAACTAAGACATGGTACCAGCCATGGTGAAGAGGTGAGTATTGGATAAGTATCTCGGCCAGTGATCGCTCCTGTCAAGAAGATCAAACATCTTGCCCAAAGAGATCACACGCACTCATATACCAAAAGTTTGAGGATTGGTCATACTCTTAAGAGGATGGGAGGTGATCCTTCCTTGAAGTTCTTGTGGCAGTATTAGTGTCGAATGTGGAAATAAGGTATGCCATTGAAGGCTTCCTTTGATAGTCGGCTTTTACTGCTTTACAACTTTATGCGAGCACCGTGATAATGCTGAGGAAGTTAAACTATCATCTTCAGAAGTAGCTCTTTCTCTTAGAAATCTGAAAAACACATCTTCCTTGCTACTTATAGATACCGCGAAGCTAGAAAAAAGTGGGTTTGTTATTTTTATTATTCAAATCATAAAAGCAACCACAAGAAATACTCAAGAGTACTTGCATATTCCTGTGCGTACTCCGGAGCTTAGTTTAACGAGTGTTCTTCATCGCCTCTCCCGGCTGATACTGCAATAAAGTTTGCCTCAAACAGAAAGGTCGGACACGCCCGATCGAATCCGACGTATATGCAACGGTCATAGATGGAACCGCATTATGGCATAGCGATAGGGAGCGAATGCCAAAGCTTAATCCGGTCCATCTCATTGTATTTAGATGTAGTTGTTTCATCTAATGCGTATATAAAGTGCGCATACGCGGGATCAAAGAACACTACAACAGTAGCAACAATGATAAGCGGCATATTAAGCGATTCATCCAACCAATCGATCCTCTCACTTTATCTAGAGGAAATCTTGGAATGCTATCATGATCTTTATTAAATATCGGTTTATTCTTTGAAATATCGATATCTTTTGCTTTCTCTAATTCAATTACCGGCTATATCCATAAATGCCTTCCTCTGCTTGCTTATTTTTCGGCATCCATGCGCCATATGGTAGGTTTTCGTGCGACGTTTATTGTTCCCGCCCCCTTGCGAAATTTTTATTTTCCAAACGCGGAAAAAGTAATAAAACACCCATTGCTCCTCTGTAACCCCCATACGCTCTGCCCATGAGCGCAGCCAGTCAGTTCCGCAAGGCAATCGCGCGTCAGCTTGCGCGCATCAGCCCATGCTCGGAAACAGAAGTACTCAAGTTGCTTGGGACACCATCTCCCACTCAAACACAGCAATTCAGCCTTCCTCTCCCTCGACTCTTTTCAAAAGATCGTCTCCCGAATCCAAGCGAACTTGTCAATAATGTAATTCCACACCTATGCTAAGTTTTTTGTAAAAAAGAAAAAGAGGAGAGGGAATAATAATACAAGTAAACTCGTGCACTGTAGTTCCAACCAGACACGCATATCGCAAATGCTTCGACCCGTGGCCAATTTATTCAGTTCACTGTGCAGCCGACAGAGTACATCAAACAAACACTACTTCAAGTACACAGTGAAAAAAGCCGTTTCGGATGGCACACACAGGCGATACCACAAACTGTAGTAGTTGACTATAGTTCACCAAATATTGCAAAGCCGTTCCACGCTGGCCATCTTCGGAGCACTATCATTGGTAATTTCTGCAAACGTATCAACGAAGCCATGGGCCACCGCGTGATCGGCATCAATTATCTTGGCGACTGGGGCAAGCAGTACGGTCTCTTGTGCATCGGCTTTGAAAAGTATGGAGACCCTGTCCTCCTCGAAAAGGATCCGATCCAGCATCTTTTTGACGTGTATGTGCGCATCAACAGCGAAAAGAACGAATTGGTGGACATGGAGGCCAACGCATACTTCCGGCGCATGGAAGAGGGTGACCCGGTGGCGCTGGCACAATGGAAGCGGTTCCGAGAGATGAGCATTACCAGTTACGGATCGACATACAAGCGCCTTGGTATCGATTTTGATCACTACTCGGGTGAATCGGAGGCGGAACCGTACATTGAGCGCGTCTATGACCTCCTTCACCGCCATTGCCTCGTCCAAGTCGACTCAGAAAGTGGAGCATGGGTCGTCGATCTCGAGCAGGACGGGCTTGGCAAAGCGGTAGTGCGACGTGCGGATGGCACAACTCTCTACCTAACTCGCGATCTCGCCATCCTGCTGCAACGCAAGGAGCAATATCATTTTGATACAGGCATTTATGTTATCGGGGATGATCAGGGACACTATCTCCAGCGGCTTTTCTGCATCGCTAAAAAGCTTAACCTCGCGGACCAGCTCAAGCACGTAGGATTTGGCAAGGTCAATGGCATGTCAACTCGCCGAGGTCAGGTCATCTTCCTTAATGACATACTCGACACTGCTCAAGATCAGATGAAACAGAACATGCTCGAATCGGGCAAGAATGACGAACTTATGGCTGAAGGGGTTGTGCGCGACGGAAAGCACCTTGGAGGTCAAGACGCGATCGATGCCGTGGCTGATCAGCTCGGGGCATCTGCTGTCATTATCCAGGATCTTGCTGCGCGACGTGTTCTCAACTATGACTTTTCTTATGACCGCATGACGGCTGCACGTGGCCACACCGGCGTTTTTCTTCAATATACACATGCGCGCATTTGTGGGTAAGTTGATTTCTACCAAGAAAAAGCAAGTCTAGCCTATGCATGTGTTGATTATGTATCGTTTCGCATAATGCACTAGTATCGAACGCAGAACAAATGTTTCTATCACACCCGAATGTGACTTTAGCCTCCTGAAAGAGAAGGAAGCACTTGAACTAGCTATCCTAATCTCTCAATTCCCGGATATCACTCAGCTGGCATGGAAGCAGTTAGAACCTTGCACACTTGTCCAGTATCTCTTTAAGCTTGCCCGTTCTACCAGCCAAGTCAACACAAAACTACGGATCAAGGGCGCGGACCCTAAACTTGCAGAGGCACGTATGCTCCTACTCTGGGCCGCGCGGACAACGCTTGCCAACGGTCTTCAACTGGTTGGCATTAAACCTTTGGAACGCATGTAGTAAACACACGAACGCAAACCCGTTTAATTATATAGAACTGCCACTATCACCGCCACCATCACCCTCCACTACCATTCAACTCATGAGAATAAGATGTAAATGCATGTATTAATACCCATCCTCTTCCAATAAAAAAAATAGACATACACTATTCGATGGATTTTTCTTTCGATGCAAGTTCCCGTTTTCGCTTCCGTTTGCACTTGTGGCACATGCATGTTCCATCACTCAGATCCGTTTCTGATTCAGTGGAACTCACATCAAATGAACTGCTGCTACTACTACTAGAGCTTGTGCTGCTGCTACTACTCGAGGAACTACTTGGAGGCAGTCGTGGAACAGTTTGTAATGTCTGGAGTCGCATGGCGAGTTCGCCATAACGTTGAGGTTCTAGCTGACCGAGTTGTTGGATCTTATTGTACAACTTTGCGCCCAATTTCGGACGGCTGTGGCGCGTAGACAGGTAAACATACTCGGCATTCGTGGGGGAACAAAAGTTTTGCGTAACGGCAAAAGTCATGTCTGTAAAATCATTACGGACAGATCTTTTAAATGAAAATAAAAACCATTCATTACTTACCCAAATTCATGACCACGTGAGGCCACCCGCCTGGGACGAAAATAGTCTCGCCTGGTCGCTGGAGAACTTGCACCATTCCAAGTCGCTCACCGAGAGTCAAATTGTCGTGTTCGCTATCTCGCTTTAGAAACTTTGGAAAGACTGTGCTGAACCACGACACAGCTTCGCGGTCATATGGTTTCATTGGAGGATCAATGATGCTCTTCGGTGTCCCCGGAGGAAATAGACACCACCTCTTATGGCCCTTCAGTAGCGCATTCCATGCTGACGTTCCTAGAGGATCCGTGTGAATACTATTACAAGTTGTTATCAATGCAATTGAAAAGAAAAGAACGATATGCAAATAGTTAAAGAATTACCCTGTGCCACTTCTTCCGCCTCCGATCACAATCCACCTGTATGGAGGACGGCGGCGCTCGCCTGTCAATCGGAAAAGATCGTCTTCAAAGTAGGAAGGGACAGTGTAGTCGCTGAGAAGCATATTGGGGTGATTGGTCTTCGACTTCCGTGACCGTCGGTCTCTATAGAAGCCACTGTCAAAGATATACAAGGGGGAGTCATCATGCTGTCCTTCGTCGGCGCAATAATGCAAAAAGTGCTTCATCTTAAGATACACATTGTTCTCGTCGTCGTCCTCGCCGACTTTGAATAAATGTGACCCATAATGTTCTAAAAAATACTGTGCAAGTTTAAGTTTTCCCAATACCCGAATCCTCTTCCATGTCCCCTTAAAATGGCCCCCCACTGCCATTCTTGTTAATCACCTCTTCGTTCCAACGTTTATGCGCTGGCCACTGATCCGTCAAGTGCGTGATGATTACTGGTAGGTTAGGCTCTTCGTACTTTTTAATGAATTCTTCTTTGGACGTCAATCGGTAATCGATCCGAGGAAGTACATCCACAAAATTGCATATCCAATAGTCATTCTGGCTGAACTTCCATTTTGTCCATGCGAACGCATCGAGCTCTTGTTACTAACGCAATTAGCACAGCCAAGTAACAACTGGTGCGCCGAGTAGCAATACAGAGCTGGGGAACATACCAGAACGAACTTTTACTTTCACCCGGCGTATTTTGCGATCGTATCGGCTACCCTTGGATTCTTTGTGTTTCGATCGCTTTCGGGAAGACCGGCCATCGTCAATGTCTCGCTTGGACGGCATGGGATAAAGGTACTTTTTTCTTACGAAAAAAAAAGGAGATGAAATTTTATCCCGCAGAATGAGGTTCTTTATTTGTTGTGACGGGCCACTATGCGACATTGTTTGATTTGGGGTGGTCCCACACCATAGGCAAAAGAACCATTCAATTTAGCAATTCAAGTGCCGCACCTCGGGAAGACCGGTTCCTGATTGAGACCGGCTCGATCTGCTCCATATGGAAGATTTGATCCACGCCCACGCAAGTAATAGAACAGACTCTGATCCCGTTTTATACTCGAGGACCATCCGGAAAAACTCCACGGAGTCATTGTTAAAAATTATGCACAGTACCGAAAGTAACGGATTCTGACAAAATATGATGACGTTATCTTTAGACCATTCATAGCGGACATCTACATACTCTCTAACTTATCAGGTTTTGTCTTCCTTCATCTAGCATGGTCTAGTGGCACCGCCTAGCTCGCACTCGCAGTTGGATTATAGGTTTGGCTTTGAGGTAGAGCTGTCCAGATGAAAAACGCAAACCATACAATGCGATGAGGAAAGTGTTGGAACGGGGTTTCTGGTCATTGTATCGAAATTTTGTCGGGTGCAAATGAACAGGTTTCGCGTTTGCTCGTATATTCAATGATGAGATCGTGAAGATCGGTTTAAAGCGGAGCAGTCAGTCGCCGGTACAGTCATGGAAAACCACCAAGGTGAGCGAGCTTAATCCACAGTGGAGTTAATCTCTCTTTCTATGAACAGTTGATGGACGCCCATTACCGACGGCGCAGCAGGTTAACTGGAAGGAAGGCCAACTTTACCAGAAAAGACGCCAGCCTTATGCCTTTTGCACATGCGCATCATGCTGAGGAGCGGTTCATTATCATATCGTAGTAGCGGATGCCTGCTAAGCCAAGAAAAATATGGAATAGCGTTAGATAATTGTCTCATGCCTGGAAAGATCACATCCATCCAATGCCAGTGGGACCACTTGAAAACTCATCTGTACAGGGTTATCAAGGGATTAGTCGGGGCTGTATCAACCTCCGAACACGCTGTCATGCAGTCCTTCAACCTCACCACAGCACTGACCTATTTTATCAATGCGAAGGCCCTGAACTTTTCGCTACTATTTAAAACCGAGATCAGTAAGCTATAAAAGGAGATTTTGAGACCCCAATCGTTTGCGCGGATATCCGTCGGAGGGAACACGGGGAGACTGCAAATGGAAGCCTCAAGGCCATAATCACCACAGGAAGGCCAAACGTATCATTCATCCCGAGTCCGGACCTTGGAACGATTCCCTGTACTCTGCACGAAATTGCTCGTTGTTTCTCGCAAAACCTATATATTCTGGCAAACAAGTATTCACTTGCTATGGCTGCCCTGTTCGACTCAGTCTCCCATCAATGCACGCTTTGAGAGCTCCAGGAGTACAGAGCTCTCCTAATCCATCCATCTTAAACGGCATTTAAGTTACATCCGAACGTGCCAGCCCCATTCCGAGTAGCTCTGCCTCTGATGAGTTATCCTACGACATCTGGAATATGGTTTTCCGTCATCTTTTCTGCTGTCTCTTGATCATTGATATTCTAACAACATATTTCCATCCTCTTGGTAAGACATTTGTATTTGTGTCCAAGAAAGCCGGCTTGATGTCGCGCAAAACTGGCTCTTTATCAGGCTAAAGGCACCCGGATTACTGCTTTTACCCAATTCCCGATTTCCTTTACTCAAACTGGCTTCCATCTCTGGAGTCTCTCGGTACTGTACAGTCCTCTGGTATCATCTTTAGAACGATCTTTTATATATACCCTCATTGCATTGGTCCTAGCTTTATCCCACTCTGCAATCCTCTGTCATACGGTACTTCAAGTCCCACTCCGGGTTATGTCCACCTATCTCTGATATTGGCGTGTTGGCTAAAAAATTCCACTCCTGTCGTCCTTCCCCGATCCGGACTTAGCCGGCAGGGACCAGTGGGACCTCTTTGGGTTTCCAAATGTAACATGTGGCGTTTTTAGGCTTTGATTATGTTCTTTCTATTCCGTTTTGCCAATCTCACATAGTAGCTAATCAAATGAGTGCGTCCATAGTGCCCAACGGGACACGTCGACTTTGTGGTGCAATCGATGAAAAGCTGAACACTTGCTTTTTCCTTTCAAATGAGATACCTGACAGACGCTATGGGATCCAGTATCGCTGATTCCGGCTGCCAGGCGATCTCTCTGGATTTCCAAGGCGTATTTAATACGTTCTGAGCGGTCCCCGAGACCAATCAATGTGGCCACAGATGTCATAATTCTCAGGGTCTCCCTCTGCAGTCGGGCGCCATACCCTCATCCACACCAATTTTGATAAAAGCGCATAGTAAGTCTCGTCGTGTCACCTTTTGCCACAGACACAGCGCATGATTTCTGTTAGATGCATGCGTCTGATTTATTCAGTTTGGATATTTAAATGTCCCATTGCTTTTATTCGGCTCTGAGGACCAACATAGAAAATAGGTCTACAATCCGATCAATTCCGGTCCGAGTCTTGATCTTCCCATGTTCCACTTCTTTTTACCTAATGGATTTTCATTTTTTATTGGTTCCTGCCCTATATCTTTCTATCTAGCTCATGGGCCAGCCTGTTTGAAATACACATACTTGGACTCAGACATTTATTTTTGTCGTTCTACGATTTCTGAATAGGGAAATAGCGCATTTTCTGGTGATTGGGAGAGGCAGAAATTTGCGCTAATTGGGGGCTGTGTCTCCGGGAGGAGAAGCTGTTGTTTGTATCTCTTGGCTTTGTGTGCGCCCAATGGCATTTTTACCTGGTTGATAAGCGAGAGATCGATATGATAGGCTGCTTTCCATCATCCCCCGGGTTGGTTTTAATGCTCTATTTGTCAAATTCACACGTACACAAACCGAGAAGCGCTTTGAGATTTTCTGCTAAGCTGATAAAGTCAATTTCATGTGAACGGATAATACAGAAAAAGAGGTCCGGTATTCTCAAATGATTCCCCATTATATATATATATACGTGTGTGTATGTGTGTGCGTGTGTGTATGTGTGTGCGTGTGTGCTTGTGTATGTATGTTGGTAAGGGGTCCTATCAATCAATCAGCATTCACTATTTGTGATATTATGATGCAGCCAAGGAGGGATAAAGAAAAGAGGGGGGTTATCTTTGCTTACATTCGGTCGTTGGGCTAGATTTGTTCCTGCAGTGTTTTCTCTTCTTTCTCCAAAAGGTCCCAAAGCTCAGCAAAGATAAATGGGCCAATATCTCTGAAATTGTAGATTAGGTTGGAAGAAGATCGGTCAAGTGTACTTTGAGGGTAGTGGTGGGGAAGCCTATCAGTGGGGGGAGGATCAAAAAAGGAATGGCGATTGATTTCGGAAAAACAGTCACAGGGACCTATCTATCGCGCGCGGTGCGGGCACCGCAGGAAGAAGTTTGTTTGATGCATGATCAGATCCCGCGGAACCCAGTTTAGGCCAATCTAATCTCGCGGTGATTTAATACGACTTTCTTATCTGGTCGTAGATGTGTTATCGGCTCACAATCAGCCAATCATTTGGTCCGGGAGATGGAAGGATAAAAGGGGAAGGAATACTTTTTGAACGGGGTTCCCATTTCTTTATTTCCTTTTTCTTTCTTTTTTTTCACCTTTGTCAACTTTTTCTTCTCTGCCTCTTTTCTTCACCTTTCTACTTCTTTGGTACGGACGCACAGAGCGCTATCTCAATATGAGCAAACTAATAAATGGGGTTCATACAGAATTGGTCTGAATTGGAAAAGCAGCTAGTTCTAAAAAAAGAAACACGATCACCGCCAACTACCCCCAATCCACCATGACGGTCAAGTCTCCTTTCTACAACAAGCCTTCGACCGCTACCAGTGTGGATTCCTGCCACAAGTGCCCTTTAGAATTCAACAAGCCCCAGGACTCAAGCGTAGTACCGACTTATTTTTCTGCAAATCAAGTCCAGTCCTCCCCTAGCGCTGGCTTCGAGCAAGCGCAAGCCACAGAGACTCCCAGCAACAACTCCTCCGCCCAGAGCGCCGTTGTTGAGCCGAGCAGCTCCAGTGCTGCGAAATCGGACATTGGGAGTGCCTCTGCGACTTCGTGTTCGAATTGTGGAACTACCACCACTCCCCTTTGGAGACGTTCTCCTCAGGGTGAGACCATCTGCAACGCATGCGGTCTTTATCTCAAGGCACGCAATACCACACGCCCACCATGGTTGAAGCGCAACTGCACCAAGCGTCCTGCGCCTTCCGCGCCAATCGCCCTTGCACCCGCGCCTCCCGTGGCCTCGGCCTGCATTTCCCCCATCTCACCTGCTCCTTTTGCACAGCAGCATCAACAGCAACAACAACACCAACTGCAGCCTGCTGCGACCGTCGGGCTCAACGAGGGCGAGGATCGCGCCTCTCTCTCCTGCGCCAACTGCAACACAACTACCACACCTCTATGGCGCCGTGACGGGCAAGGAAACACCATCTGCAACGCATGCGGCCTCTATTACAAGCTGCACAATGTTCATCGGCCCATGACCATGAAGCGTTCCATCATCAAGCGTCGCAAGCGAGTGACAGCATCCAGCCTCGCAGCACATCACCATTATTCCTCGTCAGAGGATGGCAGCAGCAGCAGCGATGACAGCAACAGTAGCAACGGCCGCAAACGCAAGCTTTCGGACTTGAACAGCCATGTTGACGAGTCTCACGGCCAACGCAAGCGGGTCGAAGTCCCCGTTACGACGAAATACGCGATGCGACCGCTGCTACCACTTCAACCTGAACGGCTTGATCCTGTTGAACCCGATGCTTTCCAGAAGCATTTGCCATCGCCGCCATTGAAGCCACTTGCACGGTTGTTGGACCCTGATAGCCGATCGCTCCCGTCGCTTCCAAGTATGCCATCCCCACCTCTTACGGCGCAGGAGATGTTCAAAGAACAGGGCATTTCGTCGTCGTCGTCGTCGTCGTCGTCATCGGCATCATCTGTAATGGCGGCAGCAGCAGCGCTCGCCACAGTTTCTGCACTTCTCAACCCGACTCATCGGACACATCAGATGCTCGAAGCCCACCGCCATGAGCTTCGGCGTGAAGTGTCTAATCTGACGTCACTCCTTTCACGTACGACGGCTATGCTCCAGAATTTAGACCAGGTCATGGCTGCGACCGGCAAGAACGATGCCAAGTCGCCTGGACCTGCCGGTGTAGCTGCTCTTGCCAATATCTCGCACCAACCTCATGTGGCCAATGCTCTCATGTCACTTTTTGCCTTGGCTGCTAAGGAAAATACTAGTAATGCCCCTACGGCAGATGCACCGGCCACGCCACCGTATTCCAACTAAGCACATGCCATCAACTTATTTTTTCTCCTTCATTAGATTAGGAAAGTTACTTTTTTTTATGAATTAAAGATAGTTCTTGAGCACATAGACCTTTTGAATTGTGGGGAAGTGCATGTGAAAACCATATGTGCGTGTGGCGGATACACCCGGCTTCGGGCTTTTCCGGGGTACGGAAAGAGCAAGAGAAAGAAAGAGAGAGAGGATGTGGTGTGTGTGCGAGTGAGACTAGAAAGAGAGGGATTGAGTTTTATAGAGGAAGTAAGAGTGGGTCTATGGAAAATCAGAAGTTGGACAAGTTCCGCGGAAGAGAAGGAGAAAATGCTGACTCCACACGATTACAAGAAACCCAAAAAAGATTTATGCCGTTCATTCATTTTGTTTTTCTCTTTCGCCCTCCTTTACTCTCCCTCTTCTTCTTCTTCTTCTTCCTCCTCCTCCGCTCCCCCTACCCAACCCCCACCTCCACCCTCGACCACGATGGACGACCACTACGACCCTACGCATAAGGCATCCAGCGTCAGTAGCACCACCAGCATCAGCACCAATGGTACAGCTCCGTCCTTGTATTCGGCTACTTCGAGTATCGGCGGGGACGTCGAGGAGTATGGTCCGCTCGAGGGTGAGTCATTTGTGCTGACTAGTTTATTTTTGTTTCTTTATGATCTAATTATTTACCAGTATTCGATCCTACCGCCTGTCTATCCATCCCTGCCGACGACGATTATCTCCATCTGTACAAGCAACAGCAGACAGTGTGCAATACGGCCGACTTGAATGCCATGACCGACGCGTTTCTTGATGTAATGCCCATCATCTATCTTTTATATAAAATGACAAACTGACCTCGCACCTTTTCTTTTTTATAGGCGCCCTTGACACCACCACCACGTAAGTGGAGGGCGTCTGGTACTGCCAACAGCATGATGACGACGAGCGACAGCGAAATAAAGCGCCAGGATAAGCGCTCGCGCGACCTGCTGACGGACGAAGAACGCCGTGCAAACCATATCGCGAGTGAGCAAAAACGGCGCAATGCCATCCGGACAGGCTTCAAAGACCTCACCGATCTTATCCCGACACTGAAGAACATCAACAATTCGAAAAGCACGGTTCTCTTCAAGGCAGTCGAGTACGTCCGCCATCTTGAGAAGCGCAACCGCAGCTTGCGTGAAAAGTTAGCCTCGCTCCAGCTACGTCTTGAGGTCGAGGGCCGAATGGGGCGCCGTCATAGCCTTTTGCCGCTCGCGACGACTACGAAGAACAGCCATGACCATCACCATGCCCCGTCGGCTGTGTCGCGCCCGTCATCATCACAGCTGGCGCCGGAGACACTTGCTGCGTTGATGGCCCACAAGAAACAACAAAGGCAACTCGAGTTACTGCAGGAACAGTTGCGGTTGCAACAAGAGCTTTTGGCCAAACACAACATTGCATACCCATCCGCATCGCATATTGCCCTCCCGTTCTCCTCACCCTACCTCTCCTCACGGCGCAACGCCCTCGACGCACCGAGTCTCAATATCCCAGCGGACGACGACCATTATGGCTCTGAGCTCGCGCGACATGAAAGCCTGCTCAACTGCCATTATCGGCGATCATCATCCTAGTTTTACATGTTCCCTTCCCTCCTTTATCCTATGCTCTGTACGTTTTTGTTTTATGCCTGCGGTTTTTCTGGTCGTCTCTCCTGTCGATGAAAATATATTCGGTCCTCTTTGTTCCCTTCCTTTCAGGGATATATGCCCATTTCACCTTTTGATCCCATGGTGCGAGTCAATGTGGCACGTAGCACGACTACAGTAGCTAGGTCTTGGATGGCAATGTTTAGATTGCGTGATCATTCCTTTTGTCTTATTAGTGATCTCTATATGCCGATCCTGCGGCTTTTGCTCATCCAGGTTAAACATCGCCCTCCCCGCATTTGCCGTGCTACTTGGTTGTCACCAAGAACGTATGCAATCGAGCCTCATAAAAATCTTTGCTTGGTGGTCGTTCGATGACGATAATCCTATTCATGTTCCCGGGCTCCTATTCCCTTTGCGGGCTGTGTGGGGAAAAAATAAAGCCTACTTGTGCAACGGTCTACTAAAAAGGGTCGTTTCGCTTGGCGCTGGGCCAGATGGGCCTTCGCATTTGCGGATATTGCCATCCACCCGATGATTCCATAGATGCCATATCTATATCTCTCTCTCTCTTTCTCTTTTACACTGGGCCTTGTCTTCAAAAATAGGGTTTGCATAATTTCCGGTCCATGCTCGTTTTAGAAGCGACAGTGCAAGTCATGTCGAACCCTTCCTTTTCTCCTCCAAGTTTTCAATTACTTGTTAGACTCAGTAATTGATAGTAATGAATTATGCTTACTGTCGCCAACGCCAACACCATCGTTGGTAAATGAAAACGGCGTCCGGAAGCTTCTGTCTATTCTCTTCTTACCACCTACAACCCCTCCCTTCATCACCTTCAGTGCCAAGGGCTAAGGACGTCCAATCACGCACGAGCGGCCGGTGAATAGAGAACCTTGGAAACCGCAAATTTTTTTCTCTCTCCACTCTGGGGTGTCGGTCTCTTTATTTTCGAGCCTATTCTCAGTTCCAAGCCTCTCTCCAAGCCTCTCTATCAAGCCACCGAGGTAGGTAGGTAGCTAGTGTGAGCCGAAGTCTATGGGAAACCAGACCCTCCCCTCTATACCACTAATTGCAATTGGATACTGAACATACGATGCGTAGCACCCTTCCCAAACGTTATGGCCAGAGTTCACCTTTTTGCTGGGCCTCAGTCCAATGGCGAGAAAAGAGCAAGAGCCCATCAACATCATCACCATAATCAAGAGAATGAATTTGTTAATTTATCTAAACGAGGTCCATCGCCTGTCGTTGTTCCTGCTGCTCCGTTACATAACGATCATCCCCACAGTACCTTGGATGTGACTACAACAACTAGTGCGAAATCACCTCGACCAGAACAACCACAATCACAACCACAACCACAACCCGATGCTGCCTCCATTGCAACCCTTACTGCTTTCCTGCAGAACGCCCAAGCGGCCGCACTTAACAATGGCAGTGATATCAGTGAGGTAGTTGGAGCAGTGGCCGCTCATCTTTCAGCCAAGCCTGGTAAGCCGAAATTCACACACGCATACATATATATATATATATATATATATATAGGCCCAAGGCCTTTGTCCTATCTTTGTTTCTTACTAAAACAATAGATACTCTGGATAAAGATGAGAAAATAACGACACATACTTCAACGACGACTGAGCAGCAACTTCTCCAATCACTTCTGCGGGCTGAGGAACACGACGGTGCCTCCAAACGCAAAAAGAGCGAGTCGATGGAATGGATCGATCAGGCGACTGCGGCTACTGCGCTGCAGATGCTCGGACTATCCCATCAAGAATCCAAGCCCCCTCAGCCTGGTCGGGATGAAACTCGGCCTGCTGCTCGGGGGCTCGACAATGTCATGCTGATTGCGGAGTATCCTGGCCTCTCTGCTTCAGCCTCTCCATCGTCATCGACAGCAGCAGCCGTGAGCGTCGATAATACGTCCTTGGAGTTTGAAAATGACCCGGATCATAACAAGCGCGGCACATGGACCGCCCAAGAGGACGAGATGTTAATCGCGGGAATTAAACGCTTCGGCTATGGTCGATGGAAAGAGATCGCGAATCTCATTCCAGGCCGGAAAGGGAAGCAGCTTAAGCAGCGGTGGGATAATTCGCTAGCAGCAAAGTTCGTCGACACGGATTGGTTACGACAGAAGATTCGTGGTGATGAGGAAGAATGGCAGCACGATATCGATGTCGAAGGCTCGGCTCCTCCGTCCCCATCCATTCAGCAGCAGCGGCAACATGAAAACAAAGATGATACAGCATCTTCTTCATCTGCGGCGGCAGCAGCGGCAGCGGCGGCAGCAGCAGCAGCAGCAGCAGCTGTCGCCGCTTCATCGTCGAGCTTGTCGGTGGCTAACGACATTATGCAAAAGATCACTGAGAAGGCAAAAGAAAGAAACCATGATGCCATCGAGGCACTGTTGTCTCAGGCGCTGCTGGGAATTACCAGCAGTGACAACAGCAATAGCAATGACGGCAACGACGGCAGCAGCAGCAGTAATGCCGGCAGCAATAATAATAACAGTGGTGCAGGCGCACCATCCTCTGAGACTTTGCCAATCGAGCACACCATCAGCTTCGCGGACGCAGCTGCGCTTGCGCTGTACGCTCAGCAATTCAGCCAACAGCGCCGTGATGGCGGTGATGACGCGACCTCGGCATCACCGTCTTCGATTCCTCCCCATTCACCCGCCACGAGTGCTGCAACCACATCTACGCCCACACCCGTCACGAGTAATAGCGCATCCTCAGCTGCTCTGACGGCTCTCGCCAACCATCCATACTTTTTGCCTTTCAGTCAGGCAAGTAACGGTGATGCAAATACCACCAGCAGTGCGGCAGCGGTGGCGGCAGCGGTGGCGGCGATGGCAGCTAGCCAGCAGGGCCTCACGGCCCGCGCGCCTCCCAAACCAGCGCCGCGTGCAACACCGGGGCACAAACGGCGGCGATCGGACCCGGCCCTGGCAGATACCCAGTCAGCGGCGATGTCGATCTATGCCTCGGCGGCTCCAATCACCACCACCATCAATAACCAGACCCAGACTGTTTACCCATGCCTGTTTCCAAACTGCGGCAAGACTTTTGCTCGTCTCTACAATCTCAAGAGCCACTCGCGCACCCATACCGATGACCGCCCCTTCATTTGCGAAGTCTGTCAGACTGCCTTTAGTCGGAACCACGACCTTAAGCGGCACGCCAAGATCCATGGGGGCGATAAGCCGCACAAGTGCCTCGGCTGCAACAAAACCTTCTCAAGGTAGACAATGGGAGGAAAGCCAGAATGGTGTGATTGTTAACCATCTTTTTTTTTTATAGATTGGATGCCCTTAAGCGACACAAGAGCAATCTACGTAACAAAGCAACGTGTCTCGCTCCATGATGGAATCCTCTTTTCTTTCCTGTCCTCCTAATTCATGCATCTACACACACGCACTCTCCCCCTCTTCCTACAACGCACACCACTCATGGCATGGCACTCAAACCCTTACGTTCTTGCATACTCTTGTCTTCTTTTTCCTCCTCCTCCATTATCGCGCATTTTTGTTTCTCATCGCAGCTCTATATCCGTCCGCGTTCCACTTTTTGCAATGGACAGAGAGAAGATAACTATTGCTTGTATAAATCACCGCTGTTCTTGCTTCGAAAGCAACCCCGCTTGTGCGATCCCTTTCCGAATCCATGGGAACCGAGCCGAATAAACAAAAGATGTGCGCATACAAAGAGAAAAAGGCTTGTCAGCATAAATGAATCCCAACGTACTGAGTGGCGCATCATTTCTCTGTACGAGATGCTTCATGCTGTCACCTCGATCCGAGGGAGGATTTTATTTTTTAAATAGCTAAAGACGACGGAGAAAGGAGGGTGGGTGGTAAGGTAAAAATGAGAGTCATATGCAACAGTCGCCTTATTGGTTTTCTTCGAGCAGCGCGGACTTGCTGGGGAGCTGTGAGCGGGGGTTGCGGTGAGCGTCAGATTTCCTTGTTTCGTTTTCTCCCTTCCCTGTCCTCCCCGACTCCCCTCCCCTCCCAACACCAGCACCCTTTTCTTCAACGCCTCCCTCCCCCTCTCCCCTCTCTCTCACTCTCAATTAATCATACATTAACATACGAATTCGTCCAACTGTTTCAGCGTCATGCGAGAACCGAATATATCATACATGTCCCACAACCGTCCTGCCATTTGCATAACGTCGGGTGTTTACGACAGACGGGCGCTTGATTGTACTGCGACTGTGCCGCTGATCAACTCGCTGACTCATCTAGCGTACCTCACATCGACATCGCCCCGCATTAGAGAGATTCTGGTATCCGATGGCGGACTAGAGCGGCTTATCCAGATATTGTCTTCCTTTGACCTGCCGAACGACCAGCGCCACTTGTGGAAATGGTCGCTTGCCTTTCAGTGTGTGGTTAATGTCGGTGTCAGGGGTACGGAGCAGATCAGGACCAGAGTGGTCCTGGCGGGGGCGGTTCATATTGTGATGCGGGTACTTGAAAACTACCTGGAGGCTGTCAACAAGGCTCGACAACACCACATGAATCGGATTAAACGGGACGGATATCATCTGGTCCTGTCGCCGTCCGATCAAAGAGGATACAGCGTGCTTCAGCAACCGCCACCTCCTGCAGACATGATAGGTGAGTGATGAAAAAAAAAAGAAAAAGAAAAAAAAAAAAAGAGAAAGAGAGAGAGAGAGAGAGAGAGAGAGAGAAAAGCAGGCAGGGCCGGCTGACCAAAGCCAAATTAGCCAACATGCTGTCTTCGTCGCCTACGATTACGACGTCTTGCGCAACCACAACAGCCACTTCTTTGACCTGTACACCTATCACAACGACTACTGACACCAGCACCTCCAGCTCACGCTCGGGATCTACAACTGAAGCAGAAGTCAGAATACCCTTACCATCTTCGACTAGTAGTAATAAACGGGTGCACCGCGTGCGGCTGGCATCCGTCACCGGCCTCCACAGGCGATCGACACTGCCCTATATCAAGGTTGATCCTGCGCAACGCCGGCGCAACAGGCTTGTACGCGTGCCGACAGCCGAGCTGGACCCGTTGCGGGATCCCCGCAACTCGAGCATCGAGAATCTGTTTTATCGCGAAGAGGACATCCTCCTGTCACTACAACTCCTTGCCTATCTCTCGAAATACCCACACATCCGCAACGTCTTCCATTCGGCCTACAAGACCAATGTCTTTTCTCTCGTCGAGCAATTTTGCAGCCGGTACGTCCACTCATCCCCCGTCCAGTACTGGGCTGGCGTAATCATGCGCAATGCCTGCCGAAAAGACGAAGCGCGCGGCGGGATTCGGCGGTGTGCCAATATGCAATGCGGCCGGTGGGAGCGACATCAGCGGGAATTTGCAAAGTGCCGACGCTGTCGCAAGGCAAAGTACTGTAGCAAAACATGCCAGAGCAATGCATGGGCCGACGGGCATCGATGGTGGTGCATTGAACGTCCAGAAACCACGACAGCCGCAGGAGCCAACACAGCAGCAGCCGCTTCGGGAGGCGTAGCCGGTGCGGCTGCTGGCGGCGGTGGGGGTCGCGTGGCAACGGCCACGGTAGCCGAAGCCCGTTCTCGTCACCATCTTCCTCACTTTGAGGATAACAGCAACACCGCCGCCACAGAACAACAGCAAGAGCAGCAGCAGCAGCAGCAGCAGCAATCGCCAGCCATGGCCAACCCCACCACGTCAGCTGTCGTGGCTGAGGAGGATTCAGTACAGACAGTAGTGGGAGCGACTACCATACTGTAAAGCTTTTTTAAATAACATCTTCGGTCCTCTATTTCTTGCCTCCATATCCCAACCTTCCACCATACGCATGTTAAGTCTTGCTGTATTTTTTTTCACTATTTTTTTTCCTGCTCTCTCTTATGTTTTTATATCAAACGTATGCACACTGCTTAACAGCCATGTAAGGTTACCTTACCCACTTTTTTCTAACGCACACACACACACACACACGCATGCAAACATCTATTTTTTCTTATTCCATCGCCCAGGTATGATGTGGTTCAATCGTTTTATTATATATATAAAAGACTATTATTCCTCCCCGACAAAGAAAGAACGATGGTGGTGTGATGTGATAGCCGTTCAGGAAAAGGAAAGAGGGGGGAGAAGGGACCCATCGTCTGATCGTGATTACCAAAGAGACGCTGTTTCTCTGCGCAATGACAAACGTACGACATTTTACGGCGGAGAACCGGGTATTTTCCTGCTGTGGGTTGGTAGCAGCAGCAGCAGCAGCAGCAGCAGCAGCAGGAGCAGAGCCCTATATATTCAATCACCGCGGCTCAGTGTCACGCACTCTTTGGGCTTTCCAGAGCTTACGGGAGAGGAAGGTGACATCCGGTTCTTTTGTACGTTTCCCATCCTTTGGTAAATTAGAGTGTCCGTATGTTGAGACTCTCTCTCTTCCTCCCCCCCTTTTTTCTCCCCCCCTTTTTTTATATCTCTTTTCTTCTCTGCTTTCTCTCTCTCTCTCTTTCCCTCTCTCTTCCTCCTCTTCATATATCTCTTTTCAAATGACAACAACTTACCATCGTCAGCAACAACCACGTGGGGGAGGGCCGTGTTATCACACCTCTGTCCATCATCTTCACTACCATCAACGCTCCTCCACCGTAGCCCATCTTTCCTGCGCTGTCGTCGATAGTACATGCTCTGGCAGTAGTGGCGTTAACGCCAGTGCCGTCGATGATTTGATCTGCGAATCTGCTATCGCAAAGGCATTGAGTGAACGTGGTATCTTTGGCTCTTTCTCCTTCCCAATCGTGATTCATATGCCACCGCCTCGCAAGCACAGCCATCATCGATCACGTTGCCGCCCGCAGCTGAGCAGCAGCAGCAGCAAGCCGTTTTGGTCTGCTTTTGTGGATGACCACGATCCTCTGCAGGCAACGTCAAGGGACCCCTGGGATTCCCACTGCGAGGAGACGATGGAGGAAAAAGAACAGGAAGAAAAAGTAAAGCAAGAGTCCACAAAGACGATGACGACCACCACCACCACAGTCTCATCAAGGTAAGAACATTGTGGCACTTGCCCCCCTCCTGCTCCATCCACTACCCCCCCAAAAAAAAGGAATCACGCACTCAATGTGTTGGCAACAGCGATGACTACCATCATCACCCTTACTCTTTTGTTCACCATTATCAGCAGCACCAGCACGCGCATAATAGCAACGTCCAATCCAGTAATCCACATATCTTCTACGACCCAGGTCGCACAGACATGATGGATCATGACCAGCTGCACCGTCGTGCATCGACCATCTCCGACGCCATCACTACGTCTTCGACTGAGATCAGTCGACGCTTCAGCAACACGAGCAGCATCCTGACGGACGCCTCAAGCGTGGAGGCTGAGGAGGACAAAGAGCAAGACGAAAAGGAAGAGGAATGGCAGCCGGTTTGGGCGGATCCTGCACGGGTGCGGGACAATCCCAGTCGGTACGAGCGTGTCCAGGCGTACATGAAACAGCACGGGATCGCACCAGATTCGCCGATGCCCCTGTCGAGCGCCTACACATTCTACTTTTGGGACAGCAGCCAGAAGTCGCCGTCGACGTCTACCTCAGCGAGCCATTACATGGAGGCTGTCAAGCCGATTTTTGACTGCAAAACAGTCTGGGACTTCTCGTCCCGGTGGCGGCTGTACAAGGCCTTGCGCGGCCGACCGAGTCAGATGGCTCCCAATCAGAACCTGTACTGCTTCGTCAAGGGCGTGCAGCCCATGTGGGAGGACGTGCGCAACAGGCGCGGCGGCCGGCTTACGCTCTCTCCCGCGCGTAGTGACCTCGACGAGGTCTTTGAATGGGTGCTTGCGTCCTTTGTCGGCGGCAACCTGGAATCTTACGCCATGGTCGGTCTTGTCCTCTCGCGGCGCACTCGGGGCGACCGTGTCGAGCTCTGGCTTGAAAGGACCGTGCCCGAAGACGTCCCGGGTCTCAAGTAAGCTCTTTCCCTAGTGGTTCGTCAAGCTGCATAATCACTCATCTATTTTTCCAGGGCTAGGTTATGTCAGCACCTTGCCGCGCCGTTGCATGATCTGGTCATGGGCGCACGCTTCAAGAAGCACTTTGACAGCAAGTAAATACCAATCTGTATACATCCACGCACCCTGTAAAAAAGAACCGCTCCCCCTTCAACAACCCGCCACAGCCTCCTTCCCCGTGAAAAAATTTCCCACACAGTCATCGAGTAATCTTTAACCCGCGAAAAGAAAAAAACGACGATCGTACATAGCTTTGTATCCCTTCCAATACATAAACCCGCATTCCTGTTTCCTTTCACGAAGCCGCCACCCATGTGTGGATAGAATTGCATACACGGATAGAGAGAGAGAGAGTGTGTGTGTGTGTATATACACCCAATGTGCATGCAGGCTTGTATAGATCATGCACACACGGACCATAGGATATTTATGGAATACTGAATGCGTACTTTTTTTTTTTATATATATATCTACAGAAGGATGGGAGGGGAAGGAGAAGAATAATGCGTTCTGTTCACCATTTTCGCTTGACCTAAATGTTGATAAGAATCAGCCTGTTTCTTTTTAGCTGTTTGGTGATGGGCTTACGGCTCGTTGTACACATTGCTTGAACGCATCGAATTCCTTTGCGCACATGTCCTTGTGGGCATCTTGGTACTTTGCAGCAATGCATCGTCCGTACATGGTTGCCTCTGCGGAGCATGATGCCATGCCCTGCGCTAATAATTTCACGCCTTTTGCGGTTGTTTTGCTACTCTTGCCGGTGAGGGCTGACATGACTGAATAATAAATGTGAAAAGATGTTCGTGAGCGCTGTGTGTGCGCGCGCGCGCGCTCTCTCGCGCGAGTGTAATCCACCCCCCCCTCTCTCCGTTGAAGACGTCCCGCGCTCTCTTCCTCCTTCCCCCGCCCCCCCCCAGCCGTATTATTTTTTTTTTTTCATTTGATGGTTTTCTCCCCCCCCCGGATGAAAACTCATCTGTGTTACCTTGGACGGGTTCGACTCCTTTTTTGGGGTCCTAGGGGGGAGGGGGGTTTCACCCAGTCGATGGGCCCCGTTTACATCATCCACCACCACCCGGGTTTTCAGCGACTCGGGAGGGCAGGAGGAATGATTTACAAACGAATGCACGACAACGGCTCATTATGTAGACTGGGAGGGCGGGGGAAAAGTGTTTGGGCGGATTAATCGCTCACCCGATCAGTGAGTGGGAGGGGACATGTTCATCCGTGCGCACACTCTTCCCCCCCCAAAAAAAAATGCTGAAGGCATACATACAGTAACAGAGATGCCGTTGCAGATGAGAACCTATACTTTATATTTCTGTTGTCATAGGTCTACGACGAACCGTCATGTTATGACATGCGCAAAGCGGGGGATGGTGGGGGGGGACGATGCAAAGCAGTATATGTACATACATGCGAGAAAGAAAAAAGAAACTATTCACACGCTGCTTAGTTTTTAAAGGGAGTAGCAGCAGCAGAAGGGGGATGATTCATCATTATAGAGAGCGAGTCCATGAAGGGTTCAAGATACACCTCCGCAAAGGATGACATGTAAAACTCGTGCTCAGAACTGTGATCGGCAACAAAATTATGCGCCAGCTCGTGACAGATCGTCATGAACCAGTAAATCAGCGCCTCTTTCTGCTTCGCAAACGCTTTGGCGGGTGTGTCCGGTTCATGGAGCGCAAGATAATAGCGGAGGTTCATGAACAGACTGCCGTTCATGTTAAAGGCAATCGTCTGGCCCTGCGTGTCGTAGAAGATGTGCAGCGTCGTCGCCTTGAGCTCAAACACCGCCGCGAGCGATTTGATGATATTCGCAAACCGCCCCATCGCCGCCCCATACTGCTGATGCACGTCCACCGGGTCCACCGTCCGGTGAACATAAAACTCCAACTCCTTGATTTTCCCCGCCGATACGAGATCATGCTGTGGCCGAGCGTCGCAGTAATTGTTAGACTCCCTCACCTTGTTGATCTGCGGAGGCGAGAACACGTCCTGGCCCGAGAACGGTTTGCAGGAGTGAATCGCTCGCCGGAGGTTCTGCTTGATGTTGGATGTGTAGTTGGGTGTGATCGTTGTATCCGAACTCGGTAGCTTTGGCTTCTTGTCAATTACCTTGACTGGCGGCTCAGTTGGCTGAGTATCCTCTTGCTGCTGCTGCTGCTGCTGCTGCTGCTGCATTCCCTTCCAGGGGTTAAAAAATCGATCAAACATGCTTGTCGGCCGCACAGGCTGGACTGGCGTGGGCATCGTCGCAGTTCGCTTAGCATCTTCTTCCTTCGTAACCTGATTCCTTGGATAATCCTTGTTCTGCAGTAGCGTCTCGATCACGCGCTCGACATGGTTTTCGCGTTCCCGAGACAAGAGCTGTCGCACATATCCTTCCTGGCAATCAGAAAACACCTGAAGGACCTTCTTTGTACATTCATCCAACTGAGCCGGCGTCAAGGTAGGAGCAGAAGGAAGAGGGTCAACAGCAGAGGGCGACATGTCCACAATCGTCGGTTGCTTGTCTGCCGTCTTGCGGATGTTAAGGATGCGATCGACCGGCACGCCCTTCCGTCGCAGACTGTTGAGGTTCGCGGTGAGATATCGTTCAACTACAATCGCGTCGTTGAACCGAACCCGGGTAAAGAGCAAGCCGCACAGTGCATTCGCAATATCATAGTAGTCGATCTCGCCCATGCTGGATATGTAAATCGTGTATGATTTTCTGTCCGCACACGCCAGTGTGGGCTGGACATTTTCCTTATGCGCGTACTTGAATTTACGATGAATCTTCAGTTCACGCGCCTGGACGATCTTCAGATTTCGCTTGACATAACGTTCGTCGTGACAGAGTTCCTTCTGACGCTGCGGATTGTCGCTCATCATTTGGTAGATGATAATCGGCACCCGTTCAAAAACAAGATCCGTCACCGCCTTCGTTCGGTCCGTCACTCCCATGAGCTCCCGATACCGGTAGGTTTCTGTAATCTGCTGTGATAGCCGGTTACTGCCGAGATGGACATAAAAGTCTTCCAAAAGAGGTTCCATAGGTGCACAGAGGGGCGAGAAGATCTGCTGGGCCATTGTGTCATCTGCAATAAAGATGTCCTGCGCCCTTGCGAGTCGATATTGCACAAAATCTTCTTGACCCTCCTCCTCATGCAAAGTCTGCTCAACATTCGACTCGGATGATACCGGGCTCCGCTGTATCCCTATCAAGAAAGGTGTCGTTTTCATCGCCTCCAGCAGCTTCCGGTTCGTTCGCAGCTGGCGGTACTGACCCGCAATCTGACGAAGAACGTTCAGATACCGTTCGCCGCCGCCACTGAGATCACGAAACCGCTGGGGATCCCGCACAATCATGAACGCTAGCTCGGTCGTGTTCGGCTCGTCCTTCACACCACACGACCGCAAGAACGAGTTCGCACGCTGGCCAAAATCCACATAGAGAAAGAGCTCCTTGTGAAACGTCGATTCGCCAGAATTAAAATAGCATTGGCCCGGCTCGACCAAGCTAATGCTATCAGCACCAGCCATGTTTTCGCTCCCGAGCCCTGCCACGGGCACGAACTTCGTTTCTCGAAGTCTAGACCACTGCATAGAACCAATATCACCCATCCGATCCGCCATATACTCAAAAATCCGTTGTGCTTTTGCTTGATCTGTCGTGATGCTCTGTATGAAGCCCTCGAGAAGTTGTCTGCCATCTGGGTTTTCCCGAACACCCAGCTTGTCCCGCACAATCGAAAGATCCTGGTGGAGCACCTGGAAACCAAGTATTTGTGCCTCGGGATTCGTGAAACAGCTCCTTGGCGTCGCGTAGGTCTTGCCGTCTGAGCATGGCAGAAACGCAATATTGGTGCTCTCAGCGAGATAGACGTCCTCGTACCGCTTATGGTTCTCCAAAAAATAATGAAGCGCTCTGTTCTGAACGTCCTTGTCCGGCGTCTCGGCAGACGCTAATGTGAGAATCGTTGTCACCGAAGGTGTGGTGACAAGCCCCAGTCTCTCCATGAACTTGGCCTCGGGAGCGTCGCTCCGCCATCGGGCCTGTGTCCAGTCAATGATAGGCAAGTGCAATTTCCGAAGCACATCCAGGGGTGCGTAGAGATCGCAGGCCTTGTACCGACGGAAGATACGCTTTGTATATTTCTCCATTACAGCATTTCCACCAGAGTCAGTCGCTCCGGTCTTTCGTTGAAGCTCCTTCAATTTGGGTTCCTCGCCTTCTTTGGTAAAGATGGGCGTTTCTTTGAGACGATTGACCTCTGTTTGGGATAGCGTTGCTTGAATGGATGTGAGGTATTTCACCAAATCAACGTGAGACCAGCTACCATCCGATAATAAACGGTCAAATACCAGTTGTAATTCAACGTGCTATGCGAAATGTTATCAGGACTCAACAGCAGATGTGCGACGAAACAAAAAAAAAAAAGAGTCGGTCAGGCAAAGAAAACCGGATGCATACCTTCCGAACCCCCAAAGAAGACAAAAGATGTTCGCTAATGGGCTTCTCAAAGTGAATAATGGGCAGGTCATCGAACAACTTCACAGTCTCGAAATAGGCCTCATGAGGAAATCGAAGGCCAAATTTTGTCGGGATACATCTTTTCGCTTTTAGGACCTTGGCAATATCTGCCTGAGCTTTAGAGGATACGTGGCTATAGCCATGTGTGATAACGCGGAGTGCAAGCTCAGCAAACGAAGCATCTGTTTCAAGCTCTTTCCTCTCCGCAATAAAGCGCACCCAGTCAGCAAGCGAAAGTTCGACCCACGATCCAAAGTAAGCACCGAGATCTCTAGGATTGAAGGACCGACTAATATCAAACGGAAGCGCAGTTCCAGGCATAGGCATCTTGGGGGGCGTGATCTTTGGATTAATCCAGTACTTGATGGAGGATAACGGGATGGTGTTCTCATCATCCTGCTGCAGGAGAGCAGCGTCGAGGAAACGCCTCCGAATATCTGGAACATTTGCAATCGTACCTGACCGCATATTCTCAATCCACCATTTCATGCAGGCAACCATCTCCGTAGGTCTCAATGTCCTTATATCAAGCTCTTTTATGACATCTTGGAAATCAAGCATCTTTAAAAGCCCGACTCTTCTGAGTTTGTCCACTCCATCTTTGGCGTTGTCCTGAACAAGGGGAGTGATTGTTGGCACGCTCTTGATGAATTCGCTCAGCAAGGCGTATTGTGGATCAGTTGGATCGGGGAGTGTGCGTGCGCCGTTGACGGGTCGAATACCATGGCTGGTCATGATTAGGAATGGATATTCATTGCCGCTGAAGAAGTGCTCTTGCTGGACCTGTTGAACAATGTTACTCGGAGTGGACGGCTTGAAGGTGAACGAGAAAAGTGCGTGTGCGGCTTGCTTCTCGAACATGATTTTGGCTTCGTTAATAGAACCATCGGTCTTGTCGACGAATTCTGGTCGCCCTATCAGCTCTCCGTAAAGACGGTCGACTTGATCCATTTCGTAGTTGTAAATGATGCGACATAGAAGACCTCCTATCGAAAGCAGCTCAGTGTTCCACACACTGATGTAACGATCTGCAAAGTCGATGTTCTCACGCTCCACAGTGGGTATGAAGCGAGCCGCCATATGGGAGCAGCATCCGGTAGTCTGATGAGTAGGGAACCCGATGAAGACACGTCCCTGATTCGGGAACGGGACAAGATCCTTGAAGATATCACTGTTATTTTCAGATGCATCCAGCTCTTGTCTGCCGGTGTAGACAATCTGAAATGTAGTCGTTTTCGGCGGCTTTTTCTTTGTCGCTCTCTCCATTTCCCGCTCAAACGCAGGCGACACCCGGACCGCAAGCGATCCAGTGACAACCCGCAAAAAGATATTAGCCTTCTCGACTGGCAGCCCAGCCCCATTCGTTTCAACAGGCCGCTTGGATAAGAATGACGACATGAAGCTTGGCGGGGTATATTTTTCAGCGCTGAGCTGAATCTCTCGCATGTTGGCGCCGGTGATGGTGAACATGCCGTTTGGTGAGATGGTCTGGACCCGTTTACTATCCACCGTCATTGCCCGTGGCTGACGAGTCTCCTTATTGATCTTGAATATCATGTGAGAGTCAAGTGACACAATGACCTCGCGCAAGTTGGCAGTGAAACCCTAATGAAATCATAGACACCATCTGTTAACCTCGCCACTCCCCGTCCGTCTCTTGACTACTGACCATACTGGTGGATAAGAATTTGGAGAAATCATCCAGTGCAGGCATTTCCATCGGCTCACGGAGTTCCATTAGAAAAGACGTCCACTCATCTCGATCCTTCTCCGGGACGTCTCCCCGTCTGGCAAATAACTGATCGCCCTTGAAGTAAAAAGCCATGCATTGCGATCCCGATGCAACGCTTTGAAAGAAAAACGGCTATCAGTTTACCACTTGCTCTCGCTCGTTTGATCTCCGTCTCAAGCTTACAAAGGATTCTCACACACAGAAAAAAGAGAATAGAAGCCAACACCAAAAGCGCCTATCTTTTGCTCGTCTATACCACCAATCATGAGTTTCAAATGCCTGGCATGGCTCTATTATCGACGCTCAAACTTGCCAGGATTGCCTTCCGCAATACGCTTTAAGCGCGCCCAGTCTTCAGGGCGGAAAGGAATGCCATTGTTTCGAAAGGTGATCTTGTTGCATTTTCCTGACAGATTAGGCTTGGCGGGATCGCCCGGCGATTCCGAGTGGAACTGAATTTTTACAGAGGTCGATGAGGCGTCGTCTACAGAGAGATGGAAAGGAGGGGGATGTCGGTATTCAGGCACAGCGAGCAGGCAATGGTTATCGCAGACGGGGCGAATTTACCGGCATTCTGCATAAGTTCACGATACAAGACATATTCTGCAGAGTAACGTGCGAGGATCTTGTCTATAAGGTGACGCTGATTGACTACGGGAGATGGATGGAGTGTGAGTGACGTTCCTGTTGGACAACACGATGAGTGCAAGGGGCTTGCTCACCCTCCACCTTCTCCTCCAGACTGTCGCTGCCCATCATGTTGGAGCGAACCTGCTCCAGCCGGTTCGCCATCGAGAGTTGAACGTGCTGTAGGTAGGAAAGAAAGAAACGTTCTTGTTCCACAAGAGCGCCGTCTTACTTATTCAACCGCAGTAAAAAAAAAAAATAAGCATGACCCCGTTCCAAATATCCTCTTTGTCGCATAAATTAAAGTTCATGCTGTGGTTTGACAACCCCTGCCGATGTTTTCTTTTGTGGTTTATCACAGATGCTGATATAAACCTCGAAAATGCCCTTGCTCATATCCATAGCAACCAGAATGGCCGCCTGAACATCTACAACAATGTCCGCACGTATAGGCCAAGGAGAAAAGAAGAGCATGGATGTTGAGGCAAAGGGTATTCCCATTTGGTTTGCCACCGTATTAACATAATATTTGTTTCAAGTAAATAAAGTACAGGTCTTTAACCCCAATCACGTGATAGACAGATCTTTTATCTTCTCAGCGGATTTCGCCCTGAAGCTGCTGAATGAGCCTAGATTGAAAAGGCATAGGGGAATTAGTACGAGGTGCTTGGGTCTCATAAAAATATTGCTGAAAATCAAATGCATTACTTGGAGAGCTGCTCGTTCTCGTCGCGGCAGGCTGCACATTGGGTTTCGAGATCTTTGGTTCGACGTTCGTATTGACGGATGCGAGTCTATTGGAGTGGGGTGGGAAGAAAAGAAAAGAAAATGCGGCAAGAAACAAGATAGGGAAGAACCCCCCCGGAAAGAGAAAGCGGCGCCATAATAACAAGGGAGCATTTGCGATAAAGAGAAGTCAAAGCATTAGAGTGTAGTACTTTTGGATCACAATTCCCAAGCAAAAACGAGTAAAGTAAGAAAAAGTGTGGTTTGGGAAAATAAAAAGGGTAATGTGCAAAACACGGATAATGCATGTAAATGAAAGCATCTCGACGTACCTCATAACCTTCGATTTCTCGCTCCAAATGGGTGATCTGGCCGCTCGATTCCGTGGACTTGCGTGTCAGTTCTTCCTGCTTGGTTGTCGCGACCACCTTGACCCGATAGGCATAATCCTCGAGCTCACGGTCCTTCAGGTCAACGAGCTTCTGGTATTGCGCATGCATCAAATGAATCTCCTTTTTGTGCTGTTCAGCCAGCAACTTGTACCTCTCCTCACCCAGCGCCTGCGCTTGCTGGAGCATCTGGTGTAATTGCTTGATCTCGCTCTGAAGTTCCTGGAGCTCTCTGGCCTTTTCGTGCCCCAGCCGATTGAGCTGGCACTCATGTGCGTCTTTGAGCTCTGCCATGCGGCGGTGCACTTCGTCAATCTCGGCCTGCTTGGTCTGAAGCCTCTCCTCCCAGACCCGCTGTTGCTCGCGCAACGGTTCCTCCAGGGATACTTTGCGCGAAGACGACACGGCCGCAGCCGCAGGGGAATGTGCGCGTTCCTCAAGGCGGCGCGTGGCAGCCTCGAGTGAATTTTGTAGGTCCTCAATCTGGGACAATAAAGTTTGAATCTGTTGGGCTTGATGATCCATTTCGTCCTCTTGAGCTTCTATCCGCTCCTTCCACTCTTCTATTTCATCTTGGTGATTGTTTTCCAGGGCCACGAGAGCTTGTGCGTGCGTACGCTCGAGGGTCTGGTTCAGTGCCTCCAGACGGTCGATCTCGTTCTGCATCGCCCGATGCTTTTCCAGCCAGTCCCTGGCCGAATCGTCGCTGCTGCTCTGCAACTGCTGCATTTCAGCCCGGAATCGGCGTTCAAGCGCCTCAGTCGTCTGCTCAGCCTGCCGTTTATACTCGTCAAATGCCGCTTGGCTTTGGGTTAACTGCATCTCGAGTCTTCTTATGTTGCTCATGTTTCGAGATGTGTCAAGCCGCTCCTCAAGTACTCGCTTTTCGGCGTCGACCGTGGTTAATTCTGCCTTCAATTTTTCAACTTCATCTCTCAAATTTTCCTGCCCGGAGTGAAGAAAGAGATTGTTCAGCCACGAGGTCTTTTTCCTTTTCTCGATGGGAGCACCATTTCCTTTCACCGGCTCACCTGAGCAAGGCGTGCATCCACAAGCTGCTCGTCATATTCCAGCTTGAGTTTTTCCAACTGGTTGCTGTGATCCAGCCGCAGTCTGTCCATTTGATGGATGTGTTCTGAGCGCAGGCTACCCAGCTGACTTTCATGGTTATCCATAAGCTCGTCCAATGCTTTCTGATGGAGTGCTGTCATCTCAAGCCTAACACGTGTCCGAACATGTTCCTGAAGTGCGTAGGTAGGGTAAACAAAATAAAAAAAAATTGTCAGATTCACATACTTGGTCCCGCCTTCAGAAGTGCTCGACAGTCTTACCTCTAGTGACGCGTTTTCCTTCTATAATTCTTTGGTTAGCTTCCAAGACACATAGGTGAGAGAAAAGGAAATCAGGGGAGTTGCCGGGGTAGGAGAAGAGAGAGGAGAGCCCTGTCATGACACACACACTTACGGCCTTTTCAATCTCGGCTTCTTGTAGTCGTTTTCTGACCTGTTCAATCTCCTGCTCGTACTGTTTTCATTTGTGCAACATCCAGAGTCAGCTTTATCATGCAAAAAGAAAAAAAGAAAAATGACCGAAGACAAATTCAGTTATAACTCGCCTCGTCCCTGAGTTTATCCACTTCAATGATCGGGTCACAGGGAATGAGTGTCGAAGAGGATGATAGGAGCGGTGTGTCTGGGTCGGACGACTTCTCCGAGCAGGATGCTTGGAGCTCTAGGATGATACGCTCCTTTTCCTCGAGAAGATGCTCCTTTTCCTCCAACTATTTTGATGCATGCGGCGGCGTGAGTGGCAACGTCGGGATACAGATAGAGAGGCGCGCATCTCCTATTCCAACTACCTTTTTCTGCAGGTCCTTGAGCTGCTGAGCAAAGTGGGAAGAAGATGACGGTGACGGAGTCGGAGGCAAAGACATGCGTTTCGATGCTGTGGAGCTGCGTCGATCGAGGGTGGAATTGGCGGGTGAAGAGGGGAAGACAAGAGAACGGCGCTTTGAAGCAGCTGTGGTAGGCTGTGGTGTAGGTGGAGATGAGGTTCGCCCAATATTATTGCTAGTGCTGCTGGCTATCATGGAGAGCGGTCGAGGTCGATTCCCTCCTGCTACGCTGCCTCGCCGAGTCACAGCAGCTGAGGGCTCAGGTGCAGGCGAGCCGCCTTTGTTGGCTATCGGTGAGGGTGCAGGCGCTGGACTACCAGTAGATCCCGCTGGTCGGATTCCGAGTTCTGCAAGTGTCGATCGTCTTTTTGGCTGAACACCTGCTCGAGCTGCCATAAAAAAGATTTAAAGAAGTAGAAAAG
Source organism: Dichotomocladium elegans (assembly GCA_025716815.1). NCBI lineage: Eukaryota > Fungi > Mucoromycota > Mucoromycetes > Mucorales > Lichtheimiaceae > Dichotomocladium > Dichotomocladium elegans. The sequence continues at coordinate 1,330,612 of JAIXMN010000005.1, forward strand.
GGGTGAGGGAAGAAGAAAAAAAAATCAAACGTGCTTTACATGAAGAAAAGCGAACTTTTTACACCCCTAAAAAAAAGGTGTCAATGTCACACGAGCTATCAAGTTGTGCGGCTTACTATAAAAGGCTTGTGCGCTGCAAGCTTCATAATCAAAGTGCTATTCCCGACAAACAGAGTTTCTGGCTTATATTGTTCACCATCTTTTGGCAACGAAGTCTGAAGAAGCAAGCAAAGGAAAGCGGGCGAAGAAAGTCAGGAAAGGATAAAAAATTGGTGTGGATGAGGAATCGGGCTACTTTCCTTTTCGTTGCACGCTTCACGTAGGACGTGTGCTTCCTTTGCGACCTCTGTGCAAGGGAGCCACAACCGCCCTTTTTTTTGCAAAGTTGATTCTTTTCTTCGCCTGCATGCATCAAGCCCGCCTCTGTAGCACCATGCCATCTTTGCCCAATTAACACGTCTTTTATTAATTAAACGGATTGCCTTCTTTTGCTGCATGTTTCCTCCTAAATTGACAAGAGAAAGCGCCATGGCTTTCAGGCCACAAGAAATTGCATATGTGTGACGCTCGATCAAATTTGCAGTGGGGCTCCAACACAGTAAAATAAAACCGCTATTTTATTGAGACACTCACACACATTAAGACAAGCCGCTCTCTCTCTTTTTTTGTTTTTTTACGAGAGCCAGATATTTATAAAAGAACGTGAGCGACTCTTTTCATCTTCGCTCCTCCGCTGTAAAAGCCGATCCGGACCGATCTAAACACACATGTTCTGCTTGATAAGCAAAAAGGAGATGTTCAATCTTATGTCAAGGCAGACCGATGTACTGATGGACCAACAAAGATTTCCCCCCACCCCTATTTCTTCGTTACCTAGGAAGTGAGGATATTATTAACTGCACAAAATAGACTTTATTTTAGCAGCCACGTTGCTTTGACGACGTTTATTCACGTGATCAATGCTGACCACTAGCTATACCTTATTTTCAAAAATAAATGTCGTACAAAATACATAAAAACAATGTCGCAGAGAATTGTATTCATAAAGTTGTCGTATCAGTACGTAAAAAGATTTCGCATCCATGGATTAAAACCTGTTTGTCAACAGAAAACACAACTCCTCCATACGCTTTAACTTACACTCAAGGACCCAGGAGTTATTCTGGGTAGTCGCGACCATAACCGGGACGGAGAGCCAGCACACCATAAGAGACAGGAAGGATATTCAAGGACTCCTCTCTTCCATAGCTCATCAAGCACAGGTACGATTGGTTAACTATAAAGGACAGTGTTTGTTAGTTGCAATCAAATAATCTGGTATTATAGCGATCATACCGGATAAGACCATGTAAGAGAGGATCGGGATGAAGTTGATGGAGAAAGGAGATTTTTGTTCCCATTACGGCAGTTAACTAGCAAATATGAGAATGATAAACGAAACCTTCGAAATCGCTCAGCTTTAAGCTATGGGATCCCTCGCTGATCTGTGTTATCAACGTCTCGCTTTCAAGAACCTATTGCATTTAACTTTGCTCTTAACCACCGACCAAAAGTGCTCAATAGGACTGAGTTCAGGCGAGTATGGTGGAAGATAAGCATATCGATATCCCCGAGACTCGATGTATTTAGAGATATCCTGAGCCTTATGGATAGGCGCATTAACCATTACTAAATAATCGCCCTTCATATGTTGATACTTATCCATCTCATCCATTGTTGCCTTAAGGAAGCTGAGATAATGTCCAGTTACAGTTCCTCTGCTCGCAACTTCAGATTGATCTGTCCTCTTTCTTTTAGTGGTTGGTGGCTGCGGGAGTCTCAAGCTACATTTAATGATGCCTGATGCTAAGATTGCTCCCAAGGTTGTGGCTGTCTTTGGTACAGTAACCACTGCAGGAGTCACTTTCTTGGACCATGCCATGCTGCGTTTCATATCAGTATGGAATACAGACGCATAAAGAAAAACGCAGTTAATTTTCTAAAGTCGATGTCGGTCATGTCCCATCTGCGCACCCAGTCAAGGCGATCTAGGATTTCTGCATCGCTATTCCTATCTAGAGGCTGAAACCGAGCCATTTTCAATGACAAATTGCATTCGTTTTTTCATAAATCGATGGAGCGTCGTTTTAGATACTTTGAGACCCTCGAATCTTTGGAGTAGTTGATCCATCAGCTGCTCTAGGACAATGGATGGATTCTCATCAACCCATTCTAAAATAATAATTTTATGCTCTTCATTGAGAATACGCGAATAACCTCTGCTTCTACATTTGTTAAAAATGCTGGCAGGGTCCTTTTCGTACTGTAATGTCCATCGCTGGGGCTTAACGAACATGGATTCCTGACAACTGATGCACTCAAGATCTTCACAAACATCCGTTCGAGAAATCTGACCTTGTCTTGATCATTGTATGCTGTGGAACTGCGCTTGATTCCCGCTTCTTCCATACGAATGTATGTATCCTTTCGCTTGGCAGTAAGCTCAGGGTTATCTTTGCATGACAAGTACGCAGATATTCAGTGTGAGAGCAAACGGATTGAAGTGAGTACATTTCCTCGTCAATGGCATTGTCCATAGACTCAGGACAACCACGCTCATCAACGATATGACCTCGCCGATTGTAAACAAAAATAGATCGCTCATTTCAGAATGCAAAAGTGTATAAAAAGAGAAAGCTTTTTTGTGCGACATCTTTCTGTGTATGAATGCGACATTCGATTTGTGCGAAAAGTAGCAGAAGTGGACAATGTGCGGCAGATTCCATCCACTTGGAGAATGATGGGGTTGCCGGATGACTGGGCGTTCATCCATCATCTGCACGTAGAGTGCTGATACATGAACTTCAGATCACGTGTTCTGTATCTTGACCAGGACGCTTAAAATATGATATTAACATGCTTTAGAGGCTCATGGGTCATCCGGACCAAGGCACTTATTTTGTAAGGGTGGGACCCATATTATCTATATCCATGGACAATGGCACCCTTAGAAGCTACACAATCCAAAAGATGTTAAATCATGCCTAAAAACAAAATGATATCCACAATCATGTGCCTGTTTGCAGCTCCCCATATTTGGTCTTTTGCTATCCTCACAAATTTTTATTGCGTGGGCCAAATAAATGCAACCGTAAACGCCAATAACAAACTCAGACTCCTAATTAGGCTGAACAATGGGATTAGTCCTGGGCCCGGGTAAGTGCTGCCAATAACCCCCCCAGCTGACACCATCCTTCTACTACTGCGGGGGCATCCCGTTCCGCCATAAGCCAATAGCAATCCTTCCGGAAATAGGTCAAGAGCATAGATCCACAGAGTCCGTGTAGCTTTTTACGTCGGTTTCCTTTCAGTTAGCAAATTTTTAACGTTGACTTTTTTCCTAGTAGGAGTGGAGGAGTATGACTAGGCCGATTGCAATTTTAATGAAAGGGCTACGTATTTGCCACAAACGCTGTCAATTTACGTAATCAGGAGATTCTTACGATCGTAAGCCATGTCGGATGACCTGATGAGTGAAGATAATTGTATTGGGAGAGCGGTTATGGCTATTGCTGTTGTAACAACGAAAAACAATGGATATTACTAAATCAATTGACAAGGAAAGAGTTAGGGTTCTCCTGGCTGATGAAATGGCTCGGATAATGCACGTGCTGTTGGTATGGGAGTCGATGGTTATGAGAACTTCGGGTTTCGGGTCCAGACGAAGTGAAAGATGTCGTGACGGCGGTCGGTAACATAGTATTAATAGAAGAGGGCCAGTTCTCGTTCCTATCGGATATTAATGAGGGTAGCCAGTCTGAAGAAGTCGCTGACGCGAGCGGAGGTGAGGTTATGTTAGCCGTCTGTTTTTTATATGGGTCTGGTGAAGGTGATTGCGTCCTTTGATATCGTTGTGATGAATATGTATTTGATGGAGGCGCCACCGGAGGATGCGATTGCGATGTGAATTCTGTTGTAACAACAGCGTCAGTGCAAGTATGATTTTCCTCTTGTGCTATGCTGGCAGTACGAATCTGCTCAAGATCATTTTCAGCCTCCTCCTCGTCAAGGGGTATCACGACAGAATGTGCAGTCAGTAAGTTAAGGACTGTGCGCAAGTTTAGAAAAGGGATCAATAAAAATAAGCAAGTGGTAAAAGGATATCAAGCCGCGATGGGCGGAAGCGCGGTGACCAATCTGACACATGCCAATTGTTAGATAAGCCTATATCTTGAAGCCCAAAAAAAAGAAGTTAGTCGGAGCAGCGGCATTAGGAGCAGTAGGTAACAACAACGAATTGTAGTGAACGTTACCCATAGTATTGTAAATAGAGTACTCTTGTTCAAGCTTGCTGATCTTTTGCTGTATTTCTTGGATCATACGCCGTCGGCAAGCCTGTTTCTGAAACTACACATGCTCCCCATTAACAAGTTGCCATGGCTGGATCGAATTTCCTCTGCCGAGCAACTTACCACAAAGTGATCGTTGGAGGCTTTGCAAGTGGTTTTAAAAACCTCATTGTAGTTTCTGATTGACTCTTCGTATTGCGCCTTGGTGATTTGTATCCGACTCTCACGCTTCTTTTCAATTTCGGAGAGGAGCCGAATATACTCTGGATGTGTACCATTCCTGACAGCCTCTTCGAGAATACCGAGCTCAGCGAGTCTATGACCCGATTGTGGGTAAGATTCTTGTTTCTGTATCACGTACACATATTGGCTTGCCTTTCTTTGGCCTCTGCGGCCCGCTGGGCCCGTCTTGCCTCCCGGGCCTCTTTGGTCATACGTTGGCTCGTATTCCGTGTCTCTCTGTCATTTTGATCCCTGTTTTGATTTGTGGTACCAGTACCGGTGGATGGTTTCGCTCGCTTCCTCGTGTAGCCAGCGGGTCTATTTCCGTCATCACCTGCTTTTCGGCGGGTACGCTTTCTTGTGGGCGTCGAAGTGGCTGACTGTTGCTCGGACGAGAAAGGATCGCTTGATTCGGCCGATTGAGAGCGCGTCATCCGCGCTGATTGCTCCGGCGGTGCCGCTGCAGTGTTAAGACTTTCGCTATTATTGCATTCGTGGGCAGCATTCTTGGACGTTGATCCAATATTGTCAACTGCAGCAACGGGCGATGGCAATCCTTCCATTTCTAATGTTGCCTGTTTCGACGTCGTCGTTGCCACCGTTGCTGCTGCTGCCGCTGCTGCTGCCGCTGCCGCCGCCGCTGCCGATCGGCTTGCTCGTCGAGTAAGTATACGGTTAGAACCTTCGTCCCCTTTGGGATCTCGCAGGTCTTGTGTAATCGCCCTGGCCTGTGACATTGCAGACTTGTGTATGTAGATCCAGCTGAGTGCAAAACAAAATAATAATATGGGTGCAGCTTTATGGGCTGTGAGTGTGCGGTTGAGAGCTACTAAAAGGAAACACTGCTTAATAATGTGTAAAGAAGAAAGAAAAGGGAGTGGATACATCCACTCAGTCTCTCGCTCTCTCGCTCTCTCTGCAACTCACCCGACGGGGGATGCGGCCAATGAATTTAAAGCAGGACGCCGCACAAAAAGAGTGCAAGTTGGGGGGAGGGAAGAGGAGTAAGCTTTTTTGGGGGGGGAGAAGGCGGGTATTGAACAATTGGCGTGGAGAGACAATGAAAGGTCAGCAGGTGAAAGAGGAGCGTTCGTATGAAACGAGTTAGATCACGCGACAAATCATCCAAAAGACCTAAGAAATAAAACAAGGCAACACAGTACACCGGCACGGTTTCAAAATTAATCTTCCACCACACAAAAGCGCCTGATTTTCGATGATGATGAGAACCGGTGTTGATGATATTGTTGCTTTGAATTAGATGTGTCCTCTCTGCCAAAGATTCTTGTCAACCATAGCAACTATTTCTCATCCCCCCGGGGATAAAAACAGCGTCTCCCTTTTTGATCATTGAGTAAATTATAAGTTGTATATGATCTACGTGTATCTCCGAATAGAGGTTATTTAGCTTATTCGCTGTGGAGAGCATAAGGGCGTTGTATCAGACTACGTTGGAAAGACCCCATCCATTTTTCTTGAGCAATTGCCTAAGAGACTTGAGGACTTGAAATACCCAAAATGATGCTTTATTGATTTATGAAATTCAAACCGATTGTCATTAAAAAGGGGTTCGATTTCAGCCTGGAGAAAGGAGGAATAATCCAAGAGCTCTGGGCGCCTTCACTGGGTACGCTGCCGAGAAATGATTGATATTGACGTAGGAAAACTCATTTTCTTTCATGTGTTTGGGACCTGAAACACAGCATGAGATTATCCAATAAAGGAAACCTCCAAACACACACACAGAATGGCTATGGCACAGAAGACAGGAGCATAAGACTACCGCAATTTATGAGTGGGGATTTTCATAGCAAGCATCATAAATAATTTTTGAGACCTCCACAGTCACCTATCAGAAAGGGAAAGGAAGCGGTCAATCCGAAGTTGCAATTAAGAGAATTGTAAGAGGGTATGAACTCATGGCGGTTTTTTTTTTGTAAAGAATAGTGTACCTATATTTAAGGTCGAGGATATCTCTACAGTAAGTAGATATATCGAATATGGAAATATCGACCTGTTTATCTTCCGTCGTATGTATTTCCTGACTCAATCCTATTGAGCAATTCTGAACAGTTACAAGAACAAAGGAAACGCGATACAGTTTTGGAAAATTAAATGTTGATGGCCTAAATAAATGCCGCATTGGATAATTCAAAGCTGGACGATCTCAAATGTTTTATTTGGCCGTTTATAATGATATCTGTGATATTGATGCAGGTTTGGGTAAATTGGAGACATGCACATATTACTATAGGAGAATAGAAGCTGCTGCTATCATCAGAATGACTGCACATTTTCGCTTAGGTATACGCATATAACAAGAGAAAACACATAGCACTGAACTTCTTCTGCCTCATAATCTACTTTATCTTTATTTCCAGCAACAAAATGAGCAGTCGTTCAATCTGCTCTCTCCATCGACTCCGTGCCGATTTTCTTATACATGCTGTTAATCTGCACGGTCCTTACTATATCAAGTTCCTCTAATGTAATTTAGCATCCACTCTCTTTTGCAGTTTGATAATCCGTATCAATATGCGATGAATTATCGAAGAGAGGAGATCCTGGACATCTTTCTATTCATTTTTCGTTATCGATGTCGGCCTCTTTTGCAGTGCCGAGCGCTCTTACCGCTTATCCGTCCTGGAAATCGCCAGAACAGAGGATAACCCCCCTGCCCTTCTCGGGGACGCTTGCGTGTAAATTTACGCGTATGATCAATGGGGTAGGTAATCGTTATCAACTGACTATTTAATTTTCCAAAACAAATCTAGTATACAAAGATTTTGATAGTCAATAAAAAACATTAACCTGTCCCCTTCCTTCTTTGACTTACCAGCCCGGCTCATACCAGGCATATCAAGATGTGAACGTGGCGATAATCACGGAGAAGAATGGGCGGTGCGCGAAAAGCAACATCCAGGATACACTGTGCATAATGGCAGGCGCGAAGCCTGCGAAAGGCGAAGGAGTCGGCAAATTACACCGGGTGAAGCGCGTGGGCAAGGAAGACAAGATCAAAAGGCTCTGCCCGAAGGCAGCCAAGTCGCGGCCCCATCGGATGATGCGGATGACCTTGTTGAACCCCTCTTTCCATGGCTCGTCAAGGACGGATACGATTGGTCAATCTACAAAGGACAGAAGGTGTTAGATTCGATATTAAAATCCATTGTCTTTCTTCGTGCATGCGACCTTTGCTTTTCCATCACGCATAAAGATTCTGGGCAGAACGGGACTTTTTATTTTCATGACCTTGCGACTTGAGGATTCAATTCCTGGATTATGTATTTTGTGCGACATTATTTTTGATCGTATCTGTAATGTTACACAGTGTCCCATGCGTCATTCCTGTAATCTGGTAAAGCGTAGGTGCACTGCTTGGTCTCCTAAGCGTTATAAGCGAAGTTACCCCCACGTATGCTTCTCATCACTTTTAGATCGTAGTACGTAGCCATAGATATTTGAATTTCAATTGTTTAGCAACTAATGTTGGAGGGAAACCGATACAGAACGCTTCAAACGATCTGTCAGTGCAGTGGCGCGTAGATGAGAACACTTTGCACAATACATATTGATGACCATACTTTTACTAAGTATATCCGCGCGAAATTTTACAAAAATTAAAAATATCCAGCCCTTGCAAATAAAAATACCTTTCATAGCCCACACAGGCAGGGGGAGGCATCGTCATCCGCTCGTAGTTATCATGTAAGGAAGAGTTTTATTTCAATAGCCTGTGAATGGCTCTATTTCGAACCCCGTTCTAAAAGGAATTACATCATATTTCTGCACGCTAAATGGGACTTTACGTGTGTGGTGGTGGTTCCTAAAAAGCACTGAGTGAAAAAAAATAAAAAAGTCCCTTATCTCTTACAGCGCATAACCCTCAATCCTCATCCACTCGTTCTTCCTCATTTTTGTGTTTGTTGTTGCTGTTCGAAAAACCAATTCTTTTTTTTCATAAATGCGCGTGTTTGCAGTACCCATTCTCCGCAATCGCTGGGCGTATTATTGTCATTCGAACATTGCTTCTGCGTCGCGGCTGACGCAGGTCGTGGACTGGTCTAGCAAAAAATGGGACCAATTAGGCGCTGCAGAGCCTGACACATGGAAGCGGAAACTGTACGATCGCGGCAACTACTTTATGAATCAGCTTGATTACCAAGAGTGGTTCCTCAAGAACGTGCCGACGAAGGAAGATACCAAGGAGGATCCCCTCGAAAAGGTAAAAAGCCGCAAGAGACAGCTTTGCGCACAACATGTAGATAATTTTACCTTTTTTTTTTCTTTTTGAATAGGTACACGTCTTTTACGCGCCCATGTTAGACGGTACCGCGGTCAAAGCGGATCTGGAGGAGCTTTTGAACCAGAGAGAACCGTATCATAAAAAATACATGCTCTACTCTGCGTACTGGGTCCCAGTGGCATGCACCTTTGTGATAGTCCCATTGATTCCGAATATACCGCTTGCTTATAACTTGTTCCGATTGTACAGTCATTACAAAGGTGAGAGTTAGAGAGAGAGAAAAAAAAACCAAGACGTTTTACAGCGTCGAGCGGTAGAAAGAACCTTACGCGGATGTATATAAATATAGCCTTCAAGGGAGTACAGCACTTGCGGTCATTGCCGCTTGATTACGTGGCATCGGCCGAGTTAGAGCAGATATTTGAAACAACCAAGCTGGTCACGGATAAGGATGTGGAGCTACCATCTGAGGTCAAGTCCATGTTCAAGGAATCAAAACGCCCTAATCTACAGATACTCCTTCAACGGGACGTCCCGGGCGTCATTGAGCTAGATACCATCGCACAGCTTTCGCGGCATTTTGACTCGCCTGGCATGGAGATGGAGCTCAAGCGGGCAAGATATCAAATGCTTGCCGAAATTGCTAAGCATCGATTCAAAAATGACGAGGACCCAGTGACACCATAGAGAAACGACAAGTACCTTTGCACGTTATATTATACATTTCATATCCCACCTGCATTTCCGGTTCTTCTTTTTCTTGATTTTTGTTATCATAGGAATACTCCTCCATCGCATCCTGAACGTATACTAGTAGAGAGTGTTTTTTTTAGTTAAAAAAAAAAAAAAAGAACAAGGGTTCAACCACCAATATGCGTGGTGTGTTTGTACCTGACCCATGTTGCTAGACATCTACAATTTATATATACATCTTTGAATTCCGATGAATTACGACAAATCTTGTCTTTTCAACAACCACTTTCTTGATATTCTTTTCAATGCATAACACCCAAGGTCTCTCTCATGTGGTGCTATGCGCCCACACACCTGAACTGTACGAATCGACGGTTAGGTTCTACGAGTTGATCGGTTTTGAGCGGATGCTCGATCAAGTCATGACAGGTGGGGATGACCACCACAAGGTCTGGATGAAGCTCAAGGGCGACGCGGATGCACAAGCAACCGATCTGGTTATCAAAGTGGCGCTTTGTAGCAAGGCTCCGGGTGCAGTGCCCGCGTCGCCTGACATAGCCGATAAACCCCATAATGAAGAGAACGCGTTGGTGATCCTCGTTCGGGATATGGAGGTAAAATGATCTGCTTTGTGTGATATTGATGGATATTCGCTCTAATGCATACACACAGAGAGCGCGTGATCAGATTACCCAATCCTCGCTCTCGTGTGCTGCCCTCCATGATCGTCTCTATGCAAGGGACCCAATTGGCACACCGCTGATCTTTTATAACAAGCCCCATGGATTGCTGCGGAGGGATCCACGCGATGCCGATGCAGAGGAGATGGAGCAGAAGTTCCAATCGGCTTGTGCACCGAGAAAGATAGCTGTGCTTACTTCGGGTGGCGACGCACCCGGCATGAACCCATGTGTTCGGGCTGTAGTCCGTTATGGTATCGCCATGGGCTGTCAAATGTTTGCAGTTTACGAGGGATACCAAGGTAGGTTTTGATGTACGATCCGCCTTCCCCTCCTCCCCTAAACGCGACCTGCCATCATCCGTTGGATCCCGCATTTGCTCTACTAAAAAAGAAAGAAATCCATAGGCCTGGTGGACGGTGGCAATCAAATTCGTAAAATGGACTGGAAGAGCGTCCGAGGATGGACTCATATAGTAAGTACAAAGACCAATCAGTGCACATGATCCGTATATATATATATATATATATGTCTTTCCTTTCTCAACGTTCATATGGTGTGTGTGGGGGGGTGTGGTACGACGTTCGTTAGGGTGGTACTTTGATTGGTACAGCTCGCTGCAAAGACTTTACTCAGCGAGAAGGACGTTTGAAAGCAGTCCAAAACCTTGTTGAGAAGGGCATTGATTCGCTTGTAGTCTGTGGCGGCGATGGGTCGCTGACAGGCGCGGATGTCTTCCGCGCCGAGTGGCCAGGACTTCTCAGCGAACTTGAAAAATCCGGTTCAATCACCAAAGAGACTGCAAGGCAGCATCAACATCTTAACATTGTTGGCTTAGGTAAAAAAAAAAAAGAACACAGGGAAGAGATAACGCACACAAGTGTGGAAGAAACTCATCAGGGGAAGAACGGGTACAGTTGGGTCGATCGACAATGATATGGCAAAAACGGACATCACTATCGGAGCAGTGACTTCGCTCCATCGAATCTGCGAATGCGTGGATGCGATCAACACAACAGCGTTGTCGCACTCGCGCGCGTTTGTGGTTGAGGTGATGGGCCGACACTGTGGATGGCTAGCGCTGATGGCGGGCATTGCAACTGGGGCTGACTTTGTATTCATTCCGGAGCGGCCGCCGCCCGACGATTGGCGCAGCGATCTGTGCGCGGTCGCGCAGAGACACCGCAAACTAGGGAAGCGCAAGACACTTGTGATTGTTGCGGAGGGTGCGATCGATCTCTCGCTAAACCCTATCAAGGCGGATGATATCAAGACAACCCTCGCTGAGCGGCTGGGGCTGGACACGCGCGTAACGACGCTGGGGCATGTGCAGCGCGGTGGCTCGCCATGTGCGGCCGATCGCATCCTTGCGACGACACAGGGCGTCGAGGCGGTCCGCGCCATCCTGGCGGCGAAGCCCGACACCCCCTCGCCTGTGATTGGCATGTCCGAGAATCGCGTGACATCGACGCCGCTCATGGAGGCCGTTGAGCTGACACACGAGGTGGCCAAGGCGATCCATGCCAAGAATTTCGCACGCGCGATGGAGCTACGGGATCCGCAGTTTGCGGAAGAGCACAATGCGTTCAATGCAAGCACGATCATGGACAATGGCACGGACTTGATGGTGCCATCCCATCAGAGGCTCCGTATCGGCATCCTGCACGTAGGTGCGCCTGCGGGTGGCATGAACTCGGCCACGCGCACAGCCGTGCGCTACGCGCTCAACCGAGGCCACCACCCCATCGTTGTCTACAATGGATTTGCGGGCCTTGTGCGTGGTGACATTGAGGATGCTACCTGGATTGGCGTGGACGGATGGACAGCACGTGGCGGGTCGGAGCTCGGCACCAACCGACATGTTCCTGGTGTCGATGTGGACGTGGGGATGATCGCGTATCAGCTGCAGAAGCACCGCATTCAGGCATTGCTTGTGATCGGCGGCTTTGAAGCCTACTCAGGCCTGGTGAGTCTGGAAAAGGAGCGCATGAACTACCCGGCCTTATGCATTCCCATCTGCCTGCTTCCGGCCACCATCTCCAACAACGTGCCGGGGACAGACTTCTCGCTCGGGAACGATACGTCTCTCAACGCGATTGTCTCAGCCTGCGACGCCATTGCCCAATCCGCAAGGTCTTCTCGCCGCCGCGTCTTTGTTGTGGAAGTCCAGGGAGGGAAGACAGGCTATCTCGCTGTTGAGGCCGGCCTTGCCTCGGGCGCGAACACGGTCTACATTCCAGAAGAGGGCATCTCCCTCTCACGGCTCCAGTCGGACGTGAACCATCTCATGGCCCTTTACCTCGACGACGACCCGGACAAGTCCGAGGGCCGCATCATCCTCCGCACGGAAACTGTCAGTGACACTTACACGACCGACGTCATCTCCAACATTCTCAAGGACGAGGGCCATGAATTCTTTGACTCGCGCACCGCCGTGCTCGGCCATATTCAGCAGGGCGACACGCCCTCGCCACTCGACCGCATCCGCGCCACTCGTCTTGCCATGCACGCTATCCGCTTCGTCGAAGCCCACACCTCCGACGCGCTTAACGATGCACACAACAGCGGCAGCCCCGCACCCATCGAGCTCACCACCGCACCCGAGTCTATCGCCGTCGTCGGCATTGCTGGTAATGCTGTCAAATACAACTCTGTCAAAGATCTGTTGGCAGAGACAGATATCAAGAACCGCAAGCCACGTGCTGCTTGGTGGTACGAACATCGTGATCTCGTCGATCTTCTAGCCGGGCGTGGCTTGTTCACCCCCGAAGCTCAGGCTTGCATCCGCCAAGACCAAAAAGAAGCTTTAAATTTACCTTAATCCAAAGAAAGGTGTCATCCTCTAAGAAAATAGAGCGACAGCATGATATATATATATTATAAAAGAGGGTCAAGTATTTATTCTTTCTTTGAGGAAATGCAGTCGTTGTTGGATTTTATCATCCTCGTCGAGAAATAGAAAAAAAAAAAAAGAAGAAGGCTTAATCAGCGCCATAATCTAGAATTTCCAAACGAGTAATATCTTCTGGGCATTTTACTGCTACCACACAGCGCCGCTCGTCAAAAGCAACACGCCACACTCCCGCGACATCCGTGACGAGATTGTGGAGAAGTTTTCCGGTCTTAATGTCCCACATTTTGACACCGCCATCAGATCCGGATACCACCTTTGTTTCATCATGTTGGAAGGATGTAATGGGACCCTCATGTCCAACCAACATATGTTGGCAGTCGCCCGAATCAGGGGACCATACGCGAAGGGACTGATCGGCCGCCGCGCTCACGAGGAAATTTCTTGAAATGCCGAGCAGGCCAACAAGAATAGTATGACCTAGATAGTACGCGGGTTTTAAGCTAAAGTACCAAAATGAAATCGCCGTTGTTTACCTCCCAAAAGATGCTCGCATTGACCGGTGGTGATGTTCCAAATACGTACGGTCGAATCCATGCTGCCGCTGATGCATCGGTTCCGCTTGGCGTCAATCACGACCGAATATACTTTTTGGGTATGCCCTATTAAGACATGCCGAAGTTGACCTGCTTCGAGATGCCATATCCGTACTGTGGTGTCGTAGCTGCCGCTCGCGAGGATGTTGCCATGGGCAGCTAAGGCGCGCACAGAGCTACGATGGCCCCGGAGCTCATGAACGTGGTATATATTGTCAGATGGGTGCACAACTGACTCGTCATCGCTTTCCGCCATAGCAGCCAGCATGGAGTCTCTGTCGCTGTCGGCTGATAAACCGGGGTTGTGAAAACGCATGAGATGGAAGTGCAGTGGCATGGTGAGGATAGATGGGCGATGTACCCGAGGCCTGTTGAGCGCAACGGCATTATCGTTGTTGGGTAACATCCATACACGCAAGGTCGAATCACGCGAGCCGCTGACGATCATGGGATATTGGGGCTCTTTGTGCCCTGGAGTGGTCTCGACAGGCATGACAATCGTCAAGCACCTCACCGTACTACTATGCCCGCGAAAAATATGGCGGCATCGACCTGTGTCAATGTCCCACACACGGATCGTCCTGTCCGTGGACCCCGTGACCAATGTATTACCGACGTATTGGAGTGCCCACACTCCGCCTTCATGGCCGTCGAGCACACGCATGAGATTACCGGTCTTAATGTCGTATATATTTACACTAGTGTCATCCGAGCCGGTGATGATTTTATCTTCGTCAAATTGCAAGCACGTTATCACATTATCCGAGTATCCTGCTAGTTGCAGTCGACGTGCTCGATTGTATTTCCAGTTGAGCTGCATCCGGTAGTGTCTTCGATAGATTGTCTTGTATGCTTGGGCATAATGGATGGCGCTGTTCTCTCGCGACAACAGATATCTTTCATACTCCTCGGATGTGACAATGTATCCTGCTTCGGCAACTTTAGTCTGCCATAACACAACATCGTTCTCTATGATTTGGTGCCATCTGCGCGAGACTGATGATGCTCGGCATAGAGAGCGATGGTCGAGATGGAGCAGGATGCGGCGTGTGATGTGGACGGGAAGACGGGAGAGAACGTCCACCCGTAGGGCTTCCAGAATGGACGAATTGGCAAGTCGGAGAGCATGCATTGGGGACCGCCGGAGAATATGAACGAGCAGATAGTGTCTAATGTTTTCAGGTAGACTGGAATATGTGTTGAGCATGTTGGGGATATTTAATGACGATGAAGAAGAGCCGGTATGGGGTATTAATGCATGGTCTCTAGACGCAGCGGAAGACAGGGAGGATGGAGCGAATGTTGAATCGGCAGACAACGATGCCAATGATGGTGGGTGCCAGAAGTCTTCCACTGCAGCTGCGTCATCGGCGTCATCTGCAGCCAAGGATGATCTGGGGGATAATGAAGGAGAAGGTAAGGCGGAGTGAGGACTTTCGACAGCGCCCAGATTTTCTGTCGAACTTGTAGTAGTAGTAGTAGTTGCTGCTGCTGCTGCTGCTGCTGCTGCTGTGACGGGTGACTCGGAGACGGCACAGGCGAGTGGGGCAAGACGAACAGCTCGCGAGGAAGGAGATAAATTGTCACCAAGTCTAACTGCCTCTTGATCACAGCCCTGCTGTCGTGGTTGCTGCTGTTGCTGTTGCTGTTGCTGCTGTTGCTTTTGGGGAGTTGTAATTGCGGGTGAAGGCAAAACAGCTTGCATTATCTCCGTGCGTTTAGAGCTTCGTGTTTCGTCTTCCCAATACTCTTCGCTGGGGAACCATGAAACTGGTCGCTTCCGCGGGGAATGGCGCATTGAACGGGTTGATAGCTGAACTTCTACCTAAAAAGAAGTGGGTTATTTCTTGCAAGATCCTGCTTCCTCCCTTTTGCATGTTGCAAGACCAAGGATTGAAAAAGAAAAGGCCAGCGCCATGTAGCTCACCATGCCATTTGCTAAAGTCACTTCTTCCATGATCCCCTGTGATATGTGCGTTGAGAATGGCAGTCGCTTAAGTCTCGGTGGAGTTGGCATATTGGCTAAGGGGTATAAAGACACATCTCCGTTGGTTTTGGTTGCATTAAACAGGAGCGAGCGTCGTATAGAAACGGAAGATGAGGACGAGGCATTCAGGCGGGTTGTTGAAATAATACCGGTGTTGACTGAATGGGTGTGTCCTTGGGAAAGTGCGTCTGTCAGGCGGACTGGAACGCTGGTATTACTGCTGCTGCTTCCATGGCCGACTCCGGAAGCGGTTGTAGTGCTTTCAATGAACATGGCTTGCTGCTGGGGCAGCTGGTGGTCGTTCCCTTGATCGGGCCTGCTCCGACTTGATCTTTCAGGCAAGGCGGATGGGGACGGAAGTGGAGAACTCAATTGCAGGGCACCCATTGGGGATTGATGGCTTCCCATGGTATATATATTCCGTTAGAGGGCTGTCGATCTAAGAACGAACGAAGTAGACCCGCTTTGGTTGAGGTGGGGGAGAGGAGGGGGGATTATGGCCGGACTGCCTGATTTTTTTGTGCGCATGTGTGTATCGTGTGTGCGCGCACCGGGCGCAAAGTGGGGGGGGGATTATTTGTTTGCCTGGACTGGTGGTGGCTCTCAAAAGGCGCTCTCATTCCCCCCCCCCAAACCATCCCGAAACCGCGAGATCCGGAAAAGGAACATCGAAAAATTTAAAGCCCTCTCCGGGCTAGAATGGTATCGAACCGCGAACTTACCCTTTTTGTGCCTGAACGTGCAGTACTTGAGAGTAATACTTGCCATAAAGAGCATCAGTTTGTCAAGAAATGCAATTTTCTTTTCAGGTTGGCTCTTAGCATTGCCTGAATCACCACCGTCAATGCTAGGTGAGCCAAATAGATAGCAAGCATGCCGTAATCCAGCTAGACAGGATCCTCATATTGAGAATACCTCATCCAGTGCGCTCGTGTGAGATAGGGGAATCCGAAGGCAAATACTGTATCGAGATGCGTGCGCTTCGGTGCCTTGGATAACATCAAGTCCGCATACCGTCCGTTAGATAGGTCTGCTCGCTCGAATGAAGCACTGTAAAGCGGTGGTAAAAGCTAACATACTATTGCCATGATGGTTCCATAGTCAGCCGACAATTCCCAAACCAATAGTGATGCGAATAGTCTCTCATCTCACGAATGTTTACGATTCAATGATAGATTTCTCGACACAGTTAAGACCGAACAAAGCATATCGAAGCTTATAAACCATCTGAATAGAGAAAGAAGAAGAACAATTGCAAATAAACAGATGAATCATCCAATTCCAGCATTGTCAGTTATTTTCGGCGGTCTGAATAAGCTACGAAAGAACCAACGTGTTCTATGTGCAGAGGCAGCAGATAATCTTTGTTTTGATCTGCATGTGGGTGCGCTTCGAGCATTATTCGGTGATCCTGCCTCAGACACGTCCCTGTCAGCTGCTTGCCGACGCACGTCCGGCACGTAACATAATGATGCTGTCGGAAGACCCGATCCAACGGTGCAATTAATACTATTCTCGACGGATTCATACCTATAGATTCTATAGGAATCACCGATGTTGTGGGATGCCCATCAGTACGCCTCCAGCAGAGTTTCTCAACTCTGCGCATATATATAGGATCACTGCAGACCTTGTCCCAGATATAAAGGAGTTATTATTGGCGAATGACCATAAAGAATCATCGTATTTCTTTCGAATAGTGGCTTCCGCAAAGTACAAGGCGTTGAGAAAAACACTGGAATCTATGATGCGCTTTTCTTGATTGTTCACTTACATTCAGTAGGACTCGACCTGTTGAGTAGGAGGCAAGTATATATGGCTTGCACAATGGGTACCAGTCAGCAACATGCCAATTTCATGCTAGAAAAACGAGTGCGAATAGTTACTATAGACAAGCCAAACCCTTCGAGAATTTTAGACGTAACTCCTAGATACGACAGCTTCTTGGCTCTTGCTTTGCCATGTAGTATTTCAGTACACTTCGGCAGCTTGTTGATAATATAATGAGTTTGGTCCAAGCGTATGTCGTCGTTTACAGTATATGCCGGTCAGACCTAACACCTTCGCTAGACGCAGGATAGGCCTCACGAAGGCCCTTTCCATGAAGGATAATAGATCCGAGCTATGGATTGTTACATACTGTATTTTAAAAGGCGTGGTTATTAGATTAGGCAAACAAGAAAACCACCTGCGCCTATGCATTCTCGCGAATTGACCCGGCAAGGATTTTACAACATCGTTCCCGTATTGAGCGGATAGATCATTCCATATTTGGTTTCAACCTTGAAAAAGGCTGGAGATGCCCAATTCTTCAAGAGCCTTGTCCTCTGGCAGGGGGCTCATCGGGAAGTGACTGACCTTGATTGACCCCACTCAGTGGTTCCACAGAAACGAACACGTCTCTTGCTGAAGAGCTGTATGTCCTCTTTGAATCATTAGAGCACAAGTACATTCGACTTTTTCATGATCATCGACAAAAGCTGCCGTACGCGTATTGTACTCCATCCTTCATGCAAGCCGTGCTTCTACACATGCAACCAATATCTGCGCGTTCTGGAGGGGCAAAAGTCGCAGCCCTGTCAGTTCTGAAGTTGCAAGGTCACAACAATAAAATCGCGTTTTCCCCAGAATACGCATGATGACAGATCGAATGTCACATGCATTCATGGAAAGATGTTGCTTCCATCGCGTTCTTTTGACTCTTTCTCTTTTATATACCTTCCTACTCTGAAATCAACGACCTGTTTTTCTATAAAGATGGCCAAGGTCATGTTGTTGATGAAGAAATCTACTCTCTGCAATCCGTTCGTTCTCGCACTAAATATCCGCGTAGCATATCTTGCAAAGATAACTACCACACACATTCCCTAGCAAAAGCATACAGACATTCGCATGAAAGAAGCGGAGATCAAGCGCAGTTACACAGCATACACTGACCAAGGCAATGTCAGATTTTTCAAACGGATGTTTGAGAATGTCTTGAGTGCATCAGCTGCTAGGAATCCATGTTCATTAAGCCCAGCAATGGGCATTACAGTACGAAAAGGACCCTGACAGCATTTTTAAGAAACGTTGAAGCAGAGGTCATTCGCGTATTCTCAATGAAGAGCATAAAATTATTATTTTAGAATGCGCTGATGAGAATCCACCCATTGTCCTAGAGCAGCTGATGGAGCAACTGCTCTAAAGAGTTGAAGGTCTCAAGTATCTAAAACGACGCTCCATCGATTTATGAAAAACGAACGCAACTTGTCATTGAAAATGGCTCGGTTTCAGCCTGTAGACAGGAATAGTGCTGCGAAGATCCAACAGCGCCCTTGACTGGGTGCGCAAATGGGACAGGACCGACATTGACTTTAGAAAAAACCGTGTTTTCCTTGATAAGTCTGGATTCCATATTAATATGAAATGCAGCTTGGCATGGTCCACGAAAAGGACTCCTGCAGTGGTCACAATACCAAAGACAACCACAATCTTGGGAGCAATCTCAGCATCAGGGATCATTAATGTAGCTTGAGACTCCCGCAGCCACCAATCAAGAAAAGAAAGAGGGCAGGTCAATCTGAAGTTACGAGCAGAGGAACTATAACTGGACATTATCTCAGCTTCTTTAAGGCTACGATGGACGAGATGGATAAGTATAAACATATGAAGGGCCATTGTTTGGTAATGAATAATGCATATCTTCCACCCTACTCGCCCGACCTCAATCCGATTGCGCAGTTTTGTCCAGTTATCAAAAGCAAAGTAAAAGACAATAGGTTACCCTTGTTCCAGTCTGCAATCTTTTAATATTCCCGATTCTCTGTAGACAATGGTATCAGCCTAACTCAAGTGGCTCGAGAGGAGAAGATGTCGGCTCTGGATGGGACTGCGGTTTGGCTGCACCCGAGCAGGTCTCCCATCGTGGCTTCGTCGAGGTGCTTTTGTCTTCGTCTGCGTCTTCCGTTGCTTCCCCCTGACGCTTCTGTCGCTGGTGTTGTCGCTGGTCCCTCGTGGTCCCTCGTCGTTCCTTCCCCCAACCCTTCCGCCGTCAACGCTCAACAGCTCCGGCTCCTTCCTTTCCTCCTTCTTCTGTCATTGTTACCGCAATGGTACACCTACGTACCATCGGGCTAAGTTGAAGAGTAAGATTGGGGCTGATATTTTCTGTTGCCTAACGGGTATGCATGCGAAATTTATTTTTGAAAATAAAGGAATCCCACCATGGAAATGTAATGTGGGCAGCTCCCCTAGGATACAAAACTTCTCAAGAATTATGTATGACTCAGATGATCAGAACCGTTGAATTTACGAGATCCCGCTCTGGAGTCCTCGAGACGTATACCATTGCTTGCTGTACCTACAGGTTTGTCGCTTCGTGCGCGCCTTTGCTTGCTGACATGTCGGAATTTTTCCATGCTAACAAAAGGGCTCACGCTGAGCTTCAACTAGCCAGAGGACGACAGTGTTCGGAAGACTTGTCCCAAATGAGATGGGTGCAAACTGTTGACGAGATCTTTGTCTTTTGCTCGTCAATGATAAAGTACGTACGCTAAAGGGACAGGACGTATTCCTTGGTTGTTTTGCAGCAGCTGATACTTGAAACATCCGTTTGAAAAAACATGACCTTGCATTGATCAGGACTGTCTGTGTGTTGGGGGCGGGGATATGTGTAGGAACGCTTCCAAAATTGCGGTTCAAAAGGCAGGCATACGCTGATCAAACATCATGGGCGAGTTCATTGCTTTGATACAAAGATTGGTTGGTTACTTTAGATTGATGTCTTTTGGAGAATGGGGGAGGGGCGACCAAAAGTTCATCCCCGAATGGGGAAATTGTTCTATGCACCGTTTACATGGTTTTGAGGCGCCGCTTACTTTCTTTGTTTGTTCGATTTCATGCTCTTCTGGGCGGGAAAATCCGGTGTGAGGGAGGGAAAACATGGCATGACGCACGCGCGCGCATGTGTGTGTATATAGGTGCGTTTGGGGAGTGAAGAAGAGGGGGTGATTGTGCTTCCCATGTGCGGTGATGAAAGGAGAGAAGGCTTAGGATCAGCCTTGAACCCCACTGCCTAATTTGCCTATTTCGTTCTCTCCACCTACCCAATTTATGTCCCCCCTCCCACCGCCCCGCACGCACGCACATACACATCCATTTTCTCTCTTTTTGTCCCAATTTAGGATCTTCTCCGGGAAATAGATCATGGTCATGCATGACCTAGCAGTACGACGTCGAATGGGTCTCAAGTTATCAGTTGGCAAGTCAAGAAGGACGATGAGGCATCCTTCCTTTCCATTCCCCTGCTCACCTTTCATTTTCCTCATTAATAAAATCTCTGGTCAACAGCAACGTCATGGAAGCACACTCAGCATGCAGACAGGATTTTGGAAGCCTTAGCAAGACAAGATCTACCTGAACTCCGGCGATTGGCACAAGAGCCTGGGGGATTCCTCCTTGATAGTATACGACAGCGCGTGTGGTGGGTTATACTTCTTTTTTTCTTGCTTCCTTCCAGCCTCAAGGCTAAGCTTTTCTTCTATGTATATAACAAAAGGCCCGTTTTACTCCACACGCACCACGGCTGTTATATTGACGAAAAAGGAAGTGGTAAGATCTCTTGTCGATATATACACACGCATACATTATGCACCGAGGGATAAGAAAGTTAAATAGGGGAGCGGAAGATGTTCCGGAAGAAGTGAGGAGTGTATGTGGATGTGCTTGCTGATCTTCACGCAATATGTCACTAGAAAAAGATTTAGCCGACCCAAAGCAAATATCCAAAGACATCGCACGATCGCTTTATTATTACCCACAGAGTAAGTGCAATGCTAATTCGCTTGCTGCACCTGGTGAAAGCGGTGGTGTGTGTGTGTGTGTGTGTTTGTTCGTTTTTTGCGGGGCCTTGGAGGAGAAGGAGGCAAAACTGGGTGGAAGGCAGGGATGCACTGAGCATCCGAATACTTTTAGATATTACGCCAGCTCAAAAGAGACAGAAACAAAAAGAACTGCACAACATGATCGTCGAGATTCTTTGGCGCAATCCGCGGCTAAACTACTACCAGGTGACTATTCATCCTGTTTTTATGGTCTTTGTATTTATGTATATGTACATATGTAGGGGTTTCATGATATCTGCAGCTGCTTTTTACTTGTTCTTGGCAAGAAGGATGCAATTCCTGCGGCTGAAAATGTTGCTCTATTTTATTTGAGATATCCTTTTTTCACAGTGTGCTGTTGTATGACCTTGCCTCTAATGATCTGATCCTTAACCTTGGGAAATGCACAGATGCGATGATGGATTCGTTTGACCCGATCTCGAAGCAACTGCAGCTGATGAGTTCGATATTATATTACGAAGATTCCGAGTTATCAGCGCATCTAAACAGGCAGGTGGAGCGAGGCGAATGTATTCATTGTTTTCTAACATGAGGATGGTTGCACATACTGAGCAGATGTCATATCATGCCGTATTATGCACTCAGCTGGATTCTGACGTGGTACAGCCATGATTTCTTCCGATTTGACAAGATTGCCCGACTTTTTGACTTCTTTATTGCCAGCTCTCCGCTGATGCCCGTGTACTGTGCAAGTGCGGTAGGTTATCCACCTGTGTGTGTGTGTGTGTGTGTGTGTGTACTAGTCCTCATGAGTCTACGGGAGCGACTAAAGGAAGATGAGGCTGTAGATCACCTTACTTCGGCGGGCGGAGCTTTTGCGGGCGGATCAGGATATGCTGCATGCAGCGATCCAACATATTCCACAAGACATGGATGTGGAGCGCATCGTCAAACTGGCAGCCCAGCTCGAAAGAAATTACCCAGCCTTGGATCTTCAGAAACGGACGGGGATGTGGCTCCATGACGAGTGAGTGCGCCTGAACAAGCACGCCAACGAAAGAAACGGAAGGACTGAAAAAAAGCTGCTCCTTCTCCATATTAGATCACCAGTCAACACATGGGGAAGCGATTGGGGATCGATGGGCTGGGACGATGTTCCGAACAGAATCCAAGCAGACAAGTATCTTGAGCAGCAGCCACGCAAAGAAGAATGGGAGGATGAGTTGCTGCAACTGTGGATGGGGCAGCAGCGGTCAGAGATAGAGTGATCATCTTTTTTAAGTTCCTATTGTTCCTTGTTGCATGCCATGACAACGTCACACGGTTTCATTTATCTACATTCCCACACGCATTTCCCATTCCTCTACCCTATCGAAAAAGACACGCACACGCAATATTTACTTTAGTAGTACTAATAATTATATACAAACGAGACGACTACCAATGGATTTTCTCAGGAAAGTATTCAGCAATGAGTTCTTGATAGTATGGCTTGAGTATTTCCACACACGGTGGAGCCTCAGCCTTTGAATAGAGGTCATACTTGTTGAATTCGTTGACCCATCGCATCATGGTGTGATCGTGATCATTCATCAGCCAGCGATATGCGCCATCGGTGTGACAGGAATAGAACGAGTGGTGGCGGATGATATAGATGGCCTCTGGAGGAAGATAGTCCTTGCAGACCATGGCAAGGTACTCATCATGGCCGAAGCTCAGGTGCACATTTTCCAAGCCGCAGTGAGGGGTGTAGATGCCATGAGGCGTTGAGTACACGGGGTGGTTCGAGTCTGGATTGGATTCGAAGAAGTCGTGGTGCACGATTTCATGCGCAAACCTGCATCCTACCGGAAATGTGTCTCCGACAACCTTGAATGATCACTTGTACAATTAGTTGATGTTCCTCCAAACACCCGAGGTGGGGAGGAGCCACTTGTTTGGTCATCAAGGACCAGAAAGTATCCTCAACATACCGTCCATTGCGGCTCGCCTAGGAAGAAGAGGTATTTGCCAAGGTCATGGATGAGGGCCGTCAGGATCATCCAGCGGGGCTGATGATCGCGGCGGGCTGCCTCGGCCGACTGAAGGGCATGTACGATCTGCGGCATGGCCGTGTCGGGATCCGACTCGTCCACCAGTCCGTTGAGGATCTCGAGGGCCTCCCAGACACCGAGATACGCCTTGTCCAGTCCGCCGTACTTCTTTTTCATCGCCAGTACATGCGCCAGGGTTTGTTTCTCATGGTTCTCCTTATAGAACGCGGTGACGGTCGCTTCAGCCTGAGCATAGTCCCGAAACACTTTCTTCGTCGCACTCAGCCCGCCTTGGGTGGTGGCGTACTTGGCATGGATGTATTCTTCCCATGCTTCGGATACGATCGCAGCGTCCTTGATATTGACCATTTAATGGGGAAAAAAAAAAAAGAAAACAGAGAAAGAGGAAAGAGGAGTGAGAGGCGCAAAGACAAGTCTCAAATACGACACTTTTTAATATGCAAAAACAATTTCACACACAAACGTCAACGCCATGGCTGGGCACTTGACCATACGTAGATGGGGTTTATGTTATGTACTCAGGGCGATGAGGACGGTGGCCAGACGGCTTCGCCCTGCTGATACAAATCAAAATTCTCACGGAAATACGTCCAGCTCGATTGGCTCTTGAGGGCGGCGTCGTACTGCTTCGGCGCATGCCGATAGCGGTCCAGTCGGTGTTCGAGCTCGTCCCGGAGAATGGGGCTGCGCAGGTCGCGATAGGTTGCGTTGGGCGGTAGCTTGTTGCCCGTGCAATGAAACACCAGATAGCCGCGCCGGTCGCCCATCTTCATAAAAGGCGAGAACCGACTCACTCGGGTCCAGTTGACCTCTGCGCTAGGCACCGTCCGTGCCTTCGCGTCCGCATCCTCTGTCGCGCACGTGAACGTGAACAATTCGGCCGCTTGGTACATTTTCGCGGGATCGAACGCGTCAAACTTGCCGTCTGCTGTCGCCAAAGGATTCGGATAAAATAACGGGATCTAAACAAATGTGTGTGCGTGTGTGTGTTATGACAGAGGTGGGGCGCATTGCTTGTTTTTTTTTTTTTTTCCATGATACGCCTATATATACCTCAGTGAGCACCTTGGTCGTCTTTGTATACGGGTTAGTTCGCACGTCCAACGGGATAGAGGCAGGAAAGGCCATCTGGACAGGATCATTGGCAATATGGACCACTTTTTACCCTAAAAAGTTAAAGCGGGTATCCCGATCTTTCATCCCCCTTTTTTACCTGGGAGACTCTTTTCGCCTGTCCAGGGGTTGTCCCAATGCGTTAATTTCTGGCGCGTCACCGGGTCGCAGTAATAGGTGAGTTCACGTGAGGTTGCCTGGAGCATCCCATTTGCAATCGCTGCCTTGCCGACGTTCATCCCCACACAATAAAACACTTTTTTCGGCGGCTCATCCGGAAGGAATGCGCTACATTTCCTGTTTCATCAGTCTTTCTTCAGTTTTTATGCGGGATGGCAATGGTAACATACAAAATAGACCCTTCCCATTCGAAAAAAGTGTCAGCTTCAGGGTCGATTGAGTAGCGTAACCGCAGGAGTAGATTGTCTTCTTAATAAAGAGATGCACCCCCTTGTTTCGTGAGCAAATATATTATATGTATATCAGTATAATTTCTTTTCCTTTACCGTTCATTGTAAAGACAGAAATAAAGAAAAATGTACAAAGTCGCGGTGGTCAAAGGGTTGGGAAGTGTATGGGAAAAAAAAAAGAGAGAGAAATTTACAGATGAGGGGCAGAGAGGGTTGATTTTAGCCGGTGGGCTTTTGCTGGGTAGTATCATACATTCTAATGATCTTGCCTTGGTCCGTGTCGCTTTGTGAGAACGCATAACCGCGGGATTGTTTGAGCCGCTGGATCTTGCGCACCTTGTTGACCGCCTGTCTGAACCGGTCCATCCGTGGCCGATAGTCGGGAAGATTGAGCTTTTGGATCTCTTGGACATAATGGTAGCTCCGAGCACGATACATGCGTTTGTAGCTTAAACATATCCATCGTGAACTTTATGGTTTTCTTTTTCTTTTATCCCTGCACTTACTATTTCCAGAGATAATCGCGGAGGTTGCAAACCACAGGGACCAGGATGAGAAACAACCAGTAATTGACATTACCAAACAGCGCCGGCACAATACCAACGTATTCGAGGAAAATACCCCAAGGGACCAAAGGCCCTACGTAGGACACAAATGGCAGAAACACAAACCAGATTAAAAAGGAGCCAACAAAGGCTACCACGGCATATTTCGTCCATATACTATTTCACGCACACAGACACACATGCGCATATGGGCAATCATTTAGCAAAGAAGAAACGACGTGACAAGAACGAACTTACTCCGTAATAAGCGCACCCTTGTACAGAATCGTCGTGAGAGTAGCGCTAAAAATGGCTGTGCCAACCCACCATTGGCCGCCAGCCCATCCATTCGTGAATACTGCATCGTTCATGAATGCAGCAACGCCAAGGAAATAGAGCAACTAGTGTCATTCCACCTGTGTGTCAGATGTGGCTATCTCTCTCTCCATCGCAAGATAAGAGACTTACAGCAGAATGGTAAATCGCATTAAAGATCCAGCCCCAGAATCGCTTCTGGTTGAAAAATTCATTGCTTTGTCCGAGCATATACATTTGAGGGTACTTGTCAAGCAGTCGCGCCGCCGCAAACTGGTCAAAGATACCAATTACCATAGGAGGAAGGATGGTGAAGATGACGTTGAAGCATGACATTGTCCATGATTCGTAAAGCGTTTGACCAGAGAACCCATTGAAGATGGCATACTAGAACAAGATTGTAAAACAACTGGCTTTTTCTGGGTACAGAATGAATAATACTTACCCAGAACTGAGTCAGGTAGAGTGCAACGTTCTTATAAAAGTAGTAGAAGATCATCTTACTCAAACGCTGGTACGCCCACGCGCCATGGACAAGAAGTAATTTTCGGAGGAACCTGAATTGGGCGATGCTGAAATCAGCACTGCGAGCAGCCTGGAGACCCTCCACGCCACTGATGCCCACACCCACGTGTGCGGCTTGGATCATCGACACATCGTTTGCGCCGTCGCCGATCGCAAGAAGGATCGAACTCGAGAACTTTTTCACGACTTTTACGACGAGTGCTTTTTGCAGAGGGGACACGCGGCAACACACCACAGCTTTGCAGCGGATTGCCAATTCATAAAAGGTCTTTTCAATGTCTTTCTCAAGCGCAAACGTCAATGGTTTGCCTTCGATCACAAGCGCGAGTGGCTATTGAAGAGACACATCAATATAAGTATTCTTGGCAGCAGCCGAGCCAGCTTCCTCGCAACATCAACCGGCTGCTTACATCATTTCCTCCGGATGCCTCCTGCTGCTGTGCAGCAGCAAGCTTAGACTCTAAAAACTCGCGTGTTCCTTCGTGGGTGTCTTCGCTGCAGATGATAAGATCCATTTCTTCCGTCAAAAGCTTGCAGCTGTAACCGATATTGATAGCGGTCTCTTGTCGGTCGCCCGTGAGTACCCAGACTTTGATATTGGCTTCATGCAATGTATGGATTGTGTCTGGCACACCGTCCTGGAGTTTGTCTTCGATCGCTGTCGCACCAAGTAAGAACATGTCCTTTTCGATGATCTCTGCTGCCCTGTCAAGCTCGTCAGCTCGGTCAACTAGGGTGGTTGATGCCTTTTCATAGATCTGGGACCACTGCGCATATTCGTCATCTGGAATTTCGCGCATAGCATAGCACAATGTTCGAAGACCTTCGGATGCAAACTCCTGTAATCATTATATTTAGTTTCCTTCTTGTTCTTTTATTGCCATTTTCTTACCTCTAAATGATGGAGTGTTGCATCGACAAATGTATTGTTCTTGCCAAGTCGTTCGAGAATTACCGAGTCTGCGCCCTTGCAGAATAATTTGACTTTACCACTCGGATCACGTATAATCACCGACATCCGTTTACGCGTTGAATTGAATTCGCACACATTTAGAATTTCGTACTCGACCTCACGATCCTGGATCTTGCAGTTAATCGAGTGTGGCCGGCGTGCATAAAAATTGTAACCAAACACATCTCGGGCCCCTTTGACGAGCGCGCCCTCATCGGGGGATGAGGCTTGGTATACGATCTCACCGGTCTCTTCATTTGTCTCGGGAATCACAGTATGGCAGGTCATAAGGGCCGATAGAAACTCGTGGATGAGATTGGCGTGCATCGATGTCTGCAAATGTCCTTCGAGTTGCTTAAATGAATATTGTCCCTGGCTGTCATAATCAGATTGGGGCTGGCGGTCTTGGTTAGCCGACGTCGCATAGGAAAGACCGGCAATCGAGCACTCGCGGAACTCCATTTGGTTGCATGTTAAAGTTCCAGTCTTGTCCGAAAACACAAACTCGACCTGGCCAAGCTCCTCGATTAGTCCACTGCTTCGTGCTACGGCCGGCATGTCCGTCTTGGCATAATACATGTCCAAATCGCTTCCGATGAGTGTCGCCTGCACAACCTTGACAATTTCCATGGTCACCATCAAACTATGCGCCGCAGGTAATTTTCAGTAGACATTCAACACCTGTACCCATTCTGAAGTGACCTAACCTGATCGGAATGAAGCTATTGAATAGAATCATGAACGTCAGGATGTTGAAGCCAAACTCACGGCCGCGCTCTGTGGGTGAGAGCGCCAGATATCCCAATTGGTCAAATTTGCGCATCTAATATATTGCAATTAGCTACCTTTCCTTCCATACACAAGTGACAATTAGCACATACCGAAACTGCCAAGTAGCCTACGGAACACATGATGCTCATGATCAAAAGCATCAAGAATAAATACCAGATATTGCGGTTTGTAATGTGTGTAACATTGGATGCTTTTGTGGGTTTTTTACTAAATTCGGCGTATTAAATTCTTGTTTCTGTAAACAAGCGATGCATAATTACCTTGAGTTGAGCATCAATTTTGTTTCGTGGCCGGTGAACACAACAACAGCATAGACCCAGCTCGTGTTTCGTAACTGCGCACCTCGGAGCAAGATCTGACCAGGATCTACAGGTAGGTACTTGGTTTGTCCGTCGCTCATTTGAAGCTCAAGTGTGCCGTCATAGTTATACAGTCGATTATTAGGTTGTTCAGATTTAATCAGGCCCCGCATCTGGGCCACTTTTTCCGGTGAAACAAAGTGCGAAGTTTCGGGGAATGCTTGCTTGATTTTCAGGTTAACTTCACTGAGACAATATAAAAAGATGAGCTATTGGCAGTGATGACGATTTGGATTTATATAACTAACCCATCCAGATTGCTAGTTTCGATATAGCAGAGACCTTCCGGTTCAGAACTGCTAAGGATGATGAGATCAGCCGGAAAGAATTCTGATCCCTCGATGCGACAAATGTCGCCGACTTTGACGTCGCACCATTTCTTCTCGACAAATTGGTGGCCCTCTAGGATTTTGCATTTTCGCGCATTGAGTTCGCTATCCGATCTATGCACACCCTGTATTACGCCGACCTGCGTTAGACTGCTTGTGAAACTCGGTTCATATGTTGAATCCATACATAATCTTCTATGATTTCCTTGATAGCCGTAATGAGTAAAACAATAACGAGAGGAATGAGCGTGGTATATCGTGAAGTCGGTGACACATCTGGTATTTGCTAAAAATCAATATAAACGCAAAATAATAATCATAGACGTTAAAATCAATATAGTCTATCTCCACCCCCTCTCTCTGACCCCTTAAGAGAAGGACGGAAGGCCTACCTGGATACAAGAGATGAACAAGAAAAAGAGATTGGCGGCTTTGCTGAACTCGACATATAAAAAAATTGGTAAAAAGGTGACGAGATTATATTTCGCAGTAGAAACGCGGTTGCCGACGAATTTTTGCTGTTTGTTGAGCTCAGGATTGTTGAGGTGGATGAGGCGTGGTGATTGATCTCCTGCATTTTTCCTTCGGCGTAGCAAAGAAAATATGTTTCCTATGGCGGGCGGCTTGAAAGACAGCTTTTTAATTTTTCTACTGCCCTTGCTGGTACTGCTAGGAGAAGCGCGTTTGACATAGCTATCTTTATCAGAGTAAGACATGCGAAAGTCGTCGTTGTGTCGAGGTTTGGCGAGCATCTCGGTTGACTCGTTGTCGCAGTTTGAAAGATGGGCTGGATGGCTCACGCCGCTTAAAGATGAAAATGAATACTGTGGTAAGATGGACGGTCGCTGTATCGTATGTGGGTGCGAGAGCAGTTGAAGTTCGTCTTCCTCGGGGCCAGATCGTTCGTCGACTTATGTGTATATATATATATGCATATATACTTTTAGATATTTGTACATTTATATATAAAAAGGGGGAAACCCAACAATGAGACGATTTGATGGTAGAACTTACCGTGTCTGGGATTCATGGAATTTAGGCCAAAACTGTCGTCACTTGTTCTGGGCCAATTCGACATATAGAAAAGCCGCTGTATGTACCAGAAGTGGATTCACCGAGTGGGACGGACCGCATGAAGATGGCTCGAATGAGCCAGTCGACAAAAGGGACAATGGGAAGGAAAGGGAGCTTACGAAAGGGTAGGTCGCGCGCTATTGCCAGCAGGGAGGTCTTCGAAAAGGAGCACTGAATGAGGGCAATGAGAATCAGGAACAGCGAAAATATGAAAAAAGGAAGAAGAAAAGGAATTATTTTTCTGGGGGGGATTGGGCGAAGGAGGATCGAAGAGATGGCCAGCCAAGTCTGGGTCCGTTGCGCTGAGGTCGCACAAATCGACCAAGGTTCAAAGGCGATGACAGATATTGAGTTTACAGTGCTAAGCGGGCCGGGCCACTCGATATGGCTAAGAGAACTGAAAAGGAAACCGGAGTATATCAAAGTAAGAGCCTCAACATATTAGCTACCTATTATTCTCTTACCCATCCCAGCAGCGCTTTTCTTTTGATCTTTGAACAAAGACCATGGCTGGTCTCTATTTTTAGAACAAAGCAGCACTGTGCAACAAGCGCCATAAGGTAAACCTTGTGATCGCCCTCTTTTTTTCTATTTCCGCGTCTCTTGCGGCACATGGAATGTGGCGCTGCTTAGGACGATAAAATCGCACAACCAGTAACTGCGTTCCTGGGCGAGAAAAGGCCTTTTCAGTATAATAAAGAGAGATGGAGACAATACATCGGATAATCAAAGTAGATAATTGCGATTGCTCAGTAATCCCCACACTGAATCGCATCGAGGATAATACTTGCAATTGTAAAAACCTGTGATTGTGGCTATTGGGATGCTAAGCCGACGTACCTTGGCAACATGAACTCAATAATAATGATATTGTTCATAGAAACAAACAGCGCCCGCGCATTTGCTGAAGCGAAATAAGGCGAGCTCCGTTTTGCTTTGCCCTACGTCGAACAAAATGCGGAACTGAACCTTGCATAGCTGCCTACGCGCTCGACTTCCACCATCCTTGTGAACGTCTATACACTGACGCTACAGAATTGTCAGCAATAAGTATACAAGAATATGTAGCTTGATGGTCCCCGTCCCTTTATACATCTCCTAAAACGCAAATCATTCTATGTTGAACTGAAGATAAAAAATGGGCACCCATAGTTTCTATGTGTGTGCGTGCTTTGTCCGCATGTGCTAGGTACAATTGATTCATCGGACCTTTTATCTCGCAACTATGGTAACACATCTTGCGATGATGTGGATAGACGATTGTCGCTTAGGTGTCGAGTCCCCCGGTAGTAGGGAAGGAGAACGCATAGGCTAGAGTTATTGGTCTATGGTTTGGACATACACAGGCATTCCAGTTATGCAGGGTTCCTCTAAAGTTCGGGAGAAGGGATAATCAATGGTGACAATAGAGGCTTGAATCGAAGCTCGCTTTGGGGGGGTCAAAGCAAGGTTGCACAGACATCCACGAAAGGATGGCTGGAAAATTGGGCTGGAGAATTGCGATCACCATCCTATTTTGTATGTGATAGAGAGAAGACGAAGGGAGAGGGGAGGGGGGATCTCCATCTACTATTAACATTGCACTTCACATGCTTAGTATATTCAGCGTTCAATGCTGGAATTCCCCCCTCCACCCCGTGCGAGGCGTCTTTTATTTCACACGATGTTCCCACTTGTCTTTCTTGAACTACTGTACATCACCGAAAACCATTGCAGCTAGATGCTCCCACTAGACAGTCATATATCGGCAGCTGTATTCTAATTCATGATTATAATTCATTTTAATAACCTTGATGGTATTTTTAAACAGTGAAAACAATGCTTGCAGATCCATCGCTTGCCTGACCTAATTTTTTTTCAAAGTATTGAAGTCTGTTGTACATCCTGTAGCCAGGCGAAGAACAGGGATGCATGGAAATTTTAATTCTCATAGTTCTATGTATTATTAAGATCTCCCATCTCATAATTCTCTACCAAGTTGGACCCTGCAGTACCAAACTCTGCATGTACATTCCGTCATCGAACGTTCAGGGACGATGACTCAGCTCAGCCCAGGGTCATGTTATGTAATCATAAATTCATGACACACAAGGACAATCTTCGGTTATTCGGGCTGTTTCATGTCGACATGTGGATGTGTTTTAGGTAACAGGGTAATTAAGATAAAATAAACACACTCCTTCATACGTATCAAGTGAAGCAAACCCATGATTTGAATATAAAGCCGCCTTTGAAATACTGGCTAATTTTACGTTCTTTTCCAGTCAGTGATAATAATAAAAGGTTTCCCCCGTTGAACCTTTTCCCTTCTTCCCATCAACCCAAAATGAGATTAACCATTCGTGAGGATTACAACGAGGTCTCCCAGTATGTCGGTAAGCCAAACAAAGATATAAGAGGAAGGAAAAGAAAGATAAGATTAGGCACAAAATCGTGTGTGTGTGTGTGTGCACATAAACGAGATCCAACCGAACGGCCACTTAATAATGTGTATCCCACACCCAACATCGCCAATATATGATATTTGGCGGGTGATTAGCTAACTACATCAAGGAACGTATCCTACAATATAATCCAAGTGCTGAGAAGCTATTTGTCCTGGGCCTTCCCACAGGATCATCGCCCATAGGAACTTATCAGCAACTTGTGAAGATGTACAAGGCAGGCGAACTCTCATTCGAGCATGTTGTAACCTTCAACATGGACGAGTATGTAGGGCTTCCGCGCGACCATCCAGAGAGCTACCATTCGTTCATGTGGACCCACCTTTTTCGGCATGTTAATATTAAACCCGAAAACGTACACATTCTTGATGGGAATGCGGCAGACCTGGACGAGGAATGCAAGCGTTTTGAGGCTGAAATCGCTCGGGTCGGTGGAATTGAGCTTTTTTTAGGCGGCATTGGACCAGATGGCCATATTGCATTCAACGAACCTGGGTCGTCGCTCACGTCCCGTACACGGGTCAAAACCCTGGCTTATGAGACCATCCTTGCCAATGCTCGTTTCTTTGATGGCGATATTGCCAAAGTACCCAAGCTTGCGCTCACCGTAGGCGTTGCGTAAGTGGAGGGCGTAGATCTGTTCGCTTATCGGAACGTTTTATTTTATTTCTTTGCTCACTGAACGGGATGAAACACGACAGAACGGTTATGGATGCTCGGGAAGTGTGTATCATCATCACGGGCGCACACAAGGTATTTTCTCAAGAATGAAAAAAAAAATCGTAAGGGGATTTAGCAATAACATCTCAAGCCTAGTCAATTGCCCTCGCCAAATGTATTGAAGAGGGCGTGAACCACATGTGGACAGTTTCCGCAATACAGCTGCACCCAAAGGGTCTGATCGTTTGCGACGAGGATGCGACCCTTGAACTGCATGTTAAGGTAACACCATCACCACTAATTAGTAGCGCCGTGTTTTCCCACACAGATTGGCTGATATGAATCATTTTACCATGGAAGACCGTGAAATACTTCAAGTCTATTGAGCATGTGCATCATTCCCTCATTGGTGCGGAAAACCTTTCGCTACAGGGTAAGTTCATGTTGCTTATACTCGAACATGAAGCTCATAAAGGCCAATGAAATAAGGTGGGGTGAAACAGTTACGAAGCCCAACCGCGGCACAGGGACCTAAGCCGGCTTTCGAATAATTGGAAATACGCACAAAGCGTAAAAGTAATAATAAAGAACTCGTGGATTGCACCAGGGTTCGTAGTCGGCCTTCAGGGTCTCAGGGAACCTTCGTTTGTCCTACTACTATTGTCAGTCCCACCTGATACGAGCAGTTTTTATAAAGAGATACTGCTTTCCCCTTCATCTCAGTACTTTGTGTTATCCTTCTCTCTCTTCTTTGGTCACGCCGCATCCTACCTCTTTTACTTCACTTTTCTTTTTTATATATTTCTTTCTTTTTGCTCGTATAAACACAATGGCCAAGATAGCGGACGGAGTGGACTGGATACACCACTGTTTTAGTCTCACTCCCGACCATTTTAAAGCCATTGTCCATGGTTTCAAACAAGAATGCAAAGATGGACTCAGCACCCCTTCCGCTATCGGACTAGCCACGATGATCCCTTCATATGTGACCCGCCTACCGACCGGCAACGAGACTGGTACATATCTCGCCCTTGATTTGGGAGGCAGTACACTGCGTGTATCTGCCGTACGTCTCTTGGGCCACGGCCAAGTCCAAGTTACCGAGGTTCGGAAGCTCGTCAGCAGCAGCCTACGAACCTCAACAGCCGATGCCTTTTTCGACTGGATTGCTGATAACACTTCTGAGCTCCTGGCACAGATCCCTCCGCAGGAGGAAGACCGACCTGTAGCCATGGGTGTTTGCTGGAGCTTCCCTCTTGAGTACGCTGAAGAAACTATCCAACTGACGCTTTCGCGTTTTCACTAATCTCGTCATTCCTAAGTCAAACAAGCATCTGCAAAGGTACCATTCTCCGCATGGGAAAGGGGTTTCTTCTTGCCGACATTGAGGGACAGGATCTTGCGACATTATTTCACCGGGCGTTCAGACGCAAGGTAAGAAGCTGGTCTGTTTGCAACAGCAGATAGCCATCTATTTCTCTCTCTCTCCTTTCCCCTTCCTTGAGAAAAACAAAAGAAAAAAAGGAAGATCTAAATCGGGTAACGGATGGGTGGGACTGCCGGCTGAAAAAAGCGAATCAATGTTGTGGTGACTGCCCTTGTCAATGATACCATCGGTACGCTGGTGGCCCACGCATACTCGAACCCCAATGTCCGGGTGGGCTTCATTTATGGCACAGGAGTCAATGCAGCCTATCCTGAGAAGATTTCACGCATCATCAAGCTGAACGTTGCGGAGTGGCAAGACGCGAGTACGGAAATGTTGGTCAACACCGAGATAGATATTTTTGGGAGCGGCCGTACGTATCTGCCGCTCACGCCTTTTGACCGGGCCCTTGATGCGAACCATCCGCAGCCGGGTTTTCAGCCTTATGAGAAGATGATGTCCGGTGCCTGCCTGGGCGAGCTCGTAAGGCTAATTGCTGTCGACTTGATCCAGAAGCGTATCCTCTTTGACGGCGTGGTGCCCCCTCAGCTTGCCACGCCGTGGCAGTTCCAGACTGCAAACATGAGCGACATCGAGGGTGTTTCTGCCGAGGCGCTTCCCGGTAAGCTGCAGGCGATCCTTGATCTTCCAAGTCCGCCCTCCGATACTCATGCCGCTCTCTTCTTGAGACTATGCGTGATGGTGGCCACTCGGGCGGCCGGTCTAGCTGCCGCCGCCATCGCCGCTATGATTGAACAGCAGACCTTTGAACCTGATCAAGACATTGTCGTCGGTATCAACGGGTCTACGTATGAGCTCTATCCACACATGGCCGAGCGCATCCAGAGTTTTCTTGTCGACTGGTTCGGCGAGGACATCGGCAGCCGTATCCAGCTGGAAGTCGCCCACGATGGCGGCAGTATCGGGGCCGCCTTGGTTGCTATGCTTTACAGGTCCCTCTCCGGCTCCTCCTCCTCGTCCTCGCTCACCAATAGCAGTAAGAGGAGTAGAAAGAACGACCCAGGTTCTAATGCGTCGCATATCAAGCATACCACAGTGGCTACGGATGCAGTACCCGCTCTCGATATGATGAAGATGGCCGACCAAGAGGAGTCAACATCGTCCAACCATCAAGCCCGTGACCAGCTGCCTTCGTGGTATAGCTGTTTCTGTTGCTGGCGCAATAACAGAAAGAGGAAGCCTGTGTCTGCTTATTCGGAAAAGAACTCGTCCCTGTAATATTTTTTTTGACGTTCTTTCACCTCCGGCACTAAACCTAATTCGCGCAAATGAAAAAAAAATATCCCTACTTTATCTGAAACGGGGAGGGGGGAAGGAAATCTTGCATCATTGTCGTATTCTCTCTTTCTCTTTCTTTCCACGTCATGGAGATATCACCCCTGCAATTGCATTATTTTAAGCGCGAGATGCTCGCCATCCAGCTCAACGCTGAACTAGATCAGTTACAGCAACGGCCAGAACTGCTAGCACTTCTTCAATCGTCTGAGTTCCCGGGCAATGTCGATTTAGCGCAGTTGCCGTTTCTGCATTACATGTTTCAGCAAACCGTGGCTGAATTCCCGTTGCTGAAGACGAGTCGCCGGGATAAGTTTTGGGCCAAAGTCCATGAATTTTTACAGGAGGCCGGCAAGGTCCAGATTAATACAATCGTCCCGAGAGAAACCGATGCGTCACAGCGCAAAGTCATGATCCGCAAACTCCAAAGGACCCTGCTACTGGCACTGAACGTTGGAATCAAGACCGTGCAAGGTCAGGAGGAGAGCATCAAAGTGACCCCAGACGATCTTGCCAAGTTACAATCGATGCTTGCTTCACCAACGTCACCGCCATCTCGTACTGAGCAAGGAGGACCCGAGGCGAGCAAAGCAGCACAACAACAGCATCGGGAAGTGCTCCTGGACGCAAAGGTGGTCACAGTGGTAAATGCATAAGGTTTTAGGGGCCTGCCGAAGTGCAGCATCCGAATGCTAATGAGCAAGCCATTATTCCTGAAACCGTTTATCCCAGCGAGGGGTGCAAGAGCATCGAGCCTTACTGCTCGGCGCAGTAACACACGCCGAGTTCATCATCTGCACCACAATCGAGAGCGACGAGAGCATACATACGCTCTATGTTGCCCGTCGCCACCGTCACTTCCGTCAGCTATCCGAGAAACTCAAAAGCGAGTATCCGGGCGCCAGGGTTCCTATGGCACCCGCAAAATTCATACAAAATGCATCCGGCCCCGGCAACGACAGCAAGCTGCTCAGAGAACGTGATCGGATGCTCCTTAATGCTTATCTGCGACGGATCATCGGCAAGTCAAAATTCAACAACAGCAGCGGCCTGCGCGAGTTTCTCACCGCAGATCCGATACAGCTTCTGGATCATGAGGTAGCTGACGCAGCGATGCGGAGTCGTTTGGATGACCAGCGCGTAGAGCAGAGCATTCGAATACGCAAAGAAGTGGATAAGACAGTTGTTGAGCTTAA
Organism: Dichotomocladium elegans; assembly: GCA_025716815.1. NCBI lineage: Eukaryota > Fungi > Mucoromycota > Mucoromycetes > Mucorales > Lichtheimiaceae > Dichotomocladium > Dichotomocladium elegans. The sequence continues at coordinate 1,367,530 of JAIXMN010000005.1, forward strand.
CGATCTTCTGGAGATGCTCAAGCAGCAAGTTATGCAGCCAGGAGGTCTCATTTCGATGATGAACATGATTAAAAAGTCTGAGCAGATTGCCGACCTCCCAGAATCCCTGCGCAAGGCGTTTGAATGGGGCAGGATAAAGTAAAGAATATCGACGTTGTATTCTGCTCGTGTGTGAAGAAGCTAACTCTCTATGGCACATATGTATGTATGTATTGATTCCAGCTTCGCGTTTGCACTGTATCGCCACTTCGTGACGGACGACGCAGCAGCAGAGAATGTCGGGACGTTGAAACGGACGCACAATTTCCTGCCCTACCGCACAATAGCCATGATACTCCGGTTTTCTAATCCCATGGCGATGGTGAAGGGAGTGATCGACCTATTTTTGGCACAACCATTGGGCAGCAAGAGTCTTTTTCAGAGGTACAGGGACGTCTACATATACTATTCTGGATTTTTATATTATTCCGCATAGGATTATGGCGGCCAACATGCTGGATGACGTCCATTTACTGGAAAAGGAAATCAAGGCATTGCAGGAGGAGATCAATGACGAGATGCTTTGCACTAAGATTGTCAATGCCGTCAACACCCCGGCCGGGTCGGGCAGAGAAGGTAAACATAAATGCCTGGAGACATTCCACTATGCTGACTTGACCGCGGTCTTTCAACAATAGAATCGTCGACATCGCCAGTATTCGAAGTCGTTGATCTTCTTCGTCGAGACGACATTGAGCCAGTATTGTCCGTCGAACAGATCAATGTTCTCAGCGATATCAAGACATCCAAAAAGAAATTGAAGCTTCTGTATGGATTCTGGGTGCTGCAGACCCGCAGGCGCGAACAAGAGCTGATGATGACATTGGCGTTCCAAGGCATCACGGGTGAAATTCTCAAGGAGCTTTTCGCTATTTTCTATGAGCCACTTGCGCAGGTGTATAAGGCAGCGAATATAAGCGACTCAATCCACGACATTTCTGCATTCATGGATGATCTGATCCAGCTACTCGACAATTTAGATGTGACCATCGTCGAGGAGAATACGGTTGAGCCTTTCATATTGCTAGTCCAGCGTCATGAGCATAAGTTCTACCGTTTTGTGCACCGTGTGCACTCGCAAGAAGTATCCGACTTATTTGACAAGCTTATCATATACGTCGACCAGATTCTCGGATCCTTGACCCGAGGTATATTGCCCGGCCGTCCATTGGATCTCAACGAGGTCCTTGATTCAGCAGGAATCACTCCGGACATGCACTCGGATTTGCGTCAAGAAATTGATTCTTTGTGCAAATTCCGCCACTACCAGAAAGCCCAGCATCTCGCACGGACCCGGCAAAAAGTGATTGCTCATTCCAAAATTGCGCAGGACGGTGGCGATGTTGATGGGCTCGCGGTCACTTCCTCAAGCGACTACAACGATCTGTTGCACCTTTTACCCAACAAAGCGGACGTAATCGGCTTGATCCAGGACATTGAAGATATTGAGTTGGAGGATCATTCATCCAGTACGGACGAGGAAGACTTTTCAGATTCTGACGTCGATAACGCAGAGGAAAGCGAGATGTCTTCCTTAAGCTCACGTGACATCACTCCGCCCACGCTGAAAATTATACCCACCATTGCTCCGCATTTCGTAAGCAAGGTTTCCAAAATGATGGACATCGCCCTGCTTGAGAACCAGAATACATTGGCAGAAAAACCGTCCGCTGCATCATAAAATAATATATTTGTGTATACTTGCTAGTAGAAAAGATGACTGCATAATAATAATAATCTGGCCATTTCTCCCAAAAAAAAAATTCAGGCACGCAGAACCCAACAATTTCCTCGTGATTCCCACCAATGAAAATCGCATGATACTCAGGGCAACAATTCAGGTGTCACACATCCGGAGGTAGCTGTTCCTTCTTTCTCATCTCACTAGGACACGTAGAGGGTATTACTTTTTGAGAAAGGTGAAAGCTGAAGACATCATTTTTTGTATCACTCCATGTGATAGATAGATATATTTATTAATTAAAAGCGGGCAGATGGGCAGTCTACTTATTTTTCTTTCCCCCCCTTCATCCTGTATCAAATAGAAAGTAAAAGAGAGCAGCTTACTCTCCTCCGTTCCTCGTGAAATGTCGACGTCGTTATTATTATTTCTGGCGATTGCGCTTGGCATTAGCAGTATACCTTGTCTGCTCGGCGTCTATGCGCAATGGCGAGACCGTCGATGGGTTGCGATTGGACTTTATGCGCTGTCCATTCTCCTGGTTTTGTTTTTCATTATAGTCTCGATCGGCATCAAGGTTCTGCAACGCGGCACGCCTTATTTACGCCAAGTTCTCGGGCGACTGAATCGCATCGTCGCGCCCATGGCGTCCCGAGTGGCTGGCTCGACACTTGCCAGTCCTGTTATTTCGGCTCTTGTCAGAGTCGGTTTTTTTATCGTTTTCCTCGTCCTTCTCATGAGTGACCAGATAGTGCGGGCCCTACTAGGCCGCATTGTGGGCTCGCACGCCAGTCAGCACAACTATTGTGAGTTTATCGCATGGAAATGCCAATATGTGTATTCGTATGTATATCCCGCAAAAAGTACTAAAACAACAGCTCGGGTTGCTGGCGATTGGGGTTGGGAAAGCCATTGTCAATTCGGTTGATCCACACTTTGAGTTGTTTGACGAATCGCTGGGAGAGACAAAGAAACTCGGAGGATACTCGCTCGCAAAAGCATATACCCTGGCGGTAATGAGCAAATTGGCCTACGAAGAAGTGGGTGTCATCAAACACGAGCTCGAGAAGGATGGATTTGACGTGGAAAGGTCGTTTTTCCCAATGGCATACAAGGTTATCAGTTCATATGAGAGAGAATGAGAGAGATTGGAACTGATTTGTGGTTTTTTATATATATAGAACATTTGCGCTTATATTGCAGAGAAAGGCAATGATATCTATCTCATCTTTCGTGGGTAACTAACTATTTAACGAATTTCTCTTTTCCTTCTACTCTCTCCTTCCCCGGAGAACTTTATCATTAATCTCACAAGATAGGACAAGCCCACTGAACATTCAAAATTTTGTCACCGATTTTAATATTGCCATGATGGATGTGCGCACGCCACGTGGCGTGTCGATGGGCAAAGTGCACAAAGGATTCTGGCAAGCAATGGGTGAGCCGAATACTGCGTCTGCAGAAGCGTCCACAGGCGGATTGATGAGCTCAACCCTCCATCTGGAACTCAACTCGGCGTCGCTGTACCGCACCATCACATCGACTGTGCAAGCAGCAGGCGCGATTGCAAAGTTTGGGCTCAGTCAGCTCGTGCATCACGTCAAAGATCCAATCGACAATAGCTGGATCGGTTACGACATCGATATTCGACATCATGGCATGTATGCACAGGCAGAAGAGTTCATTATGAAACTCCTCGAAGAAAAGCCCCTGCCAATTGGAGGTTTCAGCGCAGCACAAAAGACAAAGAAGCGACTCTACGTGGGAGGGCACTCGCTGGGCGGTGCACTTGGAACAAGTAAGGCCAAGGAAAAATGGGGAGTGTTATATAAAGCAATGCTCATATGCTATCTAGTTTTTGTGGCAAAGATGATGCAGTCCGAGAGTCCTCTGCTCAGGCACTTTTCTGGGTTGTACACGTTCGGCCAACCCAAGGTAGGCGATGCAGAATTTACGTGTGCATTTTACCCGGAAATCTCCAGTAAACTGTTCCACCACGCATACAATAACGGTAAGCTTGCTGCTGCTGTCTCTGTATTGTTTATATAAACATGTATATGAACCCATCAACTCCTCATAGACATCGTCGCACGTGTGCCCTTCGCTGCTCAAAATTACCAGTAAGGAAGCCAGGCCATGCGAATTCACAGACCCATCTCACATATATTTCAACTTCTGATAGAACGTCACCGGGAACCTTGGTATACATCGACTCAGCATACAAAATGACCTTTTATCCACCCGACGCGCGGACAAACGAGCCCATTCCTGTTAGACCCATCTCTTTTATCCATCTTTCCGGCCTTCTGAACGCAAATGTGATCCGACGTCTGCCCCAAGAATCATGGCTACGCGCCGTCTTTCGACTTGTGTTTCCTTTCTTCCTCAACGACCATTTCCCGTCGGACTACTGCTCTGCCATTCGACAGGGAAAGCTAGTGCTGCATGGGGTTGATGAAGGTTACGTGGGTGACAATAGTGGGTTTCTCCATGACGAGGAGGAACAGATCAGAGGCATCAACATGATCCCCACAACGCAGCTATCCTTCGCCCCATCCGTGCTGTCGACGACCTCACAGCGTTACCATGATTATTAACCAAAAACACATACATATACACAATTTTTGGATGTAGCATCGTTTTTACTGTTATTCTTAATCAGGTTTGCGATGGTGGATATCGTCGCCATTAGTGTATAAATTTGCATTTCGATACGTAGAGGCAAGTTATGCCGTGTAATAATCCGAGACGTTTGCATGTGCGCCGATGAAACTGTGTTGTTCACACAGCAGGCTGTACATATTGCGGTACGCACGTGAATGATCCTCTCTGTCTAGCTGACTTGGGTCAGCTTTCGGGTGTCTTCCGCCTCCATTCATCGAAATGGGAAAGTGACCCAAGGCATCTTGCTAACTGCATCTTACTCCTGTGGCAACAGGGCCAGAAAGTTTGTTATCAAGGAGATGTGGTGGGGGGGGAGCCAGCCTTTGTGCCATTCACTTGTGGCACGTCGGAACTGTTCCGTCATCGACTCCGGAGGGATGTGCCTGAAGTTGGGCACCGCTGCCACCGTGTCTCGTCCATTCCCAAAACCGAGGATTGAGACAATCCTGCAACCTCTTCCATGGACTTCAAATCATTTTTTTTTAGCTTTGTATACAATATAAAAGCCTCCATGTCATTCAACTTGCGGGACACTTTGAACGTAGGGTCGGGAGGAAAACGCTTGCAGGAGAGATTGTAGCAGATGCAGTCCAATTTCCCGCATGACAAGCATCGTGTCCACTCCGAACCTGTGTCGATACCGTATGGATAAGGGGGTTGGCGATACTGCTGTAAAATGCTGCTAAGCAATGACCATTCCCTTCCCCGCGCCTTGACATAGCGCTTGTGGCACTGTACCTGGCAGCATCGACGATGCTATGGAATATCTGCATCTGTGCAAGCCTGACGTCGAACTCGCGGATAGTTTTTTTTTTTTTGTCATGATGCATATACATTCTTTGTTGCTTTGGTATGATTTTTAAACAAGGACACTTCTATGCTTTTAAGTGGCAATCATTTCCACCATCTGCTTCCAGGGAAGGAAACTTAAGGCTCCTTGGGATTCAGCAGCTCAAAAATAGTAGGAATGGAATTGATATGTGGTGATCCGTGTTCCGAACCAGCCTCATATTGGCAACGGGAACCATGTTCCAGGTGTCACAGCGCTTGCATACCATACGTACTGACCATACTATGTCGGTGTACGGGTGCCGGATTTGCATGATTCAGTCATTGAGACTGAAGAGCACTGATCCATGGGGGAAAAAAAAAGATGACATCATGGATTTCTGTCAGCCTAAAATGGGGGTTATGTTTATGCCGTGGATCAGGATCATAGCCACCATAAAAAATGTGTGGATCTACTGTCAACCCATATACCTCTGTACAATGTTGATTAAATTATATAACTCTTTGCTCAATTCACTAGGTATATCTGCTGACAAGACAACAAAAAGCTTTTGATCAGCAGTCATGACCGTCAAGACCCTCAGTATTTGACGCGAAGAATGTAAAGGTTGGAAATGAAGTTTGGTCTGTTAAAAAGGACGGTCTTTAGCTGTTGTGGTCTCGAACAGCCGATATTCGTGCGGTTGATTACATATCGATCTTTTGATCTCTAGTGATACCAACCCGTCGTGGTCAAATTATTAGAAGAAAATCGCATTTGTATGGCCGAAGCCTGCGGCAAAACACTGGTAGTATGCGAATATTCACTCTGAAGCTATCTGATCATACAAGGTTGTCCGATTATGGGATACCCTGGGGAGTCATGAAGTCGCCCATCAAATCACTATGACTTCAACAATAGGCCCAAGATACTACAATCTTAATGAATTGATAGACTACAAAGAAGTCCGGTGATTGATAATATTCTCATCATGATCCTTTAGGCAATTTTCTTTTGCTACCGTCCATAAAAGCCGAAGCTTGACAGGTACTTGCCAATTCCGGCTAAAAAATGATAATTACCATTATGAGAAGAAAAGACCGGGCACTACCCAAAATAAACAGACAGTTACCCTCAGAATGGATTGCAGTGTGTACAATACTTTATTTTCTTTTTAAGAAATGCGAGAGATAGAAAGCAAAGGAGGATTATTAGACACCTGGACATCTCTCGGAAGGTCTGGGCCGTTGGGAGAAGGCAAGTGGCTTCCAAGTCATTCCTTCGCTTCCCCCGCCAAAGGTAAAAAAAAAAAAAATACAGCAACACGCCCCTCCGCCTGCAACCAGCTTCTCCCCTGTGCGACCAGCACTTTTCAGATGGGGTGCGCCGTAGGAGAGGAGGATGGGTTGGGTTGATGATAAAATGAAGTAGTGTGAATGGCTGGAAGACGGGTAGGGGTTGCAATGGACGGCAAGACGACACTGTTGGAGGGTATCAATGAAGACGTCAGCTCAGAACGGGCTGTCCGGATGGGTGGTAGGGTGTTTGAATATGGTGTGATGGTGCTGTTGTTATTGGGACCATCATCTGAGATAGCTGTTGTTGCTGTTCTCGCCGCGGACATGGCTGCTTCTGCTACGGAAGGACCGGGATCCAGCAGATTTGTATGGTCCATGAGCTGATGGTGCAGCTTGTCTACTATAGATGACAATTCCCATTGGCTCGGAATCTCCCATAAAGGGGTTGGGGTTGCGGTTTACGTACTTTTCTGATGCAGTTGGACCCTGCTTCTGCTGTTGCTGCAGCTACTGGACTTGATTTCTTTGAGTCCGTTTGATCAGTTTCAGGAAGAGATGCAGAAAAGAAGTGTAACAGAGAATGCAGGGATCTTCTTACCATTGCAATGCGGATGATATAAAAGCATTTTAATCAGAGGTAGAAGAGATTCCATGACCTTGAAAGAGTGTCAAACAGAGGTTCCTCCGCTTTTTGGTGTTTGCTCGAACTTTTTACGTTACCTCGTGCTGTTTTTGTTGTGCATTGCGCAGTTCGGTGACCGTGTGATGGATCCTCGCGCCTTGTTTTTCTAACGCCAAGACTGTGTCCGTAATCCTGCTCAATCGTCCATCCACCGCATTGCTCTGTTGTCTGTGGTATAGAGAGCGGGAAAAGGATGAAGTGGGCGACCACGAGACTGGTCTGGAATGTGCAATTGGAGACGGTGTCGGTACCGCTCCTGCTGCTGTTGTTGTTGTTACTGCTGCTGCTGCTGCTGCTGCTGACAACGTTGTCGGTGCAACAACCGCGGATTTATTCTGGTTCCGTTTCCTCTTGATATTCTGCAAGAGGTGCGGACAGTTCCTTTGAAATTGCTCGTGACGGAACTGCCAACCGTCTTGGGCATTTGTGCGGGTTTGGTCGAGACCTTCCGAGTCACAGACTTTACGGAATCCATACACTATATAGAAAAACAGACGGTCAATATGCGCGTGTGTGTGTGCGCGTGTGTGTAAGGAAATCTTACAGTTAAGTTGCCGAACAAAGCTTTGCCAGTTGCTGTGCTTAAAGTGTCGAGGCAACACTGATTTCGAAAAGGCAGCAGCATCAGGTATCCAGATGGATTTCCCCTTGGTTGTCCACCAGATGAACTGATTGGTTTGTTGGTCGTTGACGATGCTATGAAAGAGATGCGTTAATCACATGAAAAGGGAACAGGTGATGGGCAGACTGACATCCAGAGTTTCTTTACAAAGCTGGGCAGAGTCCTCCGTCCGCTCCGCTCCTCAACGTCATTGGTCTGCAGTGACATAGGCCAGGGAAAGAGAATGAAAGAGGGAAGGGAGAGAAGGAAAGGAGGAAAAGGAGAGAGAAAGGACGCAGAACTGTGTGTATCCTTTCCAGATGCTCACGGGTTTTGTGTTACAGAACGTTCATTAGGCTTGCAAGAATGAATTCTGTTGCTGTGGGACTGTCTCATTTGGCCGCTCGATTGCATTATGCGCTTGACCAAAACAAGAGCGTGAGTACAGCTTTCTCCCTCTCTCTCTCTCGGAGGTGATCAAATCAATAAAAAGGATGGGGTGTTACCGCCAGTAAGACAAAAGACTAAAATGCCCGTCGAGATTTCCATTGTATTGCTTCATTCCAAAGTTTCACAACCTTGCACTAGTTCCCATATTTGTCTAACATCGACTTTTCGCGAATGCCGTGTTCGTCCGATAAGTCACTTTTCGGCTCCACAGGTGCACTAAATCATGACAAAAAAGGGACCTATTCCCACATGCCTGGGTGCCTTTTCCAGCGCTAAATCGCTTTATTTTCGCTCGGTCTCCAAATCCCAAACACCAATCGAGTTATTTGCCCTCTTCTGCGGGAAGAAGTGGCGCGGCCATAAAGGACGGCGGATGGGCAACATAACTAAAGTTTGCAAAGTAGTCCTTCATATGAGCATCTACCGAGGCCTCAACAGGGGTTTCTTTGATAGACTCTTTGGTAAATTTATCGTCAAAATTCTCTGCCAGCTCAGGATCGGTCTAGGAGAACGTGGGTTAGACGACGCGTGCCCTGCCCTTTGTCTTTTTTCTCTTTTACTCACAACCACCGGCACAATCGGGGGTGTCACCTTGCGCTCCCTAAGCTGCTTCCAGTTGGTCCGTCGGAACCATTTGTGCGCCTTCACTTGCTCCGTTCCATCGGGGCCGAAACCAAGGCGTACATTTGGGTTCTTGCGCAGTAACTAGCAAGAATACATATCGATGAATCTGATACGCCCATGGACACATCAAGTTCCTTTCGCTCTCGTCCTCTTTTTTCTTGATTAAGAAAATCTACATACACGGTTCAGAAGATCTTTTGCCTCCGATGTTACATAGGGCGGAATCTGCAGTTTCTTCTTTTGGATCGCCTCCAGGGTCTTTTTCTTGTTAGATGCACGGAATGGGGTCTGGATCCGTTTTAGCATTATACGATCCGTTTATCCTTTACTCCGGCTTGGTACTTACATCTCCCGTGAGCATTTCAAACATCAATATCCCTAGCGTCCACCAGTCCACTGTCTTGTCATAATGCATCCCCAGCAGGATTTCTATCCTTTCTTATTCAGTGTTTCTCGTTCCTCTCCTTGTACGTTGGAGAACCACCCTTAATCATACCAGGAGCCATGTATTCCGCAGTTCCGCAAACTGTGTTTGCTCTTCCGTCTCCAAGCGCCACTTTTGATAGCCCAAAGTCCGTCAGTAACACATGACCCTGTGCATCAAGAAGACAGTTCTCGGGCTTCAAGTCGCGATAGACGATGCCGAGCGAGTGCAGATGTTCCAAGGCGAGGATTAGTTCCCCAATATAAAATCGAGTCACCCGCTCAGGGAACATCTTCTCTGTTCTGCTGATTTAAGAAAACTTCCCTCAATATAACTCCCCACACACACATAAAGACATACCTGACGCCATGTGGGTAAACAGCTCGCCGCCCATCGCATATTCCAATATTAGATATAGACGATCCTCAGTCTGGAAGGCGTACATAAGCTGAACAATGAATGGATGGCGCATTTCTTCGAGTATCTGCCGCTCCGATTTGATATGCTCCGCATTCTTCGCGTGAACAAAGAGAGATGCCTTCTTGAGCACTTTCATGGCATACAGACGCCGGGTATCCTGATGCCTACAAAGCGTCACTTTACCATAGCTATTATCCCAAAAAGGGGGGGAGATCAGGAAACGTCAGAATTAAGATATACATGGAACTGCATTTTATGAACTTACGCGCCTCTCCCGAGCACTTTGAGCATCTCAAAGTCTTCTTTGTACACCTTCCTCTTCCGCTGTGGGGAGAACATAGTCTCGCTTTTCACAGAAGACGATATAAACTCTTTGTCCAGCAACACTTCGTATGTTCGCTCGTCCTCGGGAATCAAAGTCGGCTCGGGCGAATCGTTCTCGGAAGAGTAGCCGCTTTCTTGGCCAGTGAGAACTTCAGGTGCAGTATCATGGCTATTACTGTGTTGAAGGGAGGCGAGCTCTTCATCGTCAAACTGAAAGACGGCGCTCATTGTGAAGAGAGACGATAAGTAGAATCAAAGAAAAATGGTAGTAAGCAGGAAAAAATGGAAGTGGTATGAGAGTCAGAAAATGTGAATGTGAAGTTGTTCAGCAATGGAGAATGCAAAGACGGCGTGCAACGAAACCCAATGTCAGCAGGAACAGATCAAATTTCATCAAGTGTGATTCGGAAAAGGATCTATCGGCAAAGGAAAAAATCAAAAGTAGGGAGGCGGAAGAAAAGTTTCGCTGTCGAGAAAGGAGTCTGTGCAAGTCACCATTTTCGGGTTCTTCTCCAAAACACGCCAAACAGATTAGGTTTCGGGATGAGGTTTTTCCCGTATATCATAGCAAGCAATCACGTCCAGTGCGGACAGGCTCATCCATCGCCTTTCATGAGCGCGTTCCATTAGAAGAGGCTGCTCTGGATTTCGAGGGACACGATTGCTAGGAAGATTTTTTCTTAAAATCGCAAATGGATTCCTGGCTGTTTTGCTGCGACTGCAGTAGACATAACCTTCTTACCATCATTGCACATTGTATAGCTATGTTTGATGTTTCTCTCGCCCCTTTCCTTCAAACACTAATGTATTGCCATGCAGCAAAGATTGCTTTGCCGTCCTGTGACCTCTAAATTGGGTGGCAATTAACTTGTGGGAGCTGCTCCGCATGAAGGGATTGGAGGTTTTCCTCCGCCTCTGCGACACTCTCGGAGCCCGAGCATCCGGCGCTCTACCGCTACTCCCATCCCTCCTCCCCACATTAAACCCTGGGTTAAAAAAAACCATCTCCGGTGCCCATTCATCTGGGCACCGCAACAATCGAAAATTTCAGGGCGCGGGGCAAGCACGGCAAATTTATTATCTCCTCCGCTTGCAGCGTGGCTTTTTTTTCGGTGTTCCCTTTTCCAGACCTTCAAAATATAATGCAACGCTCCTTAGCTGTATCGACGCTTGTCCGCGCATCGCTCCACCGACCATTCCCTATACGTACTATCGCAATTGCCAACCGCCATGCACATCGACAGCAGGCTAAATGGCTTTCGACTGTGGGAAGAAGGAATGTCCCAACCATCTCATGCGTCGCACATTCTGTTTTCCGCGCTTCATTGCATACACAAGGCCCATGTTTAAATCAAAAAGAACATGCTGAAGCAGTGGATCCCAAGCATCAGCTTCTAATTGGATTTACATGTGAAGTATGCAAGGAACGATCACACCATGTCATGTCCAAGTTGGCGTATACCAAGGGCGTGGTGCTCATTGAATGCCCAGGATGCAAGAACCGGCACTTGATTGCAGATAATCTCGGCTGGTTCCGCGACACCTCCACCACGGTTGAAGATCTAGTTAAGGAAAAGGGAGAAGCAATCCGCAAAGTGATTGTCGACAATCGTGGCGAGGAACATCAACCAAAACATATCATGGAATGGTTACCAGAAATCAGTGAAGAGGAACGTGCCAGGAAGGAGAGTGCGCGCCAAGAGGCCGAGAGGTTGCGCAATCAGCAGCAGGAACAAACAAACCACGAATAAAATTGGTATTGCTGAATCTCCTCGTTTGTATTTTTGCGTCCCATGATCGCCTCTCCTCTTATTGTCGGAGAACTCACCATAAAAAGACATTCCGGAGGTGTGACAGGGTGGGCATGTTGAAGAAAAGTAGCATGCTTCCGTGGTGCTAAAAGAGACCATTTGTGCGATCCCCTCTCCTGATGAGATGGATGTTACAAATCACCACAAACAATCAAATAGCGGTGTCATACAAGTAGTATATTAATACGTAGCATATAGGGGCGTATTATGTATGGATGGATATATGTCTAGAATAGGTCTATAGATTGATGAGGGGGTGGCGAAAGAGAGCATAGTATTGTAATGATTAGAAGATGTGGTAAGTAGTGCTTGGTAGGATATGACGATATATACATCAATACTGATAAGCATGGTTCGGTATGTACATTTGGGTTATGTGGTACTAGGTCCTGATTGTCGTTGTCATTGTCGTCTTCGTCATCTTAGCGGTCGTTTATCATTGCCTTGTGCTTTGCGTGGGTTGGATCGTGTCGGCGCTGCCGAACACCCATAGAGTGTGTGATGGATGGAGAATGAGGTTGAACAAAAGGCTGGAATTAATAAGCAGAAGCAGGAGGAGCACGGATTGCTGATGAGGTTGGAGGAGAGGACGAGAAGTAGTATGTGAATTGCTCGTCTTCAGGCGTTTCTTCCAAGTAATGCTGCAGTTGCGAGAGCATGGGGCTATCGTAAGGCAGCTCCTCGTTCTTCCAATTGCACTTGTTGCATTCATAGCGTACTCGCATGTTGTTCGCAATTCGCTTGTTGAGAACGATCAGTTGCTTTTCAGAGCGAGTCAGTTGAACAGACGCATGGTTCTTGCATCTTGGGCAAGGATGTGAGGCATGCTCGAGCGATATCTTCTTTCCCGAGTTACCAACTAGTACAGAAATAAAACTTACTGTTAGCTGTTACAATTCTTTGTGAACAGACATGCCCAACATACCAATGACAAAGGAGCCTGGCATGGTGAATAATTTGTTATAGGTAGTATGGTTGTTTAGAGTAACGTGTAGGTGCGGATTCCGGTGAATGCTTTTCTTTCAGAAGCGATGCTTTATAAAATAGCCAGAAGTTTTAATATACACCTTCTTCATTCCCCCCGCCCCGCCCCTCTTTATATGTTTTCATTGTGGCGGAGAGGCCAAGCGCTGATAGGTGATGTCTCTCTGCCATTACACCACGTTGCTATGGCTCCGCCGTCGTGTAACGTGACAGGAAAGGAAAGGTTGGGCCCAGTAGTTGGATCTCAATATTTGGCCATGACGTTTTACAGAAGATCATGGGAAAAGAGAACTAACACAGGAATAGAAACCACCTGCTCAGCAGCTGTTTTGGTCCCTCTGTTGCTAGGAATCAAAGGACAATAACAACAGCGGAAGGTCATCCCTGATAACCTTTCTAGGATGTCGCCATCGCTGCATGCAGGAGATAGGATGGCTGCGTTCAAAAAAGTTTTTCCCTATTAGATATCTCCGCCATTCCCTTCCCATTGACTAACCTTCCTAAGACCTCATTACTTCCACAAACTCAAACCTCGCCGGGTCCCCCTCGTTGCCCCATGCCAAGGAACATAAAAGCGTGCTTTGCGAGGATTTTCCTGCTGATAATAACATTATATTTCAGCTGATTTTTTCTCCCTCCCATGGGATGGCTGTAGGAGCGGTGGCGTTGTCATGCATTGCTTTTCCATATAGGCGTTGCTCCACATAGAAAGTTGAGATCAACCAGGAGGAATTGGTCTCCATTCATAATAATAATTGAGCGGAGCGAAGCTTATTGACCCAGCAGCCATCTATCTCTCTCTCGGCTTCTCAAAAAATGCAAAGGGAATTCAAAACGTCATTAGTGACACGTTGCTCTAACGAGCTCTACTAAGCTTGGAAGAGGGCCTTTCTCTATGTTCAATCCACCTTCAAGCATTTGGGCATCTTTTACTAAGTATCTGATAAAATGAATATGAATCCGCCCGTGCCGACGAAAAATGCAAAGCGAGGGTATTTTCTTTAAGATGCAGTGCACCCAACGCCAAGATAACAAATATGTATGGCTGATCTGTATCACCTTCCCACGAAAGAAGAAAGAAGTTTAGCGCTATTTTTAATAATTATACCCCACCTTGTTTCTTTTGTTTCTCCTTCATTTGGCGGAGACTTTACGACAAATTGGGAATGAACATATAGGGTTTACTGTTGCGTTGGAAAGCGAGGGACCTAAGCGTTGCGATTTCGGTTCTAGGAATTGGAAGTACGAAGACAGAGAAGATAGCATGTGGCTGAGAATATTCATTTCGAAGCTATGGGCCGCACAATAAAATGCCATAGTAATTAATCTGAGTTGCTAGTTTTGGAAATGCACAGCCCACGAATCAAGGACGACGCAGTTCGGCCCATAACCGATATTTATACCATCCTAACTGCGCCTCCTCCTTCTCGTATATACCACACCAAGATATCAAGGTTGAAGAGGGCAGCAGTGATAGTAGTCTCCTTTCCCTTTCTAGAAATCTTCGGTAAACAAACAGTTGGAGTAATTGCAGATCTTCAATCACGCGGGCTCCCGGGCATTCTGTCGGGGCCGGCGGGTTGTACAGTACATCATTGTCATCAAGTTCCCACCAAGCTGCGCATAGGCTAAATAGATGTTATTTCTCAAAACTTTTGATCAGCAATGGACGCTTCTGAGGTGATCACCTCAAGTATGCGCCTGGACGAAAGGGTGAGAGCATATGGTCGCTCCTGCGAAATGTCACTTCAATTATCTTCAACTGCTGATTTACTTTGCGTAGGGTTCTATCAGGCGGAAGCAGCGGTTATCTCTAAATCGCCAGGACTATCTTGTCCTCTCGTCGTCCAATTGGACCTATCGACTACCCCAAGTCAGAAGCAAATTTGCTAATATCAATTGCGTACATCATCTGCCATTCTTTATGTGTTATCACTCGAGCCCGGTTGATGGCGTCCTCGTGCTAAAGCAACGCAATGCTGCGCGCTTGCAAAAGCGCACTGCCGATGAATTAGCTTCTTTAGCTATGGACAAGGTCAAGGGGCCGTTGCACACCACCTGTCGCTTGTTTCCTTCTACGGACGAAAGCATAGCCATCATTAACAATGAGAAATCAAGTTAGTATCGAGCGCTGTGTATGGTTAGTCGCATTATCTCATCGACCACCATTGCCGATCACAATGTTGCCTTGTAAATTACTCGCATGTACAGTATGTATAATATCCTCTGCATATATATTCATCCAAAGAACTTCGTAATTGATTTGATCAACGCTTAGCTGGTGGTGATATTGACTTATAATATTATCGGCCACCACCAGATAAACAATTTATTTCGCGTTGGTTATCCCAATACCTGTGACGATGTGAAATAAATCCTTGAACCGGGGTTTATCCATATTTTTACAGGCTTCAGTTAAACTTAGTCTTTGGGAAGCGCTGTACCGCACAAAAAAGCTTTCCTAAACCCATCTCTATGAAGACATGTCGGTATGTTTGGATATATCGGTTCTTGGGTGCTTGTACGAAGATCACCATGACCCCGCCGCTTACAACCGCGGATGCCCTCAGTCGATGGACTAGATTGTTGACAACGAAATGGCTCCTGTCTTAAATACTACAGTAGTTTGACATATCAAACTGTCGCGCGGTTTACCATGCAGTAGCAGAAGTGAGCTTGCTGGCACAAGGATGGTCAAATCCAAGGATAATACCGCTATTTACGTGAAAAGAACACAATTAATGCGCGGTTAGACTGTGCATACAGCCCGAGGTAAAATGCGATGCTTTAATGGAGGATTGAGGATGCGATGAGCGCCTCAGCTCTTGAAAAGTGACTAGGATTACGTGTTCCTTTTGCGCAACGATGGATGTTTCAACATGGTGATGATGATGGGAGTATCTTCAAGCAACGTAGCGGCAGCAATCTTTCGCGTGTTGTTGATGAAAAATATGATTGGAAGACTATGAACATATCGCATATAGTGCAGACGTTGCTTGATCGTACAAAGGACACAGCTGAAAATAAGGAATATCGTGTGACGCATCCGTATATATAGCGGTGCTAAACTAAGCAACAGTCGATCAACTCCCATGTATGGGTAGTTACATTTGGATGCGATATCCGGCTTTGTCAATCATGGAAAACATAACTTATCTTTCATGATTTCCGAAACGTACATATCGGGGCTCACAGTATTTCGTTGATGAAACATGTCTAACAAAATCGCATGCATGTGGGTAACGATACGGGCAACTTCAAGCAATGTATACGAACTGTCACGATACTGCTCTTGTTAGTCAATGCACCTTAAAGACGATCTCATCCACTAAGCTACCGTCCGTGCGGCCAATGTTTGAGGGATGCATATCTGTTCCGAAATGACAGATCTGTGGGGCTCCAATGCGTCTGGGCTGGAGACCTAAAATATATATCTCTCAGCATGAAAGTAGCTGTATTGCCGTTCAATTCCTTTACTTATTACTAATTCTCAGCGTAGCGGATTAGATATTACGTGAATGCGGAAGAGACGGTTTGTTTGAAGGCCACTCAATATAAGGGTGTCGGATATGATAACTTACAGCTGATCAAAAGCAGATAATATTTTTATTTATAGCTGTAACACATAAGGTACCTGTTTTCTTTAACCTGGTCTGCATATGTCGGGACGTATCATTTCCTCATTTCAATGCATTGCTTTCATCACTAGCTGATACTATAGTGTTTTCATGGTCTTTCTGTCCTGCTACCAGTCGTGAAAGTCACGTTTATATGCTGCATTGTTATTTACAATCGAGCTCTGAATGCTCTGTATATCCAGACCTATCAGGATAAAGACCAGTATAGAACATGGATTCCATGCATGCAGAGAAAGTGGAATATTCAGAGGTCAGTTCAAATGAGATTTATAGAAATGAAACTCAAATTGGGTCATATAGTAGGGGCACAGCAAGCTGTTCGTTAATGATAAAACCTTCAGGAACTGGTAACTCTACTTCTACACTCTGTTCGCGTTTCTGTCTTTGTGCATTGTACTTTGAGAAACTTGAAAGAAGCCTCTCCAGATTTCCTTCAATGCAAGACATTTCCGAGTTGGGGGGCGGAACGATCATGCGTCAATAATATTGGGCGATCTGCTTGATCATCCACTGTTTGGACAAAGTATAGACGCCCTCCAACTCGCCAGGTTTCAGCATAAAATACCTCCGGCCTGGAATGTCTTTCTCTTAAGGAGGTTGCATAATTCGATCCATTGGCTCGTGTGTAACTCTGATTAGCATTTCCACTATATTCGCATTCCTGATATGCCAAGCAGTGCGTCTATCAAGCAATACCTATTACCGCGGATTCACATATAGTCAATCATTCATGCCTGAAGTAGTGAAAGCTGCTGAAACCTTGGATTCGAAGAGACTGTGACATTTATTTCCAGATCAACCCCTGAGTTCGCATGACTTACTATCAAGCCGCCTCTGTTTCTCTCCTATCGGAAAGGCACTTTTTGCACGCTTATGTCTCTTTACAGCATTCTCTAAAGCTACAAATCGTCTCTCTCTTCTATCTGGTTCAGACACAATGGTTTTATCCAGATTGCTGAATCGTAGTTAATGTGTTAATCGCTCCTTGGTAAAGGGTAGACGAAAAGGAAGAAGCAGAAGCAATGGCTAAACATATGTGGGTCAATGACGAAGCCTCTGACAGAATATCGATTTTATAGCCGGGGCCACTGGAGAGAGTGGTTCGCCATACATTACACGCGCGCATGTGTGCGTGTCTGGCAATGTTGCGCAGTGTCACTGATGACGTCGAGATTAAAACACTGTCCTGTATTGAACCCACAAGCATTTTGCCCACGGAATAAATATTGGAAGACAAAAAATGAAAGAACACTTTTCGTGTTCTTTCGAATCCACATGAAACAATCATTGAATAGACAAGCGACATAATAGACGTATGGGCAGCTGATAGAGTTTGTATTTACGCCTTCACCTTTGTTAAGAAAGAAAAGGGAGGATGATAAAAAAGAAAGACAATGAAGTTGTTTCGGTCACTCCGTAGGTTGCCGTAGGCGGTGGCTATGTGAACCAATCATATTAGCTGGAAATAACCAGTGATAAAAGAATTATTTTTTATCCGGAGAGCGCACTTAAACACCTCTTTCACCTCCTCATGTCTCTTTCCCTCACTGAATTTGTCAAACGTCCTGGTGTTGGCAAGTCTGGCAAGTCCATTCGCGTGCGCGCCAACTTCTTTGAAGTGGCCTCCTTCCCCACCGGCAACATTCATCATTACGATGTGACCATTGATCCTCCCAGCGCTCCTCCTGCCCTCTACCGCAAGGTGTGGAAGGCTTTTGAGGATCAAGATGGCCAAGGGATTCTGAAGGGCATCAAGGCCGTTTTTGACGGCCGTAAGAACGCCTTCTCCCCTAAGGTCTTACCACTTGGCGAAGACAACGCCAAGGCTTTCGAAGTAAGCTGTTTCTCTTTTACCTCATAAGCCGCCCAACTTTCGTTTTTTCTATTTATTTTGAATGGGTCTGGCGCTCCTCTTTTTCCTTTTCAACTGACACTGAATGTTTTGATCACCAAAGGTGACCATTGACGGCGCTGACGCCGCTTCCAAGCGTGCCGGTGGTGGTCAGTTTACCATCCGTATCAAGAAGGCTGGTGAGATCAACATGGAGGAGCTCAACCGCTTCTTGAATGGCCAAGCTGCGCAGTCGAACAACTGCTTGACTGGTAAAAAAAATTGCACATGCGCGGTGTATAGCATATGATACTAAACTTCCGTTTCGCGCCTTTTCCCACATAAACGCGTGCATATGCTTTGTAGCTGTCATGTTCCTCGATATCCTTATTCGTCACGTTCCTAGCACTACGTATGCTACCGTTGGCCGCTCCTTCTTCATTCCCAACGACAAGCGCGCACTCCCAGGTGGTGCTGAGGTCTGGCAGGGCTACTACCAATCTGCACGTCCCGGTGTTGGTAAGTAATAATTTTATAAAGCAGCTCAGCCCTCAAATAATCCCTAAAACACTCCTTCTTTTTAGGCAAGATGTTCATTAACTTGGACGTCAGTGCCACTGCCTTCCATGAGGCTGGTCGTCTTCCTGACCTTGTTGTTAAGTACCTTGGACGCCGCTCCATCGATGAGTTGCGCCGTGGCATTAGTGACCGTGACATCAAGAAACTTGAAAAGCAGCTCAAGGGTCTCAAGATCCAGGTTGTCCACCGCGGCGAACGTAACCGCAAATACAAGGTCACCAAGCTTACCCCCAGCCCTGCTGAGCGCACCACGTTCAAGGACCAAGATGGCAACGAGATGTCTGTTGCTGCCTACTTCTCGAAGCAATACAACATGCGCCTGGCTTTCCCCTTCTTGCCTTGCATTGTTGTCAAGCGCGACATCTTCTTGCCCATGGAAGTTTGCGAGCTCCTCCCTGGTCAGCGCCTCACCAAGAAGCTGAACGAGAAGCAGACCGCTGATATGATCAAGTTCACCTGCCAAAAGCCCCAGGTGCGCAGCAACAAGATTAACCAGGGCTTCCAGCTCCTTGGCTACAAGAACAACCCATACCTCCAGCAGTGCAACATGACTGTCAAGCCGGATATGGCTGTCGTGGGCGCTCGTGTGCTTTCGACTCCTCAGATCTCTTACAGCCAGAGCACTCCTGATGGTACTTTCGCTCCTCAGGGTGGTGCCTGGAATTTGCGTGGCAAGAAGCTTGCTCAGGGAGCTGTGCTTGGCTCCTGGTCAGTTGTCAACTTTGCTCCCCAGGTTCCCATGCCTGCCATTCAACACTTCGTCCGTGAATTATGCCAGACCTTTATTGACACTGGTTTGGTAAGTTTTTTTTTACACGTCCCCTATCGTGTAACACGCGTCGTTACTCATCCTTACGCGTCGCTTTCTTTAGAACGTTGTCAACCGTCAACCCCCCATCACTAATGCCGACCCTCAGGGTAACATCGACCGTACCCTTAAAGAAGCTTGGCTGAAGGCCGGCAATGCTGCCAAGGCGAACCCACAGCTTATTCTCTGCATCCTCCCCAACACGGGTACTCCTCTATATGCTGAGATCAAGCGCATTTCGGACACTGGTAAGTTCGGGACTTTAATAATAGTGTTTATCCATCTGATGGCTTGTTCTTCTATCCTCTAGTCATTGGTATCCCCACTCAATGCCTCCAGTCAAAGCACATTGCTGATGCTAAGAAGCAATACTGTGCCAACGTCTGCTTAAAGGTCAACATGAAGTTGGGTGGCATGAACTTGTTCCTATCTCCTCCACAGATTCCCTTTATTTCCGCACGCCCTACAATCATTTTGGGTGCCGATGTTACCCACCCTGCTCCTGGTAATGTGCTCTATTTCTCTCTCGCGCGTCAGCTTGTTTGCTCATTTACATATACCGTTTTCTTATTAAACATTACAGGTGACATGAACCGTCCTTCCGTGGCTGCTGTCACTGCTTCGATGGACGCTCGTGCCTCGCGATATGCCAGCGCTATCCGTGTTCAGGCGAACCGCACGGAAATGATTGCCGATCTTGGTAGCATGGTCAAGGAGCTCCTCAAGAGCTTCTACCAGTCTTGTGGCCAGAAGCCCGAACGTATTCTGTTCTACCGTGATGGTGTTTCCGAAGGACAGTTCTCCGAAGTGTTGCACAGCGAAATCAACCAGATCAAGGGTAAATGTCTATTGAGATCTCTGTGCTTGAAAATATGCTGACTTTCGAATTTAGACGCTTGTCTTTCTCTCGACCGCGCATACAAGCCCACCATCACCTTTGTGGTTGTGCAGAAGCGTCACCATGCTCGCTTCTTCCCTATGGGACCGCAGGATGCTGACCGCAGCGGCAACTGCCAGCCTGGTACCGTTGTGGATTCCACTATTGTCCATCCTTTCGAATTTGACTTCTGTAAGGTTTCAGTCTTGCAACTTAAGGCAGCTTTATTCATTCATTTTTTCTTTACTCGCAGACTTGCAATCACATGCTGGTCTCCAGGGCACTTCTCGACCTACTCACTACCATGTCCTCTATGACGATAACAACTTCTCTCCCGATCAGCTTCAAGAACTGACCTACCGTCTTTGCTACATTTATGGACGTGCCACTCGTGCTGTCTCCATTGTCCCCCCTGCCTATTATGCTGATTTGGTCGCTGCTCGCGCGCGCTTCCATCGCCGTGGTGAGAACTGGTCTGACACCGAAGCCACCTCTGAGTCGCTTGATCCAGAACAGCAGATGGCTTCCTTTGCAGTGGTCAAGCCCGATCTTCAGAAGGTTATGTACTACATGTAATGTAGTACTATCAATGATAGTTGCTTCCAATTGATTTCCCCTCATTGCTGTTTATATGCCATTGTTATTCCTGAAGTTATAAAAGTGGCTGAATCAAATAATTTCATTGTCCCTATTTTTATTGAGTTTGGCTGATTGATTTCACCAAAATGCACACCTGATGTGGGATAGGTCAGTAAGAAATATACTCGTATCCATGGTGTAAACGCTTTACGTACCAGCCGATATAACATTGACACAAGTTCTCCAGCGATGTTGCTTGCTGGATAAGCTTATCCACTTGGGTTCGTACATCCAACGTGACGCGGGCGTTGAAGTCACGACCTGACAGCTTGTTTGAGACGCGATCAACGACGGCAATCGCCCGACTATTGAGGATCTCGGGTGCTTGCGCATTTTCTGCAGAAAGAAAAGAAACAAATAAGCACGCTCACTCTTACTTATATAGATGCTTGCTTTTACCATTAGCCACCGCCTCGACTTCAATGCGATTGAGACGCCTGCTGACCGAAAAGGTACGGTGGGCTTCGTTTTCCATGTCTTCGTTGGCAACGCGGTCGATACTCCGAATGCGTTCGTCTAAAATGAACAAAAGCGAGGTTTCGTGAGTGGCGTTAGTTCAGTCCAAAGGACAGATTAAAGGGGGGAAAAGGCTGGGTAGGGCGAGGGATGAAAAGTCTCATATCACTTTTTACCTCTATTCTGAGCCGGGCTTGTTTGGGCATTGTTAAGTAAACGCCAGTTGATGAGTGGATCGTACACAAATGCCTCTAGAACGGCCATCAAGCTCTCCTTGTTGTCGCGCAACACACGCATCACGTGCTCACATGTGGTCTTGAAGTTGCCCTGGATTCCGCTGACTTCCATCGCCTTGACCAGCATGCGCGTCAGACGGAACGGAATCTTCTCTGGGAACTTCTCACGATGCATCGCGACCTTTAAGATATGCATTCCAAATTCGTTAAGTCACTCGAGGAATCTCTTCGCTCCCCTTTTTGTTTTCTTTAAAGCTTGCCTCGAAACAATCGCCGAAATCGATATGGACCACCTTGCCCGTCACGCGATGAAGCATCAGGTTCGACGGGTGTCGGTCACCGAGACCGAGGATATAACCTACCATAGACATGACACCCAGCGATCGCGTATAGTTTGTGCGACGGTCCAGCCATGCCTCAGAGTTGCGGCTTTTGAGCCAAAGTATGCGGTACAGATCCTGCCCGCTTGTCTTCTCAAATGCGAACTGGAACACTTCCACTTTCTGTATCACGGTCAGGTTATCATAGTCGGGTGCCATCTATCGCCATCATCAATATTAATCTATGCCAATTCCCTGCGCCGTTATTCGTTTTTTACCTGTAACATTAGTCGATGCTCGATGTTCAGTAGGATTTTATGGCTATCGCGGTAATCTCGAATAAGGGTATGGAGCGTGTCTGTATCGGGCATCCAACCAATCAGACCGGAATTCGGTGATAGCGGTACAACCAGATATCGTTCTATGTTGAGATGTCGCTTGAATGTCTCAGGATCATTCTTCAGGAGCGTATTGACCAGTCCAAATAGCTGCATCACGCGTTCATCCTGCCGGAGATCTTCGTGACCTTTTAACAGATACATGTACTCTTTGTGATCGCTGCCAATGATCGTCAGCTTGCGTGGCCGTTGCTTGGACGGGATCACCGTCATACTTGGGCTGAAGCGTGAAATTCGTATGATTGGCTCATTGCTACGGTAGTATCCTGGGACGCAGAGCTCGAGGTCTCGTACATTGAGTAGGCGGGGGGAAATGTACTGCAGCTCGAGGCTTGTCAGTTGTGGAAGCTGGCGAGAGATCCGTCGGAACACTTGGTAGTAAAGTTCCCAGGCCTGGTTTAGATTATTGAGGTCCCTTGACTCGGTGTATCTTCGGCACCATTCCTGTGCCTCTTGTAGGTCACGTCCAAACGCTTGTACGAATGACTCTTCCCGCATTGTCTGTGGCCCTCGATCAAGCATTTGATGGAGCGGTTCTAACGTTGCAAACATCGCTTCCACATTGCCGTCGCCAAAGTAAAGACGCGAAGCTTCTTCAAGACCTTCGTGCCACATTTCATGCCATAATATCGCCACCCGGATCAGTTCTTGGCTGACCATCAACGCCTGCTCCACAAGGTTCGCGCTGTGGAGCCGCATTTTGTCCATGATGCTGAATGTTGCCCGCTGCCGAGGAGCGCTTTGGGATTTGGACGCAACTGTAAGCGAGTAAACGAGAGCTTGAGGATGCTCCCTTCCAATCTCGGTCAGGAGATCAAGGATAAGCCCTCGTACTGTCGGATTGTTGGCATGGATACGTGCGATGAGCTGCGGAATGACTTGAAGCCATACGTCAATGCTGATAGTTGAAAATCCCTCTCGGATAGCCGTACTAACATCCGCTTGGTGTCCGTACTTAAACCACAACGTCAGCAAACGCAGTGTATCTTGGAGGGAACTCTCCTTGGATAAGGCAATAGAGCGGAAGAAGCCTTGCACAGCAGGGACCACGTGGGAGTTGAAGATATGAGGCGGTAATTGATCCGGATGGAGTTTTTCATTATAATCGATGATTTCGAAATTTGCAAGCGCCCAAGCATGCCACGCTCTGTACCAATTCGGATCAAAGCGGGTTGCCAAAAAGAAGGAGCGCAAAATATCCTGAATCGAATCCTCCGTCAGCTCATACGATAATGCCCTCTGCCACTCGCCCTGCCGCAAGTAGCACCTTGCTAGCAGGTACATATACTCTATCGTGTCCATTGAGCTCTCATTAGAACCGAGAGGCAAACTACGCGTCAGATCGCTAGGATTGAGGCCCAGCTCTTGGGTCTTCTGAGCAGTGAAGTCACGAAGGATGCTAAGAGCCTGCGAGCGAATGGCGATGGCTTCATCTTGTGACGCAACCTGCGAGGCAGAATGCCACTTGTGCTTCAGCTGAGCATAAACCACCTTGGGATGCGGGTTACCATCACCACCACCTTGCATGAGGCTCCGTAGAGTTGAATCAGAGAGCGAGAATCTTCCACTCTTGCGGCAGAGATTGGCAAACTTGATCCACATTTCCATATCCTCCTGTGGTGAGACCACCATTGCACGGACGCGCATTATCCGTTGCCATACTTCTACATTGCGCTCACAGCCCTCTAGACGTCTCATCCACGTCCGTCGAATTGCATTCTGTTTGTCCGAATCATTTGCTGACTGCTTATAAACGATCATCTCCTCCAGTTCGGCAAGCATCTGGACACGAACCACAATCGCATAGGCTCGATTATAGCTCTCGCCCAGCAATGCAGTTAGCTCCGTATCCAGCAAATCTCGGGTTTGTGAAATGAACTTAGCAGCCTCGGAATAATGATTACGATGGATAGCCAGAATAGCACGGAAGAAAGTTCTGTCTGGGCTTTCTGTCTTGAGAAGTGCGATGTACTCCTCCATCTGCTCCCATTGGCCAAGGCCCCAAGCTGCTGCTGCTGCCAAAGGAGCTATGCTCTTGCGATGTTCCTGTGGCGCATGGATCCATTTTTCCTGTGCCAAAATGGCGAGCTGATCCCATTCACCGAGTGCGTGCAAACACCTCATCCTTCCCATCGTAATCTCCATTGAGTTCGGGTTTTGGCGTTGTTGCTCTTCATAGGCTTCCAACGCATCTTGATACCGATGTAGTTTCTCAAGCCAAGACACCTTGCGTTCAAGTTTGAGCGAATCTTGCGCAAAAGTCAAGATACCCATAGCTGCGTCGGGCTGCTGAAGACAGTTATTAATGGACATGAGCGTCTCGACGGCTTCAAAGGACTGTTCCATTTGAAACTCCATTTCCTTATAATGCAGAGCTTTCGCATACGCATGGCATTTCTGTGCATAGTTGGCCAAGGTTCGGATATCAATAGGTGGAATTTTGTTGTTGTTATCGTGCTCCATAAACTCAGCCAGGTGTAGCAAGATTTGAATGATTTCAGGCGGGATGTTGGGTGCTTTGAGTGCTGTTTCGAGTGAGACAACCAGCTCATCCTTGTATTGGTCAAACAGCTCATTCCAGCATGACACGAATGCAGCGTTGAAGAGCTCCCGAGCAAGCGGGGTGTAGACACTAGCCAATAAGCCGCATGCTCGAAGAGCATGGGAGGGCGATTGTTTCAGTAAATCCACACTGAGGCGCCGAATCCATTCCATCCAGTCTTCCTTCGTTGATCGCTGCGATGCTTCCCATGCTTTCTTCAAGTGCTGCTGGTTGACAGGAGGCTTTTTGGCTGTGCTCAGATCTGCCGATGGTGTCTCATCACCTTTTGTATCCCTGTATAAAGATTAGTAAAAGTGAATCTTTCAATTCCAATATGTATCATATTACCGATCGCTGATAGTCTTGCCAAGTTCTTGGGGCAAATTCTCTCCTTTGAGAAGCTTACCGACGAGTAGCTCATAATTTCCGTGCGAGATCCGATGTCGTGCCAAGACCTGTTGCACATTTGAGAAATAGAATTGACGGCTAAAGGACGTACATTGATAATACCTTATTAATGGCAGGAATGAATTTGGCATAGTCGGTTCCCAGCTGGAAGATAAGCGCACAGAGAAGGTCCATGGCAGCATTCCTTGCTTCCATAGGGAGCGTAGGCAAAACGCGGGCGAGCGGATGAATAATACGAGAAGCATAGTCAAACATGTTGACGCGTTTGGATAGGGCTGTGATGGTCGTCAATGCTTCTCGTCGGATACTAACGGGCAGGTCAGGTTTCTCAAAAAGTCGAACAACCACAGGGATCACCAAGTGCATGTACTCTTCAATATTGCTACCAAAGACAACAAAGGCATTTAATACTTTGGATGTTGGCAGACGTCGGTCGCTCGTATCGCTGTCAAATATTTGAAGCATATGTGGCAATAGGCGCGGAAGGTAGACTTTAAGTTCGCCGTCGAGCGCCTTGGCAATTGCTTCAATGAGGGAG
Source organism: Dichotomocladium elegans (assembly GCA_025716815.1). Classification (NCBI taxonomy): domain Eukaryota; kingdom Fungi; phylum Mucoromycota; class Mucoromycetes; order Mucorales; family Lichtheimiaceae; genus Dichotomocladium; species Dichotomocladium elegans. Next base: position 1,393,571 of record JAIXMN010000005.1, read on the forward strand.
ATGATGTTGATTTGGAGGGAAATTGTATTGATTTGTAATGATGGCGATGGTTTCCAATATTGGTCGATGAGATCAAAGATGTCTTTGAGATAGTTGCGGATATGCTGCTTCACGATGGCCACCAAGTCCCCGAGCTTGTGGATATACATCTCCAGCATGCTAGGATTACAAGTGCTCATTAAAGAGAGGAATCCAGGAACGATATCTGGTAAGAATTGAACAACCTTGAGGCCAAGCGAGTTAAATATATACATGACAGCCTCGATAGCAGTATGATGGTGTGCAGTAAGTGATGGATCCTTGAGAATTTTCATCAAGGAATGCATTACGACCTGGGGATAGTAGTCTTCTGATGAAGGCCCTACACCCATCATTAGAAGCGTGACATCGTTACTTGCAAGTTTTGTGTCAGCCAAAGCCTCGCTTGATGTTTCAATTGCATTCATCTATTGGCGGTGTATTTAGAAGGCAGTATTTCATTCGATATCTTGTACGAACCTTATGTCGATAAGGGTCGAGAGCTCCCAAAATGCCCATGAGCTTCACCGTTTCTCGGCGAATTGATGGATTTTGCTCTGACTTGAGAATGCTAATGAGGATGTTGAGGAGTGCAGGATATTTTATGTAGGGCTGGATTACAAATCCAGTATTGCTTGCCAATTGACCGAGTGTTATCAAAGCAGCATCTCGTTTCGATGCAGAGCTCTGATCTCGAAGAGTATCCATGATGAGTGGCATCAGTTCATCCAGGTGCGGGATCATGTCCTCGCCGCTAACTGCTGCTAGCTCGCCTAACGCACCCAAAACAGCAGAAACAACACCTGGTGATGGGTCACGAGCTTTTGGCATCAGCACCTTGAGGATCGGCTCAATGTAGGGTCTTGTCAAACGCTGGGCCGCGCCAACCAGTAGAGATACCAATCTCGCCGATTCTTCCTTTTGTCGGCTTACAACCGAGTACTCCAGCTCCGTAAGTAGTTGAATAAGTGTTTTTCGTAGCGAGGGCATGACATATGCAGGGTTATATGAAGTCAACCGTCCAATAATGGTAATAGCGATTTGACGAATAGCAAACACTTCGTCGTTGAGTGCAATAAAAAGCGATCGGACATTGTCTGCTTGAGCAAGATGCCGATCAAATCGTGCGTCTAATGACGAAAGTACGGTCTCTCGGATGACAGGATCAGGATCAGCAATACCGACGGTGAGAAGCTTCTCTAGTACTTCTCCAACCACTTTGATGGCATGTGAACTGGTTTGGTTGCAGATCGGGTCGCCCACAAAGAGTTGGCAGCATGTGACCGCGGCAGCTTTTCGAACTTCAGGCATATCGTCGTCTAAGTAGTTTACAATGCAGTCGCGGACGAATTCGTTCAAGACATGATTTGAAAAATCAAAGGAGCCAAGCGTTTTCAATGCATGCACGATGATATCGTAATCTTTGCCATCTGTTGCACCGCTTTCACGGATAGGCCGTTCCACTGTTTGCATTGAGTTACGATTTGTCGGCGCGCCCGGTTGCTTATACGGTTGCCCACAGAGTGTGATAGAAATGACATTCAAAAGTCGATCTGTGAAATATAAAATAAGTACTTTATGTCACTTTGGACGCCAGGCTTTTTACTCACCTTGTATGACGGGTGCCAAGGGCTTAATGCGATCGGCAATTTTACTCAGCGCCTCGACTAAAGATTCCGAGAGTCCGCAATTGAACATGAGATCAAGAAGGTCATGTACATGCTTAGTCAACGCTTGACCGACAGCAATTGCTAATTGAGCTACACATTTAAAGATGGAAGCTTCTGTTTCTTTCCTCTGGCGCCTATGATGTAGATCCGTCAGCATTTAGGCGTATCATCTTCAGCGTCTTCTTTTTTACCCTTTCACTGACAACGACTCCTTCACACAAATAAGAGTAGCCTCAAGGTAAGGATTCATGTTGCTTTTGACTTCCACAGCAACATCACCGACAGCGATAAATGCTGTAATACTACTGCTTAGTATTTTGATCGGCATATTCATATTTAAACATACCATCGCGCTTATCCCTGTCCTTTCGCAAAAGGCCGAGAAGATAGCTCATGCATTTGTGGAGATAAAGTTCGGCAAACGTAACAGGGTCGAATCTGGCAAGAGTGGGAATTATTGTAACGACAGTCTTACGGATCAACTGGTCCCGGGAATCTTTCTTTTCTAGAGCGATATCGCACACACTCTTGTAATTGTCATTCATAAACTGTATACGTGTACAAACACACATGTTAGATGGCTCACTCGCTTATAGTTCAAGCACGATTACCATTCCAGCATGCAGTAAGAGTTCCCGCATGGCCAACAAACTGGCATGAGTAGCCTCCGCGCTATGTAGCTGCAGTCCCTTATTGGCTTCTGCCCATATCTTGCTGTACCAAGTCTTTCGCATTGGAGTCTCACGCCGTTGAATGATGTCCAAGCACTCACTCAAGCAATCTGCTGCGTTCTCCCGGATTATTGGGCGTGGGTCACGCAAAGCCACCCAGATCAGTTCGAGAATTCGATGCACATATGCATAAATCAGGGTAGGAGTGTTCACAGCCAGTTCACGAAGGACAAGCACAGCACCCAGGCGGCTTCTATCGCCGTGGAGCCATTCGAGGGCACGCTCAACCTGAGTATCGACAAGGTCGGCCGTAAAAGTGGATGAATTCTTGGCTAGATTGCCCAGCGCCCGAGCTGCAGGGATCATGACATGAGCATCACTGTAAGGAAGCATGTAGCGCAGATAGTTGTGAAATCGATTGGCGTTTCCGTCAGGCTCCAAATCGATCAAGCGATCTATCTCGGGTTATCAGTTCTCAGGGTACATAATATACTCTTCTTTTGTGCGCGTGCAAAGGATATGTAGTGTGCAATTTTTACCAATGGCAGCAATGGCGCCGAGCTTGTCATTATTATCGCTACCATGTGCCAGTTCGGAAATGCGCTTGTTGATGTCATCCGTGAATCGTGTGAGATTTTTATCAGTGAGTTCCCGTGCTGCGGTGGCAACCTGAAGAACCCATTAGCATTCGTCACTGAATCAGGCAGTTAATAAATGCATACTGTTTCGCGTAATTCTTCGGCTGCATTTTGTCGCCGATCCTCATGTCTGCGACGATGAGAGTAACATCCATATTAATTCTCCTGCAGCAGGATTTAATTGTGCATCAATTACTTTGATTTCAGCTCGAAGAAGATCCTCGTTAGATTTTCCGGACTGTTGAGTGTCGCAACAACAACCATCTCTAGAGACTCGACGACGAAGAGAAAACGGGTATAAAGAAATGGTTAATGTGCACGGTAATAGTGGCAAATGCTCTCGATTCGACGGCCTTATTTTTCTAATAGCGAGTGAACTAGAACGAGAGAGAGAGATACTCAAGCACCACCCGACCACGAGCGTCAGTCTGGCCGGATAGTAGGGCTTATTTTCAAGTCCCGAGTGATGTTTGCTTATGGCAGGTGGATGGGTGCTGGCCATGCTCGCAAACCTTCCAGAACACCTTCCTCTTCGCCCATCGCCATTTATGACCTAGCAGAGTAATCTTTAGCTTGTGATGTTGGATTACAGACTGCTACAAAGATACAAGATCATGCGAAAAAGAGTGTGGCTTAATTAATCTTTATGTCAGTTATAAATACATTCTTGCGACAAAAGACGGTGCTTTTATTGTTCAGTTGGTTATGATATTTTAGTACATCTAGTTGTTCTCCTCGGGCTTCATGGCGGGGAAAAGCAAAACCTCCTGTAGAAAGAATAAGTTAATATCTCATCCTAATCTTTAGCACATAAACGGCAATGCGAATACAAACCTTAATGTTGTTGGAGTCGGTCAAGAACATAGTAAGACGGTCGATGCCCATACCCCAACCACCAGTGGGTGGCAAACCGTACTCAAGAGCTTGACAGAAGTTCTCATCAATGAGCTGAGCCTCGTCGTCACCGGCGTCCTTGTCCTTGGCCTGCTCGGCGAAGCGCTCACGCTGGTCAAAGGGATCGTTCAATTCGGTGTAAGCATTGCAGACCTCCTTTGTGGCAACGAAGAGCTCGAAGCGCTCACAAAGACCTCTTCGCTTACGGTCCTCCTTGGCAAGAGGAGACATCATCATCGGGTGGCCGGTGATGAACGTGGGGGAAATGCAGGTATCCTCAATATACTCACCAACAAGTTTGTCGAGCAAGCGGGCATTGGTGCGGGGAGCAGCACATTCGATGTTATTCTTTTCGCAAAGATCAGACAAGAACTTGTTGGTTTCCTGGGAGTAGAGGTCAGTGGTAGAGGGGAACTTGACGTTGAGTTTCTCCTCGAGAGTGGTAATCATGTCGACACGACGGAAAGGAGGAGTAAAATCGATATCCATAACAGGACCCTCAGGACCCTCAGGATGGTACTGGATCTTGTAGGTGCCGAACAGCTGCTTGACCAAGCCAGAAACCATCTTTTCAGTCAATTCCATCACGTCATACATATCAGCGTAGGCCCAATAGAACTCGCAGGTTGTGAACTCGGGGTTGTGGGTCATATCAATGCCTTCGTTACGGAACTGGCGTCCGATCTCATAGACACGGTCCAAACCACCGACAGTGAGCATCTTCAGGTACAGTTCAGGGGCAACACGCATAAACATGTCGAGCTTGAGGTCATTGTGGTGGGTAATGAACGGCTTGGCAGTGGCACCACCAGCAATCATGTTCATCATGGGGGTCTCGACCTCCAAAAAGCCTCGGCTGTCCAAGAAGGAACGAACATATGAGATGATCTTGGAACGAGTGATGAACTTATCGCGAACATTATGATTCATGATCAAATCAAGATAGCGCTTGCGGTAGCGAAGCTCTTGGTCCTTGAAACCATAGTGAGCCTTGGGCAACATGCGCAAGCAGGGCGAAAGGAGCTGGATCTTCTTGGGGAAAATGGAAAGCTCACCGCGCTTGGTCTTGCCGGGGTTACCGATGACACCAACGATATCACCACGGCGCAAGAGATCATGAGTTTTGTTGTAATCATCTCCCTCGTGGTCCTGGGCAGAAGCCATAATCTGGATCTTGTCACCCTCGCCATGAAGATCATAGAATCTCAATTTGGCACCTGATGCACGCTTGTTGTGGATACGACCAGCAACGCTGATAACAACATCATCCCGGCGCTCACCGATGGGGATATCCTTGTATTTTTGGATAAACTCGGAGATGGAGGTGTCGACTTGGAACTTGTGGGGATACGGATCAGGGTTCTTGTCCTGACGATGAGCAAGGATGGTCTTGCTGCGCAACTCGAAGTATTGCTGGAATGATTGGCTCGTCAATATTTTGCAATGCCCCTCCAAAAATTACAAATTATGACTCACGTTGGGGTTCAACTCTTCTTCGCCCTCCTCTGCGTTCTTTTGCTTCTCGGACTTTGCAGGAGCAGCAGCGGCCTTGGCAGCCTTGGCGGCCTCCTTCTCGCGCTGCTTTTGACGTCTCTTGAACTCGCTTTCGACAGTGGGCCATAATTAGCGCATGTCCGTAATACGTCACGAAAAAATGAACGACTTACGACTTGGAGATCATCTCACCAGTCACAGGGTCCTTCTGTAGGTTCTTGTCATTGGTGGCGGGGGCAGTCTCCGGTCCTGACATGATGCAAGTAAATGTAATCGGCGTCGAAGTTGACAGGCAGAAGAATCACACAACAAGCAAATTTTTATAAGCTCCTTTTTGTGGAAAACTCCGACCGTCTCGGTAAGGCAGAAGAGGTCCAATAAATGACTCAAGATCCGAGACACGCAACATCGTCTTACAAACAGGTTTCGATGTGCCCCCAAGCAAAGAAACTGAGAAAATCCTAATTCGGTTCATACAAAATACCTTCAGATAAAAGGAATCCATACCTTCCCCGCTTTGCCTTTAAGCTATTTTCCGTGATTAGTGACCATCTACTATGCATTTTGGATTCCTCGCATCTTGCTCAAGAATGCAAAATTATATATATTCACAAATGTTATTTCAATAAGTCTATTGTTCTGCAGAAGCCCGTAAGCTCTTAGCAACTTCGTCAACTAAATCCCATACAGTTTCTTCAGCCATGTATTCGTCATAACGCTGGCACATGGGCTTCCACTCTTCATCCACATCAGGTGGATATTGAAAATCGGGTCCAAAATTGCAAGTTACCATGCCACCCTTGAAGACGCTTACTGCGGGGTAGTATCCAAGCGTGCCATCATCCTCAATGGGCGGATCTTCTGTCCATTGTTGTGCCCTAGCTCCGTCAAAGGATTCCTCTTCCTCCATTCGCATTGGATGGCCGTCATCACCAGATTTTTTGTGCTTCCTTCGTTTCTTAGTGCGCTTGTTGCTCAGGACCGTCTCTGGCAAACGTCCAAATTCCTCATAGTCGATCAAGTCCTTGAACATGGTACCTTGGCAGATCCCATTCTTGTAAACCTTAATATAAGATCCCGGAATTAATTTGGGCTGATAATCTAGATCGCTGGGTTTATTGTACGGGTCCGCCAGTGCTTCAAGCTCTTTGCTTGGACGATAATCCTTCTCTTCGAACCACAGATGATCCTTGAAGACGATAGGGATACGTTTACGCGCAGGGCTTTTGAAAGTCCCTCGCTTTCTCGGAGGCAGATGGATGTACAAGCCAATCACGTCGCCAGTCTCGAAGGAGTCGCCAAACTTTTGTGGTCTCGAGCAAAATACCTTTTCGCCAGTCTTGTCTCGGTATCCATAGCCATAGGCATCATATCCAACAGGCGCATTAAGACAAGCTAGGTTATAATAAAATAAGCAAACCATTCATTCTATTTGGGACTGGTATTACCCTCTCGTCGTGCCCATCCAATCCGGACATGGGGCCCATCAGCAGAGTTACTGCCCTGTGCATTCTGTACAATAGCTTCCCAGTACCAGCTACCTTCTTTCACGCCTACATTCGCACGACACATCCGAAATCCCTTTTCAGTTCCTACGGTTAGTCTGTCGCTAGAGACAGACACGTAAGGACTTTTGTCACTTATGCTGATTAAGCAGCCCTGATCATCGCTGTCACTCTGCTGATAGGCGACATGGGGTAGTATGGATTTGACGCATGGGATATATTTGAATCCGAAACGATTAAAAGGGTGGTCGGTCACGGCCGATGAAGTAGGAACGCCGATTGCTAGGGCGTTCGTAGGCAAGACGGGCGAAGTGTCACGTGGCGAAGGGGTAGCCGTGGTGGGAGTTGTAGATCGACGGGAAATTTCTGTCCGTGAGATGATGGGTTTGCTATCGGCAGCGTTGGGAGGGAGTCCGGCCTCGGACAATTTGCGCTTTTCCTTCGTCACACGTGCTGTTGAGGGCTGTGCTTTGCTATTAGACTGAGAAGAGATAATAGCACATTAATGACAGGCGAAAACCTAAATTTGGTTCTTGTACCTGAGGTATACTTGGTCTGATATGCCAAAGGTTTGCATCTGCCAAACAGAAGTCAGATGCTGCTGAGCGTTGCCGTTCATCGCGGGCAACAAACGTATCCTTTGAAGAGTAGAGACAACTCCCTAAGGTAGCCCACCTATCATCGCCACCTGCATCAGTATGAGAGAGACATATCCCAAGCAGAGGTATAAAAGTCACTTGCCAAGTCGTGGTTCTTGACCGCTCAGTGCATATGCTCTTCCAGTGCTTATCGACATAAGGAACAATCTCTCTTTTATGAAAATAATATTGCTCTGGATTCCATTCAAACATGAGTGCTGCATTCTTGCTTTCAAAAACGTCACGGTCATCAGTGCCGACATGGTATAAAATTTCTTCGAGGATTAAGTTCGCGATGGTTGTAGAGCATATATCCTTCCAGCCTGCTGTCGTTCGTTCAAAACTCTCCTTTTGATCGTCCCCGCAATTACTGCATACAAATATATAATTGGTTGTGAAGAGTAGATCAGGCGGATTCGTCACAGTCGTACATTCGGCATGGAACCAGTTCCTACAGTCTGTCAATGCTGCCATGAGTTGTCACGGTGGCGATCCTCCCTTCTTTAAAATGTTCAACAAACAACGGCATTGTAGTGCGATCTCCAGCAGATTTCTGTCTTGACCACAGTAACAGTACGAATGCTCCAAATTGATGGTGTGTGTATCGTTCCAAGTCAGTGTTGATTCCTCCATATGTGAGCGGGCGAAATACAAAAAGGAAGGAATTCAGTTTTGTGCCTAATTAAATGAGCGCGACCGGCATGAGTTGCGAGAAGCAGTAGCCCAGAAGAAATTTTAATGAAGCAAAATTCCCATCTTTGAGAAGACAGCATCGTTTTCCTCTACTAAGAATAATTTTAGGCTCGAAAGAAAAGTATTATTTTGTTGATAGGAGAGATGGGACACAAACAGGAGCGAATGTTAAACTTCAGGTTGTGGGAAGGCAGAATGATGGGGACAAGCGTGGAAATATTACAGCTGCTCTAGAAATCATATTATGAGATCATCGTAGTCTTTCAAAAAAGGAGAGCCAAGTTAAATGACCCCGGATAATAATGTAGATGCTGGAATAAATAGTTCACGAAGCAATACTATTAAGATCAGCGTCCGCTTGAGAAAAGCCGCTTCAATTGCAAGCGCTACTTTCAAGCAAGGTAAGTCAATGATTCATGAAATTATATGGTGGAATTATATATGCCCCGTTGGCGTTGCGGCAGTTTCCAGACTCGATGCAAATATGACATGAGCAGACTAGGGCAGGGAAGGATAAAGCTGTTCATTTTCACACAGAAAAAATGCTAGATAGATCAATTTTGGCAGGTCATATTGCTTGTTATTTCATCATAGATACATACTGTATCTTTCGTAGTTTGTATCTCCTGCTGCAGCTGCACTGACTTTTAGTTGCCGAAGTAAAATGCAAGGAAACGCTGGCTAATATGAAGGCCGAACAAGGAAGCAATGTATAAAACGAAGAATATCGCGATCGGATAAAGAAATAGTACGGTGTGGTCGAGAAAAGGTAATGCTTGAAAATGACATTCCAATCAGAGAGGATTGTGCGCAAACAGTCTACCCAATCCTTCTCAGCACTTACCACTGTAACCAAGAAAAGTGATATATATATACCAGACTGCTGCGCAGAAGTACATCGTGTTTCCTGCAAAAAGCGAAATCCAATTACTCCGCCGCAGTAGGGGCAAAAAGAAGAACTGCAAGACATAAGTGATGAGGAAGGCTGGAAAGAAGGAGTTGCAGTGAACATCGAACGCATAACCCCACTCAACCCCCCGATCGACAGCATATGCCATCCGGTTGGACATGAGGAAACGATTTGTCACCAGCCTATGTTCATGGGCAATAACCGAACTGAGCAAGGAGTGCGTTTCTAATCATCAACCCTTTACCAGAAAAAGGAGGCCACAATAGCACCTAGCAAGAGATAATCAACAAGGATCATAAACAGTACTGTGCGGAGTGTCCCTTTTGTTCCATAACTATACGTTATTCCCCATGCAAGACCGGATACTAGACAGTGTAGACAGTGAAAATTAGTATCAGTAAACCCCTTCATTTTTTCGTCCCCGCGCTTATCCCTTCAGTACAGCTCATAATCACGGCTAGCACAATGTAGAAGCCCGGATCATCGCGTGCCCATTGATTTTTGGTTTCTAAAGGAGTTGTCAGCGACTTCATCGAATTATCTTTCAGTTCATGCTTGCGTTTATGATAGTAGATATTGCGGTAGCTTGAAAAAGGTGTAAAATGTTAATCGCAATGAGTCTTTACTGACGATCGCTTACTTACACTCGCTTTGGTGCTATTAAAAGATAACCCATTTGCCATAATGCATGCTATAATACAAAGTAACGAGAGATCAGTTGGTATACATAAGATAGTGTCGACCAGGAAGCGTGTGCAAAACGCGCAGGTGACCAAGTGTGAATGAGATCCGCTCACTTCAATATCCATCCGAGGGAATCGGAAAAAACGTCTTAATAAGCTTGGTTTAGATCTTGTTGCATTTGGATATCGAAGAGCTGGATCCCAAGGAGATGGGGCGTTGCGACCAAGTCTATTGGTGGTAGGCAACAGTGACATTGTCATTCATAGGTGCAAAGTGGAACCTCCAATTTTTTTGGGGGGAGGAGTTGCGATACTTTCGGGAGTTGAGAGCTCATGGTTACAAGAGCGACAGTTGCCATATCCCCTTTTCTCCACGATAAAAAAAACCGCACACGTAGAACTATATATGACCTTCACTTATGACCATCGGACCATTCAGGCTTTCCTGCATCATAATACCAACAACAAACTAATGAAGTCTCATGGATGTATATTTACAAGGTCTAAACAAACGGACGTTTTTCTTTTATGTAGGAGGTGAAAACAGGAAGGTAATACGATTAACAAACAGAGAATGAGGTGGAACAGATTTTAGATCTAAAGAAGATGAAAAGAAAAAGAGAGAGATTAGGCTGGTATCAAGCACAAGGCGGGAACGTCAATATTCCATGAACTTACATCATCAATCTCATACTCGAAGTCGACCTCGTCATCTTCCTCGCCGGCAAATGTATCATTCTCGTTAACCTTTGTGTTATCCGGCAGCTGTCCGTAAGTCTTAAGCTGGCGAGCTTCATCAGGGTTGTATCGTTGAATAACATCGGCCTTGTCGTCCTGGTATTCACGCAAAGAAACGAGGATAATATCGCCCTGGTTGATCCACACCTTTTTCCGCAGAGCACCACGAATATGGGCTAATCGCTTCACTCCATCAAAGCATTGAGCCTCAAGGCGGCCATTGCCAAGCATCTTGGTGACCTGGGCGTATTCTAAATGTTCATAAAGAGTTTGAGTTCATTCTGTTCCAAATGCGAAATCTCTCTTTTCTTCCTAAAGACTAAAAAAAAAAGAGGCTTACCTTGGCCCTCTTCTTTGAAGACTAATTCGCGCTTGCTAGCCTCGTTGTCGTTCTTTCCTCTTCTTCGGTTTTTACCGCCCTATAGGTGGTTGGATGAGAATCTCGCATAGCAGTAAAGACAATTAGAATCTTACTTTTCCTTTGTTCTTAGGCATAGTTGAAAGAGAGCGAACAAGGCAGGCTTACCTTAAAATTTTTTTTCTAACCTGTTCGGAATACAAAAAAATGACTTTGGGACCTTTGGAAGTCGGGCTGCTGCGGTGTTTCTTACTGCGGCAGGTCAACGAAGCTGAGCTGAAGCCAAACAGAAAAATGGGTCTTAAACTCTTTGTGATAGTCATACAGAGAGAGTAAGGGCAAATTTGGGATTTTTATTGAAGGTGGCAGTTGTAATCTATGCTGTGGGAGATGAGAGCAATAAGGGTAACTGTGGCGTATTTTCTGTGGTTCCCTGTCCTAGTGACGTATCTGACGTTTCCTTTTTCGTCAAGTGCGCTGACAGGTCTCTGTTCATACCAAAACTGTTGACTCGGTCCTGATTAAAAAGAGTCTTTAGCTGATCATCACAGAGAATATAGCGGCGGTCTGCAGGGTCCTGAAGATTCTGATCTTTGATATACTTCCACAGTTTCTTAACGATCTCAGGACGGGACATCTATATGTATAATATATGCAAGCATCATGCGCATGAATAAATCGGATTTTGCTCATCCTCATCCCGTGATCTAGGGCGACGCAGCCCGTTTTGTCTTACTAACCTCTGCATCGCCGCCTACAAAAGCCGAAAGAGCCGCACTGAGGATCAAAGGTTTGTTGAGGCCTGTGTTGCGTTTTGGTTTGGGAGGTGCGTTGGGATCCTCAACTTCCTGAACTCGCACCTTCTTCTTGGTAGACCGGGCTTTCCTTTTCATCGGGACGTGGCTTGTAGCAGCGGTTGATGACAGGTGATCCATCACCATCGACCGTTTTTTATGTCCCAAATGGTCCATAGCAAGTTGTCCGGTCGGAGAGTCATTGGTATCTAAGTGCCCGCTAGGAACAACGGGCGGAGTACTATAAAATGAGGAGTACCGATGGTGAAGATACGCATTCGGAAGGGGTGAAGCAGCTGACGAAGAAACAGGTACAGGTTGCGTATGCTGAAACGGTGATGAAGAATAATTCATCATGGGGCTCATACGACGTTCCTGTTGGTTGCTTGTGGTGAACTGCGAGTGGAAATGCTGTTGCTGATGCGGCTGGTAATATGGTGAATGCAGCTGATGGTGATAGTGTTGTTGATTGACTCGAGAATACGGCATAAAGTCTGTCGATGGTGCGCTGCTTCCAAGGAATGGTACTGCCGATGTTGCTGTGGCATTCTCGGCAATAGGGGGTGAAGCAGCAATCGGATGTGCAGGGAAGTTGCTACTAGGGCGATCGTATCCGGCGATTGGTTCGGTTTTGGACATTGTCGAAGTCGAATTGAATTGGGTGCAACTATTAAGCGACTCTTGCTTGAAATTGATCGTTTGATGATAATTAGCGATGCCTGACGGAAATGGACATGCACACATTGGTATTGTCAGATCTTCCTATTCTTCATTTCGCTATCCCACGCGCAACAGCTTCCACCATTTGGCGTATTTACCATCGATAGCAGGTGAAGGACTAAAATGTCGGCAGTCCATTTGAGCGTATGCAGTGTGACTTTGAGAGCTATTACAAGTAGGAACGTGCAGGTACAATATGACGAGCTATCGGTTGCAACGAATTTTCATATGTCCTTCTTTAGCAACTGATCTGAGGATTCGACAAAGTGTGAAAAATTGTTAAATACCTCGATTGACAGGGAATATGCGAGTGTGTGGAAGTAAAGAAAGAAAGAGAGAGAGAATCGGGGGGGAGGGCTGCAGGTCCTCTCTCTAGGTCAAAGGATTTGAGAACAAGGTTGACTAACCCCTGTGATTCTTTTCCTGCTGATTCTTGCCAGACTTGAGAATATCAATAACAGGAATCATTCATCAAGGCTCTAGGTGTTGTGCTCTGGAAGATCACTGTGAACGGAAGAACGCGGATGAAAATGATGGTCTCCGAAACTGTTACCCAAAAAAGATACTGCCAGAAATTATCACCGAAAGATAAGAGGAACTCTTTTTTGTCTATATCCTCTTTGATTTACTAACTACATGTGAAGATAAACTGTTTTCATTGCTTCTTTCTACCGGGATTGTTGTGGCGAACGGCTTACAAAGGTGTAGACTTCATTATTTTCCCCTCCCTGGCATTTCGATCTCCTCTTGCATTGCATGCTAACCTCCGTGAAACGCATCTCTCTTTATCTACTAAAGGAGAGGTTGACCATGGTCAGCCTCTCCTTTAAACCATAATACTCTGTCAAGGATTTGAGTCCTACCGTAATATATACTATGCTATACTGCACCGACGAGAAGGTATTCTTCAGATAGCATCAAAGAATTAGAATGACATGGTGCTCGGTAGCTTTCATGCATTTGGAGCACGATGATGCTCTATTATTACCCCTTCAAATACTACGAAAAACTCTAAAAGGGGTGAACTAGGGGAGGTGATCACTTTCGTTATCAGACAATGGATATGCTCGATCAATCCTCTTCAATGTTGATCATCCGCTGGAGTGAATGAACGATCCGCTTTTTTTACGATATTGCGCTATAACATACGGATAGACAAGTGATAATAGATGCATATATATATGATTATATTTTATAGATAGTGCAGGAGCTTTCAAGTAGCGAGAGATCGCTGAGGAGCAAGGAAAGTTCGCCTCCTCCGTCGTACATGATTCTAGGATGGTCATAAAGGCCAGGCTGGTGCTTACCTCACGCGATGTTGCTGCTGAGATCCAAGGTGGACAAAGTGAATTTTTTCTGGCCTGATGAATCGTGTGACAAACAGTCTGGGTTGATTCAGATCATAAGAAACAGAAATAAGAAAACTTTGTAAACCCCTGGTTACTGGTTGCCAGCAACAGCATATTGACATGGTTCTCTTCTTTCATGTGATATCTGGATGCTGGGCATCGCTGGTATCACCCCAACACATTCTCGGGTGGAGAGACAAGCAGCATCCACTTTTTCATAATCCGGTGTCTGTCATCAAGTCCGAAGTGGAGTTGCACAAAAGAACGGGCCGTCCGGGCAGAATGTGACCGTCCAGACCCAAGAATATTTTAACCACCACAGCCCAAGGAACATTCATCTTGTTTTACAGTTCTCTCTTTTCATCAGGAGTGACATCATGGCATTGATTTTCGCGGTTGCATCCTTGCTTCCGACTTTGTTCAAGTATGGAGCACTTGCTCTTGGAGTTGTCTTTGCCATTCACTTTCTTTCCCAACTGGTAAGCTGAACATCAGATGATGACGGCAAACCGCGTTTCATTAACTTATTGCGTTTCAAAGATCATTCCCAAGGATCCCCGACAGCCCCCTACTGTCTTCTCGTGGATCCCGTTTATGGGAAATGCTGTTGCCTTTGGCATGTAAGTGGTGTTGGGAGCGTTATCTGAGATAGGACCGGTAGCTGATCTTTTCTAATTCTTTTTTCAGAAACCCCATTCAATTCCTGAGAGATTGCCAGAAAAAATATGGAGATGTGTTTACTTTCAACATGGTCGGCAAGCGCGTCACGGTGTGCCTCGGTGCCGATGGCAACCAGTTCGTATTTAACTCCAAGCAGAATCTTTCCTCAGCTGCCGCGGCTTACAACCATATGACCAAGCATGTTTTTGGAGCCGAGGTGGTTTATGATGCCCCCCACAGCGTATTTATGGAACAGAAAAAGTAATATAGGTTTAGTGTGTGGAAGCCATTCAGTGTTTAGGATCTGCGAACTTACCACGAAAATCACGCGTCTAATAGGTTTATCAAGACGGGACTGAACACAGATTGTTTCCGCCGACATGTCCCCATGATCGTTGAGGAGTCGAACCAGTTCTTCGCGGATTTCAAGAAACCCACGGGTTCCTTCGACGTGTACTCTACCTTCAGCAAGCTTATCATCCTAACTGCCTCCCGTTGCCTCATGGGCAAGGAGATCCGCTCCTCTCTCCATGAAGGTGTCGCCAAGCTTTATTACGATCTCGACCAGGGCTTCCAGCCTATCAACTTTATCTTTCCTAATCTGCCTCTTCCCTCTTACCGCCGCCGCGACGAAGCTCACAAAAAAATGACTGAACTCTTTTCAACTATCGTCCAGAACCGCAGAAAAAATAACGACAATGTGAGTGAAACTTCAGAACCTTGGAAGAGACTGGCAGAACCAACTCAACTTGTTTGTTTTCTTTTGCTAGGCTAACCTTGATTTGCTTCAAGTTTTCATTGACTCGACGTACAAGGATGGCCAGCCCATCCCCGATAAGCATATTGCTGGTATAATGATTGCCACCCTTTTCGGCGGTCAGCACACTTCGGCCACCACTTCGGCATGGACCCTGCTCGAGTTAGCCAACCAACCTGAGTTGGTCAAGGCCCTGCGTCAGGAGCAGATTGACAAGCTTGGCTCGCTTAAGGCTGAGTTAACTTATGATAATATGAAGGATTTACCCTTGCTTGAGGCCACTATTCGCGAAACTCTCCGTCTTCACCCACCAATTTTCCAGATGATGCGCAGAGTTATTGCTGATAAGATTACCTTTGAAAAATACGGCTTTGAGATCCCGAAGGGTAACTATCTTTGCGCGGCTCCTGGCGTCACCCAGATTGACAAGCAATACTTTAATGAACCTGAGCGATATAATCCCTACCGCTGGATCGAGAAGACTGATCCTGTCCATCAGATGGAAGTTGGTGATGATGCTAACATCGATTACGGCTTCGGTGCTGTTGGTATCTCGTCCAAGAGTCCGTTCCTTCCCTTCGGTGCTGGCCGCCATCGCTGCATTGGTGAACAATTCGGTTATCTTCAGCTCAAGACTATCATCAGTGTTGCAATCCGCACTTTTGATTTTGAGCTCGAGGGATCTTCTCTTCCCGAACCCGACTATTCGTCCATGGTCGTTGTCCCTAAGCACCCCAGCAACCTCAAGTACACATGGAGAGAGTAAACACTACTATTCCGTCTAATCAACCTCCGCTCGAAAAAGTTTCAAACACACGTATCCCCCCCCCGTGCACTTCCCCTTTAAGTAACCTCTCTGAAGTTGTTTCTCTTCGTTTAAGTAATACAGTATCCGTTAATACTAATATAATCACATATGAAAAAGTACGAGATGTATGAAAGATATCTATAACGAGAGAGATTGGCTGACGTAGCAAGGAGACTTTCAAATGGACCGAGGGTGTGCTGTGAGCGAATACTTACAGTCCTCCGCTGTAGAGCTGTGCCTAATCAGTTCGGAAAAACGAAATGTACGCAATATTGGTCCGTGCAAATTTTATTTCCCAAATAAGTCACATACATGGTGTCGAACTGTCATATCAGTAGATCAACAAGTTTCGCGTCCATTGGATTAAAACCTGTTCGTCAACAGAAACAGTGCCTTTTTATGTGATTTAACTAGCAGTAATGATCCTGACGGACTTAACCATTAGTCTGAGAAGTCCTAGAGAAGAGAAGATAATCAGCATACCGAGTATGGCTGGTGACGGCAAAGGAAAGGAACGGAATAGCGCCCAGAAACTCACTCCTTCCACAGATCTTCAGATATGATACGATTGGTCGATATACAAACGAAGACGAATGCCAGGTTCAATAAAACATTTTAGTATTATAGTGATCATACCAGATGAGAACACGGAAGAGAGGGTCAGGTTGGGATTCATATATAAAGAGACCCAATTTCTCGACTGTCATTACTTGTCGGCGATCACTGTCGAATTAGATATAGTGGCCGATCATACCCTGATATTGTTCATTGCGGTTTTTTTACTCTGTTCACAAGCTGATATCAAATCTTCAAATGCCAAATTACATAAGGGAATGGAGTGCCATTTTGAATATAAGGAATTCCCAAGGTTCTGGAACCGTGATCTTCAGGTTGCTGTAGGACTATAGACAAATTCTCATCGCAGTATAGGAATAACCCTTTTATGCCTCTCAGTTAAAACGCGCGAGTGACCTCTGGTTCTAAATACGTTTGTTAAAGTTCCTATCAGGGTTTCTTTTCATCCTGCAATGTCCATTGTTTTGTTGAAAGAGTATATTATCGTATGTAGCTCTTTTGCTGAGGCTGAAGCACCTAAAACCCTTCCGAAACGCCAGTTTGAAAATCTGGCTATACCTTTGTCATGATAGTGTACGTCGTGTACCTGCACTTGGCTCCGCTTTTCTCATCGGAAGATCTGTATTCTTTTGCTTGAGATATGCAAAGCAGTAGGCTCAAAGCTTCCATCGCAAAGTAAACTATCAAAGTATTCTGTGTGGGAACAAACAGCCTGAAAGAAGCTCGCTTCCTCAACAGCATGGCCCTATTAATCATAAAGAAGCTGGACTCTCTTTCCGAATGTTAAATGCTTACAGAGAAGAACCCGCGAACTCAAAAAAGCTGACATAATTATAGAAGTGAATTTGCCCAGTTTATGTTACGTAGCAATTTGACTTTGTTATTTTGCGCAAAGATTCCTTGTTACTACGTGGTTTCTAAAGCTGGGTGGTATGTTGTTTTGGTTTTCAGAAAGCGTGTATGTAACTAAAAACTGATTGAAGCTGTATAAACAAACTATCTTTATCTTTGATGCGTTTTTAAATTATAGGACTTCCGGAAGTAGCGTCATCATACTACTCAACCTTTCAGTAGCCATGACGCCCGCCCTACCACTATGAATGCATGTAATTTTACCGTTCCTGTACCCCTGAGTTTGAACAACAATTAAAGGCTGGTTCCCTAGTTTCTCTCTGTAGGCAAAGTCTCTGATTGGGGCTATGGTCCGGTCTTTGCGTGGTATGTGCTGGACAAGGATCATTGATTCTACCATGACAGACAACTAGCCCAGGATTGTCGAAGAAGATAACATTGAAAGACGCGAAATCACTGCGCTGGTAAACGAGCGCAATTCCCACATCATATAACCTCAAGAAATCATTCTCTGACTAAGATCTCTGACAAAGTAACGGACATTTAACTTTCTCGAGCTGATATTCTGCAAGGTGTGCATCCAGGAAGAGCCGGATCTGGCCGCTTACCTCACCTAAGGATTTCTGTGTTTACGGGATACTATATCTCCGTACGTTTCTGGCTAGGAATGGTGAGCGATGGTGAAGTAGATACCCTATCTAGCGCGCTCGGCACTCGTCACTATCAGCTCTCGACGCTGAGTTCGCTGATGCTCAAGCATGCAATGACTGCGCATTGAAAATATTGCCCGAATCGCACATATGCAACCAATATCGTACTTATATTCGTTGAATGAATCCATCAGTTGGATATAACCCCCTCGTTGTGCATGGGAGAGATGCATCTACGAAAAGAGCATCCTTTGCAGGAATCACTGGGGAATGAAGACAATCTCGCGATTTCGCTTCGGTGAGAAAAATACTTGACGAAGGTATGTACCGGAAGAGAGGGAGAAGTATTGGACGTATGAATAGTTATGCTTTCGTAATGCACATAAGGATATTACTGGATTTACATCTATCAATATCCAGGTACCTCCTCTGATATGCTGTGGTTATCACTATACCCAAATCTGAATACGCTTTGGTATTGACATGTATCTACTACCTCTGTTACTTTCGAAAATACACATATCTGGCATAGCACATGGCCTGAAGGAGAAAGATCCCATTCCGTGCAGCTTGGATATCCATGGCCGCTATAAATCACAAAGCAGACAATCCGGATTTCATTGCTCCCTGAACATTTAGAACTCGCTGCGCTCGTACACACTGCCAGAGAAAAATATGAGTATTAGAACATGAGCTGCGTACAGTATGCTTGAAAAGGGTATCAAGAATTGCACACAAATATCTCTCTCGCTCCCTGAGAGCCCTAGTCAACCTCATCGAAATACGGTATGTAAATCACGTGCCTGCTGAGTGCAACAAACGTATGAAGTTCGTTGTACAACACATAGCGCCGCAGACAACAGCAGACATTCATCATAGCGGAAGTGAATACCCAACGATGAACAGCAGAAGACTAGACAATAAGTGTGTTTTATTGAATGTCTGATCCCACAAACTTTGACAGTTACAGTACTTGTCCTTTCGGAAAGTACAACCAGTATCGCGATGCTGTATCGGGCATTTCACTACCTCCGCTACGCCATGGTCGTACGTACATAGTACGGAGGCGCACTTGATTATAAGGTTATATGGCCTCCGTAGTGCATTTCTGCTGTTATGAAGTGAAAGAACGAAAGGTTTCGTTATTACACACACTTTCAGGAACAAACGATGTTATGAGACGCAAACGGTCTGCGAAAATCTTTCCTACTACATATGATTGCATCTATATAAGGTTTGAATATTTTGGGAACACAAGTTTCGCACAGCGGACGGGGCATAGTCACCATCTAAAAGGATTATTAAGAGAACAGAAAAGCGATACCGAGGAAAGATGGTGTAATTTGTTTAATATGGAATATTGGCTTGGATCTATATAACGAATAGCGCGTGTGAAACATCATCAAATGCTGCCAGCGTTCTACTCACCTTTTCAGTTGAGAGCACCCAGACAGTTTTCGGGTGTTGATTTCACAAAACTGTATCTGAGAAAATCTTTAAGGAGAAGCCAATTTGATTATATGCCATACTTCTTTCGCTCTTTCACCTCTTTGGCTACTAATGTCTAGGTTTAAACAGAAGAATATCTTCTACGCCTCGATAGTCATAAGTTGTACAACTACTGCAGTCCTGGTATCTGCCGGAGTTCTGCCGGGTTCCTATGGGGGAGGTACAAGATTGAAATCGAATGGAACAAAGCTATTCGGATTTTTTTAAACGGAAGAACTGCTTTCTGATGTCTCAGGCTGTGTACTCGCCTCCAAAATGATCTACTGCTATGGCGGCTCTGTCCAGCCTGATAGATACGGTGTCTATACGCCTAACTCCAATTTTTTCGGGCTGAACGTGTCTGGTCCTATAAACACGGTGGATAATGCTTCGTCATGGCAGAACCTCATAAGCCAAGGTGACCTTCGCCCAACTGCTAACATGTTTTTCGGCACAGCGGCTCTTCCCAGTGGCGATGGATTTGTGATGGCGGGTGGTCTTGGCTACAATGATGGCAACGCTCTTTCATACCCTACGATGGTGTATAATGCCACCACCGCGACGTGGACCTCTATCTCGTCCAACTTCTTAAATACGTTAGTACTATCAGTACAGTAAAGAAAAAAGAGGGAGGGAGAGAGAATATACAGGATAATAAAAATTCGTCTAACAATCTTTTAGTGCCATGAACGCCATGGCAGCGGATTACAAGAACAGAAACCAAGTTTTCATGTTTGGCGGCAGAAGGTTCAAACCGGTTCAACCGTCTACGAAAGGAATACGCTCTAACGTCTTTTCTGTTTTCTGGGTGGTTTTGATGGGATATTCTCAGTTATCAAAATACAGGATATAGAAATAGCAGCGAAACTGAAACGTATTCGACACAGGCCAAAATATTGCGATATGAATATCCAGTTGTAAGTGAGAAGCACAGAGCGACGCAGCGCGGATCAAACTAATTTAAGCATTTATGCGATGCAGTTCAGTTGGATTGTTGGGACTGAGCAGTTGCTCGCAAGTGGCATGGCTTCTGGTCGAATACGCCACTCAGCTGTCCAAGGAGCAGACGGCAAATTCTATATCATTGGTGGCGAGTATTCTCAGTTCACCGTAAATGCCTCTAACACGCCCGCCGTTCGCTATTCACTCACACCAGCGAACATGAGTGAAGTTCTTGTTTATGACATCAATACCGGATGGTCGACAGTGGCAACTAATGGGGCGCTCCCTTCGCCGAGATGGCATCATACAACGACACTCTGTAAGTACGCTGCTATGTCCGATATGTCCTTTGCTTTCACTTCAGCACTTAGCACCGACATGTAGTGCCGTCTGGAAAAATTCTTCTGTTAGGAGGATGCAGATGTAAGAGAAAAAAAAACAAGTGTTTTCTCTGTGAATTAAAAGGACTTCAGGCAGTTTTTATGTACTCAATGAGTCATATTGGTACATGGTCCCCTCAAACGACTTCATGTTCACACTGGATACGAACACAATGACTTGGATTGACCAGACAGCTGCCGTCCAGCCTGCTCCTGGAGGACCAGCAGTCTCAACACAGCAAGTCGCTCGATGCTACCATCAAAGCAAGTATATCTTACACAGAATGGTTTTTCCTCCAAAAGAAATCTTCTAACTCAATGGGATGGTTTCAATTAGGTGTGCTTGTTGGTGGAGACAGTTTATTTGTTCTCAACGGCCGCATTGATAAGGGGGAGCTTGCAGAGACGTTTTATATTCTTAATACTACTAGCTGGGTCCTTTCGAACTCTTTCCCTGGCCTCGATGAGCCCCCTACCCCATCGGGCACCAACTATCCAACGGATAACACTGGAAAAACAAATCGAACGGATCATAACGCTGCAAATCTTACCACATTATCAGGTGGTGCCATTGCAGGAATTGTCATAGGCGCTATTGCGGGGGTAAGGAGCGCTCTTACACTAACTCACACGTCTCGATCATTCTAAACATAAAACGATAGGCTGTGCTTATTTTTTGCTTTGCAGGTTTCCTCTACTGGAAACGACAGAAGAACGGCATTAACAACCCCCAAATGAAGGAGCCGAAAGAGCCTGGTAAGCTAATTCTTTCGTATCCAAAAGTTCTGGTATAACAAACGTTACGTACTATCCTCTTTTCGATTAGATTCAAAGGGCAAGAACGATCCGCCACCTGGGTATAGCAATGGTCTTCCTGGGACATTTTACAACCAGAACGTTGTCTCCGCCACGCTTAACCACGAACAACCTATCAAACCCGAGGCTTACAGCGAAACATACGTCCCAGACGCGCCGGATCAAAGATATACCCGCAATGTTGTCAAACCCGACGGCGAATAATCAAATATTTTAAAATTACTCTTCTAAAGACATATCCCATTTAAACCCCTTAGTGAACCAGGAGGAGACAAAAGCAGAGGAAAGAAATAGCAATTACTATAGTGTACTTTATCGGTATCCATATGAGAATATATGTTGTAAATACCAGGACATAACGTTAATGGAAGAAGCGTTGTCCATCAACAGTAATGCCTCATAGCCTTATGTCGTGCACTCTTTATCCTACTATGCTTTCGCAAGACTATGCGAAGGACAAGACTATTTTTCAAAATCACCCTGCGAATGTCACATATCTCTCTATACTTTGCAAAGATTTGACGTGAAATTCAGCAGCTGCGGGAATAAAAAAATTCCTACACACATTCACTGAATAAAATTGGCGGAGCAGTCACGTTAGCCTGGCCCCCTGCCTAAAAACTCTACTTGGCAAAGGGGCCCTTTCACCTTCTTACAACAGCCCGATAATATGTTTGGTTTGCGCAAGTTCAACGCCCCCGTCCTCCGTCCCGCTGCCCCCTTCATCGTCGGTGGTCTCACTGTCTTCTACCTTGTTGGCAAGATGCAGACTGCCATGATCAACTGTAAGCCACTTATCTCTCGTGTGAAATAATAAAAAATTAAATGGTCTACATTTTCAGCTGAGGAGTACAAGAATGACCCCAGAAACCCTGCCTGTAAGTAATGGGGACCGATGAATATTGGATTTACCAACTACCGAGATTCGTTAACATGTTTGTATTTGCAGTGGCTGCTGGCAAGAAGGCTCACTAAGTTGGACCTTTTGGCGCGAACGGAAGTTGTCCAAAATAAAAAATATCTCAGCATGGCTTCAATAAAACGAAACCTCATAGAAGGCTTTTTCTAAGAAAAGAAGTCTAGAGATGATAACGACTATGGATAACAAAGGAGTATAGCCGTTGAAAAAATGGGTAGTTGAGAATGAGTTTACTGAAATGAGGAAACGCCGCTTCGTTGCATCGATCGTTCTTTCCCTATATACATATGTATCGCGCGTGGAGGATGAGATCCTTGGTCTTCTCCCATGCACGCGCGCGCGTTCTCTCTCTATCGTTGAACCTCGGTATCTTGCGACTTGATGTGGAGTTTCGGCAGGCTTTGGTATAGTAATGGACAGTAATGTCTATCTCTCTATTTTGGCATTGTCTTTCGTGCGGTGCGTGGCCCTAGAAGGAAAAGCATTGGTCAACTAGGTGTACGCAAGTCCTTTGCATGCAATAAATCAGAGCCGCAGGCAGGTGCTGTGTAACGCGCACCTTTACCACATCTACATTTAATTTTATTTCTAACTTCATGGATTCCCCCGTTGTACATTATAATCGAGCAGAGTACATTGAAACGGTACGCTTTGAATGTTTGGCATAATCTTCCAGAGATGGATGATCTTACTTGCCCTTACCTAGGACACCGGCAACAAGGTTTCACGTGCGTCCGTCATTTGTGGCAGCCAGAACATTATATTGGGCGGCAAGGTCAGCCTTTATTCTAGGCGATTTTGTATGGGTTCATTCGCTCACTGACCGTTAGTGCAATCAGTAGACAATCATTCAGACGGAATGTGTCATCCGAGGTGATTTGCGGAGGACGGGTGGCGGGCACGCAGTAGTCGTGGCTATTGGGCGCTATTGCCTTCTGTCCAAAGGATCTATCATTCGGCCGCCCTACAAAACCTATAAAGGGTAAAAAGCGAATGTCGGCCACATCCACATAATAAGCATCCTCATTCCTGGGCTCTGTCATAGAATATTCAGCTATTATCCGATGAAGATTGGTGATCATGTTACGATCGGGGAAGGAAGTATCATCGAGGCAGCTACGATTGGATCCTACGTGACTATAGGAAAAAACTGCATCATCGTATGTTTGTTTAAACGCTCTACCGGATGATAAAGAGAAGATCAGATATGGTCGTTGTATTTACACCCTCTGTTTATTTTATACAGGGCCGATTTGCTATTATCAAGGATTGTTGCTGCATCACTGACAATACCGTCATTCCGCCAAATACTGTTGTTCCTTCCTTTTCCGTCTACTCGGGTTCTCCTGGTAAAAATGAACGCAAACTCGAAAAAGGTCTTCTAGCTGCTAACGTGGATTACTGAATAAGGGACTTTCCAAGACGAGCTTCCGGAATGTACACAAGAGCTCTATGAGAAAAAGACAAAGGACTACTATGCGAAGTTCACATCAAAAGAATAATTAAACAAACAACTTGCTCAATGGGTACATACAAATATTCACTGATCGTGATCGGGTCCAATTTCTTTATATTTCTCTATTCCCCATTCTTCACTCCTTTAGCAAATCCCTGACATAATACTTCATGAATATATTCTTGATTGCCCTTCTGTCGATCACTGCCACTAGGGCGTGGGCGATGCAGAGCCTTTTCATACCCAACACTTATGTCGTTGAATTCCACCCGAATTTCACAGACCTACAGATGCTTTATGACCAGCTCTCGTCGCACGAGATTGACCATCGCATTCGACACACGTTTAGTCTGATGAACGCTATATCTCTCTCCTTTAACTCTTCAGAGCATGCCTCACACTTTTTCGATCTTTCAAGATCCCATATTCGACGCACGTGGCCAGTCGTACGTTTTGCATGAAAGAGATGCCAGCCATTGAATCGCTAACTCTGGCATAAAACAGACAGCCATTGCCCGACCAAATGTTCAACTTTCTACACTTGGGAAAAGGGCAACGACAGAGGGACTCTTTGACCATTACAAGGACACGGGCGTATTGAAGCTTCGAGAGGAACTAGGGTAAATCAATTGAGGAAGAGCATAAAAAGGTGGTATGCAGCGATGATTTGAACTGACATACTTAGGTGTACAAAGATTAACGGGTCGTGATATCAAGGTTGGAATAATTGACAGCGGTATGGAGTAGAGATTTACTTAACTGCCACCAATCAGCCCAGAAAAGGGTGGGATTATTCTGACAAGAAACATTAGGCGTTGACTACACACATCCTGCATTGGGAGGCTGTTTTGGAACAGGATGCCGTATTGCCTATGGTATCGACTTAGTGGGCGACGCATACAGAGGCGATAATGATCCCGTACCCGATAATAATCCAATGGATTGCAACGGACATGGAACTCATGTCGCAGGCAAGCAACTCATCCATCATCATTTGGAGACGAGCTATCATCTTAACCGCATTCTACAGGTATTATTGGTGGCAACGACCCAGAGCACCATTTCACTGGCGTCGCTCCAGAAGGTAATGTGGTAAAATGGAGCAGCCATTGCAGTTTGCATCACCGATTAGTAACCTTAAAAAACGATAGTAACATTTGGTGTATATCGTGTTTTTGGATGCTCTGGGAGCAGCGCAGATGATGTTATCATGAAGGCCATGGAGCTAGCATTTAACGATGGGATGGATGTGATCAATTTATCCCTGGGCGATATCGGATGGCCAGACTCGCCTGCGTCCGTCCTGGCGGATGTGTTGACGTTGAAAGGCATGATAGTGTGCGCTGCGGCCGGCAATGAGGGTGAAAAGGGTATGTTTGAAGTCGGTTCGCCTTCGCTCGGGCGTCACGTTCTGTCTGTTGCATCCACAGACAACTCGGCTACGCTTGCTCATCCAATCCTGAAAGGCAACTTAAGTATCGGTTAAGTACGCGATGTCCTTCTGCGATAACCAAAATTTGGCTAACATATTCGATTCATAGGATACACAACATCATCAGGAAATCCGTTCACAGTGACAAAGGCGGAAATCGTTCCGCTATCAGATACACTGCATCTAAAAAATGATGGATGCACCCCGATAAAAACCAAGAACCTCAGCGGGAAGGTCGCTTTGATTGCGCGTGGTGGTTGTTATTTCCACCAAAAGGTATGTGCTCCGTTAAAGGGGTGTCGATCGGCTACATAGATATTCCCTAACATTGTGCTCTAAAAATATAGATGCGGAATGCTCAAGAAGCAGGTGCAATTGCTGTCCTATTCTATAATAATGCTCCCGGCCTTGTAACTCCTTCGGTTACCGATCCAACCATAAGAATAGAAAGTGGTGGAGTCTCAAGCGAGCAAGGCGAACTTTTGTTCAACTTCACAAAGGCCAATCCTGGAATTGAATATCAGTTTCCCCAAGACGATATGGTGTTTCGTATACCTACAGCAGGTTTGTACTAGGATCAGAAGTGACATGAATTAGCGATATTAAATGCTCGCCACAAGGTGCAATAAGCTCATTTAGCTCGTGGGGACTCGGTCCCGATTTAAATTTGAAGCCTGACCTTAGCGCTCCAGGTGGTCATATCTATTCAACGTACGTCTCTTTTAAGAGCTGGTCTTTGGAAATGATTCTGAAGCCCTTTCTATTAGGTATCCAATCGTTAAAGGGGGTTATGCAACTCTTAGGTATGGCTGCGATAGGGCTTATCGTCATCAATACACGCTTCTGACACATCCCTATGTGATTTAGCGGAACAAGCATGGCCAGTCCACACGTTGCTGGACTTGTTGCACTATTACAACAGGCTAAAGGAGGCAGTCAGCGAATCAACCCATTAAAACTGCGGTCATCTCTGATCAGCACCAGTTCACCTATTGAAAAGCTAGACATTCCTGGATTAGAATCTATCGCGCGACAAGGTTCCGGACTGATTGATGCATATAAAGCTATACACGCAAGCACGCTCATATCGCCAGAGCAACTTGCGCTGCGTGATGTGTCGCGTGCTGCACCAAACAACGACTATACGTTCACCATTCATAACAACGGCCGTATGGATGCTGACTACAGCATCTCCCACATATCTGCTACTACTGTCCAAGGTTATGACACAAAAATCAATATGGCTCCCTTACAAATACCCATCCAGCTCTTCGGAGAGGGCGCGGAAGCCATCATTGAGAGGATCACGCCTAGCCGACTTACGATACCTGCAAACGAAGCAGCCAATGTCACTGTGAGGATCCGTTCTCCGATCACGACAGCGCCTTCTATATACTCAGGCTACTTCCGGATTGCCAAGGACAGCAGCCCTTCCGATGTTCTCCACCTTCCTTACGCTGGCCTTTCGACAAATTTGTCTCAGCTACCTGTCCTGCATGTGAACGAAACAATGCCTTCAGTATTGTTTAATCCATACGGCATCAGTGCGACATCGCCTGCCCTGATCCGTCTACAGCTCCTCCACGCATCTCCGCTGTTGCTTGTCACAGCCGTCAGTGCTTCCAACACGTCTGAGATATACGGAATTATCCCTGGCGGATACTGGGCATTCATGGGGCGCAATGATATCAACGACGTGAGCGATGCTGTTCTTATGGCATGGTCCGGCAATATTGCCGTATCGCCCGAGCAGGCCATGGCAGATACAAATACTGCCTCAGCTGCTGGACTTTCTGTTATGAAACCCAAAATGTTCACGACTATGGAAGACGACGACGTGGATCCCGATATTGAGGGGAAAAAGGCCATGTATGCCACCCAAGGTAGACCACTCCCACCAGGGATATACAAGCTCAAGGTGATGGCACTTCATGCATTTGGGAACTACGAAAATGACGCGGATTACGATACTTGGTACTCTGATGATCTTAAAATTGCTTCGTAACCTCGTTACGGTTCACAAATCTTGTATTCACGGTTTCTTGTCATATACAACAAGCCCTTGGTCACCATGGCATCGATGCACATGAGTATTTTGTCCCGTGGCAGACGAGCGAATCTCTTATCTTCCATCACTTTCGCTATAATATAATCCTGCATTATCCCTCCTATGTTATGAATAAACCGTGTAAATGTTCTTGTTCGTATGAGTACATAAAATATTGAGTTACCATATGCGAAGTTGCCGGTAAGAATGGCTCTTGTTTCCCGTATGGTATCAAGTATACATTTTTCAAGATCCTGGTCATTAAGGAGCATAAAGAGTCCGTCTCCTCCTTCAACTTCTATGATTTCACCATCCTTATATAACAACTCAATAGCATCTTTAAACAGATAATTGATTGTTCTGTTATTAGGTTCCATCCTTCTCTATTTTCCGAAATGTTAGCTTCGTTATACCAGTGCGAATGTGTACATTCGTCGACATACGTGTGATCTAACAATCTCGCATGCCATGTCGCGCAGCCTTTTGGAACTATGCGGCATGGTTTTTGAGAATGCTTGATGAGGTACGACCGACTTGAGAAAAGATAGCATTTCTTTCGCGAAATAGATTTCGTCTTTTGTGTCCTGTGTGATACGTATGGATCTTAAGACGACCGTGCCAGGAAAAAAAAAAACACTTTTTTATCGGATTTACCTCCAATGTCGAGTCAGCAGGCTCGCAGAACCAACTCTCTTCATTCGCTTGGCGGGCCAGTTCAGCCTTAATTTCTCCCAAGTTCTCAATGACGTTTTCGGGTGGTTGAAATTCCTTGTTGTATACGGTATCCAGTAAATGTAGAGCTAATACGTCATGCATGATTTCGCGGTTTATGTCAATTTCTTCTACAATAGACCAGCCTCATGTTCATTTAGTATATGCTAACGTGGTCACATATGCGAGCCTTACGCAAGGTACGGATTGTGATCTGCCTGGTATTTCTGAAGTCGCTGACCCGGCCGCATATACAGACAGTTGCTCCAATCGACAGTGGCATATCTTTCATATTACTATGTTTCCACTGACAACATTGGATAGTATCTGTCGCATCATCGACTGGCAATTGCTGATCAGCATCCATTGACTGTGATACATTGTTGCAGCTCGATTGGATTCATAATTACTGGTATAGGTAATCATGCTGTAATTCTGCTCAATAGCTACGATGACTCCACATAACTCTGCAAATCGCACTGGTCGATGGCCATTCAATAGATAGAGATCTGAAGTGTATAACTTTAGCCACTTAGATCGCGGTGTCCTTCACCACTTGCTTACTTTTATGGCCCTCGACAGGTTGCAACTGTTTGACAGTTCTGACATGCAATTTCAGTGGTGTAAAGAAGAGCGGATCAAGACCCAAGATGGCCGGATCTGTGTTCATTTTGAATGGGATAAACAGGTACTAACAGCACACTCCATTTACAAGTGGCTTATTGTGAAAGAATCCAGTAGGATACCAACTGAGCGTACCGATTTTGAGCACAAACATGAGCGCTGTCACGTGGCGTCGTTTAGCTTTAAAGCGCTCGTGGATCTTCGCATCTCTCTTTCTGTTAATAGGCTGAACCCTACCCTTTGTAAATGACAAGCGTTATTCATGTTCCATACAGGTACGAATGGAACATCGTTTCCGACCTTAATAGCTGTTAAATCTCTTGTTTCCATAACTTGTAGTAGGAAAATGGATGTATTGTCATCCCATTTTAGATTGCACTTCCTTGAGGCTACGTGAGCAAAGCTTGGTTCTAAGTTTCTTGAAATTGCTTTTGGTGTCCTGTTTATACAATTTTTTTTATATGGGCCGGAGTCGGTATTGATTTATTTGTACCAACCACGTATCAAAGAAAGAGATGGGTGGCGAGTAAGACTAAGTAGCGGGTCAAAGTACATATTATGGGGGAGTCAAGGCAAGCTCCTTGCTGGAGCGTTGCCATAGTTTGCGAGCATGTGAAGCTACTGCAAGGAGGTTGAAAGGTCTAAACCTGAGGATGTGGCCCCAGTGTCCGCACCATATGGCCCATAGGATAGTCGAAGTTACTTGAACGTAGTGGGGCCGAAGGCATAGCAAGGATACCTAGAAGTCCAGGGTAGAAATCGCGATGGATACTGCAGTCAGATCCGGATCAGCAAAGAATATCGGGTTCCAGAAGTTCTCCCACGCGCGCCACTTTGCTGGGCAGCGGAACAGGAAGTGCTCAACAGTTTCGGTGGGATCCCCGCAGATGGAGGAGGCTGGGGATAGCATGAATGAAGGACTGATGGAGTGGAGGCGCTGTGCAGTGGGCAGGGTCCCGTGAAAGATGCGGAACCATAAGTTGCGAGTACCAGAAGTGAAGGCCAGAGCCCAGAAAAGACGCCATTGAGCACGCGAAATGGAGGATGGTTGGTCTGTGGGTGCGGGTCGTGCCAGACGACGGTAGTGCCGTGTAGGCAGGGTACTTGAGCCGAGTTCGAGCAGCAGTGGTGCTAGGAGTGCTGTGGCGTCTACCTCTCCCAGACCGGCTGGCGCAGAAACAGGGGGTGAGCAATAGACGGGCGGCTGTCCCGTCTGCACGGAACTGGGTCACAAGAATACGGTGGGCCGTGGTCTCAGACGGGGTTCTAAGACGGAGGTGGCCGAGCAGGGACTCGTAGACGAATACGTCAGCGGCGTGAAGGGCGCGCCACCCTGGCCGTCGAATGGGAGGACTCTGGGTGGTGAACCAGACAGAGTTCAGCGGTAGGATCAGGGCAGTAGCTGGGGAGATGACCACTCCGGAAAGGTATACCGGAAGACGGTCAAAGGCGCGGAAAAGACGGTGCGCCCGAGACGAGAGAGAGGTGAGTAGCCCCCGTCGGCTTCCGGGAAGAGGAAAGCGAGGCGATGATCCCCGTGCGTGGCTTGCCTCACCTTACTCCACCTTGCTCCACCTTACTTTTTCATTCTCTTCCCACACTTTTTTTTTGTTCAGTTCATCGGCATGACAACTTCAATGTTGCTGCAGAAAGTGTGTCCGTATTGTGACGAGGATGGCATTTTTGCGCGACATATTCATCGAAAGCACGAGATTTTACTTTCCAGTCGTAGTAAATCTTGTCAGTCTCCAAAAGGGTCAAAACCGTTCACTTCACTTGTTCATGAAGCTCAGGATGGCGGATCGCTTGATTTCACGAAAACCGAGTTAAGAAATCCGTTTGTCATTCATACCATCCATAAACAAGTATTGTAAAATGTGGTAAATGAGATTAACGTAACATATGGCACACATGCTATAAAGTTCTCATGTTTTTCATGAACGGTTGCAACGGTTGAGGGTCCCCCGACTGTCATGAAAAATGAATGAACCAAGCAGTACAAACTAATGATAAATGGTGCATTTGCTTGGTGTAAAATCGGTAGAAGGCATGGGCGGCAAGGAATTTAGTGTTTTGACGTTGATGCAATGGCACCTTGAGATACAAGTCGTTTTCGCGGCAACGTTTTGATATTGGATTGGACGTAATCGAATGGTAAGGTGGGGTATTTCAAAGGAACTTGACGGGTCCTTTCCAATGACATATGAAGAGTCGCAAGAGAATAGAGATCATCGAGCTATCCCAAAATGGACATGATGCTTGGCTTGTTGGATGGCAATACAATCGTAACTAATTCGACAAAGACCAACATGTTTGGTTTCCTTGTCATGATATAAAATGTGGTTGACAAAGCTGAAAAAAACATGTCAGCAGTTGTAAGCTTTCTCGCCAAACATAATGAAAATTTGGTATCTTACCGATGGTTTGAAAACAAATCACGGCGTTCCAATGGCTGGTATCTATCTATGTCTTTGCAAACAATGCCAGTCGATAAAAATCGTTCATACATGACATGTTCATTTGCAGTGTCAAGTTTAATTTCGCCAAAGCAAAACGTTGACGCATATTGATAGTGTTCGAATTTCTGCACGAAGTAATCCGGTCGCTTATTGGCGCACTCAAATCGTGTTAGGATGTTGGCACTAATAAAAAAAGTTAAAAGTGTTATTCTCATATAGCTTGATTCTTTCTTACCATTGGGCAAAATGTGAAGGGTTATGAGCAAATAAATGTTGAATTACAGGGCGATGTAACCTGCTGTAAGATGGTTTTCTGACGACAAGCAAGGGAGGTCTAGATCCTTTAGAGTAGGAATCCTGCAATAAACGTTTAATACACAACGAATAAGAACAATGATATAATCTGGAAATGATCACTTACTCCTTCAATAGCCAGCAATACGTTTCCTTCTGGTTCAGGTTTGGATTTTGCCATTGTAAGGAGGCCAATGCGAACGCCGAGTATATCTTTGATGTCATCACGATATTCCTAAATCAAAAAAAAAAGAGAGAATCAATCGTCAAAAACCGTAAAAAAGGGTCTCTTTCCATCATTTTCCAGCTCTTGTGCAAGCCGTCTTACAGTCAGTATGGCCTTGATCGCCCCGTGGTCTCTGGGTTGCAAGGCACGTCGAAAATTAAGCTCATCCAAAGCCACCCGCGTATTTCGTTGTATATGTGGATCCATGATGTGTTCTGGAATATTGTTGTAAAAGTTACGTCGCTGGATGAAGAAGATCGATGACATCGCCCTAACGATGATGAAAAAAAAGCATGTTATCAAACTGAAGAAAAAATAAACATTTGGTCATACAAAAGCTGGTGGAAGGATTGATCGAGATTGCCATATTTATGGCTCTTTTTGATGACATCGTCGCGAAATTCGTTGAACTTTCTGGTCACATTCAGATCACTAACAGTCCATTCAATGTTTGTATTATCTGCACCAAGAAAGCTATGCTGTGCGTCGCTACTAAAAGTACCAGTAGACAACAACATAGAAAATCGGAAAAGAGCGTTATGAGACGATATAATCCATAGTGACCACTTACAAAACAAGATGTCGTTTGTTAACATGTTGTTCAAGCGCTGGCTTCTCATCAAACAAATCAATGCAGGATGGGCACATCAGTTTAACTGGTACGTGTGGATACGCTTGATGCATGTAATGGTCATCAATCGTGTCTGCAACCAACCTCCTATATCGATCGTCAGCGAAGTCCATAGCTAGACATCCAAATCCCCCTTATCGTAATTACTGTCATCAGTACTTTCTTCACCATAGTCTTACGCACACACACATATATATAGCCATAGTAATATCAATAGTAAAAGATCAATCGGTTATCTTGTTTCTTCGTTTCCATATGATTCCTTCTGGTTCAACTTTTCTCTTGGCCTCTGTGCTTCTGTCCTGTCCTGTCCTGTCTTGTTGGAAAGCACCTGACACCCTTCCCGTCCTGTCAGTCCAGCTCCCAAAACATTACAATGCAAAGCCAAAGTGAACGGTTTTGACCCTTTTGGAGACTGACAAGATTTACTACGACTGGAAAGTAAAATCTCGTGCTTTCGATGAATATGTCGCGCAAAAATGCCATCTTCGTCACAATACGGACACACTTTCTGCAGCAACATTGAAATTGTCATGCCGATGAACTGAACAAAAAAAAGTGTGGGAAGAAAATGAAAAAGTAAGGTGGAGAAAGGTGGAGCAAGGTAGAGCAAAGGTGGAGGAGTAAGGCGAGGGAAAGCGGAATGCTGATGGGCTGCAGCTTGGAGTAAAGTGGAGTAAGGTGGGGAGCAAGATCTCTTTTTTCTTTTTACACTTCTGTTTTGTCAAAGCTTCATAACGTTTCTTTGTTGAGGCCTTTACTAAAACATTTAGCAGAATGAGAAACAAATCCTTTGAAATCGCTTAAATAAAGACTATCACATGCCTCGCTGATTCTGGTCATCAAGGATTCTTTTTTCCAGAAACCTATTTCTGTTAACTTTACTCTTGACAACAGACCATAGGATTCAACTCAGGAGAATACGGAGGAAGATATACATAACGGTATCCTCGGGAGTGAATATACTTTCCAATGTCGGTTGAACTATGAATAGGAGCATTATCCATGACAAGATAATGTCCCTTCATTTCGGGATACTTGTCCATTTCATCAAGAGTTGCCTCTAAAAGCTCAGATAACGCCCTGTCGCCGTTCCTATACTATAACCGTTAGTTTCATGACCAAGCTTTCTCTTTTTGATACGCTTTGGAACTCTCAAGCTAACATTAATTAAGCCGGTGGCAGATATTGCCCCCAAAATCGATGTTAAATTCGCTTTAGGCGTAGATACTGTAACTATTGCAGGCGTTCCCTTCCTTGACAAGCCATACCTCGTTTCAAATTGATATGAAAGGCTGATTCATCAAGAAAGACACAGTTTGTTGTAAAGTCCAAGTCAGTTTGCTGCCACTTTTGGATCCAATCGTACCTCTGCTGAATCTTTTCCTCGCTGTTTCTTTCCACAGGCTGGAATTGTGCCTGTTTAATGGATAAATTACACTGAGTTGTCATGAAGTTATAAACAGTACTACATGAAGCGGTGAGATCTGCAAAGTTCTGTAGTAAATGACACACTACTTCAGTTAAGACGGCAGAAGGATTCTCATCGATATAGTTTAAAACGCATTGCTCATGCTCCTCGCCAAGAATACGATGCCGACCTGTTTTTTCTTCTCAAAAAAGCTTTCAGGGTCTTCGTAATAATGTTTGACCCATCTTTGAGCTGTACGAACATGAATACATAATTGTCTCGCAGCAGTAGAAGCATTCAAGTTTTTACTGAAAAATAGATGAAAGAATCTAGTTTTCTCCTCATCAGAATAAAATGTATAGCGCCGCTTACTGCATAATTCCATATCAACATGTTCACTCTTCCTTTCAACTGCAGGTGGATGCATTGCAGGATTAGGTCTTTTTGGAGGTTTATTCGTAAGGAATTGTGTTCGAGAACTAAGCGTCTCGATAGCGAACAACTCGTCGTCAACAGCAAGATCCATGGGCTCAACTCCATGCTCATCAACAACATGCTCTTGCCCATCTTCGTAAAAAAATCGTATACTCATTCGAACTGTCTGTAAAATAAATTGTAAAAGAAAAAAAGAGAACGATAAGAGGTGTCACTCGATTCATATCCAAATGACAGCCAAGAAATTTTATTGGGTAATTACTAAGCGACAAGTAAAAATAAACGACCTTCGTCACGACTTCATTGCTGGATCAAGCGACTTCATTGTTGCATACATTACTTTTTGAAATGACTGTATTCTGTGATTTTGCCGGAAATGCGCAACTTTCACTGGTCAAATCCGCAAACTTAAATTGACCAATCATAGAACATTCCCGGCATTTCTACCATTTCTCTCTCTCCCACTACAAGCCCTTTTTGTTCCAGCTGCCAATTTCAACCAGTTTTTTTTATTCCTTTCTGACAACATAATGTCTTTTGCTGGTTATTTATTTGGCAATGTCGATGAGGAGGGAAGACTTGATACAGATCTCGATGAGGTACCTATTCATAGTTGACCGCGAAACCATTCATACTGATCTTACTTGATCGTGCAGGAATTGCGTGAATCGCTCGAGCAAGTAGATTCTGGTGTTATTTCCAAGATTTTCAATGCCGATACTTTTGGTATCGCACAGGAAGATGCTGACGACACATACGAAGATACATCAGGGGTTGGAAGCATGCCACCGCAACACCCAACCGAACACGCCTCAGACGCAATTGACTATTCGGATTTCAACGAGGTTGTACCGGACGATCAACTTTTTTCAGACAAGTACTACAAACGTGGAATGGGTGTCGTCAAGGCGACAGCACAACCATCTTCCCGGCTTCGATACGTGAGCGAAAACTATGACGACGAAGAAAATGAAGAAGAAACTCCAATGACCCAACAGGAGGAAGAGCAGCAGCCATTTACACTCTCGCTTCCATCAATACCGCCAATCGAGGAGAATAAACAGACAACATCTCAGCCAGTGGATATCAAAGAAGTATTTCCTGCTTTTGAGAAAGATAAAATTCTGAACTTTTCGGATCTCTTCATGACAAAAGTTCTTCCTTCTTCAAAACTGCTCCCAGTAAAACGAGGCAAGTCTATTTGCTGCGACACACATAAGCGTACACACGCGTACAAGAGATTAATATTTCTCAACACGCAGTGATCTTCGGTGATGGCTATGAATACGAAGCTGAGCGTGATGAACGCGATCTTTTCTCAAAAGTAGCAAAAGCTGACCGTCGACGGGCAGATAAAGCTGGAGTAAAGCGGAGACGCATAGAAGAGAGCAGAAATTTCGGCGAACTAATAAGCGAGAGCGAGAGCGCAGATAGTACAGACTCATCGGAGGACGAGGAATACAATGATGTTGTAAGTGTACTTCAATATAACACCACCCGTCTATTCCTAACACGACAGATGCTTTATGCATATCATTAGCAAGTTCCATCAGAGAGTCCAATGAAACTGGATGACGACAGGCTATATCATTCAATCGTAATTTCTCCATGGGAAAACCAGATTCAATGGGGTGACAGTGACGAAGATATTAAAGAAAGGTTAGAAACAAACAGTCAATTCCAATGAATTTCTTATTCATCGACACGTTAATAGTGATTCCCAGGAAGAAAATCAAATGGTAAGAATTGTGCTGTTAATAATATACATTAAGCAAGATAGCTAATGGATCATATGTTACAGCCTGTTACAGCAAAACATATCAATCGACAATTAGAGGAAGGCGAGTGGCTTGATGCCGTGATATGGGACAAAGAAAAACCGAATCCAGCATATCTGAAGATCGGCCTCGACCTGAACGACGTCAACATGCTCTTTGATAGCGAGGAAGTAGAAGAAGAAACATTCACAAAAGTCGAGGCGAAGCAGGTCAAGAAAGGCCGAAAACCTTTGCCAAAGCCGTTACCAAAGGTGAACATTTAAGCAGCGCGAAATTAGAGCTCCATCGCTAAATAATCGAGTTATTAGATTCCAATCATATACAGCGTCGACGATCAGCAGAACAAGTTGCCTGTCAGTCGCTTTAATTTATCTAATGATAAGTTCTACGATTCGCATTATACCGGGCGCCTTGTTCGTGTACGACAAACATTGGGCCAGCTTGTTGTGCACCATGCTCTTCCTGCACTTAAGTTGCATCCCGCATTGGTAGGTGATAACTAGATCATGTCGGAAAAAGCACATTAATGAACAACGTCTCGTCCCTAGTACAAAACTAAACTCTCTAAAGCCGAACTGCGGTCTTTCCATCGCCCTCTTATTCAGTTACCATACAATACCGATATCCATTTCTCGCGAGTTAAAGTGAGCAAGAAGAAAAAGAAAGATAAGAAGAAGGGCTACGCAGATGCCATGCGAACCACGAAGGATCTTTCTCTCAAGGATACTTCGTCTTATGTGCTTCTTGAATTTTCTGAAGAACATCCACATATCATATCCAACGTTGGCATGGGCACATTAATTATAAATTATTACCGTAAAACGGACCCCAAGGATGAACATGTGCCATCAGTAAGTAAATATATAGCAGGGTTTATGTGGCATTGTTTAATAGAATTACCTAGAGTGATATTGGTGAACCATTTGTTCTCGACATCGGAGACACGTCTCCCTTTATGAATTTTGGAAATGTTGAGCCTGGTCAAACAATTCCAGTTCTGTACAACAATTTGATTCGCGCGCCCCTTTTCCGTCATGATGTTAAGACCACCGACTTCTTATTTGTCAAGAGCACATACAAAGGTCACACAAAATTCTATATCCGTAATATCCCTGCAATCTTCCTTGTCGGCCAGACATATCCAGTCCAAGAAGTTCCCGGTCCTCATTCACGGAAAGTGACCACGACTATCAAGAACAGGCTCCAGGTGGCTGCATATCGTCTGATAAAAAAGAGCCCACTTCATCGGCTCAAGATGAGCAGACTTGCACAGAAATTTCCGGAATATTCAGACATTCAGATCCGCCAGCGCCTCAAGGAGTTCTTGGAATTTCATCGACGGAGCAAAGATGGAGGTGGAGGCTACTGGAAGACTAAGGGGGACAGTGAACCGCCAACAGAAGAAGAACTTCGCAAGATGGTTACCCCAGAGATGGTGTGCTTATACGAAAGTATGCTTGTTGGTGAACGCCATCTGCAAGATCTTGGTTATGGAGACGTCGAGGATATTGACGAGAATGGTGAGGGAGATTCGAAGCTTGAAGTGGAGCAGCAGCTGGCTCCATGGTTCGCGACACGCAACTTCATCAATGCGACACAAGGAAAGGCCATGCTGAAACTGTATGGTGCTGGCGATCCTACAGGGAGGGGCGAGGGTTTCAGCTTCATTCGCGTGTCGATGAAGGATATCTTCCTAAGAGCAGGCGAATCTGCGGAAGAGAAACTGGGTAAGTGAAAGCTGGGAAGAATCCTTAGGGGTGGGTACCTAAGATAACCGGTTGTTGGATAGCCCAAATCGAGGCTCGCCCGAAGAGCGCCCATCGATACAATGTTGCTGAGCAGCAGCAAATTTATAAAGAAGAGGTATAGTGCACCAGTATAAGGTTTCTCATTTTATTAACCTGGAGCGGGAAATAGATTGCGCGGATTTGGAAAGCTCAGTGGGAGGCTCTGTCGACAAAGGTAGAACCTGAGCTGTCTGATCATGAAGCCGATAACGACAACGATGAAGGGTCCCATATTGGCAGTCCAATGGTAAAGCTGATTATGCACATGCAGTCGAGCATTCCTTTAATTATGTTGGTAAACTAGCCCGCGTCTCCTTCGCCATACGGCCGACGATACGAACGCGCGCAGTCTGAGAATTATGATGATGACGATATCTCTGTGACGGGTAGCATTAGCTCCAGGAGTAATTTCCAGCTGAACAATGCAAACAAATATCTTGTCATCCGCCGACTTATCCGGCAACCGAATGGGGAGAAGACATGGCAACAAGAGGTTGTGCGCGACCCAGTGGTCATCAAGTCTTATCTCCGTCAACGTCAAATGATCGAAGAGGAAGCTACAAGGTTTGATGTCACTGGAGGAAACGGGGTGACAATTTCGAACTAACAGTGCTTCTTGTCATTTCTTCTTTTTTTATTACAGCGCAGAGACTCTCGAACCGACGGATGATGAAGAGAAGAACGCACGAATGAAGAAACGAATCCAGGACCAACTTGCCAAATTGAAGCGTAACGCCGAAAGGCGTCGACAGCGCCAATTGGCCAAGCAGGCTGCCTTGGCAGAAAACCCTGTTCTTGGATTGATCCGCGGCGGCAAGCGGGAGGGTGCTATGCGTCGCTGCGGAAACTGCGGCCAGCTTGGGCATATGAAGACCAATAAGAACTGTCCGATGTTTTACATTGTAAATGGACCGAACGGAACCGGTAGTGCGCCTACCCCACAATCAGGGCAGAACACACCCAGTGCCACCTCACCGCCCCCATCCACACCTGATGCTGTAAATAAGAATAGACTCATGCCTTCACTACCTGTAACATCTCCGTAAATAGCTCTTAATAGCGTCTTAAAACATACACTATTTTCCAAATGATTACAAAAATAAAATCATGTTGTGCCCAGAATATGCTTGGCAAATCCATCTCGTCCTTTTGACTCTTTCTCTTTTATACACTTCTACATTCTCAAAGAGCAATCTACGTATTTCTATATGAAAACGGTCAAGGTCATGTTGTTGATGAAGAAATCTACTCTCTGCAATGCGTTCGTTCTCGCACTAGACATTTGCGTAGCATAACTTGCAAAGATAACTACCGCACACATTCCCAAGCAAAAGCATACAGACATTCGCATGAAAGAAGCGGGGATCAAGCGCAATTTCACAGCGTCCACTAACCAAGGCAAGGTCAGATTTTTCAAACGGATGTTTGAGAAACCCTTGAGTGCATCAGCTGCTAGGAATCCATGTTCGTTCAGCCCAGTGATGGGCAGTACAGTACGAGAAAGACCCTGACAGCATCTTTAAGGATTTTATAGCGAGGGGTTGTTCGCGTATTTTCAATGAAGAGCATAAGGACGATTATTTTAGAATGTGTTGATGAGAATCCATCCATTTTGCTAGAGCAGCTGATGGAACAACTGCTTCAAAGATTTGAGGGTCTCAAAGTTCTAAAACGACGCCTCATTGAGATATGAAAAACCAATGCAACCTGCATTGAAAATGGCTCGGTTTCAGCCTGTAGACAGAAATAGCGCTGCGAAGATTCAAGGGGTTCTTGATAAGCTGCGCCAAAGGGATATGACTGACATTGACTTTAGAAAAAACCACCTTTTTCTTGATGAGTCTGGATTTCATATTAATGTTAAACGCAGCATGACATGGTCCAAGAAAGGGTCTCCTGCAGTGGTCACAATACAAAAGACAACCACAATCTTGGGAACAATCTCAGCATCAGGGATCATTAATGTAGCTTGAGACTTCCGCAGCCACGAAACAAGAAAAGAAAGAGGTCAGACCCATCTGAAGTTGCGAGCAGAGGAACTGTAACTGGACATAATCTCAGCTTCTTTAAGGTTACGATGGACGAGATGGATAAATATGAACATATGGAGGGCCATTATTTGGTAATGGGTGAAACACCTGTCCATAAGGCTGACGATATCGATGTGCTTACCTTCCACCCTACTCACCTGAACTCAATCCGATTGCGCAGTTTTGGTCAGTTGACGAGCAACGTAAAAGGCAATAGGTTCCCCTTGTTCCAATCTGCACTCTTTTAATACTCCATTTCCTGTGTAGATAATGATATCCGCCTAACTCAAGTACTTCGAGAGGAGAGGATATGGGCTTTGGGTGGACCGTGGTTTGGCTGCACCCACGCAGGCTCTCACCATGGCTTTGTCGAAGTGCTTTTGTCTCCATCTGCTTCCTCCGTCGCTTCACCCTGATGCTTCTGCCGCTGGTGTTATCGTTGGTCCATCGTCGTCCCTCCTCGTTCCTTTCCCTGACCCTTCTGTCGCCGACGCTTAACAGCTCCGGCTCCTTCCTTTCCTCCCTGTTCCACATTGGTATCGCAATGGTACACCTAATTACCTTCGGGGTACATTGAAGAGTAAGCGGGCTGGTATTCTCTGTTGACTAAAGGGTATGCGGCCTTCCTATGCATGCGACATTGATAATATATTCTGCATATACAACGCTGAGAGCAAATGGAAGATTAAGATAACCGTTGTCTGCAGGTATCAAGGCTCCGTTTGAAAAACCTGGATAGTCTTTTTTTTTTGACAAACTTTCGCCGTCTAATCTTGGCTATTCGAGCAACCTACGGTAAATGGAAACCTCTAATCCAAGAAGGAGCGTCTTTGTAGGAAGTGTGAACGACCTTGTACGTTTTTGACTTGAGTGATTGGTTTATAGTTTTCAGCTTTAATAGCCAGGCGAGGCTCGCGATCTGCATTCTTATACCGCGGTCTTTCTAGAAGATACATAAGTTGTATACAATGACAAGGCTATTCATTTTTTTCGAAGAACAATGATTCCTCTTTCCTACCATGAACTACGGAGAAGCTATTATCGGAAAAGTACCGTCACATGCATCAACGTTTGTTTAGTGTCGAAGCTGACGAATCCGAAAATCCATCGTAAGCAAAAGGATATATAAGCATGGAGATTATTCATAAGCCTTACGCATGCTACGTGCCTCGTTGACATGGAAGCGATGTCCGAAGCGCATGTCACTCGGCTATCACATGCATCAAAAGAGAGAGAAGACAGCCTAGAAGTGAACCACACTCATGCTGTATATTCTTGCGAATATTGGCTGGACAAGATCAAACCTCGGTGATCACGGCATAGATGTATCGTCATCCGTTTGGCTGCATTAGAAAGACTGCTTGCATAGCGTGGACCCCTATCTGGATAGAATAAGCAGAATTTAACCACGTGTTATCTAATTCATAGGCTTATCAAGGTCTAGTAGCGTTTGCATGGCCCATTAAAAGTTTTAGCTAGCTTCGTAAACCTTATAGTCACAGGTCAGAGAACTGACCAGGTTCACAAAGGGCGGCAGAGGACAAGAGAAAAAGAGGGACTTGTGTCACATGAAAAGAGTAACAGATGAGATTTTGATGGAGTAAAACCGTGAAGGAAAAAGACCATCGAGAGGTCCGTTGCAAAGCAACACATAGCCTCTCACAAATTTGATTTGTCGGTCACACTGACTCACTGCAAGATCAAATTAAAAGGAAAAAAAAAGATCCTCAGCTCGTCTTTGCATAGTTTCAACCTATGGCTACCATTCCCGAACCACCTAAAGAAGTCGGCGCGGCCATTCCTGCCCACACGCCACATGCCGTCTCAGTCATGTTCCCCAAATGGCAGGACAACATTTATTATGAGGAAGGCGATCCCATTGTCG
Organism: Dichotomocladium elegans; assembly: GCA_025716815.1. Taxonomy (NCBI): domain Eukaryota; kingdom Fungi; phylum Mucoromycota; class Mucoromycetes; order Mucorales; family Lichtheimiaceae; genus Dichotomocladium; species Dichotomocladium elegans. The sequence goes on from JAIXMN010000005.1 coordinate 1,435,398, forward strand.
TGAACAAAATGCAATGCGGCTACCCTCGTTTCTTTATTCACCCGTGCATCAAGAAAGCAAGTCTTTTTTCTTCTTGTTTGCTTTTTCTTTCTTTCGAGTACACTTTCCTCTCTGTCGGTGGCGCTGACCTGTTATCAATAGCTGACCGAACGAATTCTTGCAAGCCTCGGCAAAGACGGCGAGGCGGGGATGCCATTTCCTTCTCGTAAAGTTGCGATTGGCTGCCGTGAATTCCTGAAGCGTTATCACCCGGAGTCTCAGGGCGCTGTTCGTATCGTGGAGCTCAAGTACGGATCAGAGGAAAGGCCCATGCCGGTGTACGCAGTGATCTTTCCGCGGGATGCGTTCAGCGTGGCTAAACAATATTGGCAGCATTCCGGTCTCATCCTCTCATCGCGCATGGCAGAAAAATGCCTCGGAGCTTTGCAGGCGAACAGCATCGCTCCGAGCTCACCTGGTCCAAAGAAGGAACGCCATTCACGATACTCCAAGGCGGGGATGCGCGGGAAATCAAATGCGGAGGAGGAAGAGCCTAGTGACCATGCATCTTACGTCGAAGAACGCTATGGTCGCAATCTCCCGATTGAGTTTGCAAATCATGCCAAGGTTGCTCTTCGCCGCCGTATCGCGGGTATAGTGTCTGAAAATGAAGAGGGAGGAGAGCAGCTGGATCGGTTTTCAAAGGCGACTGCCTCGGAGCTTGACACGCAGCGCAGCATGGAGGGCTTTCGCGGCATGAAAGGGCTGTCGGAGGATGACGTCTATCTTTATCCATCCGGTATGAGTTCCATCTTTTGCGCACATCAGGTGGCAATGGCTGTTGGAGATGCATCCCGTAAAAGCGTGTGCTTCGGGTAAGGGAACTAACTGTCAGGCGAAAATACCGAGAGGTCGCGGATAAACGTGAGTATATTAAATTTAAGCCTCGTAGGTTTCCTTATACGGATACTCTCAAAATCCTTCAGAAGTTTGGCGCTGGTTGCTGTTTTTATGGGCTTGGCGAGGATAAGAATATCGACGAGCTGGAAGAATTGCTGAAGGGCGGTGAACGCATCCTTGCGCTCTTCTGCGAGACTCCTTCCAACCCTTTGCTCAAGACCCCTGACTTGCCTAGACTGCGCAAGCTGGCGGATGAATACGACTTCATGATCGTGGTAGATGAGACGATCGGTAACATGTGCAATATTAGCGTACTCCCATTTGCAGATATGGTAGTAAGTAGCCTGACAAAGCTATTCTCTGGCGACTGCAACGTGATGGGCGGAAGGTAACTCGGTGTTCCAATTTCTTATCAACATCGGCCCGGTATTAATTGTTTTCTCAGCATGGTTTTGAATCCCAAGGCCAAACGCTACAGCGCAATCAAGGGTTATTTGAGCGCCGAATATGAGGACTTATTATGGTGCGAGGATGGCCTGTTCCTGGAACGGAACTCAAGAAATTTCAAGAAACGATCGGCTCAAATCAATCAGACGGCGGAAGCGTTGTGCGATTATTTATCGACACATCCGCTAGGTATGATTCAGGATATATCAAATGCCTATCGGCTTCATTCACAGCTAATCGTTACTGTTCATCGGGCAGTGAGCAAGGTGTTCTATCCTAAGTTTACAACTCGCGAGCATTATGAGGCTGTCAAGAATCCCTCAGGAGGTTATGGGGGCCTGTTTTCTGTGATCTTCAAGAGCGAACAAGTAGCAAAACAGTTTTATGACAACCTTGATACGGCCAAGGGGCCGTCACTCGGTACCAATTTTACCTTGGTTAGCCCATATACCATCCTTGCCCACTATACAGAACTGGACTGGGCTGCGAGCTTTGGTGTCTCGCCATACCTTGTCCGCGTTAGCGTGGGGTTGGAGGAACGTGAACGGCTACTAAAATCATTTGAGCAGGCTCTCAGCAGCGTAACTGTTTAATCCCATAGAATACGTACAGTTATTTCCACCCGAAAAATTTCAAACACCTCTTCTACATTGAGCTCGGGTCCCCTTAAGAACCCGCTGCTTATGATATCATTTGATCACTCCGACCCCCTCTGCCACTTCTGCCATCTTTCTGGGTTCGAATGTTGAAACAATTTATCGATTAGCAAAAAAAGAGAAATTGGGTATAAATACGTCGGTGATTGTGAACGGAATATAGAGACGCAAATACCATGGATGCTATTGCAAGGAGCTTTGAATCATTATTTATCAGCGCATTCAACGTCAAGAAAGAGATACCAACGCTTTCAAGACTATCTCTACCAGCATCCCCAATCTCCAACTCTCTTGCCAGTAGTCGAAGTACTTCTGTCCTTAGCTCCTTGTCCCTCGAAGGTAGCTAGCTCTCGTGAAAGTTTGTTCAAAAAAGGCTTGGTTTGTAACAATGGAGTCCTATTTCCATAGATCTGACCGTTACCCCAGCTATTGAACCGAGTCCGATCTGCAAGTCTACCCACCCACTCGATACCTACACGATTCTCCAGACGCTTGGCACTGGCTGCATTGGTCGCGTCCATCTCGCGCAAAGCCGGATCAACAATCAATATTATGCCATCAAGGCCCTTAGCAAATATGATGTTGTACGATTACGTCAGACAGAACATGTCAACAATGAACGCTCTATTCTGAGCAATGTCTCTCATCCTTTCACAGTCAACCTTATCGATACCTTCCAAAATGATACCCACCTCTTTTTGGTGATGGATTACGCCCAAGGCGGCGAGATGTTCCGTCTCCTGCGACAACAGAAGCGGTTTAGCGAGTCTGCAGCACGATTCTATGCAATGGAAATGATCCTTGCACTTGAGTACCTCCATGAACGCAATATTGCCTACCGAGATATCAAACCTGAAAATATCCTGCTGGACCATGAGGGCCATGTGAAGCTTGTCGACTTTGGCTTCGCGAAGAAGATCGATACGACCACATACACCGTATGCGGTACGCCACAATATTTTGCGCCTGAGATTATCAAGTCCAACGGATACAGTATGGCAGTCGATTGGTGGGGCATGGGCGTTCTTATCTACGAGATGATTGTCGGCCGGCCGCCGTTCATGGAACAGGATCCCGTTGCTCTGTATGAGAAGATCTTGAACTGTCACGTGACCTGGCCAGAGGACATCAGTTCGGATGCCAGAGATCTTATCGAGGGCCTTCTGAATCCAGAACCGACCATGCGCTATGGCCACACAGGTGACATTAAAACCCACTCATTCTTTGGAAATTGCGACTTTAATGACATCCTGGAGCGTAAGATCGAACCTCCCTTCAAACCTTCCTTGAATGGACCGGCTGACTCGGCCTGCTTTGCGCGTTACGACGAGCCTGCCATCCCCTATGATCTTTGTCAGTCTGCAGACCCATACCGGTCCCATTTTCCAGACTTCTAAAGAGAACACACTCGCTTTGTAAATATCTCTCTCTAGTCCTGCATCTGTAGATATTACCAGATAGAAGAAACACTTTCTTAGAGGCGTTGCATGTACAAATATAAACAAATACCGCGAACAACACCGCAATATTCGATAAGATTTATATTCAAAGCAAGGACGCTAAACAGCCTCATAACAGAAAGAACAGACCGTTTCTTGTAAAGGAAGACAAGGTGGTGAAGAGACATAGAGAGAAAGGAGGGCAACTTTTGCGCGTATGGTGCGGGTGAGGAGCACTTTTTTTTTGCCTCACATCAGAAGCGAAGCACACACTCAATGTAAACAGACATGCTGAACATCATAACAACGGAGACACTTTTGTTTGAAGATACCTCGTTAGGATTGCATGAGATAACGTATGCGTCCTGTTAATGCCGAAGTATAGCAGCGGATCCGGACTGCTCACCCGCTACGTCCGCATTGGCAAAATTCAACGTTTCGTGGGTGTGCTATGGGCGAGATAGACAGAGGGAGACGGATTGTAAAGATGAGCCAAAATAAAAAAGGCTTAGCGTATCAATGCATCCATGTTTGGGTTGGTCTGGGAACGAGCGTTCTTCATTCCCGCTCGTATTGCTTCCTTTCTCCCTTTTCCTTTTTTTTTTTTAACTAATCCGCCCCTAAGCTAATGTCGTTAATCTATGCGGTCGTTGCTCATGAAGCCGTTATCCTGGCTGAACATTCTAACAGCAGCGGGAACTTTGGTCAAGGTAGTTCGTTGCGCCTGAATGGGTTTGGAAACATTGTAACACCGATGCATAGTGACCCAGGCGATCCTCGAAAAGATACCCCCCAACAATTCCAAATTGACCTACGTCTACGACAGGTAATGCAAAAAAGAGAAAAGCGGGTGTGTATTGAATCAACATTGATGCCATCACTCTTAGTTACTTGTTCCATTACATTTGCGAAGATGGCATCACATACATGTGCATGGGCGATAATGCTTTTGGTCGACGAATCCCCTTCGCCTTTCTGCAGGACATTAAGGAAAAATTCTTGAACACCTATGGCAAGGAGCGAGCCATCCACTCACCCCCATACGGCCTGAATGAATTCTCTCGCGTGTTGGCGAAACAAATGGTTAGCAAATGGATATCCACTCTTTTTAGGTGCAAGTTTGTATTCTGATTACGATTGAACAGGAATACTTTTCTACAAACCCTGGATCCGACAGGCTGAGGCAGGTCCATGGCGAGATTGAGGCCGTGAAGGACGTGATGATTACAAACATTGGTAAAAGATGCAGTGGCTCGATGAAATTTGCCACGGCTGGCTTTCTTACTGGCACACGCTCTTTTCCTTTTGTTAGAACGTGTCCTTGAACGTGGTGAGCGCATTGAGCTCCTTGTGGATAAAACCGACAATTTGAACTCCCAGGCATTTGCTTTCAAGAAACGTAGTACTCAGCTAAAGGTAGAGGCTGGTTAAAAAATCGTGTTGTCGGTCTGAGTCATTCGTAGCACTGATGATGGGTATTAGCGGGCTATGTGGTGGAAGAATACGAAGCTGATGATCATGATCGCCGTTTTATTATTCGTGAGTAAAACAACATGCGAGAGAATTATCTAAACTTACATATTTTCATAGCTCATTGCATACTTCATTGCTGCATCAGTATGCGGCTTTCCCGGTAAGTCCGCCTCCAAGCTAAAGAAGCGCATATATAACATTTTTTAATTGATGGTCGCATCTGTTAGCATTTGGCGACTGTCGGGCCTGAGGAGGATATAAAAAAAAAATAAAACAGAAGAGAGGTAGTGCTTTATACATATCATCAAGGCGAGGGAGACTATTGTACTGTACTTTATTTCAAATAATAACAACAGAAAATACTAGCCCTTCTCCATACTCTTTCCATCTGCAATGGAGACGATTCAGTACATTGAGAGATATCCTCATGCTTGGAATAACCAGATTGGAGAGAGGACACTTTCTCATGAACAACATGATACACTATTCCAGTGCAGTAACATATTTTGTCAGCATGACCATTCTCCCGTTCCTAAAGATCGATTGCCCATTTCAAAATGTTGAATTTAAGACATGATTTTAAGAAATTCCGAATAAATAAAACTCTAAGCAAGATGTCCTTATGTAGAAGGGTCACCCTGTTGTTGATCTTGTTCCTTTGCTTTCTTCTCTTGCTCGGCTGCAGCACGATCAAGGTCTATTCTCTCTTTTGCTCTGACAACCTTAGACTGCAGATAGAAAGAACCGCCTTTCGCCGTTTCATTTGCAGAAAACAAATGTTCGTAGTTCTATAATTTATATTTGATAACAGAAGAAGCAATTAGGGCCCAACCATATTTAACATCCTCGCAACATCACCTTTTGGATTTTCTCCACGTTTGCGTCTTTGGTAACATTTAAAATATTACAAGCTTCGTCGAGAGACATACCCGTCCTGCGCGTTAGCGCATCCACAGCACCTTCCTTGCCGGATGCGGCACCACCTCCACTGCCTCCACGCGCAGCATCTAATTATGCACGATCTTATTAAGGCTGCTGCTCGACTGGATTGTGTTTTAGTGATACGCTTACTTGCTGCCGCTTGTTTATAAGCAGCGACGAATGCACGACCCACGATCGTACCCACGGAAACAAGTAATTGTGCAATCAGTCGTCCAGACTATTTGTCGAAGTGAGTATAATGTACTGGTTCAAATGCAATATATTGTTGATTACCATTCAAATGGTGACATGCAATGGGAAATAGGAAATATTAAGCAGGAAAGGCGAATCATGCATATTTTATTTTTTGAAATGTCCGCACACCAACCTTCCCCTTTCCCCTTTCCCCTTTCAGCACTTGTGTCTGATTGAAAGAATTCTCGCTGCGGTTGCACCTTTCTGCCCCATGATTACGGTCACTGACAAAGGGAGTGTTATCATTAGCTACAGAAAACGCGTAGGACGGTAAGGAATGATAAAACTATTTTTACGGTAGCATCCTTACCAGTTTTTAGAAGTATGCATTATTTCATGTCTCATTCCAACAAATTTTACAGTATCCAACGCAGCATAGTCTGAAAATAACGCTACAGCTAACTTATGACATATCAATGCAAATTGAATTTTACAGTATTACAGCAGCCTCCCGTTATGGCGACATCTTGGTTCAAGTCTAATAGTATTGTTCTAATAAACTGACAGCCTACAAAGCCGATTCCGAACTACGAATGTATCTGCGAGCACTTTTTTTTTATATTACTTAATTTTTATTTGATGACGGATCTTCCACAACGGACGATACACCACCTGATAGGACATACTCACTCGCCAGTAGAGACGACAGCAAACCAATTGTCAGCCGAATATGCCTGATATTGAAGACGAGGATGATCTTTTCCCCTGAATTTTTTTTATGATTGTTTAAATGTTTCAAGGTACATAGATCTTATGCGTATCACTAGTATTTGTTAATCCAAAACATTGCTATATACATCGATGAAGGTACTATTGAAGATTTATGGCTGAATAGTAGACAAAAGGCTCTAGTTCACCAAAACGTCACCGCCAATCGTTGCCAGGTAAAAGTCATGAATTTTATTTAGGCCCAGCCTGTCTGTTTGTTTTAGCAATTTCCCTCTTTTTTTTTCATCTATTACTGCAAACCATGTTCCGTGCTATCGCTACCCGTGCCCAAACCGGCGTTCGTGTCTTGGGCCGTCGCAATGCGTCGACAAATGTCTCTGTTCAGAACTTGGAGGCTCGCTGGAAGACATTGTCAAGTGCCGAGCAGAACACAATCGCCAAACAGCTTGAGGAGGTTCAAAAGGGCGACTGGAAGGTGCTTTCGACGGAGGAAAAGAAAGCTGCGTGTAAGTGACGAGTGTGCAAATGAAAATGGATACTATGCGTTCCAGAGGCGAGTTTATCCTAACGATGAAACGTCCATAAGATTACATTGCCTTTGGTCCCCATGGTCCCCGCGAGCCCTTCACCAAGCCTGGCCACACTGGCAAGGTTGTGGGTGGTGTCACTGCCGTCTTGGCCGCCTCTGCTGCCTTGTTCTATGTCATTCGTGTGAACGGTACATTCTAGAGAGTAATAGGAAACTCTGGCTGCGCATATTAATATCTATGTTATTGCAGGTTCCGAGAAGCCCAAGACCTTTGAAAAGGAATGGCAAGAGGCCACCAATGAATACCTCAAGAGCCAGAACTCCAACCCCATCTCCGGTATCTCTTCCGAAGGATACAAGGGCAAGGGTTATCTCGATTGTTAAACGTCTGTTGATGCCTCGTCCCAACTCTTGTTTTGATTTTTCTGTACACATAATGCAGTTTAGAGCTGTCTGTCATCTGCTTCTTCTAAATCAAGAAGTGTCTATAGATTTTAGAATGTTAATATAAACGCGCCCCTTTGCCATTTAACAAACTTGACTTGACTACCTTAGCCTTGAAAACTCCCTCAATTTATGACAGCAACGTCTGCATTTTTATATCTGGCACTTCACATAACTGACAGGCACGTGGCAAAAAAAAAAGGGGGACGAGAAGGATACAAACATGATAGACCGACTGCTTTTTTTGGATTCGCTTTGATTTTCTCTCTTCCACAAAGCCTGCAACCTCTTTTTTCTTTTTATTTTATATACCGAACCAAATGGCATCACAGCAGCAGACCGTCAACCTCACGGACCTCGACCTTCCTTCGCTTCAGCAGGTCAAGGCGCAACTCGAGGAGGTATGATAACATTGAATCCTGTACCATTCACGTCGGGTAGCTTGAATTGACGCGCTAAATCAGGAACTTTCTCATCTCACCCAATCCTTTGGTAAATTGCGAGGCGCTCAATCCCGTTTCGCTGATTGCGCCGATAGCGTCGAGGCCATCAAGGGGGAAAAGGCTGATGGTATGCTAAGCGAATTTCAAAAAGCCGAAGTTACTGACCGGAATCCAATAGACAAAACGATCTTGGTGCCGCTTACCTCATCTATATCCTTTTTTAATCGTCCAATTACCCTCTCTTCATGAAGATGACCATCTTATTTGTCCTTAACTCTAGCGTTGAATCAAATACCTCTATGTTCCTGGCAAATTAAGCAATGTCGAAAAAGTTATTGTGGATATTGGTACAGGCTATTTTGTCGAGAAGGTAATTGGAACAAACAAGAAGACATGTTTATTCCCGCAGTGGCCAAGAACTGGTTGTTGGATATGTAGACTTTGGATGGAGCCACGAAGTTCTACAAAGAAAAGGAAGTGTATGTCAAGAAGAATCTCGAGAAACTACAAGAAACGATCAATGGCAAGCAGAGCAGCTTGCGCGGTAAGTCGAATCGAGCCGCTTTCTATGCAGCGCCTAGGTCTCTAAATACTTTTACCATATTGTAGCCATTGTCAATGTAATGCAAGACAAAATACAACAACAACAACAAGAAGCGGGAGCCAGCAAATAATGAGAAGGCGAAATAAAGGAAAAATAATAAGTAGATGTTGCTTTTGCGTGATGCTGCGTATCATTTTCATTTAAGAGGGATGGCTGGGACGCAAATTCGGGCCAGACCCGTCGCTGTTTAAGTCCTCTCTTTCTTTCCCTTCTCCCTTTCTGTCTCTTCCTTTCTAATGAACACGCAGACAAATATGGAGAAGAGTCCAGAACACACGATCAGTCAATCCGCAGAAGATGTGAATCAAACTACCGAAAGCGATTTGACGAACAATCCAAAAGAGAAAGCAAAAGTTACCGATGTTAAGGAAAAGAAAAAAAAGTCAAGAAAGAAGAATTCGAAACGGACCCGAAAAACAGCAAAAACAAAGATTATTGTGAGACGACTCCCCCCCAATCTTCCGGAAGACGTCTTCATGAACGCGGTGAAGAGATGGACCAGCGATGATGTCGTGGATTATCGGTTTTACGTTCCAGGAAAGCTCACTCAGAGGTAAAGCTGATCGTACATGTCGAATAACACGACTGTTTTTTTGCTCATGTCGCATATTCCCAGTAAAGGGAAAGAAAACATCTTCTCGCGCGCGTATTTTCATATGAAAAGCGTAGAAGCGGTTGTTGCATTTCATCAAGGTTTTGATGGACATATCTTCATCGATAACAAGGGTATACAGAGAAATATAGGGCACTTCGAGAGTTTAAGTGCTGATAGTGAACGGAATTATAAGGCACAGAGCACAGGGCAGTCGTGGAATTTGCACCCTTTCAGAAACTCCCAAAGGAGGCCAAGAACCCTGATGCTCGTCAAGGCACAATTGATGAGGGTAAGTATAGAAACAAATAAAACAGTAGCCATCCTGAATGAAGTAACCAACCAGAAATGCGCCAATAGATAAAGATTACCTGGAATTTGTGGAATCACTCAAAGCAGAAGAAGAGAAAAAGAACGAACCAAAAGAAGTTGGAGATGGATCCTCGCAACTAGAGCGGTTGGAAAACAGGCTTGCTCTTGTGACAGGTAGAGTGAGAGAGATGTTGTACAAAATCCTCAGGCGTCCGAGCTAATTAAAAAAAAAGCACAAACGCTTGCGGCAGAACAAGCAAGTAAACCAAAGACGACACCACTTATCGAACATATTCGCGCTCAGAAAGCAGCACAAGCGGCTGCAAAAGCAAAAGCAAAAGCTCAAGCGAAGAGTGCTAAATTGTCCAAGGCTGCCAAGTTGGCGAAGAAAGCCAAAGGAACCAAAGATACAGACACTGACACGAGCGCACCTAAGACACCAGTCGAGGGATCTACTTCTGAAGGTGGTAAAAAGCCTCGACGTAATCGGAAGAAGAAAGCCGAGGGCGCTTCAAACGAAGGTGACAAGCCCAATAAATCACCCAAGACGCCGAAGCCTCCAAAGGCCCCTAAGTCTGAGGGCGATGCGAAACCAGATAAGCCCAAGAAATCAAAAAAGAAGGATGGCCCCAAAGCAAAAGCGTCAGGCGGATCGGAAAACAAACCGCTCCAACCTGTAGCAATCCTTGGTCGCCAGCAGCAGCCGAAAAGTAGTGATCCAAGCTCATCCCGCTGAATAGGTTGGACTGTGTGATTCACCTCGTATTTTGAGCCCTCTGTTCTCTCTCGGCTATTCACTAGCGAACCCCCTACAGCTCTGGATAACTTCGTGCGCAAGAAACATTGATAGACGACTATTTGGGACATTGGGGTCGCCGAAGCAGAGCAGGATTAGTGTCAAGAGCAGGCGTTGGAGTCCCCTATTTTTTCATTGAACCTGAGCTCCCAATAATATTCTTATACTGCTCTTGTTGGTGTATAATTATGTTTATCTTCTTTTCTCTAGGCCGAAATGCCTAGACGCTGTTTCGAAGAGATCTTTTATTTAATGACCGGTTATTTGTGTATGGGCGGAGACTATCTGATCTTCTTACTGTGCGACATGTCGTTGTATCCAGGAGGATAAACGTGCAGGACCATTCTTCTTCAACCATGTAACATTTCCATCCACTTTCGATAATAACCATTTCGCACTGTCGAGATTGGCAGGCTTGTGATAAAAGAGTCCATGTCAGCACGATCCACCACCCTGAACCTTAAACTCCCATTGACCACTCAGAGGCAAGCAAGTATTTTCTGATTCCGACGCATTGGATGGGTCGCTGGCTTGCCCATCGAGCACGAATGGACCTCTTCAAGTGCCAACCGAGGTGTCAGACTACATAGGCGTATGTTCACCATTAGCTCATGATGATTTCCATATGACCTTAATTTATAAACATTACCTCTTTAGTCACGTTAAGCTATCGAGTTCCCCCCCACACCCACACCATGGCGTCGCAGGAAGATTCTAAGCCAGTGAACGATGGGTCCATCCTCTTTGCCAACAGTGTGGACCAGGACGACCCATTTCAAGCTTTGGTCAACCATACCGTAAAGTCTGCAGGAGACCCTCATCCCGAGTCCGAAAAGTCGTCTTGTGCAGTTCCAGAAGAAAACACTGCAACCATCACAAAAGAACAAACGTCATCTGCAGCAGCACCGACGCCGTCTGCTTCCGGCGACAAAGCCATTGCAGGTGACGCTAGTACACTTTTTGGAGGTGGCAGTAGCAACACCAACTCTGGTGTAGAAGCGCTTTTTGGAGGCTCCTCACCAGCTGTTCTGGATGTCTTTGCTAGTCAACCGCAGCAGCAGCACCACCAGCAACAACAACAACAACAACAACAACAACAGGCCCAAGGCACTGATTCATTGTTTGGACAAACGCAGTCCGGAACCGATCCGTTTTTCAGCGGCCAATACGAGAACAGCGCATACCAAGCATATGCAGGCCAGAAGCAACAAGATCAGCACGTTCAGCAGTATGAGAATCAACAACAGTCGTATGAAGAGTATTACAACTACAATCAACAGTATGATCAATATGGGCTCCAAAATGACCAGCAACAGCAATACACCCAATATGAACCCGATCAGGGTCAGCAGCAGCAGCAGCAGCAGCAGCAGCAGCAGCAATATGATCATTATACGCCCTACACAAACTATCAATACCAAGACCCATACAATGGTTCATACCAGCAAGTCGACCCCAATTATTATCAGCAAGGTCAAAACTCAAATTATGACATGTACAGTCCTCAGCAATATGGACAATACTCCGAATATCAACAAATTACTAGCAATCAATACGGCTATGATTCCCAAGTAGCCTACCACCAGCAAGAGGATCAATCCGGAGTTTTTGCACAGTCCAGTCAGTATGGATACGCGTATCAGCAGCAGGAGCAAACTGCAGACCAGCAGCCGAATGCTAGTCAATATGCGTACGACCCTCAATCCGCGTATCAACAGCCCTACACTCAAGGCGATGGCGGTAATCAGGCAGCCTATGACCCTAAATCAGGCCATAACCCACAGCACCACCCTGAAGATGCAGCACAATATACCAACTTTTCCCAGCAACATTTCAATCACCAGAATGAAGCACAAGAAAAGAACGCATATGGTTACCCAGAACAGCAACAACATGTGGCATCACACGTGGATCAAAGCGAATACATCTATACAGGGGAGCCCTCCGAACATGCAGAAGCAAAGAACATGGTTGCTCAATCAAGCCAGGTTCCTGAGCCTTCAGTAAATCAATTTGTTCAAGAGGAGCAAACTAAACAGGTGCAGGATGACCATTTCATGGCCAGTGCGGGCTCCAACGGCCCCCGTGCTGCTGAGAACAATATTCATGCTGAAGAGCATCTTTATGATTCACATGATGAAAAGATCAAGGAATCAACTCCTCCATCAGCCGTTGACACAGTCTCGGACTCTCTTGTTCCACAGCTAGAAGCCACCGTATTGACGACTGAGTCCCAATCAACGGATCATGCTCCGGGAATACTACAGGCTCATGCCTCAGAGCAAGGGGAACAAGAGCCTCTCCAAGCCGATGGCCAAACCGATTCAAACGAGCAGTACACTTATGGTTATCTACCTGAACAACATGGGGCACCGGGCACTATAACTTATCAGTCCGCTGACTTCGTGAAGCAACAGTCAGATTACGACCAAGATTCCCATCAACATCTAGAAGATTCACAAGTTCATGAAGACCGGTCATTAGAAAATAGTCTCACCGCACATCATGTTGAGGATTTACAAAATAAGGAGCAGAAGCCGACCAATCAAGCTTACAACGCTTCTTGCGAACCTGCAGTTTATCAGACAGAAGATGATGTGCAAGACCAGCATTATCAAACAAGTGATCTACAAGGACAATCTTCTTATGACTTCGCCGCGTACCAGACTGCTGAAGATCTCCAAGGAGATCAACAGCAGCCATCATGGCATCATGACCAGCAAGCTCCCTACGATTCAAACGCATATAAACCAGTTGAAGCAGTGCAGACTGAATCATATCCACTTTACCATGATCAAAACGCCTACGATCCTAATGTTTATATGGGTATAGAAGATGTGCAAAAGCAACCTGAATATGTGAATCAGACGCGGGCCGCTGTCCAGGAGCATCAAGACCAGTACGGTCAATACAACCAATACGACTATTTTGCTGGTCATGGTCAAACCAGTTTATCTGAAATCTCCCAACCGCAACAAGAAACCATGCAACCTGATGCTGGCTTTGCTCAGGTGCCTTTGGAGGCATCTCCATATGACGCTGGCGGAGATGGGTCGACAAGGGATCCGAATGAACAATTAGGCGGTGACCTTGCCAAAGATCAGGTTGTTCCTACGCTGGCTCAGTCTTATGATCCATATGCATACTCTACTCCTCCTATAAGCACCGCTGCACGACCACCTGCAAATAAGCCCGATGAACCGGCCCATCGCCCACCAATTACAGACGTGATTGCGAGACAACAATCGCCGATGGAATTTGCAGGGAGACCATCGATGGAAAGATCAAGCACAATGTACTCTTCTGGCAGTATGCTAAGCCGTCTTGCATCCCCGGCCCTTGATCAGCAGCTATATCCTTGCCCGGATCCAAATTGCGAAGGAGAGAACAAGGCCAAGGCCAAGTTCTGCTGCGAATGTGGAAGGCCGATAGCCTCCATCTCCCGGACCGCAACGCCTGTTGTTGCAGGGATTACATCAGCGACAATGCCGGATACACCGGCATCATATGAACCAATGTCTACGTACGGTATGACAACCGCACGGGCCGCCCATCCTCAACAGCAGGACGCTTATTTGCCCGATAAAACGTATGGGGATGATCCTGCTATTCTGGCGGTTGATGACACCATTGGAGAGGCAAGCGCGTATTATGGTGGGGATATGGCGGCTGATCAAGCCATGTATGACTCGTTACCGCAGCAGCAGCAGCATCAATATCCCCCAGATCCACTGAATCGCGCGCGCGGATGTCCTCTAATTTCCTTTGGCTTTGGCGGCAAATTCTGTGTTATGTTCCCACAGATTGTGCAACGATTTACCAATCATGCTGGAGGCTACGAAAACAGCTCGCCAATTACCAAAGCGATGCCCAGCGCAGTCAAGATCAGAAAATTGAAAGATGTTTTGGGTGAAGAGGAGCCTATTGTGCGGAAGCTATCCCAGTTTGTCGGTCCGGTTTTGAATGATAGCAAATCAAGCACGAAAAGCAAAAAGAAGGAAGCATTGGCCTACTTGGAGAAACGGATCGCGGATATGACAGAGGCTGTCAAACTTGCGAGCGGCACCCAGGAACTTTCTCAGGCAAAGGACAGGATCTTACTCTGGAGCCTGGTTAAAACACTTCTTGAAACTGAGGGTCAAATCGACGACACGTAAGTAAAGTCAACGTCTTTTAAAGGGAGTTTGTATGCTGCCAAGCGAAGGGAAAGCTAAGCCTAGTATACAGAGACAAGATGGATAATGCAGTCCGTGCGCTCCTGCAGCCCCAGGAAGCAACTATTGAAGATCAAGGTGATTTTAGCGTTCCTGCATATGCCCAGTCTAGTGATTTGGCACGTGACGAGGATGCTGAAAACGTTGAGCGATCCAACAAGGTGCTGGGAAAATTGCAGAATTATCTCATCAAAGGCGAACGAGAAAAGGCAGTAGATTATGCTATGCAAGAAGACCTATGGCCACATGCCCTTATACTGGGCAGCTGCACGAGCAAGGATGTATGGAAGAAAGTGGTCTCAAGTTTTGTTGACCGCGAGCTATCAGCAGCAGCCAGTGATCGTGCTCGCCAAGATCGGCTTAATGTTCATGGTGACAAACAAGGCTTACGTGTTCTTTATTCTTTATTTGCCGGGTCTGGAGCAGCAGCAAGTGAGTTTTGGAAAATCAACTACACGAAAAGCGGTCTAATAGTTTGTAGTGAATGAATTCCTGCGATTTTCCGGACCTGGTCAGCGCATGAACACTCCTTTTGCTAACACTTTACCAGCTCAACAACGAGAGAGCAACGATCAACTGAAAGATTGGAGAGTTACCCTGTCGCTTATTCTTGCAAACCGGACGTCTAGAGATACTGAGGCAATTACCGCCTTGGGAGACATTCTCCGTAACCATGGCTGGCTTGATGCCGCCCATATTTGGTAAGCTCGACTTAAAAAGACCATTGAGTTCAGGCTAATTCAGATATGTCTCAGTTACCTCTTGTCACCTAAATCGTCTCTTCATGGTGGGGTCGACACCCCTCACGTGAGACTAACGTTACTTGGATCGGAGATGACATCAGGACTTTTTGATTTGGACGCCTGCTTCCTCACTGAGCTGTTCGAGTTTGCGATATCCATCAAACAAGGAGGGCTGCCGTCTCTTCCATTCCTGCAGGGCTATAAGCTCGTGCATGCATGGTGGCTTGCCGATCTTGGGTATCTATCAGAAGCCCAGCGGTACTGCGAGGCCATCGCCGGCGCCGTTAAGGGATACACTAAAGGGAGCCCGTATCTTCATCGCCAATTACTAGAGAGTCTCAGAGAATTCGGAGAGCTTTGTGAGGCAACAAGCGGTCAAGGTATCAGGTAAGTTTTTGGGATATCCTCTTTTCCATCACTCGCTGCTAAAAAAGATGCTACTCCTATTCAGTGGTGACACTGGGTCATGGCTCAAGAACAAACTTTCAAAGAACTCCCTGGATTCCCTTTGGGGCTCGCTTGAGGGCAAATTTAACAAGTTTGTGAGCGGAGAAGACATCCCGACGGAGGAACCTCCACCGCGCAAATCAACAGAGATCATGGCCAATCCTTACGACATCGCGAAAGAAGGGCCGCCTGCGCGCAGTGCATCCGCGTTCGATTTTAGAATTGGTCGATCAAGCGTTGGCCCGGAGAGCTTGCGGCGAGCAGCAACTCCCACTGCAAGCATGGCGTCGGAGGGTTACGGCAATCGTCGGTCATCCTCACCTGGTTCTCGGATAGCCAGTACATTCACTCATGCGTTCACTCCTCTTTCTGATACCATGGGCGAAACTGCCTCACGCGGCGCCGCGGCTCCTGTTACTGCTACTGGTGAGGCAATTGCCAAGTCAAACCAGATGCCAGCTCGTAAATACGACGGAGATGGCTATGCCGGCTACGGCTACGGATCTCGACCTGCAAATGCAACCATGTCACCCTTTGGTCAGCGAGAGACGGTTTCATCTTCATACAGCCCTGCTCAAGGGTATGATAGCCAATTAAACGAGCAGCAGCAGAGTACATATTCGGATAGCTGGTATGGTGGGCAGCAGACCCAGTACGGATCTACGGGAACACAGCAATACGAAGCTCCATCTGGTTATGAGCCGGTCAGCGGCGCAGCACAGTACGAACCTGTTTCGACGACTGCAACAGCAGCTGCACATAACTATGTTGACGATGATGATGACCTCGGCCTTGGTAATTCAAGCAGGAAACAAAAGGCCTCAGGCGAAGCGGCAGGTGCAGCGACACCTGGAGCTGCAGTTGAAAGCGAGACACATATACCTGAAAAGACGCAGGCGGAGGAGTCTAAAAAGGAAAACGAGCATGACGAAAAGAAAGCAGGTTAGTTTTTAAATGGCACATAGCAGATTAGATTGCTAAGTATAGCAAAGCAGACGAAGGCAAGGGATGGCGAATCTTTTCACTCTTCCACCGGAGCTCGTCATCAACCGCAACCCCGGAAAAGAAGGCTGTCAAGGCCAATTTGGGGGAGTCGAGCACGTTCTACTATGATGAGAAAGAGAAACGCTGGGTCAACAAGAATGTGAGTAGAAAAGCAGGATATTTTTTAAGGAAGGTTAAAATGACCAGATACTATCTCTCAGGCACCAACACCATCGGCCGCTCCTTCACTTCCACCCCCACCCAAAGCCACTCCTAAGCCGAGCTCACCCGCACCATCGCCTGGGGGTCCAATACAACCACCAGCACCACCACCAGCTAATACTAGTCCTTCTTTTGGATCGGTTAGCAGTTCTCCAATGATGGGTGGACCACCAGGACCTCCTTCAGGCACGTCAACGCCGCCTCCATCAGCTTCGCCGAGCGGAGGAGTACGACGGCCGGGCAGCCGAAAGCCAATGCGGTCCCGCTATGTAGATGTATTCAATCCGCCGGAGAATTAAGTGCCACGTGTTGCTTAAGCTTTTGGAAGGATAATAACGTATTGTATTGCTGTTGAGTTGTTTATTATTAGCCCACATCAAAGTGTGATTACATACACATAGAAGCGAAAAAGAATTAAGGAAAAAAAAAGAAGTTACAGAATAGACGACAGGCGAAGAACATATATACAAATAGGAGAAAAAGGAAGAGAATGATGAAAAGAGATAGAGTGAGAAGAGGAGGTTATGCTTGATGCTATTGGTATTTGGTATAAAGTAAGATATCGATAAGAGTGTAAGTCATGCTGGTGGATTTCTGTTGGACATGGAGGTGGTAGGAGGAGGAGGAGGAGGAGGCGAGGAAGAGGAGGCGGGGGACAGGGTCGGGTCCTTTTCGTCCTCGATAAGGCTGGGAAAGGATACATAGTCGTCCTTGAAGGAGAAGGACTGTTTGTCTGTCTGCCAGTCTGGCATGGCTGTGCCGGACGATGTCCATGAATCCCAAGATGTTGATCGCGTAATGTCTGTTGCGGTCGCAGGAGGAAGGCATGGTTGAAGATGTTGTTCCTGGTCAAGTGGTACGATGATGGATTGGAGGTTTGCTCGCTTTTGCGACCAGTCGGCGAAGAAGAATTGGAGCATGGCGTGGTGATTTTGATGAAGAGAGAGAGAAAAAGGGAAAGAGAACGACGGAAAGGTAACAGAGCGTGTGTTTGAGAGAGAGAAAAATATGAAATGAGGGAAGGGGTTGTTGGACCTTCGAGTGTGAAGGGACGGCTCTTTTTTTTGGGGGGGGGATGGGGGAGAGGAAGAAGGGTGGCAATACTAGGAGGCTCAAGACCACTGCTCCCCAACCATTGTTTTCCACCTGCCCAACAAACGAACACCACTACCATCCCTCAACGCAGAATCCATGTTCATTATTCTGTCCACATGGGAAGCCCCAACGTGTTATGCACATAAAATAGACTACAAGTTTATTGATAGATGATAAATACCTCGAAGCCAATGTTTGCACAGTCCCCCAACTTGATTATTAAGGAGCCTGGCCTACTCCAGCAGGCTGCTCTTCTGAACAGTGGAGTGGGGATGGGGGGGCGAAATCCTTTTGTTGCAAAAGACCTGATGTGTGCCAAATCCGTTTTACACTCACTTCCCCCCCCCTTTCTTTTGCATAATATAACCGGTCCCTAAACTCTAATTATGTCCACATTTAGCGCCGTTTCAAGACCTTTTTGGAATCCATCCACAATCAAGACCAGAGAACAGCCCTGGCAGTAGTAATAGCGCTTTTATTGTTAGACTTGGCGAATGCGGGTACGAAGAATATACACAGAAAGAAAAAAATGGAATGCAGGTCTTTGATGACGCGATATGTAGGTTTGCTATCTGGCAGTGCGATGGTACAGTAGTACGAACGATCTCATGAACCCGTTCGTGCAATAGGCAACCGTGTCGACCCTTGTTGGAGATAGAGACCAGGGCCATTGATGTAGCAGACCCCCTGAAGAGAGTGGACGTAGACGTTTGCGGCAGATCCTTGTCTCCAGATACGCTCAACCGCTGCATTGGCTTGTGCATCAAAAGGAACCCACATCGATCCGGTCTGGAAGACCCATTGCACAGGCATTGTCGTTATTTATGGACGGGGGAGGAGGTGGCGCGCGTTTGACGTGAAGATATATATATATATTGTAGGTATGCTGCGTGCTGTTGAAAGATCTTAGCGTATGTCTTTTTCGCCAAGAAAAGAAAGGGATTCTGTCGTGCTGAATGCCATATAATGGACCGGATCGCATTGGGGGGTTTTTATAATGGGGAAGGAACCTGTCTGCCTTTGGGTAGAGAAAGAGAGAGAGCATCAGTGGCGCGCGCGCGCGCGCGCCCGCCCGCCTTTGAGCATTGTTTGAAACCTAAACAGAACGCGCCACAGCTGCGCTAGGGTCGGGAAGCGAGTATTCGACCATGGCGGCGAAGTGTGGCCATATATGGATGGATGCGGCATCCTTGACTGCTCGTCTTTTCTACCGCAGCAGACGTCAAAAGAACCCGTTTTCCTCCTCCTCGCTTGGTGTTCAAGAGTGCACAAATTAAAAGACGCTTAGGTTGAGTCATATAACTACTGTACTTGCTTCTTCACATCTTCCTAGCTTCGTTCCGCAAAGACATCTGCCCCCCACTTTCCTACTGGTCAGTGTCACACGACTACGTAATATCACGCTATTGTATGATGATGTATATCCCGGAGGAGCTTGCATTTCTAGTCTACCCGGGCTACATGAACTTCTATGCTTTGCTTCTATGCTTGGGTTCTAAAGAAAGCAATCCATCGCTCATGTGCAGGATGTATTTGTCAGCATCTGATGCATCGAACGCATGCACTTGTCTAGCCTTGCTTCGCTGCCCGCCCCTTTGTACGTATCTTTAGCATTTACGTCTTCCGCCTTTCCGGATCGGATGGAAGGAAAGTCCGGAGTCCAGATAAATGGAAGAATCAAGAGAGCCCATCCACCGTTACAATCGGACGAGGGACTACCAGCTCAAGGTCACCATTTGTCAAACCATCGATGCCCCCAATTATAGATCATTTCTGTTGACCTGCTTGATTTAGTTATTTGCCGTGTGTGGCTTGGCCAAAGCGTGCGCAAAAGGTGAGGGAGGGGCCTTGCGACAGAGATGACAGGGCTCATGTATCACATCGCGCGCTTTGCGTAGCGCTCCTTTCCTTAGACGGCTTCTATTATCTATGCCGCAGCCCTTCTATTACACGAACAAATGGCTGTCAAACCATTTCCGCGCGCTGTAAGAAGCAGTCGATGGTCTTTGTCAACATGGCTGACTTTCTCTCTCACCCACCATCTTCCCTTCCTCCCCTCCCCCCCAAAAAAAAACCCCCATTCATTACTCAGCACTAGGTATTCTCTTTCTCATCTCTCTCTCCCCCCACACACCCTCCCGGGTTCATTCACGTTATTTTTTTTTTCTTCGCGCGAAAATTCATAAATAAATCTCATGTATGCATACACATGTATTCACTCTCATATAGAATTCGCTCACACAAAGATAAACAAACGAAGGGTCGGGTTCCTATGAACTAAGCATAGAATTTCTGGTACAAACCCATTGTTTGCAATGAAATCTCTGCCCGCATAACTACAGTACATACCATCGCATAGGCACACATTTTGACTCAGCAAATTGAGAAAGATACTGCTCCTCTGAACTATGTATCTTGCCATTTCGTCGCCAGGGGAACACACTTCCTTCCTTCCTGATGTCCAAGCGTGTGTATCTTCCGCATAAGTTCTTTTACAGCCGATTTACGTAATCACGGTATCAGTACTGTACCAAAGTGCCAACGGTTACCTCATCATCCACCATCTATGCTAATCAGGACTTGTCGCGCATGCGAACGGATATCACTGGGGTAAAATAGAATCAGGTTTGGTATATATGTATATATATATATATGTACGGCATCCACATTAACGTGTATTTACCTATCCAGCGTTCCAGTCCTATCATAAAGCCATCAATAAGAATGCAAGTCATTGAAAAAAAAAGTACACTTTTATATGATTCGGCCGAGCATGACCGCTAATTGTGTCTGTAGATGCCTAACTCAGATTTTCGAAAACAAGAACTCGCTTTATTTCATGGAACATTACATACGGTAACAAAAAGAATATATGGGCCATAAACAACACATCTCTGTCGATGTGCTTTTAATAATGTAATACAGGGAAAGCATAGCGATAGAATTACAGGGTGCGTCTTCGGAAGGAACGATAAAAAATAAGAGCAAACGGGAGATAGCATGAGGATGTATGTGTGTGAGGAAAATTCAGAAATCAAAAATGAGGGTAAAACTCTAGTATGGTTGAGGATTGTGATATGATGTGAGGTTTTGTCTGTTGCGCAGTTATATGCTGGATCTTGTTAAAAAAAATGTGTCTAGGGCGAAAAGGATGTGTGTTTCTGACGAATATGCCGTTGGAGAAAAAAAAAGAGGGAGATGCGGGTTATGATCCGGTACGAGCAATTGGTATGCGGGTGTAGCTTTGTTGCGCATAAAGGCCAGGACCGTTTACATAGACGAGGCCATGTAAGGACGCTACGTATACGTTTGCTGCCGAACCCGATCGCCAGATACTTTCGATGTGAGCATTGGATTTTGAGTCAAAGGGGATCCACATTGTCCCGGCTTGGTAGACCCATTGAACTGCCATTGTGACGTATGATCGATTGTTATTTATCGAGAGAAGAGAGAAGATGTGCATGACCGAGATACAGGTGCTTGTTATTTATATACATTTTTGTATTCAATGTGAGGAGGGGGGGAGAAAAAGATGAAGCGTTTGGGGGAGGGAATTGTTCCCTGCGTAGAAAGGAAAGTGATGGCGCCACTTCCCTCCGAAAGGACATTGTTTTTTTTGGCTCCAGTAATCAGTGGCCGATCCAAGAGGTTGGATGGCAACGAGGGTTGCACAAGTATCCAGTTTAGCCCAGTGCGGTACGTATGAGATGTTACGTGACAAGGGGATACAAGCCCACTACTACCATGACAACGCTCGCATCCGCAGCACATATTCGCTCAGGGGCGGCTGAGCAGCGGCAGTGCTACCACCTCTACACAATCCATCGTCCTTTTTTCCTACATTTTACACATCTCTGTTGGCCTATGCACTCCCGTACACACATATATATGCGTTTGGATGATTCAATTTGTGATATGCCGCTTGCATTAAGCCACGGTCCTCTGATGCGAGTCGTGAAGAAACTTTCAGACACTTTCGTACATCGAGTTCCGCAATGTGCACTATCGTCTAATAATGCATCATCCACAATATTTCTCACTGATCTGTCACCTACAAATGCGTTGCACATGCGATCCCCGCTATCTTTTTATTATTCATCTGCTTGCAAGGTATTTCAGCTTTGCCACACATGTAACAGCACCCTAGTACCGCTGTTGCTGCGTAATTTCTAGTTCTCCTGCAAAAAAAAAACTATTTTTGTTTGCTTCTCAATGCTAGTACAGGTAAATGCTGATGACGAAGGTAGATTTTTATCGTTTCAAAAAAACGTTGGGTACTCCCCAGACAAATCTTTGAAAAAGGTTTACGGTTGGAAATGCAAAATCTTGAATAAGCGCCACAGCCGGATATGGTGCATGAATCAGCTGCGCCTCCTCCGATAATTATATTTTTAGCACGTAGAGTTTCACACCTGCGCACAAAGCACAGGTCATATTTCTTTGACTGACTGACTGCGCAAACGGTAAGGAAGGGAGGGTGCGTTGTTCGAGACGTGATCTCATTCCAGTGGGCCCTCAACACGGAGCCATAAAGTCCTATACGCGGTCTCATGATTGAATTTCAGCCCTTTTGCGCATACAAGGCGCCGAAACCCGTGCAACCTAGACGGATCCATCAAGAACATCAATGTCTAGGAAACCGTGATGTCATGAGCTCCCCGACGAGTTATGACAGCTTGGTGGCGATACTGCTAGCCTGACGGGGATTTGTTTCCTATGTGATACAAACCACAAGTGCGATGTTTGATCATGGAATCAAAGCTCCATAGGCATACATACGGTGGATATGCTAAGAATTCTCCTGTTGAGAAGATACTTTCTTTCTTCTCCTCCGTCGTTAGCCATTAATAATTCTATCTCCCAAGTTTTGATAACTTATACGTAGTTAATTGTCATTATCCAGACGCGACCCATCTGGCATGTACTCAATGAGATGAGGCCGCTCCTTTTCGGCGCTACTCTACACCCGACAAGGCTTAACCTATCAACAACAACAAAAAAAAAAAAAAATCGGGAAGGTACCAATTTTAGAATTCTATTTGCTTCGGAAGCCCTTGGAGCCATTTTTTTCCTGGTTGCTCCACGTCACATTAACATACACCCACACACCTATGCACACTTCATAAATTAACTGAAGCTACGCATCCAAGAGGGTTTGGAAATCTTTGATGGTAACCCTTTACGATTCTAGTACGGTGTATTTCGCGCGACGAGAACGACACTGTACGTTTCGGGTAGAAAGAGAGTCCTCTGACTTGGAGTATATACCATAAGATGGGATTTTGTGCCGGATAGGACAGCGCCTTTTGAAAAATCATAACGAAATACATTGCAACCGATAGATAAGATGCTGTATTTTTTTTTTTCATATAATTGATCAAAGTTAAAAGAAAAGAAAATAGCAGAAATCGCATTATCCTGAGCGTCTCTCGCCCCCGTCGCAGCCCTATTTGTTAAACAACTATGCATTCTATAGTTTGAAGACGTGCAATCACCATATATCTACAGTGCTTTGCTGACACAATTGAACGTAACAGCATCAGCCTTCAAATATATGCTTCAACAGCACTTCAAATTATCCGTCTACAGCCTTGTTGCGCAGCGCCACCATCCATCCGCCGTGTGCGTCATCAACTCTTTCTGACGATCCAGTTGCAATACCATAGGCAGGGGCGGCGGCGGGCGGGGTACGCTGTACAATCACTATCATCATTCTCTGGTTGGCATGAACAATTTGTTGGCATAAAATGATTGAGGTGCTTAGGCGAAACGGCTTTCCATTCCAGTCTGCCACGGGAACTTGGGTATAAACAAATCTCAGTGACTGCGCACGCTGGATACGTGCCACAATATCAACATGGATAAGGATTGCATTAAACATAGAGCAGTCATTACAAAAAAAAAAGGTGGACATTGTTTCTATGCATGTAATCGTTTGGTATGTAGAACAGACTTTGTCCCGCCAATATTTTTAATACACTTTGACGAAAACAGAGTTATGTCGGAGAAGGCTGTAACATTCAGTGGTTCAGTACATGCTTCGCCACTTTAAGGTGTACCACCTGGTGCCGTCGCACAAGTTAAAATTTATTGCCTTGTCCAAGTGTTTAGAATAGATTAAAAATGGAGGACAACTGTGACAGGCGATATTCGTAGTGGTGTTTTCTCGTTCGAGGCTCGCTATTTAATAAATTTAACAAAGTATCGGAATTTTGCTCCTAGGAAGAACGTGGTGCTGCATATGATTCTCGAAATTCGGTCGTTGGCAAAACCTCGTGAACTGCAACGAATGCGAAAAGTAAAAGTGACTGGCTATAGCACCGCGGTGTATGGGTTGTAATAGGATAAATAAATAAAAGGAGTGGGGCACTCCCCATGCTCCGAAAGGAGAGGACTCGAGACCTTGCTTCGCTTTGGGCCTACTGGAAGCCCTAGTGTGCAAGGCCGGCATCGGTCAATGTGCAACTTTCATATGATCGCTCGGTGCTGAAGAATATCAGAGCATAAAGTTTCTGTCGAATCCATAATCCTTTTTCATTGTCCAAGCACGCATTTTCATTCAAAACGGATGCGTGTATCTGCAATGCAAGCAATAAAATAGGGCAGCCATTCCGAACTAACAGGAAGTCGAGAAAGAGAGATGGATAATGAACTATGAGATTCTCTCAAAGAATGGGATTGCGGATAACCAAATATGATATTGTCTTGCCACGTGTTTCTCGTCTATCCTAATAAGGCCCAACATAATTTTCGATTTGCAGGCGAATAGCATAGAGGGAGACGCAAGAAGTATTTTCTACAATTGGAGTGGATGATAATAACACACACCCGTGGAAAAAATGGAAGATCCCATCCTTGGGTTCTGCACATGTTACCCGGACGGAAGACATCTAAATTGCTTCCCAAGAAATTCAACGTTACATAAGTGAGGGTTGTATGAATGCATGTCGCGGAAACGTCAATAGATGATAATCAAATAAGATGGGATGGGGAAAGGGTTAGGCAAGAGCGGATAGTATTACTATTGACGCACGTGTACTAGTTCCTGCGTTATCAGGCATTACAGGGGGGTGGGCGTGCTCACGACCTTTGATCGACAAAAAGTGAGTATGCATCTCCTTCAGATGGAATAGGATGAGGCTGCTTCGGATTTGCAAGTCATCTTAGCTTGAGGGCTGAGGAGATCATGCAAAACATCACTTACAGACCAACTACCTTCCTTTTACACGCAAATAAGTTAGGCCCAAAACACACGCCCTCATCTTAGACATATGCATACACCTGATAGCGCCTAAATTCCCTTGTGCAGAATGGCCAAAGGAGGGGGGTTGGGCGCTAGCGTCGACTCTACGCAATCGTTGATGGATACGTGGCATCAATGTAAATGATTGTCTGTATACGTATATTAAAAGCGCCGGATCCTCTACTTCTCTTCCTTTTCTCCTCTCTACCTTGCCTATCTTTTTAGGTCCTATTATTCCTACTGATACCTATCATGACCTCGTCATCTGTTCAACCGCTCGCTTTTGCCGAGACCGTCCACTCGTCCTGTGACGATGATTTTGTGCCGTTTGTATTCACCGACGACCACGAAGAGTTTCCCCCGCTATTACCAGATCTGGTCTCTGCCAGATACTGCGACTGGGAACTTGTCGAGGACAAGGACTTTGGTGATGAGGTGATTGTCGTAGGTCACAAAAACAACGAGGATGACTGGGCTCACGTCGACCGCCTTTGCCGAACATTCGCAGAAGCAGCAGCGCCCCGGTCGGCCGGAGGCGTATCGGAGCAGAAGCTCACGTCTGTCATTCGCTTTCGGCATGGGTTAGAGTCACAGAGGTTCAATCCCTCCCGCATCAATCGATCCGGCTTGGCTGAAGATGCAGTAGCACGGCGATGGTGTGAAAAGCAGAAGCAGCACCATTGCCGAACAAAGAGCGAGGATACAGAGAGTGAAACGGTGTTCCACGGGCACCAAAGACGTAATCGGAAACGCAAGTCAAGCGCGTGGAGACCATCTCGTACCAAAAAGGCAACGCAGACAGCCTGTCATTGAAATCATTCATCATGCCGAAGTATTAAAAGCACATGATCATACCACGCTTAATAGCGTTTGGCGAAGCAGCCCTCGTCCATCGCCTAACCTCGATTTCGGATGCCTAAAGATCAAGTGCTAAAAAAATAATAAAATATGATTGCATTTTCCATGCCGTTCGATGGCCTGACAAAAAAAGGACGCCCTTCCTGAAGGATAAAAACACTCACTCATGCTCTCCTTCTTTCAACACCTTCTTTCAGCTCAATCTTTTTCTTAATGACAGAATTGCTCCATCGCAATACCATTCTCGACATCCTCCCATACGACATTGTGAACGCCATATTTTCCTTGCTGGACCAACCGACATGTCTTGAGTGCATGACAGTGTGTCGCGCATGGTACAAATCGATACCTTACTACGCGATCGACCTCTGGAAGACAGTGGAATTCAAACGTTACAAATTCAACCTGAATGACCGTCGACTGGCACGCTGTCTCGGGTCTCATGTCAAGAAGTGCATGATTGCCTTTTACGAAGATAAAGAAGTTTGGGCCACACTCGATTTGCTTACTCGGACAAAGTGCGACCAACTCCATTCAATTGGTAATCGTTATAGCGCACCAGTGCAGAGCCCCGGGATGTTTCTCAGGAGTAAGGATGTGCATGTTTACAGGAGACATTAGATTTCTTTTCCTGTAGTATTCAAGACCAGGATCAACTCGTTGTTCACCTTCAACCACTCCTCGGAAAGGTTACCGAACTCAGCTTTAACTTCCATGATCAGAGTCTCCCTCTTTTTCAGCTCATCTCTGCATCACCGCAACTCTCTCGCTTTTCTTTCATGCCCATGAGCCTCGTCGAAGGCCGCGTTCATTATTCCGTCACAGACCATCCCACGTCGTTCGGCTCGTACTCGCCGCGTGTATATACCTCCATCACGTATCTTTGCCTAACAGCCATCATGCCCGGTTTCCAGCTCGCGACGCTTCTCGACATGTGTCCTAATCTGCGCTGCCTGGTGCTCATCAAAAACCTCATTCAGGACATGGATACATTTTTGTCCCACTGTCCTCGCCTCGAGTTCCTTCAATGCTACTGGGAAAGCCTTCATCCAGCTGACAAACAATGGGCCGTCCATGTACCGGACTCGGGCACGTCTGTCGATCTCGGTGGAGGGTTGCGCGAGTTGGTGATGGACCAAAAATCCATGCCATTGCTCGTCCAAAGTCAAGATACCCTCGAGGCACTCCAGATCACCAATTCCTACGTAAGTCCATACGCTTCGCGCCGCGATTGGGACGGACTAGCGGATATTGTTGCCCCGAAACTCAAGATGGTGTCGTGTCAACATATGGACTGCGCGCCTGAGGCCCTTTCCCGCTTCTTACACCAGGCACCCAATCTGGAAGACGTGACACTTGGAGGGATGGCGACGTCTATGCATGGGGGTGTACTTCGCGCTCTTTCGGGCCTCCGCCACCTTCGAAAACTTGATCTAGCTGTCCGTTCGCAAAATATTTCAACAAATGGTCTTATCCAGCTGCTCTATAGTCTCAGGCAACTCAGAGAACTCCAACTCACCGGAGGCAGGGAAATCCTGACGGACGACGTCCTTTTGGTAACTACGCGTCTCCCTCTCTCACGACTCGTTATCGCCAATGCATCCATCACGCCGCTGGGTCTGCTCGCATTTGCCGAACGAATACCACGATCTCTGCGAGAGCTTGAGCTAAGCGGTATGGATAGTGTTCCCGAGGAAGTCCTTGATCGGCTCGGCGATTACAACCTCACCATCTTCCGGGTGTGCCGCGTCGCCAAAGTTAGCAGTGCTGGCCTGCAGCAATTCCTGGAAAAGACCAAACTGTCCCTGCAATGCCTCTACGTACTGAAATGCATTCTGAGCGACGATCCTCGAAATCGCTGGGTTACAGCTGTTAAGGAAACATATGGATCGCGTGTTATTGTGCTATAGAATCGAGACAGAGTACGATTTGCTGTTGCTATAGCTATACGTAGATGATAGATTATTTATTTTTCGTAGTGTGTATATATAATGCAATTTTAAACTTTCTCATGTGCCAGCTCTTGAATACCTTCCACGTCAAAGATCCCCTTCAGACCAGGTCTGGATATCGCTGCAATGATAGCACTAGCGACCGTGTCGATATTGAGAGCGGGCGTTGTCAAGGCCGACCCAAAAGGAAGTGAACTGAGTTCTTTTGCAACGGGTTTGGTCACCATGTTGGCGAGTTGGATACCGGCAGCAAAGGGTAGAGTGGCAGGTCTTTCTTCGCTGTACATCAGACCTATTTTTTTTTTCTTTCAATATTCGCACACTTATCCCCCCCCCAATCTATTTCGACGTTTGCGTGCTTTTTTTTTTTAAAAAAAAAAACTTTTTGCTTGCCTGGTCGAAAACAAACAGTTCTGAACTCGGGCCGCGAAAAGAGATATTGTTCTGCCTGGCGTTTTGAGCTAAAGTATCGGCGGTCGACAAACGGTAGAACATCTGCAGCAGACATGTAAACAAACGCGTCTACCGATGGAACATTGGCTGCTTCTTTCGCCAAAGCAATGGCTGTATGGGTATGCGTGTTGTAAGGATATCCCGTTTAGTATCCAACCGTCCCATCTTTCATGATCTTTGCTTGCCTGTATCACGGTTCATCATTTCAAACGTGGGAGAAGGCGTCTTTTGCAGAGGATTGCCGCGATCCTGAGCACCCGCCAATTCGCCCGCCAAGCGTGACACGTTCGAGGCAATATCGCATAGGGTTTTGGCGTTCGCAAGGGGCTTGTAATCCAGTTCGGAGATTATACCAACCGAATGAACAATAGCGGATACATTTTCCAAGAGGTGCTTATATGTTTCTGGCTTGAGACTATCTCCCGTTGCCCAATGAACCTGTCCAAAAAAAAAAAAATATGCCAAGTATGGTCAGATAAAATCAAGCATCTTTTCTTTCGCGTTTTCTAACCTTGTCCGCCCAGTCAGGACGAGGACTGGCCTTGAACTTGTCAGGTTCGCCATGTCGGCTGCAATCATATCCCGTTATTACACAATTTTCGCCTAATGTCATTATCTTTGGGTGCTACCGATTCGGCATTACCTCAGACTGACAGTTTCCCATCCGTGTCGGACCGCGTGTTTGCATACATTGCGACCTAGCGTGAAATAGAAAAGTCGAATGAGGAAGATCGTCGTGGATCCCGTGCTTTTTGTTTCTAGAAACTTGCCGACAAATCCTGAGCCTCCTACAACCAACAATTTCTTCGCAACAGGTTGTGCCATATTATTTTTTTTAGGTCTGAGGAAAGAAAGGATAAAAAAAATAATAAAGGTGCTGAGAATCTTGCGGGGCGTCTACCAGACAGTCATCCATCTTTCATCCACTCATTCCATGGATACACATACCCTCCCCCCAGTATTTTCCAGATGGCTTTTTCTGTTATTACTTCAATATAAAAAATTATCGGATCTAGCGATAGGGTAAAGGGGTGCTAGCTTGTGTGGAAGCATCGCATTAAAGTGCGCAACGCCAACGGAGTTATGTTGTTCGCTTGACCCGAAAAAGAAAAACTCCCCCCTGTACTCTCACCTGCACAAGAAAATGATGGAAGAAACGAATCATCAAGACAGCAGGATTGTTCCCCCAATTATGCACCTTGATGCATTTCCTTTCGAAGTTTTCTCAAACATTTTCTCGCATCTCGCGCAGGCCGACATCCTTCGATGCATGGCAGTGTCGCGACTATGGGCAGCTCGGATACCAGCATACTCGGTTAGGTGTTGGGCGAGCGTTAGACTCTATTCAGAGCGAGGCGGTCTGGCAAACCGCCGCTTGGCTGCTTGTCTCGGCCCGCATGTTCGCCGAGTATCGCTGTCTGGATATAAGTCTGCACAAGAGCTGGAACTCACCCTACGCGTCCTTATTGACCTCGACTGCCTTTATATCGAATCGCTGGGTGAGTGACCTTCCAATGGGGCGAGAACGACACGATACGTATAGCTAAACAAAAATGGGAAGAATTCTACAATACCCATGCGGCCTTTATTCCTTCATTTTATCACGCGCTGCGCCAGTTATCGGTCTGCTTGACGTCCATCTCATTCCTCAGACATAGCGGGACTTTTGACTTTTTTGATGTCATATCCGCCTGCCCTGACGTGACCAGCTTTGACTGCTCGCTCACCGAAGCGGGTGAGATGTGGGCCTGCAAGATGCCGATTCGAACAGAGATCACACACCTCTGCCTGAGTAGCCGTAGGACCAGGTTCGATCCGCAACTCGAACTGATTCTTTTCCAGTGTCGGAAGCTGAAGTTTTTTGCAACGAACAATCCATGGATACAATCTCCAGAAGAGATTGATAAGCTTGTCCGTCTGTGTCCCTCCATTCAATATTTTGAGTATGGCTTTGGGTCTATGCGCAAAGCCCGGCATTATCGCAACAAATATTTCCAGGATGATAAACAATCAAAAGGGCTGAGGGAGCTTACGGTCTCCGGGATTAGGATGACGCAGGACATGACCAATGTGTTCCAGCATCTGGAGCGGCTCATCATGGTGACATGCCTGCTGACGCTGGCAAGTTTCCCGCCTACGCTAAGGTTGGATCATCTGCGGGTGCTCGTCTGTAAGCTCGTTGGATGCGACGAACCGTTCAATCTTGCGACCGTATTGCGAATGTGTCCCAACTTGGAGGAACTGTCGACAAACAGCTTTCCATTGAATACTGACATGACCCAAGCATTGACCGAGACGCCCCGTCTTCGGAAGCTGGTGTTGCGTCACAACATGATGCTGCGCCCAGAAGACGACTTGGCGTTGGATGACTTATTACGCGCCATCTCTAGCTTGCCACTACTCGCACATCTCCATCTTTGCAATCTTTTGACACCAAGAACGGTGCGTTATCTAGCCAACCTGGCATCTCTCGAACGACTTGAGATTGAAATCGCCAAGGCTGAAGTCGTGCCCCAGCTTGTCACTGCCTTGTCGGTCAATGCGATTGCCCCTCCCCGAATCCGTACGCTCGTACTGAACAATATGGGCAACCTTAGTAACCTACTCGCCCTGGATAAATTATCGAACTTTGAGCACCTTGAACATCTCACCCTTGATGGCTCATTTATTGACGGGTCTTTGCTCCGTAAATTGGCCAGAACTGCTCCGCTGTTGGACACTGTCACTATCAAGCAATGCTACATTTCTGAAAAGAGAAGAACATTGAAATGCGTGGCACGCACGCTCGGTTCCCAATCATTTCGTTATACACCCCTTCTTCTGCACAGTTGCCTAGGCTGAAGAACGCTGTTTCATCTCCTTCTCCATCTATCCACACAGCACAGGGCCCACTCAAGGCGTGGAACGGCTAATCGCACTCAATCATTGAGCCATGGCGAATGATATACACCGTTTTCCCCAAAATGAAGTCGCAGGGTCACAAAAATAGAAATCGTGTTTTGCACGGCGAAGCAAATTGTCCCATGCATGGAGAAACATGGTGAATGTTTATATCGATTTGCTTTTTAATCGGATCTAGCATCTTCTGTCCTTTGCAGATGGTCCCAATCGTACCCGTACTAGATGAGCCATGGAAGTGAGATCATAAATGATACTGGACCATTCGGGAGGGGCCGCGATTTGGCTGTCTTCGGGCAGGGTCTTTCTGCCCCTCCCCCCCCACACACACTTTTCTCTTTTTGACCGAGAAGATGTTACTTCTGGCGTTGTTCAGCTGGCGTAACTGGCGCTGGCCCGCCTTTCGCCTGCCTCATGCCTCCTGGAGATGTTCTTGACCTACCATCTCTCCTTCGCCATAGTTATCATCATGTGCTGACCAGGATACTCTGGTGTGAACCCGATTGGTAAGTTAGACTGTAAAGAGGATGGACAAATGCTTTCTGTTTATACGACAATATCATATATAATCCTACACGATAATAAAGGATGGTACAAATCATACATCAAAGACATTTACGCAAGCTGTGCATAGTACGGAGACCGAGTAATCGTTCCATTTAGAAATGAACCATGGAACGTAGCATCAAGGCATCCGTTAGGAGCATTCTTCCATGCTGTACACACTTGTTCTTCTTTATGTCTAATAATGTTCTTAAGAATAGGAGGTGAAACTACGTATCGTATCCATACAGAAGCTGTGACGTTATGAAGCAATGCTAAAGAGTCCGGGTCGTTGATTATAGGACCGGTCTTTTAATAGACAATCGTCCTGTTTAGTTGCTTACATCTTCCTTTAAAAATCAATGGCCTGGGGGGGGGCCAAAAGGAAGTGATGTTCTACATAGAGCAAGAAAAAAAAAGAAGTTATGATCAGAATGCCATATTGGATCCTTTAAAAGGAAACGTGGGACAGTACGTAGGATCGTTTATTAACATCGGATGCAAATGATGTATGCATAACAATGAGATCAGCAGAGAAAGCGACAATCACACCATATTGCCGCATGGTTTGTAGTAATCAACGCCCAGTAGGTCCTTTGCTAAGAGGAGCTGAAACAAACTAGTGGTGGTGACCAGTACTGTATACTGGCTTACATAATACGTAATTAGATTTGCTTCGCTTTACTTTTATTTCAGGCAATACTCAAAATGAGATCTTATAACAAAGTGCATAACTGATCATTGAAGTCGAAACAGAGCCGATTAGCGCGCAGAAGGAAAAAAAGATATTGCGCCAAATCCCGTTCTTTTTATTGTGTCTTTGCACAGAGCATCAGTAATCAGCAACATACATACACATCACATACACGCCGCGTTGACTATGCTCAACAGTACAGTCATTTGGAACAAGGTGAACCTATTGACGCGTGCTTTGCTCGCATCAACAAGATCGGCAGTTGGACATATGGCCCCGGGCTGCATCTGGCAGTATATGACAAAGACTGTCTCGCTGCTTGAGTTGGAAGCATATATACGGAATAATCGGGGAGCTCGAATCCCACACCATGTGACGCGGTTAAGCAACAAGTTAACTTTCTCTCTGGTGTTTCTGCATGTTCTCCCAAACGACGCACGCACCTGTGCTCTGTAGACAGACCGGCTCACGGAACAGTGAAACACATTGTCCTTGTTTATTGTGATGTCTACGGTTGCTCGGTCGGTCAGTGATCCCTGCCATATTAAGCACTGGAGGAACAGTAACAAGATTGCGTTGCTCTTCGCATGTGTGTGTGTGCAGACGAGGATGAGGATGAAGGGGCTATTATATACAAGGTGATGCGGCAAATTTCATGTTTGTTGCGAGATGGCACGTTTCACAGCATTGGGATCCCTGTTCTGCGGGTGCTCTGCCGTGTTGCAGGTATGTATATCCAAAGCATGCACGCTTCTGGTTTACCTCTTACGCGTTGTGCATACATCCTACTGGATAGACCAGGCTAGTTCGCTTGGCCCGCTCACTGAGGTCTTGGCAAGATTGATAGCGATAGCGTGGGTGCGTGTGAATGCTTAAATGAGGCCTGGGGAAACCTTCTCCAATCCAGCTAATGCTGATCTGATGGTCTATAAACATGTATAATACATGTATATACAAACCTACGCAACGCCGCTGCTTTTTTCGCTCATCTGCTTCCTTTCTCCCCGTACTCCTCTCCTCTTCCCGGAATGCTCTTCTGGCCAAAACTGCTGGCAGTCGCGCATGCTATTGCTTCTAGCGTTCGCCCGTACCTTCCATTATACTTGTCGCATTTCCTTGCATTTTCATGTGTAGATATCGGAATCCTTCTCGCCATGCCACTGGGGCTGCGCGCGGTCTCGATCGGCCTCTGGACCATTCTGGTAGTCGATCAGAGGCCGTTGTTGCATGGATTCTTTATGGCGCTACTCACAGCTGTAGGCACTGCGTCCCTTGTTCTGATCCTCTGGATCCCTCCGCACGCAGTGTATGCCTGGACAGCTGCTCTATGCTGCATGATGCTAGACGGTATTTTCTACCAGCCTCTTGGTGTTCTCATCAATAGCGCCATCATCAAAATTCTCGGAGACTATAAACCTTCATTCTTTGGTATACGATGGAAGAAAAAAGAAAGCGCGCTGCATTCCCACATCCAAGATACTCAATGAACTATCCTTTATCTTTTTCTTTCTTTCCTGTATGACCACAGATGCACAGCGTCGATGGGGAGAATTTGCTGCGGCGGTGATGACAGTAGTTATCGGATGGTCTCTTGATGATGACCATGACTTTGATACCCTGATGGGAACCATACTTCTGGGCGCGGTAATCTTATTCCTTGTGTCGTTATCGACCAATGTTCAGCCAGCCAATCCGGACGATCTTGGCGTCATTGAATCATCCAACCATCTCCTTGACGAGGACGATCCAGAAGAAACTCACCCCATAAAGACATCCTGCCAAGAGATCTCACAGCACTTTTACAAGCCTTACTGCTTATTCAACGAGCAGCTCTCGCATATTTCAGAGGAGGATGCCAGTCTACTCCAGCGGATCTCTAGCACAGCAACCGTCTGGCCTTCTGCAAATACTACAAACGCAACAGCCGCGGCAGCAGCGATAGACGCAATTTACAACCACCCGTCATCAGCACAAAGTTTCCAGTCAGCTACGCCGTTTAACGAACTTCTCATCGAATTGCCGTCCTGTCGACTCGCTATTCTTCCAGCACCGCCACCAGAGGCCCCCATGCTCGCTTTAACACTCTTGATTCAGGAACACAATACTAATTGTCGTCGCAATGGCACCAGCACCAGCACCAGCACCACCAGCATCAATACAAGAGATGATGAAGACGAGGATCTTTTGCCGGACGTCAGGTCAATGTCATCGTCGACCACGGATAGCGTTTCATACGCCCTCCTGGCCACCATGTTCTTGACCGGGGTAGCCTCGGCAATGATGAACACCCTACTCTATATTTACCTCCATGATGGTCTGGGCTTACGAATGCACGTCATTGGAATGGTGGGCCTCATGTCGGTCATTGGGAAGGCCCTTGCTAAGCCTTTGGTCATGCATCATGCAAGTATCGGATTGTTTCAATGTATGGGATATAAGCGCGAACTGACCAATGGGGGGGTGGGAATACGAAAACGCGGGTTTTGTTTAGAAATGCCATTCCTCGGTGCCATTCATTCATCTTGTCCTCATTATGTGCGCTTTTTGTTACACTCAACTTGTGCCGGACGCTCCTGTGCTTGTCGGGCTCGCTTCTATTTTTCTGCAATTGTTGCAAGGTAGACAAGGCATCATGATCGAGGAGGAGGAGGAGGGCGGTGGAAGGCGGGAAGCGTGATTCCTCATGATGCGTACCAAATCTAGCTCTATCGTTCCGTTCCCTCTGGTTTGTGGCAGTTCAGCAGCTCGATAAACACATGATGATCCATCAGTATCGTTGGATGATACTTCGAAGCAAAATGTCAGCCATGTCTCATAGCGTTGGACCGGCTCTAGGAGCATTGATTACTGGATTCCTAGTGGATCGGGACAGTATCATACTCGGATTCGTCACGGCGTATCGGGGTGCCATCATTGTGCTCGCTCTAAGTCTCGTTGTCTCGAGAGCATGGTCCCCCGATACAGAGAACTAGATGTATTTCTCTACCTCATTTATTCGCTCGCATTGTACATAGACCAATTTCTCCCCCTTATGTTCTTATCGATGTTAGTGCTCACACTATGGGTGTAAAGAACGAATCCTTCAAGATGCAGCGTTTGGCTTTAGCGTGTGCATGGACACACATCAAAAATTTATCGGCTTTCAAATCTTGCGCTCTTATTCGCTGAAGGAAGGCCCGCACCGTCACCAGGGGGGACCCCGCTGATCCAAAAGTCTGGTTTGGCTGCCCACCTCATTTGATCCTTCTCATTAATTCGACATGGTAAGAACATGCATCCATGCATCCATCCATCCATCTCGTCTCCATCGGTCCCTGTTATTGACATGAACATTATTGCTTTAGGCCAAGCGCACGAAGAAAGGTATATTGACGGCGACAGTGGATGAAAAGAAGCGAGGGATTTTTTTTTTTTTAGCATCGCCTGACTAAATGGAAATCATGCTTAGTCGGCATCACTGGCAAGTACGGTACCCGTTATGGTGCTTCGCTCCGTAAGCAGGTTAAGAAGATGGAAATTACCCAGCACGCCACCTACACCTGCACCTTCTGCGGCAAGGTTTGTAATCATCCACGCAATTTTTTTTTATTTATTCTAGCGTGTTACTCACATTTGCGGCCCATCAATAGGATGCTGTGAAGCGTACCGCCGTCGGTATCTGGAAGTGCAAGGGCTGCAAGAAGGTCTTGGCTGGTGGTGCTTACACCGTCTCGTAAGTGTCTGCGCGTCCAAGCAATCGGCGCCTTTGGCGTAAAGAATAACTAACGAAATCCAAATAACAGGACCACTGCTGCTACCACTGTCCGCTCAACTGTCCGTCGTCTCCGCGAGTTGGCCGAGATCTAAATGGCTTTGTCGTTTACTTTTTTTTTTCTTGTTGCATGCTGCGACAAAATAAAAAATTACAATCATCTCCAAAATCTTGTGCATTGCGAGAATGGACAGAAGTACAACTTTGAAGCGCTTTTTGTTTGGTCTAGGCGCAAAGAATTATAGTCCTAACTTTGTTTTACGAAAGAATGTCTTGGACGGGCAGATGGTGGATTTGTCCTTGGATAATCAGCCAAGTAGAATAGCTCGTCAAAGAGTTTTGATGCCATGTGGCTTGAGCCGTATGCATCGCGTAAGACTACGGGTCTGACTTATACAACGCAAATGTACTCGTTCGTCCACAGGAATTGCATGGTGGCATCGCACCTTCTGTTGCGTTGCATTTGGGAAATGCTACTCTTGACATCTGATAGCAAAGTCTGGTTCATACATGGGCACTTGGCGTGAATTTACCAGCAGGGAAAGGATTGTTACTTTATTTTATCGTTGGCGGTTAATATGAATACTCTGAGATTGGAGGACGAAGCCGCTATCTCTACCTGTTTGCAAAACCTGCATCCTGTAGACCTGTTGATAACTCGAATTGTACACTGCCAATCACGCGTAATAGCTGAAAGCTTTTTAATGCATGAGTAGCAAGTTAAGAGACTGCTCACTCAGACGATGGGAACGTATATATTTCGGCTACAGGTATTTGAGCATCTTGTATTAATGCAATGGCGAATGGATTGGTCGCTGCACGAGACCTGCGCTTGATGATTCTTCCACCCAGACGCTCACAAGATAAATCATTAGGAATCAGTACCGTTCTCTATGCCATTAACTTCGCTATTGTCTTGAAGGAAAAACTAGGTCGGCATAAATGTACCGTTTCCCATCTTTCTCTTTTGCTGCGGACGACCAGAAGGAATCTATTTGACAAATCATGGCCCAATTTAAGAACCAACACTTCCCTGCCCTTATCCTGTCTTCCTTGTTTCGTGCTGTATCTTTTTTTTATTGGATGGGTGTCTACAGAATCTACTGAGTGGCAGCAAAGATCTTGGGAGCGGCCTATGTAGTAGTCATAGCGTGAGTTGCAATGTCAACACGTCTCGTCTTTTACTCTATAAAAAAAAGCACTTACGCATTCATCAGCGCAATGCATGAAATGGAAGAATTCCTCGATGCCTATAGAGAGCGCAAGTGGTTTTAGCAATCGTTACAAGTGAATCCGCCCAACGTTAGAACGTACAGTTCTCGTGCGAGCCGTTCTCGACGCGTTCATTGCACTCGTCGAGGTGCTTCTTCAAGGCAGCACAGTCCTTCTCGCAAGCTATAACGAGCTATAGATGAGCATTGTGCTGTGCTTGCATTTTTTTTGCATGTATGATGGAGTTCAGTTACCCTCCATGATTTCGGGCTTGGGATCTTCGGGTTCCTCCTCTTCCTCCTCAACCTCCTCAACGACCTCAACGACGACGTCCTCCTCCTCAGCGTAGGCAGTGGGGAAGATGCTGGCAAAGATATCAGTCAAACCCATGGTGATGCGCGGTATATTAAGAGCGGGGAGTTTTGGTTGGAGAAAGAATTAGGCGAGCCGAGTTTGTTTGTGGGATTAAACAGGAGGGAGGGACACCCCCCCGGCCCAATGCTAAGCCACAAATCGCTGTCGTAAAAGAAACTCGGTCGGGGGGTGGGGGGTGCGGCGAATCTTGCAATTGTCCTGCATCAAGCGCCGTGCCTAAAGTCCAAAAGAATACGCCTTATGCCAACTTATTTATGCTCAAGTTCCATATACAATCAATGTCCTCAATCCAAGGAGCACCCATGTTTCTTTTTTCTTTACCTTCATCCCATCGGGTTGCCCGCCAATATGAATTGAATTGG
The DNA here is from genome assembly GCA_025716815.1 of Dichotomocladium elegans. Taxonomy (NCBI): domain Eukaryota; kingdom Fungi; phylum Mucoromycota; class Mucoromycetes; order Mucorales; family Lichtheimiaceae; genus Dichotomocladium; species Dichotomocladium elegans. The sequence goes on from JAIXMN010000005.1 coordinate 1,473,903, forward strand.
TGCTGCCTCGCTACTGATCGCGGTATTGGTCAGAAATGGCAAGAACTAAGAGGCCTTTGCCCTACACGCTCCAAGAGTCCCGATTAAAAATTGGACAAGCAAGATTTGCAATACTGGCAATAGAAACGCCCGGGATGTTCATAGGAAATGATATTCAACAGAATGGGCCGATAAGTCGGTTAGTCTAGCGTAAATGATGCGCATATTGAAACGATGGTTGACCAATGACAATTACATGCAATCAAAGGCAACGTCGTTTCTCTTAAAGAACAATCAAATTGCTCGTGTTGCATTCGATCGGTATGTATCCAGCACATGGAAGTGCTGTCGTATAATTCATTTTCGTAGTCTCCAACCGATGTAGTACGGGCATGGATCCACGTAAGGCCAACATGAGTTCTTCTGACTATGTATGGCCCGTGTCCCTTTTGCTCTGACAATTGAGCATCATCAGAGACTATAAATCCCCGGCATGGTCTGTGCGACAACTTGGATTGTGACTATCCGTGCTAACGCTAGGACGAACTCTCAGTGCCACTTGTTGGTATTGTGATGCCATGCCATCTCATCTCACCTGTCCCCAAGCAGGCAAGAATAGGTCTCCGCATAGCGCAGTTGCTTTACTCTTGTATCTGAAAGATCTAATGTGTATACTCCGTTGCAATGGTAATTGAGGTCTTTGCTATGCATACCCCCCCCAAGCAAAAGGGGTGCAGACAGTCTGACGAAAGAAGGATGTTTTACGCACAGATGCGCAACTCATTCTACTTGATCTTTTCAAGCTGATGTTTCAGAAAGTGTTGCGTGCATCAGCTGCTCCAAAACAGCTAAATGCATGTCTGTAACATGAATTCCTAGCAGCTCATGCACTCAAGAGCTTCTCAAACATCCTTTTGAAAAATCTGACCTTCTGTTATTCGGTGTACGCTGTGAAATTGCGCTTGATTCCCGCTTCTTTCATCCGAATGTCTGTATCCTTTCTCTTGGGAACGTGTGCGGTAGTAAGTCAGAGTTATCTCTGCAAGATATGCTACGCAGATATTCAGCGCGAGAACAGGCGCATTGCACAGAATACATTTTCTTCGTCAACAGTATAGTCCATAGGTTCAGGACAACCACGCTCATCAACGACATGACTTGGCCATCATAGAGAAATAGGTAAAAGTGTATAAAAGAGAAAGCGTCAAAAGGACGAGATGGATTTGCCAAGCGACATCTTCCCATGGATGCACGTGGCACCCGATTTTGGCCTCGTGCGTATTCTTGGCAAAACACGAATTTGTCTGTGGTCCTGCCACTTCAGAAGTAGCAGGGTACGACTTTGATTTGGAAAATAGTGTATGGCAAGCTTGGCATTACATAAGGCCAGTACCGACTGCAAAAGGAAGTGAGGTGTCACAGATTACGCCTTATGCCTTGGTTTGTTGTTTTCCTTGTTTCATTTCCCACATTTATCTCCTTTAACGATTATCGTAGTCATAGATAGACGTGGCATAAAATATGTGGGAAGCATATCCTTTACAACTCCAAAGAGTAAAATCGGGGATCGAAACTTTGTTTTCTCCCCGTTTCTGACATAAAATAGACCACCGTAATGATTTCCGCTTTACTTCGATATGGGAATAAACGATCCACTCAGCATTGCCACCGTTCAGCCAATGAGCATTGCAAAAATAGATAAAAAGAAGCATAAGAAACACAAATCTTCCAAGAAGCATAAGCATAGTCACGATCCACCGGCAGCAGATCAGAATGTGATCGCGGACCTTGATCAACAAAAGGAAGGTCAATCTGCAAAGAAGGCAAAAAAGGAGAAGAAACATAAATCGGCGAAAAAACATAAGCATGGTCATGGCGCACCTGAGGCTGACAAGAACCTAATTGCTGAACCTGCACTAACAAATGAAGGCGATCCTGCAAAGACGGCCAAGAAGAAAACAAGAAAAAGTAACAAGTACGAGCTTCATAAAGAATCAAGCCATAAAAGGTCATCATCGGTTGTTGCATCCGAGGAGGCAGACCAGTCTAGCGTGCCTGCTACCCTTGCTGAGAAAGACCAAACTCGGACTTCTCCTCTCGCCAGTTCAGCTCCAGCGCAATCAACGACACCTCAGAAACGGAAACACAACAGCGACGAGGACAGTGAAGACAGTGAAGACGAGGAAAATAATAAAGTTACTACAGACGGCGAGACCAAGAAAACCGGAGAGAAGACATACGAAACATATTTATATGCTGATCGGCTAACTCCTTTCTGGCACACGGAGTACGTTGGCGATGTGGATCCTCGTATCAAGTATGCGAAAAACGTCGTACTGAGTCTTCCTAAAGTACATCAGAATTACTTCATTTCGGATTCAGAATCGGAAACAGATTCTGAGGATGATTATTCAAAGGAGCCTGAGGTGGAATGGCATCGCTCGACAACTCAGCAATATAAAGTGCGTAAGATGGTCCAGGAGGGAAAATGGAAAGTGCAGCAAGGCGTATGGTTTGAGGACGAGCGTATTCGACTCGAGAAGCGACTCAAGAAAATTGGTAGAGTAAGTCAGGTTGCGTTGAGGGATACCGGGAATATACAGATATAGACCAATTTTATCCAGAGACACGGATTGAGCCTTGAAGATCTGCGACAATACGTTTTCGGCGAAAAGAGGTCAAAACATATGAAGTTTTGGCAGCAAGTAGGTACGTAGAAGCAAACAAGTCTAAAACTGGGCATAAAGATCCGTACGAATGATGGTTTTTTTTCCATTTAGCCAAACCGTTCCCAGACAGAGATTTGCGAGGTATTATCAAGAAGGTCAAAGAGACTTATTTTGAAGGAAACTATGGTGGTCGTTTTACTAAAGAAGAAGATGAAAAACTGATGCTGTAAGTAATGGATGGCTTTGAATATTTGTTGAGGAAATATCGGTCCTAAATAAGTGAACTATAGGGCAGTGGCAAAATATGGAAATAAGTTCAAGGCGATGGAAAAAGAGCTTGGCCGCAGCCACGATATTCTTCGACTACGCTATCAAGCACTCAGAGAAAAGGAATTAATAAAAGGCAAGTGAGAACCCTGGTTCCCGACGGTAGTTTGAGGATTTACATATCTATGTGTGCGTAGGCAAGAATCCAAAGAAAGGGACATGGTCACCTGAGGAGGAAAAAAATCTTGTCGAGGTTATAGAAGAGTACCGTAAAAAATTTGGGGAGAAGATCTCGTGGGAGTACGTAGTGAACAAACTCGACGTTTACCGTACACCGGAGCAGGCCAGAAGGAAATGGTAATCTTCGACAAGCCACAGCACCACACTTGCGGAAATTAGCATAGACTTATACATGCAAATAGGCATTCCAATAGACCGTCGTCGGTCAAATCTTCGGAGGAGCTGCGCAAAATACCGCTTACTTTGGAGGATCAGCTTGCGCTCTTTGAAAGGTATTGTTAGAATATGGGCAATCACTGAAAAGAGGCTAAAATACCAATATAATGTAGAATGAAGGCTCAAGGTTGGAAAAGGGAAGCCGATGTTCGCTGGACGGCTATGGCAACTGAGAATTTGTATGTGGTAGAGATTGTCGGTTGATTGTTCGTTCTATTGATGTTTCCGATATATAGCTCCAAAGAGAGGGTGAAAACCTGTTACATCAAGGCACGAATCACCATTCCTGGCTTCGAGAAAATGAATTTACCAGGTAATGAGCGGTCATTCGGCTGCTTCCAGATGTGTCGTCGAATACTTATACTTGCATATAGATATTCTTGATCGTCTAATCAAAACAAGGCGAGCTATGGTTGAGAGCTTAAAATAATCATTATGCCCAAGTTCTGCTTATCCTCATTATCGCTACCGTCAGCCTGTACTTTCTCGAAGGAAAGCACACCGTATCAGTTTTCCGCAGGCAGTGCATTTTAACTGATAAGGCTGTTTACTAAATACTAGCGGTCCAGCTTAGAAATACTCTGTCTATACACGTTTGAAGTGTCATATACCAATTTCATGATATTGTCAATGAATGACGCATAGATTGTCTAGAACAGAAGGATTGTATTTTTATCTATCGATCATGAAGTAGTTAGTTCAAATATTTAAAAATGCACCTTGTCGAGATAAGTGTTATTTTCAAGAGGTCATTTTGCAGAGTATTCTGCAACGCGTCCCACTTCGCGGTAGAAGATGAAGACATGCCTTAACGAGTCTGACGTACGAACATTCCGCACTGATCAATTGAGAACTCCGTGGATTCTATGAGGTGGCATTGGGAATTAGAGAGAGCTGCACCGAGGGGACATTCCAGTGTAGTCTATACTTTATTTCTTTTCTCGCCCAGCATATTTGCATGTTGAAAATTGATGGTAAGCGAGAGAGCCTACAGAACAATCCAATGTTCTGTAAGTGAGCAACCAATATTCTTTGCTCGAAGATGGGAAAGGGTCAAGGTACTGATTGTCGTACCCGCACCTACACACTCACATATTCACGGCAACTATGGATGATACGTACATTATATGGCGGTGATGAATGTGATGTATGGTCTGAGCTCAAGATTGAGGGACGGAATTCCACATTTCGCCAGTGCAACAAGGGCTTGCATCTACGAAAAGATACTCCTTCTATTAGGCACTCTCGGCCATACTCGAAAGAATGGAAACAGTTAACAGATCACGGATCCTATACTGTCCCGCTGCATCCTCCATGTCCAAATGTGATCTATTCAACAGAGCTTCCGTGATGGACTTTTCTTACAAGTAGGAACTGTCCTTCTACGTGTTGATAAACGACCATTATATTACACTGATGGCCGTGGCTGTCCCGGGCCGATGGGCTAAATCGCTGATGAGCGAACGTACCCTCTTCATGCTTCTTTTTCCTTTATTCCCTGCAAACGACAACAGAATATCATCTTACAAAAACCTACAAGGCGTTCATGAAAATGTGGATCAGACTCAATGGGTCGATTGATATCTATATTATATATTTATGGGCATGAAAGCTGCGGACTATGTCTCCAACGCTTTTTATTTTTCTAGATACTTCATTATATGGTATTTACAGTATAAGAAAATCACAGTAGCTCCTTTCTTTCTTTTGTGATGTATTCGTCATGAAAATAGGGTAGATTGCGTAGCATCATATACACCCGAATAGTTGCAGCGATAGCATAAAAAAGCAATATATCCCATCTTGACACTCGATGCTTTTCGGCCATAGTGTGATAATAAGGTTAGTGATATGATAGGTCCCGATTATGCTATAATAAATCGACTTTGCGCTGCCATGGAGGATGAATGAAAGACAGGGGACTGCTGCTCCTGGAGTGACGATTTTCCTTGACCAATCTAGTAGATGAAACATTACATAGAAAGGACCCTGACAGCATTTTAATAAACATAGGCCCAGAAGTCGTTCATGGATAGTTGTTGAACACAAGAGTTTTCAACAATACATTGGCGAGGATGCATCCGTTATCCAGGAAAAAATTATGGAAGAAATGCTTCAAAGATTTGAGAGAGACTTGTAATTATACAAAGCAACGACCCAGTTCATTTATTCTTAATGATAGAACACGTTACGAAAGAACATACCGAATTCAGGCTGTAAGCGGGTATAGCGATGGAAGTGTTCAAAAAACACCTCGACCGGCCGCGCCGATAGGCCATGATTGACCTTGACTTTGCGAAAAGTGTATGGCCTTGAATAACCTTGGATTTCGTAGTAACAGGTTGGCCTCTTAAGTTACATCTCGACCTCATATGTTGAATGGAGAGTCTGTGTGGTCTAAGAAAGGATATTCCTGGGTTTGTTACAGCTATGAATGCTCAATGAGGCAGTACCTTTGCGCTTAAAGAACGCTTCCCTAAGCCGATCAGCTGCATGGTTTCTTACTTAAACGGTTTCCATCAAAAAAGACATATCCCAGCCCCCCTGTCCTCTCCAACCTTGCATTGCCATCAATAACACCCCACCAAACATCATTTCACAGGAGCCGAGAATTCACACAGCCGTTGTCCATTACATGAGACAGTAACAGTCCAACAGAATATCCAATTCAAATGCATACAAATAATAATATATTTTATTAGACAATGGAAATGTCATCCACATTAAACAAACTAATAATTAGCATCTAAGAATGCGATGAGCTATTACATGAGAATATTTGTTGCTGCTTACTTCTCCGTAGATGATGTATGCGAAGGGGTGGCGGTGAACCATCCCCTTTAGTTCTTGGGGAAAGCGAGAGGATGACAGAAGTTAGTATGCTGTGTTGGCTGTAAATTTGGCGGGCCTCTTGGACTTACCAGGGTACAACGCAGGCGTACTATTATTGTACTGAGGGCGCGCCTAGAGAAGGAAGATATATATATATATATCTATAAATAATTGGAAGGGTAACTATATGAGAGAAGGGCGGGAAATGCTACACAGAGAGGGAGCGGGAGCGGGAGCGCTATCTACACCAAGCTAGACCCTGGAAAGACTTGACCATGACCATCGGTGTTAGTTTCTACGAGGAACACGAGCCTCCTTTGCAGCAGTGGTCTCATTGCCAGGAAAAGCGCACAGGGGTGGAAAATGTGCCTGGATATCAGACTCTATGTACCAATTTTACATTCTCCTCTTCTATAGGAAGATACGATCTACTGTGCAGTATCATCTCTCAGGTACTGTATGTCAGTCTCATGACTTATGCTATAGGTGCTTATCAATATACATACCCTCTTTTCTCTAGGATATTACTGACAATTTGTGGAGAATAATGTAACATTTTGCACTTGCCCCTTTTGCTTCCTGCACGGCTTTATTGGGGCCAAGTCAGTGTCCTTTTGCCGCAGATGCCGCGTTGACAGCATCATGTGCAGACGATCGGTCCCAAACAGTCGTCACCTGTTGTCCTCAGGAAGTGGCGCAATCGGCCCAAAAGAGGCAGAGAAGGAAGAATAGGAAGGTGACCACATATTAACATGCGTCGACGATACGCGGAGCGTGGATATAGGTTTCGTGCCTTGACCGAGTAATATCCGACTATGAAGATCAGAGTACTGACCGGGATGAAGCTGTTGAGATTTTCGCCGAGGCTAATTTGTTCGACGTCTATGGTATAAGATAATATTATGTCCCATAAAAATATATAAAATCGACGTATTAACAGGTAAAAATGCTTCCAAGATGGTAGTTGTTTTCACTCTTGTTTTAGGGAGCGTAACTGTTGCAGAAGTCCCTTTTTCAGACCATGACATGCAGGGTTTCATGTTAATAGGGAATCCAGACTCATCAAGGAAAACACACTTTTTTCTAAAGTCATGTCAGCCATGTCCCATCGGCGCACCTACATCAAGAGGCTCTTGGCTCTTTGGATCGCTATTCCTGTCTATAGGCTGAAACCGAGCCTTTTTCGGTGACAAGTCACATCCATTTGTCATAAATCGATAGACATGGTTTTCAATATTTTAAAACCCTCAAATCTCTGGAGCAATTGCTCCATCAGTAGGTTGTACTCTTATGCTCTTCGTTGAGAATACATGAGCGACCTCTGCCTCTACGTTTCTTAAAAATGCTGTCAGAGTCCTTTTCGTACTGTGATGCGCATTGCTGAGCTGACTGAACATGGAATCCTAGCTGTTTTGCAGCAGCTGATGCACTCTAGGCCTTATCTTTGCAGTGTACATTGTGTAGTCGTGATTAAAGTCTGCTTCTTCCATCTTAATGCCTGTATCGTTTCGCTTGGGGATATTTAGTAGCATCAAAGTCAGGATTAACCCTTCAAGCTAGACTAGGCAGATGTTCTGTTGTGAGAACAAACGGATTAAAGAGAATATATTTCTTCTTCAATCACCTAGTCCATAGGCATCCATGCTCATCAACTACGTGACCTTGACATCGTAGTAACAAAACAAAATAGCTTGTTCATTTCAGAATGTCAAACGGGTTTAAAAAGGGGCAAAAAAGCTGATAATATTTATAGGGATTTTGCCAAGCGTTTTTGTGCGACATCTTTTGGGGGGCAAAACCGACTTTTGTTTTCGTGATCCCTGCGACTTCAGAACTGCTTCATTTTGGAAAAACAGTGTAGAAGCGCGCATCGAAACTGCTTCCTCTAGTAAATGCCTGTATTCTTTCTCTTGAGGATATGCGGATCCAACAGGTTTAGAGACCTCCTTTAAAAATTGACTTCTCAGGCGTTTCTCTGTAGAAACAAATAGATTTAAAGAACACACATTCTCTCCTCAGCGACATAGTCCATTGGTGCAGCGTAGCTACGCTCATCAGCAATATGGACCTGCACATTTCGCACAAAGAAGTTTTTGGTTGTTTATATCGGAATGACGATTGTGTACAGATGGAGAAGGACCGACAGGCCTCCAAAAAAAAACTGGTGGGGTAATTACTGAGCGACATGTAAAAATAAACGATTTTTTTTATAAAATAGGGGAACAATTTTCTATGTTGTTCGTACTTTCTTGCAATTTCTTTACGAAGATGGACAACGACGTGTTGTTGATGAACATGGAATTGAGCCCATGGATCTTGTTGTTGACGAAGAATTGTTTGCTATTGAAACAATAAGTTCTCGTACTCAGTTCCTAATGAATAAACCCCCAGAAAGGCCTGCTAAAAATCATGTAATGCATACAGCTGCAGATGAAACGAACGGTGAAGATGTTGATATGGTGTTATACAGCAAGCGACGCTATACAGTTTACTCTAGTGAAGACAAAACTAGATTTTTTCATTTATTTTTCAGTAAATGCTTGAATGCTTCTGCTGCTGCGAGGCAATTGGGAATTCATATTCGTGCGGCCCAGAGATGGGTCAAACGCTATTACGAAGATCCTGAAAGCATTTTCGAAAAGAAGAAAAAGTCCGGTCGGTGTCGTATTCTCGGGGAGGAGCATAAGCTGTTTCTTTTAAATTATAATGTTTTCTCGTAGTACTATTTATAACTTCTTGACAACTGAGTGCAATCTCTCTATAAAGCAGGCACAGTTCCAGCCTGTAGAAAGAAATAGCGAAGAAAAGATTCAACAAAGGTACGATTGGGTTCAAAAATGGCAGCAAACTGACATGGATTTCACAACAAATTGTGTCTTTCTTGATGAATCAGCCTTTCATATCAATTGAAACGAGGTATGGCTTGGTCAAAGAAGGGAACTCCAGCAATAGTTTACAGTACCCACAACAAAAGCGAACGCAGCATTGATTTTAGGCGCCATATCCGCCACTGGCTTGATTAATGTTAGTTTGAGAGTTCCAAAGCGTATCAAAAAGAGAAAATTTGGACGTGAAACTGATGGTTATAGCATAGGAACAGTAACAGGACATTATCTGAGCTTTTTAAAGGCGACGCTTGATGAAATGGACAAGTATCCAGAAATGAAGGGACACTATCTTGTCATGGATAATGCTCCTATTCATAGCTCATTGGACATAGGAAAGTATATTCACTCTCGAGGATATCGTTACGTTTATCTTCCTCCATATTCTCCTGAACTGAATCCGATTGAGCATTTCTGGTCAGTTGTCAAGAGCAAAGTTAAGCGCAATAAGTTCTTGAAAAAAGAGACGTTAATGACCAGAATTAGCGAAGCTTGCGATAGTTTATATTTAAGTGACTTCAAAGGCTTTGTTTCTCATTCTGCCAAATGCTTTGGTAAGTGCCTCTACAAAGAAAAGTTATAAAATACGAAGCGCAAAAAAAAAGAGGTAAAGAGAGGCAAAGAGAGACAAAGAGAGGTAAGGAGAGGTAAGGAGAGGTAAAGAGAGGTAAAGAGAGGTAAAGAGAGGTAAAGAGAGGTTAGGAGGAAGAAAGGCGGCATAGGGTTTGTTTTAAGTTCCGACAGCTTTATTAAAAACGCCTGTCGCTGAGAACAATGCTATTTTACTACATGGAAACACCTCAGAAAATACTTATCGTTGTGTTCAGAATGTCTCATCTCCCTTTAACCTTCGTCGGCATCTTGAAGATTCCCATGGTTATATATTTCCAAACCCTATGAAGACAACTCGTCGCTACAGCAACTGCAAATATCAATTTTTGAGACATCCCACTGATAATGGAGACACTGAACGACATTACGCTTGCCCTTGTTGCACTTTTCACGTCAAGGAGCTTACATATCTAAAGAAACATTTCGTCAACCGACACATGTGCTACCTCCCACCGATTCCATTAGAAAGCGGCCAATATGAAAACATTACACTTGAAGACGCATCACCTGAACGTGTTTCATCTATCAATACGTCATATAAACCCGTTAGCAATCCGCAGCTCCAAGGTCAAAAGCGTTCAAATGAAAATACTATGTTATTGGATGACATTCCCATGGACCAACCTCAGGGCGATCACTTTGTCAGCGATGATTTCGACGTTACGGATGCTATTTACCACCTGAAACTCTCTTTAAAAGATCATCGTTGGAAGTTATCCTTGGAAGACCATTTGTACCTGATCCTTGCATCCACATCAGTATTGCTGCTGACTCCCGACATACTTCCTAATGAATTACAGCCATTTTTTGAACACAAGAACTGGGCAACTGTCAGCATGGCCATCGAAAATATCTATAAGATACAACAGCCACCAACACCTATTGGCACCTTGACGAGTCTTCTTTCCATAATTGACGATATGATACGTCTCAAGCTTGATAGGGACGTAACCAGTGCCAAATTACAAACCTTACAACTGCCGAAGTACGAAAAAAAGTTTGCCAAAGCAGTTGCCACGTTCGTCAACAAGCTTCCACCTGTGTCTCTCGATGAAGATATCAATGAAGCTGAGCTTTGTTCAAGATATGTCGACCCATTTCTCTCCAGCTTGTTCGACGATCCCAACCAAGGTATATACTTGCGCTGGACGAATCAGTCAACATTAGAAGCCAAACAATTGTGCAGTAACATGCGACCTGACATTTCCATCACCAAGACCCTGGGCCGTAAGTGGATAGGAAGTTTAGGATATGGTGAAGCCAAACCTGCTGCACGAGAAAATGACCATTATCTGGTATGCGAAGATCTTATCAAGGTGGTAATTTTTTGCAAGAACTCTTTGGATGAGCAGCTGATGGATGGCGTCCTTGGGATCCACATTGTTGGTCGAACAATTCGGTTTTACGTTCTTGTGTTGCCTGCCGTTACAACATATGTGATGTACCTACTCGCAGAGATCAAGGTACCGGACTCGATTCAGGGCTTACCTGGATTTATTACAGAACTGCCATCCGTTCTCAAAATTCTGCATGTCTTTGATACAGTCTGCGTGTCTTCTGATATTCCAGATATCATTGCCATTCGACGAGCACCAACGCTGTCATCAAAAGAATTTCAACAAATTATCTCTGAATCTAAGAGCCGAAAGCGATCTTGCCATCTCCACCGCAGACATACAGGATTTTCAAGAAGAAGTTTGCCACAAATTTTAGTTGTTCGTATAGACCATCCAGGTTTTTCGTTTTTTTTTGCTTCAAATTCGAATACCAATTTTAGTATTTCGTTGCTACCCTTTTGTCAAATTTAAAGGCAATAGTAGCAAGAACATTTCAATCAAGGCTATAGGTGAGTTTTCCTTCTCTTCTTTTTACACCAGAATAGTTCTGGGAGGCCAACCATTTATGTTTCATTCTAATTTCAAAGGAAGAAGAGAAACGAAATACTAAAACTTGTATTCGAATTTGAAGCAAAAAAAAACGAAAAACCTAAACGGTCTATATGAATAACTCTTGAAAATCCTGTAATTGAATCAAATTATTTCCACATCCAAGACGTCACAGTTCCCTTGCTCCATAAAAAATTCCCCTCATAACGATCACCCAAACAATTTCTGTATCAGCCCATCGAAAAATAAACAATCGCAAAAAAAAAGCTGTCGGAACTTAAAACAAACCCTAACCTCTCTTTACCTCTCCTTACCTCTCCTTACCTCTTTTTACCTCTTTTTTTTGCGCTTCGTATTTTATAACTTTTCTTTGTAGAGGCACTTACCAAAGCATTTGGCAGAATGAGAAACAAAGCCTTTGAAGTCACTTAAATATAAACTATCGCAAGCTTCGCTAATTCTGGTCATTAACGTCTCTTTTTTCAAGAACTTATTGCGCTTAACTTTGCTCTTGACAACTGACCAGAAATGCTCAATCGGATTCAGTTCAGGAGAATATGGAGGAAGATAAACGTAACGATATCCTCGAGAGTGAATATACTTTCCTATGTCCAATGAGCTATGAATAGGAGCATTATCCATGACAAGATAGTGTCCCTTCATTTCTGGATACTTGTCCATTTCATCAAGCGTCGCCTTTAAAAAGCTCAGATAATGTCCTGTTACTGTTCCTATGCTATAACCATCAGTTTCACGTCCAAATTTTCTCTTTTTGATACGCTTTGGAACTCTCAAACTAACATTAATCAAGCCAGTGGCGGATATGGCGCCTAAAATCAATGCTGCGTTCGCTTTTGTTGTGGGTACTGTAAACTATTGCTGGAGTTCCCTTCTTTGACCAAGCCATACCTCGTTTCAAATTGATATGAAAGGCTGATTCATCAAGGAAGACACAATTTGTTGTGAAATCCATGTCAGTTTGCTGCCATTTTTGAACCCAATCGTACCTTTGTTGAATCTTTTCTTCGCTATTTCTTTCTACAGGCTGGAACTGTGCCTGCTTTATAGAGAGATTGCACTCAGTTGTCATGAAGTTATAAATAGTATGTATATAATAGTGAAGATTTTGCGCGCTAATGTGAAAAGGGAGATTGATGCGCATCTGGTACTAGCAGCGAAGGTCGGTTTGGGGTGTCACACACACCCTGCTTCTCTCTTCCTCCCTCTATGTCTGCGGGAGTGCACCTCCGCTTGCATGCAACAGTTGTAACGTATAACGAACTTTAAGTGAGAGTTAGGGAGGAAGAGGGGAACACAGAAGATCTTGCAACGGGGTCGACGAGCTGGTGATCGTGTGTTACAAAAAGGGATGGGTGCACAGCGAGTACAAATGGCAGGCATTACGGATGGGACTAGTGTTTGTGGATGGCTAAAAAGCCCTTACCCGAACGCAAGACGACGATTCAGGAAAGACAATCCAATTACAGCGATGATTCTACTGCGTAAGGTTCCCAGGTGTAACATTGTGCAAGCCGCGAGGACAAAGTGCGTTTGAATTGTTTGCCATCCTTTACCATGATTGTATGCTGACATACATCTTTTTCCTCTGCTCCTTTTTTTATTAACATGTTGCTGTATTCACAACAACCATCTGCGAAGATGCGGAGAGAAAGGAGATTAAGCTGCATGTTGCGGATGCATGTACGGAAAAAGAGAGGCATTCCTTGTCATCCAAATAGACGGACCGAAAATTCTGCTAATTATTGTGACAGACTAAAAAGAAAAAACACAGGACTCGCCAAGGAACCAGAGAAAAAGGATGGGGCTTAGAACGAATGATATCACTTTTGTAGGACGCAAAAAAATCTTTTTTAAAACAAAAAATATACAGAGTTGTGTTGTTTTTATATATGTATATGTAGGGAAAAAATGTACAGATGATGGGACGTCAAAAGCAGCGCCAGTGGATGATTGAATTCTTTATGTTGAATGCAGGAAAGAGTGAGAAGCAAGACGAAGTCCTCCATTTCTCGGCCAGCGATTTAGAGGATGATAAACCACATCTTTTTTTTCCTTCTCTTCCTTGTGTTGCCTTGGTCACCGGCGAATGTGTTCTTAGAAATCTTCGTCGTCGCGACTGTAGAGATCTCCATAGATAGCCATCACCATCTCACCCACGCGTGCCTCCAACTCAGAACGAAGATCGGCCTTGATGGCCAGCAGATATGTCTGCAAGAACCGCTCGTCTGTTTCTTCCGTCTGCGCAAATCGATGCCACAATCGATAACCAAAGTTTGCGATGTATGCTACATAATTGTTATTGGATGGTGCGATGGACGAGGACTGATGGTCTTCGGCGGTGGAAGAGAACGAGGATTCGCACATGGCAAGATCTTCATAGAGCCGGTCAAGGAGATTAAAAGTCTCAATGGTTTGGCGAAGACGGTGGCTGACTGCAAGATTGATCGAATATGACATCGACGCCACCTGAAACTGGGCTATGGGAATGACGCCCGCCAGACGGTACTCAGGCCAGACAGCCGTCAGCGCCTCATCAACTGTGGACGGGAGAATTTCAATGACGCGGTTGTGCTGTTGACGGATTTGATGACCAATAAAGGACGGTAGTTTGGCGATACATGCATCTGCAAACAAACAAATGAGAATGAATTTTGTCTTAACAAAAAAAAAATATACATACCGGACCAAACATGCTCCATCTTCCCATTTCCTAGGGACTGTGATTGACTACGCAGGAGAGGTAATCGCTTCGGACGAGGTGTTTGAGTCAGTCGAACAAGAAGATCTTCGGTATGGGTGCTCAGGACGTCATCAACGACGGTCCGGTAAAATGTCTCTACGGTATCCCGAATAACGTCGGCTCGGGCATCCCACTCAGGCTGTTCCTGGTGTTGTATACGAAAGTCCTCTGACACGACAAAGGCGGCAGAGATGGTTGCCAGGGCAGATAGGATGAGAGCAAGACGCATTATATCTTGAAAAATATATGGAGATGTTGATGGGTAAGCTCAGGTGGAGGGGGAAGAAGGAGAATAAAAAAGACGGGGTATTTAAATGGATTGTTGCGCATAGATCTCGTGATCTCCCAAACTACTCAAGTCGACATTTCAGGTAGGTCATTTATCCCATTGTTGTTGCCAAGGACCGCTGGAATGCAGGATAATTGACTATCAACAGACCTCAGTTCGTGAAACCCGACGTCGGATGATAAGTCTTATTCCATTCACTGCTCTAAGTTATGTGCGCACGATCCTTTATCCTTCCAAGAACAATAAGCTGCTTTCTTTATCGCTTTCGCACTTGATCAGGAGTGTATTTCTCGCTCGTGCGGCAGGGGGTTCCAATGAACGGGGAACACAACGGACGGCGGAAAATAAAAAAAATGAACGGTACAGGATACGGAATGTCCGTAAATTACACACGCACGCACGCACGCACGTACGCACGCACGCGCGAAGTGCGGAAATGTGACCAAATTGTGTTTTTCACATACACACACTTCGCCAGTTCTATCAAACCCGTGGTTTATGTGGCATTCATTAAACGAAAAGAGGAAACTATAGAAATTGGAAGCAAGCGACAATATCCCCTAAAGCAATCAGGTATTCCGCTCGCAACCAATCGAGTCGGCTGCGAAAAGAAAAAAGAATAGTTCTAGGGCATCTATTCGTACTCAGCTACGGCCGGCTGCAACTTCTTCCCATCCCTTCGCAGCACACCAACCCCTGGACCGGCCTGTTTTTTCCTCTCTGTCACCCATGCACTCTTCCTTCACCTCCTATCCCCCTCACTTCTGCACTAGCACTTTGCAAGCCGTGGCTTTGCCTCCCTAACCAGTACGCTTAACTATGTTACAGAAAGCGTCCCCTTTAACTAGCGAAAAACTTGTCTTCATGCTGAGCTATCAAGACCGGACAAACATACGCCTGGATTGTGCAACAGAGGGCCCACTCCCGATTCAGACATTGACATGAAAACTCAGCAAAATATATGTGAATTTCCTTTTTCATCGATACCTCCCGTCTTTCCCGTGCGTCTCTCTTCCTCGTTCCTCTGTTGTCGTTTTTTTTTCTTCCGGATGTCAAATATTTCTTATGTCTCGATAGCCAATGCACAGACGCCACAGATTCCGGGATTTGTGCGAGATGAGAAAATTAGGAGGTAGCATTCTTTTTTTTTTAGCGAGTGGGTGGGGGAGGGGTGGATGATTGCTGATCAAAAGAGACCCAAAGAAGGAAAGGTTAAGAACACGTACCCTTTGCTGAATTTCAAAAGGAGCGACTACCGTCCTTTTGCATTATGCAAAGTGTGGAGGCAATGACGTTTGTTTGTTGTACTTTTATCAACATCAGCAGCCTCTACTCAATATACGTACTGCAATCACTATTCATGAGATATGTATACCGGTTTGTGGACGGTCCCCATATTCTCGGATCGCCAGTCTCTGGCTTCAACGAATACCCCACTCACATGCTTTAATGGGTGGAATTGCAAAGATTTGGCTTTGGCCACTTCATGGGATTGTTTCAGCAAGGAATGACCTAGGATGATTTTAGTGTTATTTCCGGAGGCTTCCATATAAAAGCGGTTTCTCCAGTTTTCACCTACCTCGTCTCTTTGTACCAACCAGCATCCCGCAATGCTCCAGAAAAGTATCAATCCCGACTTGGAAGAAAGTGGCGCGGACAACTACGTCAACCAGCTCGCATACGGATCTCGCTATGCCACTGAGGAGATCCCAAAGTTCAGGCTTCCAGAGAAGTCGACCCAGTCAAAGATTGCGTATCAGCTAATACATGATGAACTCGAACTCGACGGCCGGCCGGCCATGAATTTGGCCAGCTTTGGTAAGTTAAGATATCCAACTCACCTCATGGGTCTCTCTGTTTATTACTCGCGCTGATATGCCCATTTCTGAAGTGCATACATGGATGGAGCCTGAAGCAGATCAACTCGTCATGGAAAACATCTCAAAGAACCTTTCGGACCAAGACGAGTATCCTGCCACAATGGTGATACAGGGCCGCTGCATCTCGATCATTGGTAATCTGTGGCACGCTGACGAAGCAGTGGGAACCCCGACCGTCGGATCATCCGAAGCGATCATGCTCGGCGGCCTGGCGCTCAAGAAGCGGTGGCAAGAGAAACAGCGCAAGGCTGGCAAGGACGCGTCGAGGCCCAATATCATCATGGGAAGCAATGCACAGGTAGCGCTCGAAAAGTTTGCGCGATACTGGGACGTGGAGGAGCGGCTGATCCCCGTCTCCGAAAGTAGCCACCACGTGCTTGACATTCACAAAGCCGTCGAGGCTTGTGATGAGAACACCATTGGCATCTTTGTCATTCTCGGGTCCACGTACACCGGCCATTTTGAGGATGTCAAGGGACTATCGGAACTCCTGGATGCGTTTGAGCAAAAGACCGGTATCGACGTTCCCATCCACGTCGACGCCGCCAGCGGTGGCTTTGTGGCGCCTTTTGCATTTCCAGATCTCGAATGGGACTTTAAGATCCCTCGCGTCGCTTCCATTAACGCATCCGGCCACAAGTTCGGTCTCAGTTATGCGGGAATCGGGTGGGTCCTGTGGCGGTCGTCCGAGTATCTCCACAAGGATCTTGTCTTTGAACTCCATTACCTCGGTGGCACTGAGTACACTTATAACCTTAACTTCTCCCGACCAGCCTGCTTCATGGTATAAAGAAAGAACAGCCCGATGGCATCCCGCTCGCTAACAATCTCTATCGCTTCTAGATTTCACAATATTACAACTTCATCCGCTTGGGCGTAGAGGGCTACACGCGTGTCATCAAGAATGCCCTCCACAATGCCCGACACCTCGCTTATCTCCTTGAGGATTCGGGCTACTTTGATGTTGTTTCTGACCTCCACCGCTCCAATGGCTCCTTCGGATGGCGCAACAAAACAACCCGTCCGAAAAGCATTGATGAAAACAAGAGTTATAACCCTTCCCTTCCGGTCGTTTCCTTTAAGCTGACAGATCAATTCAGGGAGAAGAATCCGGCAAGTATCTTCAGTCGTTATTTCTGCTAACCAAAACGTTCTAACATACTCTGTCTCTCATCGTCCCTCCGACCCTCGCCTCCCTCCCCATCAACTTTGCTTTTGTATAGCACGTGAAACAAGCGGCCATCAGTACCTTGTTGCGTGCCAAGGGCTGGATCGTGCCCAACTACGCTCTTCCTCCAGACGAAGCCAAGATCGAAATCTTGCGCGTCGTCGTCCGTGAATCCCTGACGCTCGACATGGTTGACCGACTTGTGGAGGACGTCAAGTCCTGCGCAAAGCAACTTGAAGAGACAGAAACTGAAATGAACGAGGCCCTGATTGCCATCACCAAAGTCTCGAATCGTCACCGTCACAAGCCCCATTCCAAAAACGAAAACAAGATACAGACTCACCCGGGCACATGCTAATAATGTCCCTCGTCTCATCTTTCTTTCTCTCTCTTTTCTTTTCCTCTTTTTTACTCGTTAGCAACAAAGATAACTTTGCCCTTGGGGCCAACCTCTGCATAAAAAGTGGGCTTGCCATCGACAGATGTGCGTGTAGCATAGCCCGCACTTGGATGTACTGAACGCTTCTTGGTGCCATATAAGAAATTCTGTTCGGCTGGAGCAGCTGGGAATAAGGCAGAAGGCTCAAAAGCCTGCGTGAGCGAATCATTTGTCGCCGCCAAAGCATTCATTCTGACACAACAAGTCAATAAAATCCCGTACACTGTTCGATCATACTCGACTAGACTCACATTCGTGCACGCTCAAAACGGGGTTCTACTCGGGAAGCAACAAATAGATCGCCTGGGCCCTTGACACGCACGAAATCCTATTCATCACGATCAGCTGGGTCAATTGACGCAAGAACAGGCTTACAGGTGCGCCCAAAACGTAGTTGCGAAGGGCTTTTACAATGCTAGCCGCGTACTGCAGCTTTGGTTGCAAGGAAGGACTGTCGGCCACGTTACGCACGACGGCGTATCTTCTCAATGGCGAGCGCGGCGAGGGTACAAGGGGATTTGCTGGATGGAGCTTGGTAGGTTCCGTCCGGACGTCCCACATGATAAGATTCCTCGGGTTGACCAAATACTCTTCACCAGCAGCCAACGAAAGACGGTAAAGACCACCATAGTGTGTAATGGCGATGGTACCTGGTCCGCTAACCGTGTGGACCAGCTTATTGACGAGGCCCTGTCAGACGACGAAGGGAGACAATGGTACATGGGTTATATGCACATCACCTATGTACTCTTTTTCTACCGCTATATTTACCATATCTTTGCCACGTAGACCATCCCGACCAAGACTCAATGTAACCTTCTCGGTTTTTGCCAAAAAGGCGTCGCGGCGAAGAGCATACTTCGTGCTCCCACGCACGTTCACAATCGCAATCTCGCCAATGCGCGACGGTGCCAGGAGGATATCACCCGCCGATTGCTTCGTGTAGTACTAAAGAAAACAAAGTGGTGAAAAACATGCGTGTAGCTTCATGATCACGCGGTACCGTACCTTTTGATAAAACACCGGTTCGCCGATCAGCTTGCCTGCTACTGCTTTAACGGCAGAATGATCGTCAAGCGAAAGCTTGGATGTGACCTTGCGATCGAAGAGGTGAGGGAAAACTCAACAGAATATCCGCATACTCGGGCAGCATGAATATGACTTACGCGCGTCGATGCCCCAACGGCCGATCCGGTAGCAGCCGTGATGGTTGTATCGGGAGGTAGCTAGTGGTATTAGGAAATATTTACGGTGAACATTATGCCATGCATTCGGTCCCTGTTGTACCTTAACCAAGAGGGCTGAGCCTATATAGATATGTAAATCCCAAAAGAGCGTTGAGCAGCAGATTCTTTCGCTAGCTCACAAAAGAAAACAAGGAAGGGGTACTTTACCTACACCTGAAGATATCACCTGAAACACAGGCTCAGCATCGCTGGCGGTTGGAGCGTCTGGTTATTTCATGCTCCTTCATTTAGTACGCACTCCCCAAATTCGTTGCATTATCGCTCTAACCTTGACCGAGGGCGGAAATGCTGCTGGAAGGCGTTTTGCCGGACAATGCCGAGTGATGCTGGACATCACGATCGATGGTTTGCACACCCATGACATTGTTTGCTGAGCGTTCAGGCTGCGCACCTTCATGATATGCTAAAGCAACATAGCATCGCCGCTGGTATTGGTTGTGGTGCTGCTGCTGTTGCTGAAGCACGCGCGTCGGCAGGCGCATGCGTCGCATCATGGTGTATCTATTTTGAAAACTTGGGGACGAGCCGGCGTTTTTCGCTTTGACTGCCCAAAAAAAGTGAGCGGACTTTCCCAAGTAGGATTTTTTTTTGGGTATGGTGCCTTGGAAAGATTCCAAAGATGACGTCTTCTCTTTTCATATATTCTAAGGATATATATATATATATATATATATAGATATTATGCATTGGTTTACAGACATGGAGAGTTATTTACAATATGTTCATCCTCAAACAGGGTTTGGTGGTTTTTGGACCGATGCTGATAGTCATTTCGGCAGAAGATGTGGTTTTCAGACGTGTAGTAAATATCGGTGATGTAAGTATTACAAATACTGCATCTGAAGCACTGGGGATGGAATCGCCATCCCTCAGACGTCTGGGCGCATCGTCCCTCAACAGGCTCGTTGCATCCTTTGCACAGTGAGTTATTCATCTGGTGATAGTGTCGTCGGCAGTACGGCATATTGTTATACACGTAAAATACATTGCTGGAAAAGGGTTCGTGACATGCCTGGAAGAGAGAGAGAGTATGTATAGTCAATAATAACCGTTGGAAGTGGGTCAATAAAAACAAAAGTGGTACAGACGTAACAATTGAAGCAGTGCTTGTGCCATCTCCCTTGCAACTTCCCATCCGCGGAAGACACTGCTTCTTTCTCAACAGCTCGGCCACAGCCACGACATTTAGGCAGATACATGGTGTTGAAATCTGGCCTGCAGAAGATCTTGTTCTTGTGTTCCACCAGACCCGTCATATCAGGATCGACGGGCTTCTTGCAGTGGAAGCAGCGGAGATGCTCTGGGTGATATAGCTTCCCGAACGCACGCGTAGGACGCACATGGGGCGCAATCGCTTCACCGCTGGGCGTTTAGGGCGGCGGAGAGTGAGAACAAAACTTACTTGGGATCCCAAGGATATGATCTCCTTACCATGCTGCACAGGATGGCTGTTGCTTGACCATGATATTGTAGTCCATCTCGCAATATGGCCGCCCCTCATATTCGAGCAGCCCTTTATCCAGCTGGAGCTTTTTTCGACATGTGTAGCATGAGAAACATTGTGTGTGATAGACCTAACGCAGCATTCTGGATTACTTTTCTCTCTCAATCATCTTCTTTTTCGTGACCATCTTTACCCCGCGGCTGACTCGTATAAAGCCCATGCCGTCCGCAACTTCACGACGACATCGCAAGCATGGCCGTCTCTTGTCATTAAAGAACGACTCGAGTGGATTTCGGGGCGGGCCATTGGGTGTGCGCGGTGAATGTGACCCTTCACTTGAGGATGCTGTCGAGCGAGCTTCTGATAAACGAGGATTTCGCAATACTGATCCACCGGGAGCGATTCGAACAGAAGACGTAGGTGAAATGTTGTTTTTACGTTGATGCAACGTCGTAGCTGTGGTGCCACTCCGCAGTGTTGACGGAAGTGGTGCTGATGCTGTTGCGATAGGAGTCGCCCGGGCATGTATAGATGTTGGGGAGTCGCATAATTTATTGGTCATCCTGTGTCCATAATACCAACGTATAAGCATATGCCAGATAGATGGGCCCACCTTTCTTTTTTTTTTTTACTTGTCATAAATGGGATGTCGGTCCATAATGCTCCTCTGTACGAAAATAAAAATTGGTCATTCTTTGCTGTCTCAACCATATTCACATGCCAGTATCACCATGGTATTGGGCACCGATATGTCTGGAGATAAGTCTGTCGTGATGGCGTGTTGGTACCGAACGTTCGAGGTCACCGAAGTATTAGAATTCTTTTTGTTCACGTTCCGGAAAACATCTCTTGCTTTGTCCGCCCAAAATTGAAAATTGAACTTGGAACCTGAAGAGCGCGTTGAGATATTCAGAAAGCGAGGGAGGATATGATCAATCTTTTCTTTGCGGGGATGGGTGGGCGGTTGGGGAAACGAAAACTGCAAACGTACCACTTGATGGGGAAGCACTTTCATTACTTCGGTTGGACAGTTTACGACTACACAAGGCTGTTTCTACAGTTTTAGAATGATATCACGTTTTATTGTATACCGGAATGAGATCTCCATTACATGTGTCAACGGTAATCGACTGTTTAGGCATTCGTGATGCAGCGGTGCAGTTGTGATCACGGATTTGTCTGGTTTGATTGCAATTATTGCATTTTGTAGCTGATGTCGTGGTGTGGATGTGCGATTCCTCCATAGGAGTAAAAAGAAAAGGAAAGAGGATAGCGAGCGTTTATTGTTATTCACATCTGAATTTAGTTCAGCATGTGTTACACCCAGAACAATCGAATCCCATCCGTCTGGATAGCAAGTAAAAATAAACTATCAGAGCTCATTCGAGATCCGGGTGGGGGGGAGTTCATGGACAACGTTCTACTGACAAGAGAAATAAAAGAGTCGATTGTCGGAGAGGATATCTCTCTTCCAGAGAGAAAGGTAAGCAACGCGTGAGTAATGGTTCATTTGCCATGCGACAAATCATTGTGTCAACATAGGAGCACTGATTCTCGCTCTACACTCATAAATTGCGTGTGTGTATGTGTATGTGTATGTACGACAACCCAGTGGGACCGAAATGTGTAACGCTAAAAATTATTGCGCCATATTAGGATGTTGCTGCAGGATGATCCGATGGCCCGTTCCCCTTGGCATACGTTTGCTACTCCGAATGTGTAGAGGGTTCCCCCCCTGTCGAGATCTAATTTTGCTACATCCAGTTCGTTACGTCCCAGGCAAAGGACATTGCTTGCTTAACCGCGACTCGAGGATTTTCACGATCAATGCATGCACGCATGACTTGATCTATTGCGACAATTCTAATTTCTTATAGCAATAGTCGGGAACGGACAATGCAGATCTCCAACCTGTGGACAGTAATGCTGGGGGTTCCCTACTCCTGGCCACGTAACCGTCTTCTGTAAAAAAAAAGTCTGATTCATAACAGGACAGAATATGCTATTCCGGCAGACCTAGAGGAGGCCATCTATTTACTATGGCTTTTATGGGTTGTGCCTTGAGCGTAACGGGTGCATAACGATTAAGACTTGTCTCTAAAAGGGTTTGACACGAAGCAGCAATGCTTAAGATGAAGTAATTTGTCGTAAACAAATAACTGTATTCAAAGACTGCGAATGCGGGGGTTCTGGAGAAGAATTGAAACAATGACTGAGTTACAACCCGCAGCGGAGATAGCAGACAGAAGGATCCATGGCCTAACGCCAGAACAAGCACCCATTCATTGAACATGGATAGGTGGGGTCCAGTCAGGGCGCATCCTCGAAAGTAGTTATGTCAGCTCAGACATGATGAGAATAAAGGGGTTAAAAATCCAAAACAAGCAAATGCTCATACACAACATAAAATATGTATAGGTGGTAGCCTTTGATAGAAAGCCATTTGGGAAACAATAGCAATATAATGGAAGAAACTGTTGATGGTATCGTGGCAAGGATGTAGTCCAATCGTAGTGAAAGACGAAAATGTCTGCTAATTGGGTACCTACTAAAGTAAAAGACGAGATCCAGACTGAGTCACGAATCATCGGAGCTAGCTGGTAGTACAATACGATCATGATCTGACTCCCGGAAGATGTCATGTCCGCCTTGTTATTCGCTGTAGAATACCTCATCATTCGCACTAAGCCGTTCTCAAAATCAGATCTCCATATTTCGCCTGCCTCGGGGACGTGCTAAGATATATAATGACGAATATAGGTGTTTGTCTAGAATTGCCACACGTCTCATCAACATTGCTGCGGACTGAACGATTCATAAATAGTCCGCACGATAGTAGAACCCGGGCGTAGTTCGTGCTATGGGTTATTTGTCATGGATTACTCGGCTTGAGTAAAAAATGTCCTGAGAATGTATACTATAGTCACAAACTGGGGCATGTTGGTTGATCCGTTGATGAAAATGAACTTGGCAGTCAAAGGGAGACGTTGACTGATGAAACCGGGCTGGATTTGCCCATTTCTGAGATACCAGTGAGCATACTTTAATTCAGATATTGTAGTCGAAGTCTTACGCTTTAATATACATACGGTGAGATCGGATTGGTTAAGCATAGTAACGGTATAGGTGGATGTCTAGCAACTACTCAGGGCTTGATCGTTCTTGAGGAAAATTCATTGATTAAAGGAATATAAAGAGCGACCGACATCCGGCACATTCCCTGTATGAGAATATACAAAGGCGTGCTTAGTTATGCGAGTCCTCTGCTGTCCTTCAGCTCGACTGGTGCCGTAATAAGGCAGCACTAGCGGCGCAACAAAGAACGGAAGCAGTACGGCAACATTCGCCTTCGCTTGTTTTCATCAAGTCAAATCAACCACAGATACAATATACCTTATTTTCAAAAATAAATTTCGTAAGGGAGGAAAATTATGACGCATATAAAGTGTCGCATAAAAACATAAAATTTGTCGCACGGATAAAGAAAACCGTTAGTTAACAGGAAATATCAGCCCTTTCCTTACTCTTTAGCTTACCCCGAAGGTAGCTAGGTCTGTGCCGGTGGTAACCGGCACGGAAGAGAGGAGGAAAGGAATGATCCGGAGCTGTTGAGCGTCGACGGCAGACGTGACGACGGAAGGGTTGGAGGAAGGAATGAGGGGGGTCGACAACGGATCAACGATAACACCTGCGGCAGAAGCATCGGAGGAAGCAGACGAATAAAAGCACCTCGACGAAGCCATGGTGGGAGAACTGCGCGGGTGCAGCCAAATCACGGTCCCACCCAAAGCCCATATCCTCTCCTCCCGAGGCACTTGAGTTAGGCTGATATCATTATCTACAGAGGATCCGGAATATTAGAGGATTGCAGAATGGAACAAGCCAGTATGATAGCGTTGTATACTGTTCAAGGCACAACGTCTCCCGAAATACAAGACCCTTTACACACGCAATGTTGTATATAAGAAAGTGCTTATTTAATTATTTTTATCCTTGATAATAGCTTCTCTACTTAACTTCCTGTCCCAATATATATATGTATAATACAATATCTCTCTTCATTTTCTGGGTGATGTCCCTAAACAAAATAGTAGATGCCCGGCTATAACCACTTTAAGCAGTACGTAAGTGCGAAAATCCGGAATAGTTTGGATTGACCAGGTTAGACCCATAGTCATAACCCGTGCAAAAGAGACCGCCAGCTGCAAGAGTGAAATAATTTGGAGAATTGGTAACACGCAAACAATCATACAATATCAGAAAGAGAGGTAGGGCGAACTAGGTATAGCAAAATGTCCCGTGTTAAGCCAACTTTTGGAAAGTTCTGTTTTGCCAAATCCCTTGTTTTCCATGGTGATTGAACTGGATATGATTCACAGCAAGGTATCGACGTCAAAACGCACATTTTCAAAGTTCTTCTCATGGACTAGGCTAAAAGGTTACTGTAGACACTTGAGCAATCTGCTTTCTTCATTAACTACATCCTGATCCTCTCGTCCATGGTCTTCGCCAGTATGATCACGATAATATTAAATTCTTTGATTGCAATCTAACATCCGCTGTTCTTTGTAGGTATATCAACCGTACCAGTACTCGATGAGCCGTGGAAGAGAGGAGATCCTGGACATCCTTCCGCTCTTTCTACTCTTTTTCACTGTCGCCTCTGTCCTTCTCCTTTCATTTCTTTTCACCGATGTCACTGGTCTTTTCCCCTGCCACTGTTGGCCTCCTCTACCTTTTCCGTCTTAATAATCGCTAGGACACCGATACTGCTCTTTGGAGGTGATGTTTGTTTTGTCCAACATGTTCAAATACGTGGATCCGAAATTATTGTACCTATTGATACGACAACTTTCTGTGTCATTATTTTGTACATTATTTATCTCATCCACGAAATTTATTTTGGAAAATCAAGTAAATGCTGAGGCCTTGGGTATATCGCTCTCTCTACCTATTCCTTATACGACAATACTGAAATGAATTACACGATAAATCATTGTGTTGCTTTTCCTTTTAGGATACATGCAACAATAAACATTTAGGTCATATATTTTTCTTTCTCTCTTTACTGGTAACGTTGAACAATCACTGTATTCATCAACCCTGCCTCCTTCAGAGTCGCTCTATCGTCTTTCAGTTCCTTGACAGGAAACGTGGTCTGTAGAATATATGGCACGTTTGTCGGCCGGTTGCTTTTGTTATCAAACCCACAGCCGTGTGTGAGTAACAACCACAGTAGCATGATCTATTACAACCTCTTGTATCATACTTACGCATCAATGTACCGTCGAATGTCTCCGACCGTGTGTGTGTGATTGAGCTTGGTCACCAATCTGATAACAGCAGGTTAAGTTACATAGGTACTAGCCGGAAACTTCACAATGTTTTTTTACCTAGTTCCATCTCCAAGACGGATTTGTATCTGCGTCATAGGTTGCGATTCATCCACAGTCAGGGTCTGAGCTGGTGTTGACGGCGAAGAAACAGCTGCAGATGCAGATGGGAAGGCGCCCGGTGTCGAGGCTCGCGAAGAGCCTTCTGATGCAACTAATGGGCTTCCCAGGCGATGTCCAGCACCTTCAAAAGGCTTTGGGGGGGCTTTGGGGGGCGCCACATAATCCTCGTCCTGACGGCGTGCCACGCGGACATCCACAGGCTGGCCATGACGTACATTCAACAGCGATAATGGCGCCCGGCTATCCTCTCTTCCCGTCAGTATAACCCATCCTCAGACTACGTTGAATAAAAGGCTTACTTACCCACTATTGATTGCTGTGAGCATCGTCTGGTTTGCTGGATCATCGTATCGATAAAGCGGACCATCATCCACGCTAAAGCCATTGCGCCAGAATGTAAGATATCGCGTCACCTATAACGATATTATCTCTCTTAGGAAAGGGCATACACCCATACAAAATTCATATTTCTGCTTCAATCCTTACAGGCTGTAGATCAGTATCTTCCTCCTCAACTGACTCAGTTCCAACTGTTTCCGAAGGTTCCTCTTCGCTACCGAGCTTGTAGCCTGTGCCCTTGAAGAATTCTGGTTTTTTAGAGGTCGGGCTGAGCTCCTCTGGTGCACTGCCTCTCCTGGAACATACGTGCACAAAAAGTTAATCAGCTAGTCACAGCCCCAGAGGTCGCAAATGAACCCACTCTGCAGCTTTCTTGAGAATCTGATTAACAATATCATTGTCTCGGTTTGGCCCTTGTACGACCATTCCACTGTATGAATTCAAGTGAGTGTTTAATGGAACTACCTATGCACACGCGCACTTTCTGTAAAAAATGCTTACGATTTTTCGCCACCAGCGAAGAAGTTTTGATGCTGATTGCCGTCGGAATCATCATTATCATCATCACCACCCAAATCACTCAACGTGCGCACCTTGGAGCTGCGATACGCCGCGCATATACATGTGCAAAATTGGAACAATATTCTTCACCTTTACCGACGCTCCTTTTTCGTGTTGCTAACCTGTTTTTCTGAGAAGTCGACGTCTTCTTGCTTGAACTACTGCTGGAAGCAGGGCCACCGAAAGCAGCTGAAGCGGAAGGAGCAGCACCAGCAGCAGCAGCAGCAGCAGACATTGAAGGTAATCGGCCGCTACCCAGGGTCTGTGCTGCATTGGTACTATCTCCACTACCAAACTCGTAAAATTGGTCGATGGCCACCTTGTTGAGAAGTCAAAGAAAAAAGTAGATAATAAGTCTGATATGTCCAAGATGTTTTGTTTACAAGATCGATTGCGCGTGTGCTAACACGTTTGTATGCATGTGTACGTGTGTGCCATGCATATTTGAAGACTCTGCCACGTCATTGGATTCTGTACCTTGAGATCCCAGCCTGACATTTCTAAAAAAAACTGAGCCCTGTCCATACTTTCGCCAGTGGTGTGTACAAATTGCTGAATGAGATCATCATGATTAGCCATTGTGTTTTCGCTTCTCTTTTTCTCGCGAGAGAGGGATTGTGCTGATGTTCAATAATCAAAAAGATTCTTTAGACAGGCAAAGCGAACCAACACACGGTCTATTTTTTAATGCGAGGTCCACATCGAGAACTCCGCAAATCAGTGTTTGTCGTCCGTTGGCTGACGTAGTCTAGAAACTCACTTCACATGAGGAATTCTCTTTCCCGCGCTCCCATCAGGAAGAAAAAGGACATGTACCTCATCACTTGTGGCATCAGACTTCCATAATAGGAATCTGAGAGAGTGTATGCACTGTGAATTTTAACCGTAGAACCATTCGGCACCTTGTGTATCTTTATAGAAGATGCTGCTTTTGCTTCGCATCGCTTCTGGCTCACATGACTCTGGAAGACTTCCACGTCACAGTCAAGGAATACAAATACCCGCCGTGCGCATTTAAAAACACAAAAGCATGATCCTATTCTCTAAGTAGCCTCGGAAGATGCAACTTGACTTCTTTGCTCTTTAAGAACGCTACAGCAGATCCTACATCGAACCGTAGTTAGTACAACAAAAGAGTTACTGAATGATGAGCAATTGCCGGCAAGGCAAGTACAACGTATTCGCCACCCAGATTAAGTTATCCTTAACGATAGCCTCGTTCAAGAAGGTGTGTGCAATGTGGTATGCACCGTGAATAATGAGAGAGATACGTAATAGGTAATGATATGTGCAACACGACAAATCCTCACCCTGTAGATCATGTCGATCGCGACGTGCTCGAGTTTCTCAGGTTCAGAGCCGAGAGACAGAGTAGCTTCATCAAAGAGCAAGACTTTGGGTGTGCGGGTTAGACACCGGTAGGCTTCTTGAGAAAACGAAGAAGAGAAGTGTAACCAACGAAGTAAGCAGGTGCGGCGTTATTGGAGGGTGGGAAGGACGCGATTTTGGTGAGCTTGCAGACAGCGCAAAGGCGCTCTGTAGATGACGTAGAATAAATCTGACTCTACTATAAATTTTGTATACACGAAGTAATGTCGCTAGTAAACAGAAAACATTATCCCATTCCCTTTACACTTTGACTTACCGATCCGGCTACACCAGGCATATTCAGCACATGGCAATCATGAGGGATTATTGGCGGTGCACCAGGGGCAGAGGCAGTAGCAAGGACACTCAACGCCAGAAGCAACGGCAAAAGCACGCTGGGGACACAGTAGCAGGCAGGAAGATAGCAAAGGGCGGGGCATCGGCAAATTACACCGAGTGAGCGCGGGAGCAAGGAAGACGACAGCAGCTAACTGCGGCCCCAGTGGATGATGCGATTCCGTCTTGATCTCTCTTCCATGCTTCATCAAGTACGGTACGATCGGTCTATCTACAGATACTGAATGTGTTAGATTCCAATAACAAGCAAGTCAATATAAAGTCTCATACCAGATAGCCCATGGAAGAAAGGCCAAGGGCGGATTTGATAAAGAGGGAATAGTTCGCTCAGAACTTCTATTATTTCGGAGAAATCACCCAGCCATGTAATTGACAATCCTGAAACAACGTATTAGATGATATAGTCCTTCAGAAGGCTTACATATACGACTCTCATAGCTGCTATTTCATGATGCTTCTTGTTTATCAACCCACAGACTTGTTGCAGACAAGTTTAGATGGGCCATTTGACTTTATCGTATTGTCAATATGAAGATCAAAATCCACGTAGGCGATAAGTGAACTGCAAAACATTAGATCAGAGGTAACCAACTTATCAGAATGTGAAAGACAAAGTGACGTTATTTGATTACGAGACAGCAGGAGAGTTCATGTTGCTGTACGCCACGGGCTGCCCATTAAAATCACTACTGCATCAGACTTATTGTCTCATATCAATGAACATGTGTGAAACTATGCACTTATTATCAATAATAAACAACACACTCTCCATAGAGAACTCACAGCAATACAAGCTCTTCATCATCTCTTTCGCTGATGAGTTGTTCTATACAATCAGACAAGTAACCATTCCCCCGTCATAGTTATAGAAGCTACTTCGTTCTACCCGAAGTCTGACCTAATACTGCATAATTGCATTAGAAGTAATGCTCTTTATTTCTCCATAATCCTTTCAACATATCCAAAGAAATCCGGGATCCGATACCTTCTGATATTTACCTTTTTCCTCTCTTTTTAATACATTCATACAGTATGCAAATACATAGCGTGATGATCTCTATAGACTTATCACAAGTCGGACCAAAGTTTTCTCCCATTACGATAGTTAATTAGACTCCTGTAAGAACGAGAGACGAGTCTTTAGAAATCACACAACTTTAAGCTATTCGATGCTTCACTGATACGGATCACCAGTGCCTTACTTTCAAAAAACTTATTATGTTTTACTCTACTCTTTACAACCAACCAAAACTGTTCAAATAGGACTGAGTTCAGCCGAATAAGATGTATGATAGTTGCATCGATATCCTCAAGGCTTGATGTATTTAGAGATATTCTTAGCCTTATGAATAGGTGCATTATGTATCACCAATAATGGATCTTCATATGTTCATACTTGTCAATTTCGTCCATGGTAGCCTTAAGAAAGCTGAGATAATGCCCTTTTTACAAGTCCTTTGCTTGAAGCCATGGACTGTCCTGCTCTTTTCCCTTTTTTTTGGCCGGTGGTTGTGGAAGTCTCAAGCTATATTAATGATGCCCGACGTCGAAATTGCCTCCAAGATGGTAGTTGTTTTCATAATTGAGTTTGGGGGGGTAACTACAGCAGAAGTTGTTTTCTCGGACCATGCCATGCTGCGCTTCATATTAAAATGGAAGCCAAGCTCATCAACGGAAGCACGTTTTTTTTTTCTAAAGTCAATGTCAGTCCTGCCCCGTCAGCGCACCCATTCAAGGCGCTCTTGGATCTTTGCATTACTATGCCTGCCTACAGGCTGAAACCGGGCCTTTTTCAGTGACAAGTTGCATTCATTTTCATAAATCGACGTGTTTCGATATTATAAGACCCTCAGAACAAGTATTTCATCCGTTGCTCTAGGGCAATTGACAGATTCTTGTCAACGCATTCTAAAATAGCACTCTTATGCTCTTTGTTGAGCATACGTGAGCGACCACTGTATATACGTTTCTGAAAAGTGCTGTCAGGATCCTCATCTTTATCGGTATACATCGTGTAGCCGCGCTTAAAGTTTGCTTCTTTCATCTGAATCGTTTCGCGTAGTAACAAGGTCAGTATTACCCCTACAAGATAGACTACGCAGATATCCTGTGAGAACAAACATATTGGAAAGAGTACAATTCCTCATCAATGACATAGACCATAGGTTTAGGGCAGCCATGCTCATCAGCGACATGACCTTGCCCATCGTAGTAAAAGAATTGATTGCTCATTTCAGAATGTAAAATGAGTATAGAGATGGATTTGCTAAGCTTTTTCATGCGACATCTTCCGCCGCGCATGCGACATTTGGTTTGTCGTCATGCGTAAAGACTTCCGGGCAAAACGCGGCTTCTATTTTTGTAATTTTGCGACTTGAGAACAGCTAGGATGCATTTGATTTTGGAAACTAGTGTATTACATGCAAGTGAAGAAGAATTTTCAAAGGTAATGGTTTTGCTACGAGATGTACTCCAACTTCCACCTTCCTTCATAGCTTTCGCTTGCTGAATGATGCTGGTGTGCTTGAATGTTGTTGTTGCTGTGCTTGAGACGAGCTGCATGCGTCATGGGCTCTCAGGATGTGATAAACAAGGCCTTCGCGAGTGGCGTATAATTTCGGATGAGAACATTCGGGGAATATGCATCTATATGGTTCCTCGCCATAATGGTCGTCTGTTAGATGCTTGATGACATTAGTTTTGCGTTTAAAATGTTTGAGACAAGAAGGGCACTGTAGCGGATGGTACACTGCGTTGAGCCTCGCGTCAATATCCGGCGAGAGAACAATCTTTTTTGATCCACGGGGAGCTCTCGATGTTTGGATTTTTGAAAAAGATGAAACGCGCCATGTGGGTGACCGAGGTTTCTTTGGGGGAGAAAGGGTAGGAACCAGGGTACAGAAAGATGATGCTGCTTGTAGAGACGGTGAGGATGACAGGCTGCGGTTTTGGCTATCTTTGTCGTCGTCATTCTCATCATCGTTGTCGTCGACGTCGTCGTCACCGGCGTAGATGGCTGAAGGGAAAGAGGATATCATATTTGTGAGAGTAGTAGCGGTGGCAGTAGCAGTCGTGGGTGAGGAGGAAGAAGAGAAAGAGGAGAGAGAGGAGGAGGAGCAGGAGGATGACGTTGCGCAAGAGATGAGGGGAGGAGCGGTTGCGAGCGTTGCTTGGACCACCAAATGTGAATGTTGTATGTGAAAGAGAAGCGCGGTTCTTGTGCGAAAGATCTTTTCACAGTGAGGATGGAGACACAGAAGCGCTTGGCGATGTTGATGCCTCCGAGCTTCTTCGGTTGTGAACGAGACGTGATCGCATGCGGTACAGTGAAGCGGAGGATACACAGTATCGATTAATGCCATGAGAGAGCTGTGAGAGTTGTAGATAGTCAGTGAACGAGATTCATCAGTGGATGTTTTGAATCTCTTTGCGGAGAAGGGGGGAAGGTTTGGCGCGCTTGTGGGTATCATTGTTGTGGTTGTCGGCGGAAGCTGCTTGTGCCGTGAAGCCTTATGCACTTTGAGCATATTAGCTTTGTCCTGAAAACCAGACTCTTCAGTTCCCGCAACGCTCATTTCGAAATGGGTCGTCTCAATTGCAGGGTAATGCACTCCCTCTAGGCTGCTCTGCTTCATAGATTCGCACACCATTTGAGGTGAGAGGGAAAGACAATAAAAAAAGCCGAGAGGTGACTTGCTGACCAAAAAAAAAAAAAAAGGCTCCTGCCAGTTTGGTCGAGAGACTTTTTTTTTTTTTTAACTCAACCATGAACAATTTCTTTAATGTCTAGCTCCCCCCTCCTCCCCCCTTGCCTTCAGCCCATCTTGATCCGGTTGCTGAACTGTAAACGAGACAGTCCATATAATACGCGGCTGATCCATCAACTACGTCCCATGAAACAGCAATGGCAATCCCATTGGAGAATAACGGGACTCCTAGGATGTTCTTGAAAGAAGTTGAGTCAAGCGAACGTCCAAAGGTCAGTAAGGCTTCGGATAAATGGGGAGGAATAAATGGAACAGAAAACAAAAGCGTCGTTTTGCAGTTTTTAGGAGGACCAATGACGTTTAATTGCAGACCTATTTTTACATTGCGTTCTGTCCGACAATGAGCCGTATAAAATGGACCAAGGAGACTGCGGTCCTCTCAGGGCGGAACAAATCCGATCCTTTCTCTTTCTCTTTCATCTTCTTTATTCTTCATGTCCTTTTTTAACGCAACAATCGCTCTCTTTCGCCCATCGCTCCCTGCTGCCCGTCTTATCTCGGTTCGCTCTGCCTCTGTCCTTGCCAGTGTACCACCAACACCGCTTGCTGAGGCAAGCGCCGGTCCAACCAGCAGCACCTCTTCTCTGCCAAACCAAGATCATATCGTCACCCCTGCCTATGCCCCACTTACAACACCTTCAAACAATGCCTTCCATCCAGACTATATACCTAAGCCTGTGAAGGCTAGACTTACCCTGGATGAGCTCAAGCAGGTTCTCAATACCAGCAAGGCCCTTCTCAACCACCTTCAGTCAGAATACCTCGACCATCAATCTCTCCAGAACACCCTTGCGCAAATGGCCAAGGACCAGGAAGAGCTTCTCAAAACACTTGCTCGGCATCGACAGCATCTTTTTGAAGACGACAGCAATGACGATGGGAAGGACCGGAAGCAGTAGAAAAAGAAGGGGGTGTACCGGAAAACAATCATTCTATTATACAACTTTCACCCCTCGTTCCTTATTTTTCCTGAGCCGCCCCGGCTTGTTCCGCTATTCATTGCCGTTATCGCTTACGCCCCTCAACCTGTTTATACATCAGCATCACATCCTTTTTAGTTAATCATCATCATCACCATCATCACCATCATCATTCTTTTGAACGCTCATTAGATAACATCATAGACATTCACTTCTCTCATATAGTTTGCAAATAATAAGAATAGTATAATATTGAAAGATCATCTTATTCGGAGGAGGGAATATCATATGGGAAAATGGCTACTTCTCTTCTTTATGCGGTAGGGAAAGAGCTTTATAATCTGGTCAAGAGGCCAAGTGCATCTTCCATGTCATTATTTGTTTTCTCGTATTCGCGTTGGGCTGCTTCGAGTGCTAGCCTGTCATCTACCTGCTTGGGTTGGGGGGGGGGCAAAGCAGAAACATACAGACGGAACAAATTATAAAGCTCAGCAAACTTTCATATTCCCCTCTCCCCCCTTACCCCCCACCCACTCTGTTCACCTCGGGATCTCTTACCGTTGGTGCCAACTTTTGCTTTTGCTTCTTTTTGTTAGTCAAATGGGGTGTGAGATCGTCCATGAGTCCGTCAAGTTGATTGGCAAGGGCCTCGTCCTTTATTTTAATTGATCGCTTTGTAGATTTGGATCGTTTTGATCCTGTACCGCCAACTGAATTATTATTGTTCGACTTGGTCGGTGTGGGTTTGGATCGTGAGTACGGCTTTGATTTCAGCTGTTGATCTTTGGTAATTTTTGGCATGGCGAAAGATGAAACTATCAAGAATTTTTTCTTCCCTTTTTTATCCGCGGCCTTGGTTTCTTATTGTATTGCGCGCGATGCGCGGTCGGGGAAAATCTGTGGAACATGTCCTACAGAGTATGCGATTGATGGGGAGACATACATCGTTTTCCAATAGGATCGCTTCATCCTTCTGCCCTCGTGTGGCTTGAACGGTATGTATAGCCCTATCATATAGCCCTGTTCCATTCTGCAATCTTCCAATATTCCGAATCCTCTGTAGATACGGATATCAGCCTAATTCATGTGCCACGAGAGGGAGGACAATGGCTTTAGAGGGGAACGCAATTTGGCTGCATCCGAACAGGTCTTTCCACCATGGTCTCGTCGAGGTGCTGTTGTCTTCCGCTGCTTCTGCTATTGGTCCGTCGTCGTCGTCTCCTCTATCCTTCCTGCGACTCTTCCACCGTCGCATCCTCCATCGATGCGCAACAACTCTGGCATCCCTTCCTCTCTGTCCCGCCGTTGTTACCGCAATGGCACATCCAGCCGCCTTCGGAATGAGTTAAAGAGTACGAAGGAGGGCTGATGTTTTCTGTTGACTAACGAGTATCTCTCTTACCTTCTTTATCCATACGACAATTCTGTATTTTTATGACACCCATTACATTTTCTTGTGACATCTACTTTACTTTGAACGCGCCATAGTTTCACTCTCTTTAATCTCTCTATTCCCTCACAGGGTATCCGACATTTCAGCCGACAGATGCCAAATGTTTCTATCCATCGATACAACAACTTATTACAATTTGCGTAGAATTTTTCACCATTATTCTACTTTGTCCACGAAGTTTATTTAAAAAAATAATGTAATAACTAGAACAGATGTGGTGTAATCATGGGGAAAAGCCATGTATGTAATGTGTTTATTTCGTTCCTGGCTAATGCCTCTTCCCAACGATTTTCATAGGTAAAAGCAAATTAAACGGCTTACTAATAAATAAATATCGATACAAGTACAAAACGGCGGTAGGTAGATAGAGTGTGTTTATATCGCCATGTCGCATTAGAAAGGAGGCGTTGGATGATTATTCACCGTCTGGTTTAACGGACGGCATAAACATGTCCGGTTTGTTCACTGCTGTCGACGGCTTGTTTGCTGCCGCTGGCGACCGTACATTGGAATATTCGACGGTATTGCCATCTGTAGAGACGAGGCGTGCTTGAAAATGAAGCGGCCTGGCGGGGTTGTTGCCCTTGTCATGGAAATGTTCTGTGTTGGTAGCCATAGTACCCGATTGATCATCGTGTATACTGTTTAGGTCAATGATTTTATCCTTGACTTTCTCGGCCTCATGGGGAGAGGGTTGACTCTTCCTCTTCCGTCTCATAAAGAAGATTGCAGCCGCGATCAGAGCAACCTTCATATATGCTGCGTGTTAATATTTTTGGTATCTATCAATTTTGAGTTATTACTTACACCGGCGACACCTCCGACAACACCACCAGCGATTGCGCCAGTATTGCTCTTCGATCTTTCCCCATCATTTGGGTTGGTGGTATCAGTCGAATTATTTGGCGTTATGGCTGAACCCGCAAGACCTGGATACCTCTCCATCCAGCTCCATGTAGATATGTTTAGGACATGAAAATCGTTGTATAATAAAGCTTCATTCACGCTGCCAAATAGGATAAATACCGCTGAGTTATTCGCAAAAACCACTACAGAGAACAATTGACAATGAGTGTATGTTTGAACAAATGATGTGAACGTACTGGAATGCGAGTAGCGTGGCCCAGCACCGCCGTCGGCAAGTTCGATTCGCTCCCACTGGAGTGTATCCAAGTCAAGAGTGTAGCAATAGTCGGATACAGCAGTGTTATTCCCTGTTTATTAGTTGAAAGGTTAATCACTGTCCATTTTTTTTCCACGAGCGCACGTGAGAATACACGACCATCTCCACCACCATAGATAAGAACAGTGTTCGTTCCCGGAACTAGTTGGGGGCTCGATTAGCACAAATCAAGCGAAAGCTTGAAAGAGAGAAAAACCCAGAATCAAAGCATCCTACTTCTTTCGCTCGTATGAAATCTCCGCCTTGTTGGGGTGACGCTGGATGTAGTGTTGACTGAACCCCACTGCGAGGCTGTAGTGTCAAATGTTACGATATTAGACATATCAACGCCGCTAAGTGTATATCCAAAACTAGCATTGACGAATTGGTAGTTGAAACTGCCGCCAAAGAAGTAAATGGTTTTGCCGTCGCTGCTCAGCGCTGCAGAATGTTGGAGGCGGCCAGTCGATTTATCCGGATAAGGGATTAAGGTCCATATCATAGACTGTATATACGAACGGCCTTTCTACTCAGTTGTTGTATCTTAGACAAGTCACCAAACTAGATCAACTTGCCTGAAGATCGAGAATTCGCATATCATTGGGATAACTCGTATTTTCTGCACCTACCAACTCGTCACTATACACAATGAATCACGAGTTAAATCAATACAAATATAATATAACAGGGTCAATTAATTGTGGTGGATAAATACAATGTGAAAGAGAGCGCATACCTGACACCACCCCAAAGGTAAATCTTGGCGTCGTTTCCGATTACCATGGCCGAATCGTATCTAGAAGAATGAATCTGAATTCAATATGGTATTCCCAATTTTTGTGACAGATAAACTACATTTCGGTCTGATTGACAGTGTCAATGGTGCTCCATAATCGGGTTAATACATTAAACATCACGGTCTGATGAGCGGGTGCATTACTGAACAGACCGCCCATGCCGCCACTCACGACGAAACTGTCCCTATATGGGACTGCTACCATCGAGAAATGAGCGTTTGTGTCGCTAGACAGACCACCTACAGGCTCCACTTCGGTCCAGTTACTACGTGCAGTGGAGACAGAGAAGTTGGACGCGATATCAAGACTCATGATCGCGGATGATCCGAGGCCGTTCGTTTTACCACCCTCCAACGTCCCTCCGTAGCAATAAATCTTTGTATCAAGCAAGACGCACCCTGAACACCTCCAAAAAAGAAACAAAGGTAAGGTAAGGTTATCTTAATGCTTATGTACGTTTCTGCGTGTGCTCAAAATAGCCGTCGTTATTGTAATACCTCCTCCAGAGATTGCAGCATGTGGCACTGCGAGTACTGACCCGACGAAAAGATAGGAAAGAAGCAAGAGCAAAGATTTCATTGGGAGATCAAAGGGATAGGAAACAAATCGAGCGGAATAACACGATGGCAAAAGGTAGAGAGAGGGAGGAACGGAAAGGTGTGGGTAAGGATGAATTAAGAGCATCAACTCTGAAGAAGGTCAAGTTGAACTGCGGCTGTGCTGTGAGACATGAGGGTTTGAAGCTATACTCCTTATAAATTGCTAATTAATTTTTGTTCAACCAACTTCAACTTGGAGAGCTTTTCAAGTTCATGTAAAGTAGCTCTTGTCTGTATCCTTCATGAAAATTATATCCTAGAGTTGTGAACCATTGATTCTACCACGAGAAATATTGCAAAACTATCTCGCTAGGGAAGCAGGAAAGCCTTGAAGAGTGATCGGCCTTTGCAATTTAAGCTGTGGATCCAGATACCCCCTTTTCCCAGTGTAGACCGTGTGCAACGTCAATGTAGTGTCACGTGAGTATGTCGGAAGCCAGATGTTACTACTCTACCCCATCTCCTAATGCCATCATGGCTGTTCCCACTAAACATCACAAACCGCCGGTTATCGCCTCAGACATTCGCAAAGTCGTCTTCTATGCTAATTCTCTTCTGATTCTCTCGCATTTAATTGGATATAATTGTACAGAAACCTAATCAGCCATTATGGCACCTGAGAGCGAGATTATCCTCCCCCGAAACAATTCCCAATCCGAATAGATAACCCAAAGTTCTCAGCCTAACATCTGGTGTATGGGCGACTCACCCGCTTCCTCTGGCAATATTCTTACGGATATCAATACGTGTACCGGGCACATGAACAAACTCGCGCCTGCCATACAAATCAGATTTTTAAGCAACCATGTTTACATCGTTGGGGATTATAGTGATCGCGTATAAATATCTATCCTCGTTTTCAAAACGGAGTGCGGTCCAGCTCATTTTCGTGGGTGATGCTGTTTAGTGGTCAGTACCGCTCTCAATTTCGACCATCCACCTTTCGGCTTTTATGGCCATGGACGTTCCTTTGCGTTAAGTTTAATTAGATATAGCTTAACAACAGCCAGTAAGGATGTCTTTTGTCCATGTTGATGTCGAGAGAGAGATTTACCTTTTTCCAACACTATTGGCGTGGCAATGTTTTAGTTTGCTAACCTGCCACAAAAGTTGTCTGTACTCGGACTCTAAATTTATGCCTCAGTTTTCTAATCATCTCGGCTTTTATAGTAACTGCCGTTGATTGTTCAAGGCAGTTGAGTTCCACAGCACGTTGCCAGAATGCACCTGGATCAGCCTTTGAGCTTATGAGCTTCTTTAGATTTCCCGTGACACGCTCCATAAAAAACTGCAAGACTTGGGTCTGAGGTCTGCAAGGTCTTGTGGATATGTATTAGACAATCCTGGTTAGTAGTGGATGTGTTTCGCAGCAATGTTACCAGCTTCTATTTGGGCTTTCAGACAGTTAATCCACTTCAAGGCGGCCGTTCCTACGGTGTTAATATGGTTGCCATTAATTTCTCTTCTGGATATAGTGCTGTATATCGGCGTAGAGATAACACAGTTACTCTGGCATTATCGTCCTCAATTGTATTGTAGGACAAGTGTCCGCACAAAATATTACATGAAGCAAATCTGATTAGCCGCTTAGTAGAATGGTTGCTGTTTTACTTTCTGATGTCCTGCAAGAACGGGAGAAGCCTGAATATACCAGAACATGACAGTTGGCACCCCTGCCGGCCGATGATACAACATCAAGGTGGACTTCTATAGATATGTGTGTTGTTGTGTAGAGAGAGTTAGTTGCAAATAGGAAAACCAATGGGTCAAAATCGAGTCTTTGAGACGGGATCCTCTGTATTGAATAAAAACAACCCTCTTTTTATATGCGTTGGGATGGGCCAGGTTAGCTTTGACGGAACAAGTGTTAGCCGTTGACACCGCTTCTCCGCTACTCTCCATCTCTAGTTATTGTTCCGGGCGATTGTTCCCTCCGCCTTCATTAAGAGGAAATCACCGATTGGATAGATGTGAGATGGAAGAAGTCAGGGCATCAAGACGTACTTGCGGGAATTGTTGGATGAATAGCAGTTCCGCTCACTACTGACTGTGAAAGTGCAGTGTCATGAACATAATTCTTACAGATAGATATGCGCTAACTTAGAGAGATAGAGTCAGAAGGACAGAATTATACAATGCAACGCACAATAGGCTCCACATATCACCAGACAAGAAGCACGACTTTACCCGGTCAAACAGTATCTCGGAATCTATCACTGATGTTGTACGCCGCATTTATATACATCTTACCCATGGCTATTCTACAGCCGATATTCCCCTAGCCTATCTCTCACAACATTTTCAAACCACCCAACGTTGGAACTCCCACCAAGTGGTACATACCGTACCCTACATAACAAACTTCCATCTCGAAGCCAGCTCCATTGACTAGGCCCAACTTCATCATTTCGTCCACATATGGTATCCGTAAGCAACACGCGGAGACCACCGAACACTTTCTGATACGATGCCCGAGAAGAATATGCCGTGGCAACATGCTTGGTAGGATTTCCTCCGTAATGATCTTGACGACATCACCATCCTTTCTGGAGGGGTTTCTTGGAATTCCTCAAATAATCAGTCTTGTCTCACAAACTGACAAAGTGGTCCCCACACCCTCCCGGAAGAGATGACGCACTGATTGGACTTTCCTCTCTGTGGCGTGCCTTTCTGTCCATCTGATGTCTTAACGGAAATCAGATGCAGTTCTTATCAAGAACTCCAGCCACGACAGAAATTTAAAATCGCTGTAGTCAGTCATCATGTTCTCATGCCTTCTCTCCACCTCTCATTAATACCTCTCTCCATTTTCTGGATGATGTCCCTAAACGAAATAGTAGATGCCCGGCTATAACCACTTTAAGTAGTACGTAAGTGCGAAAATCCGGAATAGTTTGGATTGCCCCAGGTTAGACCCAAAGTCATAAGCCGTACAAAAGAGACCGCCAGCTGCAAGGGTGGAAAATTGGTATTAACACGCAAACAACCATATAATATCAGAAAGAGAGGTAGGACAAACTAGGTATATCAAAATGTCCCTTATTAAGTCAGCTTTTGGAAAGTTCTGTTTTGCCAAATCCCTTGTTTTTGGAGGTGATTTGTTGTATTTATGGGTGATTGAACTGGATATGATTCATAGCAAGGTATCGACGTCAAAATCGCACATTTTCAAAGTTTTTCTCATGGACTAGGCTAAAAGGTTATGTCAGGTAGAAAGTGCACATATCTCAGGCCATGATATGAACGCCCCGGGGGGACATGAATACAGCAGAGCTGCGCGTGTTGGTAAAGTAGCGAATATAGCAACCGATTGAAGTTTATATTATACGCAAGTGCAAAAGAAATAGCTTGTAATAATAAATTATACATCGATACAACTACAAAACGACAACAGCCAGAGATTGTGTGTTTATATCGTAATGTCGCATTATAAAGGAAGCGTTGGATGATTATTCCTTGTCTGGTTTAACCGATGGCACAAACATGTCCGGTTTGTTCACTGCTGCTGACGGCTTGTTTGCTGCCGCTGGCGACCGTGCATTGGAATATTCGACGATATTGCCATCTGTAGAGACGAGACGTGCTTGGAGAGGAAGTGGCCTGGTGGGGTTGTTGCCCTTGTCATGGAAATGTTCTGTGTTGGTAGCCATAGTACCCGATTGATCATCGTGTATACTGTTTATGTCAATGATTTTATCCTTGACTTTCTCGGCCTCATGGGGGGAGGGTTGACTCTTCCTCTTCCGTCTCATAAAGAAGATTGCAGCCGCGATCAGAGCAACCTTCATATATGCTGCGTGTTAATATTTTTGGTATCTATCAATTTTGAGTTTCTACTTACACCGGCGACACCTCCGACAACACCACCAACGATTGCGCCAGTATTGCTCTTCGATCTTTCCCCGTCATTTGGGTTGGTAGTATCAGTCGAATTATTTGGTGTTGCGGTTGAACCAGCAAGACCTGAATAATTCTCAATCCAGGTCCATGCGGATATGTCTAGTACATGAAAATCGCTTTTGGTTGCTTCGTCAGCTCCGATACCAAATAGCACGAATGCGGTTGAGTTATTCACAATAACCACTATAAATAACATGCGTCAATGGATAAGCTTTTGTAAAAAGGACGTAAACGCACTCGAATGCATATAGAGTGGCCCAGCACCGTTGCCGGACAATTTGATTTGTTTCCACTGGAGCGTATCCAAGTCAAGAGTATAGCAATAGTCGGAAACGTGATCTAAACGTCCTATATATTCCCTGAATGGTTAGTCAATGCCAAATCTGTTTTCACTAAAGAATACAAAATATACAACCATCAGCACCACCATAAAGCAGAATGGTATTCGTTCCTGGAACTGATGATAAAGCAATCAGCGCACGGTCAAGTGTATGCCTGAAAAGAAAAGGGAGATTCAAAGTGTCCTACTTCTTTCGCTGGTATGATACATCCGCTTTGTTGGGATGACAGTGGATGAGGTGTTGACTGAACCCCACAACGAAGTTGTAGTGTCAAATGTTACAATATTAGACATTTCAGCACCGTCCATCAAATATCCATAACTAGCATTGACGTATTCGTAGTTGATACTACCGCCAAAGAAGTAAGTGGTCTTGCCATCACTGCTCAGCGCTGTTGAATGCCCAACACGGCCGATAGATCCATCCAAATAAGGAACAAAGGACCACTTCATAGTCTATACGTACGAACAGCTTTTCTACTCAGTTGTTCCATCCTAGGCAAGTCACCACATTAGACCTACTTGCCTTAAGATCGAGAATTCGCATATCAGCAGGATAAGTTCTGTTTGTCGCACCTATGGACGCGTCACTATACAAAATGAAAAGACGAGTTAAATCAATGCAAATAGAATATATCATAGTCAATTAGTTGTTGTGGATGAATACAATGTGAGATGTAATGTGAAATTTAAATGCGTACCTGATTCCACCCCAAAGATATATCTTGTCGTCGTTTCCGGCTACCATGGCTGAATTGTATCTAGAGTGAACCCGAATTCAATATGATATTCCCAGCTTTTATGGTGGATAAACTACGTTTGAGTCTGATTGGCACTGTCAATGGTGTTCCATGATTGGGTTAATACATTAAAAATCATAGTCTCATATAGGTGTGGAGATATGTGTTGATCGTAAATGCCGCCATATACAATGAAGCTGTCTCTAGGTGGGACCGCTACCATGGAGAAAAGAGCGAATTGTCCACTATCGATATCGCCTTTAGGCTTTACTTCGGCCCAATTGTTGCGCGCGCTCGTGACTGAAAAGTTGGACGCGACATCAAGACTCATGATCGTAGATATTCCCCTGTCTAAGAATCGGTGTAACGCCCCTCCGTAGCAATAAATCTTTGTATCAAGCAAGACGCACCCTGAACTCCCCCCCAAAAAAAACAAAGGTAAAGTAAGGTTATCTTAATGCTTATGTACGTTTTTATGTGTGTTCAAAATAGCCGGCGTTATTGCAATACCTCCTCCACAGGTTGCAGCATGTGGCAATGCCAGCACTGACCCGACGAAAAGATAGGAAAGAAGCAAGAGCAAAGATTTCATTGGGAGATCAAAGGGATAGGAAACAAATCGAGCGGAATAACACGATAGCAAAAGGTAGAGAGAGGGAGGAACGGAAAGGTGTGGGTAAGGATGAATTAAGAGCATCAACTCTGAAGAAAGTCAAGTTGAACTGCGGCTGTGCTGTGAGACATGAGGGTTTGAAGCTATACTCCTTATAAATTGCTAATTAATTTTTGTTCAACCAACTTCAACTTGGAGAGCTTTTCAAGTTCATGTAAAGCAGCTCTTGCCTGTATCCTTCAGTAAAATTATATCCTAGAGTTGTGAACCATTTATTCTACCACGAGAGCTGCTGCAAAAATATCTCGCTAGGGAAGCAGGAAAGCCTTGAAGAGTGATCGGCCTTTGCAATTTAAGCTGTGGATCCAGATACCCCCTTTTCCCAGTGTAGACCGTGTGCAACGTCAATGTAGTGTCACGTGAGTATGTCGGAAGCCAGATGTTACTACTCTACCCCATCTCCTAATGCCATCATGGCTGTTCCCACTAAACATCACAAACCGCCGGTTATCGCCTCAGACATTCGCA
The DNA here is from genome assembly GCA_025716815.1 of Dichotomocladium elegans. NCBI lineage: Eukaryota > Fungi > Mucoromycota > Mucoromycetes > Mucorales > Lichtheimiaceae > Dichotomocladium > Dichotomocladium elegans. Next base: position 1,517,617 of record JAIXMN010000005.1, read on the forward strand.
AAGTCGTCTCTATGCTAATTCTCTTCTGATTCTCTCGCATTTAATTGGATATAATTGTACAGAAACCTAATCAGCCATTATGGCACCTGAGAGCGAGATTATCCTCCCCCGAAACAATTCCCAATCCGAATAGATAACCCAAAGTTCTCAGCCTAACATCTGGTGTATGGGCGACTCACCCGCTTCCTCTGGCAATATTCTTACGGATATCAATACGTGTATCGGGCACATGAAAATTCGCGCCTGCCATACAAATCAGAATTTTAAGCAACCATGTTTACATCGTTGGGGATTATAGTGATCGCGTATAAATATCTATCCTCGTTTTCAAAACGGAGTGCGGTCCAGCTCATTTTCGTGGGTGATGCTGTTTAGTGGTCAGTACCGCTCTCAATTTTGACCATCCACCTTTCGGCTTTTATGGCCATGGACTTTCCTTTGCGTTAAGTTTAATTAGATATAGCTTAACAACAGCCAGTAAGGATGTCTTTTGTCCATGTTGATGTCGAGAGAGAGATTTTACCTTTTTCCAACACTATTGGCGTGACAATGTTTTAGTTTGCTAACCTGCCACAAAAGTTGTCTGTACTCGGACTCTAAATTTATGCCTCAGTTTTCTAATCATTCCGGCTTTTATAGTAACTGCCGTTGATTGTCCAAGGCAGTTGAGTTCCACAGCACGTTGCCAGAATGCACCTAGATCAGCCTTTGAGCTTATGAGCTTCTTTAGATTTCCCGTGACAGGTTCCATAAAAAAAACTGCATAGACTTGAGCCTGAGGTCTGCAAGGTCTTGTGGATATGTATTAGTCAATGCTGGTAGGTTGTTGTGTTGTTGTGTAGAGAATTGCTAGGTATGAGAACCATTGGGTCAAAATCGAGTCTTTGAGACAGGATCCTTTTATTGAGTAAAATAATTTTCTTTTTATACTCATTGTGATGGACCATGTTAGCTTCAAATAAACGTGTTAGCTGTTGACACCGCTTCTCCGCTACTGCCCATCTGTGATATTATTCCGGGGCGATTGCTCCCTCCGTTCTCAATAAGAGGAAATCACCGATTGGATAGATGAGAAATGGGAGAAGTCAGGGCGTCAAGACGTACTCGCGGGAAATCTTGGATGATCAGTATTTCCGCTCGCTACTGACTGTGAAAGCGCAGAGTCATGAACAGGAGGACTACGACAGTAGTGAATATGATTCGCAGCAATGTTCTCAGCTTCTATTTGGGTTCAGCCAGCTAATCCATTCCAAGGCGGTTGCTCCTATGGTGTTAATGTGGCTGTCATTAATTTCTCTTATGGATATACCACTACATGTCTGCATAGAGATACCACAGTTACTCTGGCATTATTGTGCTCGAGGTATTACATGATAATTGTCCATACAAGTTGTTGCGTAAGACAAATCTAATTAATCGCTCGGTAGAGTCGTTGCTGTTTTACTTTCTGATGTCCGCAAGAACAGGAGAAGTCTGAAAATGCCAGAACATTACAGTTGGGAACCTGCTGGCCAATGATACAACATCAAGGTAGACTTCTATAGATATGGCGGGTTGCCATCATTGCTAGCTGACCTATGAGTAGCTTTCAGAATTGCTTCCCAATACCAGAAAAAAGAGGTACATTGAATAGCGAAGAATGACGGTTTGTGAAATCTTTGTACGATTATAAACAGGCTAGGTCACTGTCCGGCACCGTCATCAATAACCACGTAAACGGTTACTTCTGCATTTTACGATCTTCAACGTTTTATGGTTAACATAGAGGCCAGATATGGTACAGAAAGAGTATCCTCAATAACCGTCATGACGCATGGTACATGGCTGCCACTCATTTTACACTGCGGGAGTATTACGTCCACAAAAAGGGGTTCCGCCTTCACTGTCACAATTTCGCAAGTGTTCAGTCGAAGCCTCATCCCTTGGACAGATGAACGGGCGGGGTAGATAACTGATGAATGGAGCCATGAAGCTGTCAAAATAGGGCGTCCCAGGAGCTGGACTGACAGAAACCTGCTTGTGGTTTTCTCGCGGTATTCTATCTGCGGCGGAATGGCCAGTACCAATGCATGCACAAAGAGTCATTGAGATACTCTTCCCACGCTTTAATAACTGAAAGGCGTCGGTAAAACGGCCAAGGGAAATACCGAAGTCGCCATCCCGCAAGAATTGTGTCTTGTCATATATACGGCTATCGTAGATAACAGGACGGTTCTCAGATATAGTATCACGCTCTTCTGGGTACAGCAGCTACTTGTGTGATTCTTGCTTCGTTACAAACAAGACAAGCCGATCAACGTGCAAAATCAGCTCAATCGTTCGTCCACGTGCACGGCTATCTTGGTGCTCACTCAGTTCCTTGTCGCTATACAAACTACTAATAATTCTTACAGATAGATATGCGCTAACTTAGAGAGATAGAGTCAGAAGGACAGAATTATACAATGCAACGCACAATAGGCTCCACATATCACCAGACAAGAAGCACGATTTTGCCCCGTCAAACAGTATCTCGGAATCTATCACTGATGTTGTCCGCCGCATTTATATACATCTTCGCATGGCTCTTCTACAGCCGATATTCCCCTAGCCTATGTCTCACAACATTTTCAAACCACCCAACGTTGGAACTCCCACCAAGTGGTACATACCGTACCCTACATAACAAACTTCCATCTCGAAGCCAGCTCCATTTGATTAGGCCCAACTTCATCATTTCGTCCACATATGGTATCCGTAAGCAACACGCGGAGACCACCGAACACTTTCTGATACGATGCCCGAGAAGAATATGCCGTGGCAACATGCTTGGTAGGATTTCCTCCGTAATGACCTTGACGACGTCACCATCCTTTCTGGAGGGGTTTCTTGGAATTCCTCAAATGATCAATCTTGTCTCTGTCCATCTGATGTCTTAACGGAAATCAGATCCAGTTCTTATCAAGAACTCCAGCCACGACCGAAATTTAAAATTGCTGTAGTCAGTCATCATGTTCTCATGCTTTCTCTCCACCTCTCATTAATACCTCTCTCCATTTTCTGGATGATGTCCCTAAACGAAATAGTAGATGCCCGGCTATAACCACTTTAAGTAGTACGTAAGTGCGAAAATCCGGAATAGTTTGGATTGCCCCAGTTTAGACCCAAAGTCATAAGCCGTGCAAAAGAGACCGTCAGCTGCAAGAATAAAATACTTTGGAAAATTGGTATTAACACGCAAACAACCATACAATATCAGAAAGAGAGGTAGGACAAACTAGGTATAGCAAAATGTCCCTTGTTAAGCCACTTTTTGGAAAGTTCTGTTTTGCCAAATCCCTTGTTTTTGGATGGTGATTTGTTGTATTTATGGGTGATTGAACTGGATATGATTTACAGCAAGGTTTCAACGTCAAAACGCACATTTTCAAAGTTCTTCTCATGGACTAGGCTAAAAGGTTATGTCAGGTAGAAAGTGCCACATATCCCAGGTCATGATATGAACGCCCCGGGGGGACATGAATACAGCAGAGCTGCCCCTGTTGGTAAAGTAGCGAATATAGCAACCGGTTGAAGTTTATATTATACGCAAATGCAAAAGAAATAGCTTATAGTAATAAATTATATATCGATACAACTACAAAACGACAGCAGCCAGAGATTGTGTGTTTATATCGTAATGTCGCATTATAAAGGAAGCGTTGGATGATTATTCCTTGTCTGGTTTAACGGATGGCACAAACATGTCCGGTTTGTTCACTGCTGCTGACGGCTTGTTTGCTGCCGCTGGCGACCGTACATTGGAATATTCGACGGTATTGCCATCTGTAGAGACGAGACGTGCTTGGAGAGGAAGTGACGTGGTGGGGTTGTAGTCCTTGTCATGGAAATGTTCTGTGTTGGTAGCCATAGTACCCGATTGATCATCGTGTATACTGTTTAGGTCAATGATTTTATCCTTGACTTTCTCGGCCTCATGGGGGGAGGGTTGACTCTTCCTCTTCCGTCTCATAAAGAAGATTGCAGCCGCGATCAGAGCAACCTTCATATATGCTGCGTGTTAATATTCTTGGTATCTATCAATTTTGAGTTTCTACTTACACCGGCGACACTTCCGACAACACCACCAACGATTGCGCCAGTATTGCTCTTCGATCTTTCCCCGTCATTTGGGGTGGTGGTTTCAGTCGAATTATTTGTTGTTGTGGTTGAACCAGCAAGACCTGGATAATTCTCAATCCAAGTCCATGTAGACATGTCTAGGACATAAAAATCGCTTTTGGTTGTTCCATCAGCTCCGTGACCAAATAGCACGAATACGGTTGAGTTATTCACAATAACCACTATACGTAACACGCGTCAATGGATGGCTTTTTGTAAAGAGGATGTAAACGCACTGGAATGCATATAGAGTGGCCCAGCACCGTTGTCGGGCAAATTGATATGTTTCCACTGGAGCGTATCCAAGTCAAGAGTATAGCAATAGTCGGAAACGTGCATCATATGTCCTATATATTACTTGAATGGTTAGTCCATGCCAAATCTGTTCTCGCTAAAGGATACAAAAATATACAACCATCAGCACCACCGTAAAGCAAAATAGTATTCGTGCCAGGGACTGATGATAAGATGATTAACATACAATCAAGTGTACACCTGAAAAGAAGAAAAGACATTCAAAGCAACTTGCTTCTTTCGCTGGTATGATATCTCCGCCTTGTTGGGATGACAGTGGATGATGTGTTGACTGAACCCCACAACGAAGTTGTAGTGTCAAATGTTAGAATATTAGACATTCCAGCACCGTCCTGCCTATATCCATAACTAGCATTGACGTATTCGTAGCTGATACTACCGCCGAAGAAGTAAACGGTCTTGCCGTCACTGCTCAGCGCTGTTGAATGCTCACTACGGCCAGTAGATCCATTCAGGTAAGGGACAAATGACCATTTTGCAGCCTATATATGCATGGTCTTTCTACTCAGTTGTTATATTCTAGACAAGTGACCAAATTAGGCCAACTTGCCTTAAGATCGAGAATTCGCATATCAGCAGGATAAGTTATGTTTGCCGCACCTGTGTCCACGTCACTATCCAAAATGAAAAGACGAGTTAAATCAATACAAATAAAATATAACATAGCCGGTTAATTGTGGTGGATGAATACAACGTGAAAGGTAATGGAAATGAGAGCGCATACCTGACTCCGCCCCAAAGGTAAATTTTGTCGTCGTTTCCGGCTACCATGGCTGAATGGGCTCTAGAAAGACGAATCCGAATTCAGTATGGTATTCCCAATATTTGTGACAGAAAAACTACGTTTGGCTCTGATTGGCGCTGTCAATGGTGCTCCATAATTGGGTTAATACATTAAAAATCATAGTCTGATAAGGGAGTGGAGATTTGTATTGATCGCTCCAGCCGCCATACACGATGAAGCTGTCCCTAGATGGGACTGCTACCATGGAGAAATGAGCGTTTGGCCCACTAACGATGTCGCTTGCGGGCTTTACTTCGACCCAATTGCTGCGCGCGTTTATGACCGAAAAGCTGGACGCGACATCAAGACTCATGATCGTAGATATCTTCTTGTCTAACCGACCGTCTATCGCCCCTCCGTAGCAATAAATCTTTGTATCAAGCAAGACGCACCCTGAACTCTCCCAAAAGAAAACAAAGGTAAGGTAAGGTTATGTTAATGCTTATGTACGTTTCTGCGTGTGCTCAAAATAGCCGGCGTTATCGCAATACCTCCTCCAGAGATTGCAGCATGTGGCAATGCCAGCACTGACCCGACGAAAAGACAGGAAAGAAGCAAGAGCAAAGATTTCATTGGGAGATCAAAGGGATAGGAAACAAATCGAGCGGAATAACACGATGGCAAAAGGTAGAGAGAGAGGTAGGAACGGAAAGGTGTAGGTAAGGATGAATTAAGAACATCAACTCTGAAGAAGGTCAAGTTGAACTGCGGCTGTGCTGTGAGACATGAGGGTTTGAAGCTATACTCCTTATAAATCGCTAATTAATTTTTGTTCAACCAACTTCAACTTGGAGATCATGTAAAGTAGCTCTTGTCTGTATCCTTCATGAAAATTATATCCTAGAGTTGTGAACCATTTATTCTACCACGAGAGCTGCTGCAAAAATATCTCGCTAGGGAAGCAGGAAAGCCTTGAAGAAAGATCGGCCTTTGCAATTTAAGCTGTGGATCCAGATACCCCCTTTTCCCAGTGTAGACCGTGTGCAACGTCAATGTAGTGTCACGTGAGTATGTCGGAAGCCAGATGTTACTACTCTACCCCATCTCCTAATGCCATCATGGCTTTTCCCACTAAACATCACAATCCGCCGGTTATCGCCTCAGACATTCGCAAAGTCGTCTTCTATGCTAATTCTCTTCTGATTCTCTCGCATTTAATTGGATATAATTGTACAGAAACCTAATCAGCCATTATGGCACCTGAGAGCGAGATTATCCTCCCCCGAAACAATTCCCAATCCGAATATATCCCCCGAAGTCCTCAAGCCTAACATTTGGTGTATTGACGACCCCAAGCGCTTCCTCTTGCAATTTTTTTACTGATACCAGTACCTGCATCGGGCACATGAACAAACTCATATCTGATGTCGCTAGCTAATCTCCTCACGATTACGATATGCATATTACACGCGAGGACATTTTATACTGGTAATCTTCAATTCACCTGACTGCCGGAAATCTGAGCGTGGTTAAAGATTGCTCTTTCAAACGCTACCGTCATTGCATGCTTGTCGCTCACCGCATATGCCAAGTGTTGTAGTTATCACTCTAGAGTGTCTGATCCTGACTAATGCTATCCTGCAGTGTACCCCCTTGCAGTAATACGGTTTGTGTTGGCCCTTGGTCCGGAGTTCACATGACCTTCTTAGCAGCTCGTGAAACACTGCTTACCAATTTGTTATAGCGAGGCAGCTCATGGTACAATAAAGAGCACCTTTATCCAGTCTCATTTACTTCCACTCGTGATGAAACACCCAGATCGTTAGATTTGGCTAAACCATCTTTCCTCAGGATCCCTTCGATATTTGTGCATGAGATTCTTCAGAGCATTGACATCCTTGACTTCGCAATATACCAACATGCGTAGTCGGACATCCATGCGCAATGGATTCGCCGTGCTCAATTGTAGTCTCCATGGTGAGCTACTTGTCAGAGACTTGGCGTGTGGCTCAATTTCTGCATCGCATCCGATAGCTTTCCTCACCTCGGCCGCCGTGCCCTCTGCATTATTTCGGATATTTTTTAAACTGGCCATCATGTCAGCTAAGTGCTCCGAACAAACCCCGCCGCTTCTGCTCTTTCTGGATACGGTGGAATTTTACGACTGTCATGAGAAATCCACCTGCGATTCAAGGAGCCATTCGATATCCTTTCCTCATCTTGAAAATTGAAAGACTACTGGATTATAATGAATTTGACGTGATCACACGAGCCACTGACGATGACAGCCCTTGGATGTCCTTCTCAAACCGACCGGCGGATCCACCGAGGATGTACTCTGCTGTTTCTCTACAAACAAGGCACAGCAGCGTCTTGTATATGACCTAAAACTGTGTTCAGGGTGCCAAGGGACACATAATTCCCCTGAACTGGCATAAGATTTACAATATTCCATGCGCAATCACAGCCATTGCTACAACTCTTGATACCTCTGAGCAAAAGCCCTTTTGCAGCTTTTACAAAACCGATTTACCGTCGATCACTTATGTCCTCAGTCCCAACGGAATTATTGAGATCAGTTACGGGACAATGCCCACCTTCATGAATGCAACGCAGACCATTTCTTCTAATAATCGATTACCATGATCAAAAACAATCTACAAAAGATCCTATCACTTGGATCTATTAATAGCCTACGAAAAATACTTAACAATCTTGGCGCCAGAGCAAAAATCTTGCATGAGAACCGAAGAAATAACCCAACCTAGAACAGTTTAAGACGTTGGTTTCCAAGTGCCTAGAAACTGTACTGAGAAAATCGTAACCTAGAATATTATTATGTATAATTGCATCACAAAACCCCAAGAGTAATAGCCATGATGAGCAATGCCTATATTTCTGTCATTGACTTGTCCAGGTAACAAGATTACCTTAACTACATTCTAGAAAAACAAGTACAAAATCTGCAGTGCTATTGACCCACTTTCTGACCAAAAGTTACTGAATATGACCTAAAATTTAAATGATTTCGCTCCACCTAAGAAACGAACTCCTGCCTTTATCAATGTTCCAGCTCGATTCTTCGATATGTTCCGTTCCACTTAAATACCAAACTGTTGATTATACATACGACCCCTTGGTTTTATACAACCTACATAATAGCAAGGATACCTAGCGATCTTCCAGATTTTGAGTACAAGGAATATTCATTGTGGATGCACTCCTTTCCTTCATTTTGTATCGTACTATAATTGATTGAACGTGAGACCGCTCATATTTGGATATTCCTGATTAAATGCTTATGGCAGCTAAATAACACCTCATATCACGGATCTCAAAATCGATGATCGGAGGAACATGATTACAGCAAAACTGCATCTGTTCGAAAAGTTGGTTTAGCGAATAGTGTGACTACTTGAAGTTATATATTTTAGTGAAAAGATAAGAAAACGGCTTATATTAATAAATGAATAAATTATACATCGCCACGAGACAAAGGGTCAGTTTGGTAGGGTGTGATTGCATTGTTATATCCTATTGAGCGATTATTCACCGTCTGGTTTAACGGACTGCATGACGATTTTGGACTGTGGAATGAACATATCAGGTTTGTTTACAAGAGAAGCAGATGACCTGATGGTATTGGGATCCTTCTCATAGGAGGATTCTGTGCCATCGGGTTTATTGCGGGATGCGCCCATTTTGTCAATGTCTTGTTCGGCCTCATTCGGAGGGATCTGACTCTTCCTCTTCCGTCTCATAAAGAAGATTGCACCCGCGATCAGAATAAGCTGCATGTGTGCTGCGTGTTAATATCTTAGGTATCTATAATTTTGAGTGTTTACTTACACCAGCAACACCTCCAACTACACCACCAGCGATTGCACCAGTATTACTCTTTGGCCGTTCCCCATTGTTTGGGTTGGTCGAATTGTTCGACCCATCTGTTGGAAGTGTGGCTGAACTGACAAGACCTGTAAAATTCTGAACCCAGGTCCAGGTAGATATGTCCAGCACACCAAAGTCGCTTTTGTAGAAGCCGTCAGTTCCCACACCAAATAGGATGAACACGGTCGTGTTGTTTACAAAAACCACTACAGGAACACTTATCAGCAGATGTATAGTGATACTGAGGATGTGAACATACTGGAATGTGAATAGCGTGGCCCGAAGTCGCCTGCAGAGATTTTGATTCGTTCCCATTGGAGTGTATCCAAGTCAAGAGTATAGCAATAGTCGGAAACATGAACTACATATCCTATATATTCCCGAATGGTTAGTCAACGCCAATTCTGTTTTCACGAAAGGATGCGAAAATGTACAACCATCAGCACCACCGTAGAGCAGAATTTTATTCGTGCCAGGAACTGATGATAAGATGATTAGCACACGATCAAGCGTTTATCTGAAAAAGGGATTCAAAGCATCCTACTTCTTTCACTGGTATGATATATCCTCTGTGATGGGACGACACTGGATGATGTGTTGACTGAGCCCCATGACGAGTTTGTAGTATCAAATGTTAAGAGATATGACATCTCAACGGCGCCACGCCTATAGCCATAGCTAGCATTAACGAATTCCGAGTTGAACATGCCGCCAAGAAAGTAGATAGTCTTGCCGTCATTGCTCAACGCTGCTGAATGTGCAACACGACCAATAGATCCATCGAGGTAAGGGACGTAGGACCATGTCTTCATCTATGCATGCGGCCAAAATTTCTACTGAGCCATTATTTCTAGGAAACCCTTCGGGTTGGAATAACTTACCGTAAAATCGAGGATACGCATATCACTAGGATAGCTCTGATTTGTTGCGCCAGTAAGCCTGTCACTATATATCACGAAAAGAAGCGGAGTTAGAGCAATACAGTATAGAATATAGTCAATTGTGAATAGAGGGAAATCATAAAAGAAGTAATAAAAATAAAGTTCTTACCTCAAACCACCCCAAAGATAAAGTTTGTCGTCGTTTCCAGCAACCATGGCTGAGAGATATCTGCATAAATGGATAAGAAATCAATATAATTTTTCCATCTTTTGTGATGGATGAATTACGTTTGGTGTCGTTTGTCGCTGTAAATGCTGGTCCATAAGTTGGTTAATACATTAAACGACATCGTCTGGAAAGGGAGAGGGGTGCCAGTATTATAGCCAACGCCCCCGGTGACGACGAAGCAGTCCTTAGACGGGATTGCCACCATGGAGAAAGCTGCATTTGGTACGCTGACGAGATTGCCTGTGGGCATCACTTCAACCCAGTTACTGCTGGCATTAGAGACGGAGAAGCTGGAAGCGACATCCAAGCTCATGATTGTAGATGACGTGCTTCCCGCTTCACCAGTGCCTAACAATCCACCGTAGCAATAAATCTTTGTGTCAAGCAAGACACATCCTGAGAGACAAACAGGGGTAAGATCGTGTTTATGCTAGTGTTTATGTACATTTGCGTCCTTTGTTATTATTGCAATACCTCCTCCTGAGATTTTCGGGTGTGACAATGCCACCGTCACTCCGACGAGAGCTGAAGAAAGAAGCAATCGCGAAGCTTTCATTGGGAGACTAAATAAAAATAAGTAACTGGATGGAGAGAGTCGACAAAATGAGAGAGAGAGAGATGGAGAGAGAGAGAGAGAGAGAGAGAGAGCGATAGAAAAGGAATAGCTGAAAAGCATCAAACTCTAAGAAGAGTGAAGTCCGATTCCGGTTCCACAATAAAACGGGGTAGTGGGACGTGAGTAAGGCATGCACATAATCTTATTCGACTGTGATACGCCTCAATCTCAGCCTACTGTACCATTTATACAGTAATTCCAAGCCGTTTCTTGTCTTAAATGGCATGAGTTATTCATTGGAACAGAACCCAGTACGGTGCTCCACAAATTTTAAGCCGCACTCTGCGACGTTTCACGAGTCGCTTTTCTCGAAAAATCCCGGTCGCACATTTTCCCACTGTACAAGTATCCCTATAGAATTGGCTAACTAAACGTTGGATAAACACTCAGTTTGATTATGGCTGCAACCCCAGCAATCTTGCATATTACCCTTGGCCACTTTCTGGAACTACTCTATAGGATTCAATTCTGATGGATAAAGCCATTGATTCCTCGGGAATGAATATATTTGACGATATTCTTGTGCTGATGAATTGGATTACTATTCATCAACAAGAAGTGGATTTTTATAGCCGAGAACTTATTTATCCTATCCAAGATGGCTTTAACGAAACATTGCTTATGGAGCCACCATTGCTCTTCCTTTTCTTTCAGCCTTAGTCATTGGGGATTTGAAGATTTCGTTTTCACCCTTTGGTCCAGCCGAGATTCCGGCTCATATTTATATCGAATGTTGACTATCAAGAAAAAGCCTAGTTGGAAGGAGGGTTAGTAATTAACGTTGACTTTCCTCCAATGTTGTTATCCGAGTTTATCTTTCACCGAGATCCCCTGAACATTTTTTTTGCGTGCTTTCTTACGGAATCCGCAGTACGCTTCTTCGGCTCTTCCGACAAATATCGACGCTTCACGAATCCGGTTTCTTCTCCATCAGCAACACTCAAGTGGTCCCTTGGGAGGAGATCTATCAGAATAATCCAACAACTACCTCTTGTACATAGTCGTTGCTGCCGGAGACTTTTCTGCCCTCGCCCGCAACCATGATGAGCAACTACCGACCTCCACTTACTGCTTCATAATCTTGTACTCCTCATTTCGACCTCATTTCCATGGTCGATCAACCGCTGGTACACTACGCCCCCACGCTGAAATCTTTCGGTCATCACCATGTCTTTAGGTTTAGGGTTCCCGATCTGGGCAAGAAATGTGACGGTTCAACCAAACCCTTCTTCCAGAATCGTTCCCGCTGTGATGTACTTTTTCTTTTGTCGGCTCTGCCGAGAAGCACCTTTCTACTGACTGCCTTGCAACGGCATGGTACACACCGTTTTCCAAAATTTATACTGCGTCCTAGCAGTTTTGAAGTAGCAAGATCATAGAAACCGAAATCGTGTTTTCCTGGAAATCTTTACGCGTGATGACAAAGCAAATGTCGCATCCACGAGGAAACATGTCGCACAAAAAAGCTTGCCGAAATCATCTCTATATTCATTTTACATTCTGAAATGAGCAACCTTTTTTTTTTTTACGAAGATGGGCAAGATCACATGGTTGACGAACGTAGCTGTCCTGGATATATGGACATTGTCGTGGATGAAGAAATGTATTCTTTCCAATATGTTTGTTCTCACATAGAATATCTCCGTAGTCTACCTTGCGGAGGTAACACTGGCCTTGTTGCTACGCATATCTCCAAGCGAAAGGATTCAGATGAAAGAAGCAGACTTTAAGCGTGGCTATACAATGTATACTGATAAAGATAAGGTCAGATTTTTCAAACTGTTTGACTGCATCAGCTGCCGCATAATAGCCAGTAATCCATGCTCGGTCAGGCCAGCGATGAACATCACAGTACAAAAAGGATCCTGACAACAATTGTAAGAAACGTAGTGGTCGTTCACGTATGCTCAACGAAGAGCATAAGAATGCTATTTTAGAATGAGTTGATGAGAATCCGTCAATTGTTATATCAGCTTTCTTAAGGCTATCATGGATGAAAGATCCATTGTTTCGTAATAGATAATGCACCTATTCATAAGGCTGAGGAGATCTTTAAATACATCAAGTCTCGAGGATATAGATGCACCTATCATCCATCCTATACTTGTCAAATTGTATAGAACAAGTCATCAGCGAAACAGATGATGAAGAGCTTTTTCTTGCTATGAGTTCTTTGTGGAGAATATATGTTTATCATTGATAACAAGTGCATACTTGCATCCATGTTCATTGATATGAGACAATAAGTCTGATGCAGTAGTGATTTTAATGGGCAGCCCGTGGCGTACAGCAATATGAACTCTCCTGCTGTCTCGTAATCAAATAACGTCACTTTGTCTTTCACATTCTGATAAGTTGGTTACCTCTGATCTAATGTTTTGCAGTTCACTTATCGCCTACGTGGATTTTGATCTTCATATTGACAATACGAAAAAGTCAAATGGCCCATCTAAACTTGTCTGCAACAAGTCTGTGGGTTGATAAACAAGAAGCATCATGAAATAGCAGCTATGAGAGTCGTATATGTAAGTCTTCTGAAGGACTATATCATCTAATACGTTGTTTCAGGATTGTCAATTACATGGCTGGGTGATTTCTCCGAAGTAATAGAAGTTCTGAGCGAACTATTCCCTCTTTATCAAATCCGCCCTTGGCCTTTCTTCCATGGGTTATCTGGTATGAGATTTTATATTGACTTGCTTGTTATTGGAATCTAACACATTCAGTATCTGTAGATAGACCGATCGTACCGTACTTGATGAAGGATAGAAGAGAGATCAAGACGGAATCGCATCATCCACTGGGGCCGCGGTTTAGCTGCTGTCGTCTTCCTTGCTCCCGCACTCACTCGGTGTAATTTGCCGATGCCCCGCCCTTCGCTATCTTCATGCCTGCTACTGTGTCCCCAGCGTGCTCTTGCCGTTGCTTCTGGCATTGAGTGTCCTCGCTTCTGCCGCTGCTCCTGACGCACCACCCATCATCCGCCATGGTTATCGCCATGTGCACACCTGAATATGCCTGGTATGAGCCGGATCGGTAAGTCAAAGTGTAAAGGGCATGAGGTGATGTTTTCTGTTGACTAGCGAAATCTTTTTTACCTTGTGATACGACAATTTCGTATGATATTACGCAACATTCTTTTTGTATTTTAAACGAATTTATTTGGAATACAAAGTAAAATCATCCTTGAATCCATCGAATTTGCGCATCAGCCACCAAAACCGCGTGACTGTGCTTGACCATAATGCAGTGACCTGATGGGGCAGGACAGAGGCTCAGAAACTCCCGTCCATTGTATGAGTCATTTCCACTATCAGTTGTACTTACATTGCCTTTGGAGTCGACATACCACGAAGAACAGTTTCCCTTCCAAACCGTCTTGTCCAAATCCTTCTGCAATTCCGCTGCATATGCGTCCTGTGCGTCTTGCGTCGGTTCGAAAGCAGCAATGTCTTCCTTGATCATTCTGCGGATCATTTGGCAGGCGAAAGCGACTTGGCTAACATGTTCATGAGCAAAGGGGGAAATTCGAATGCATTGAGTAACCCGTTTTGATGTGTACATCTCTCTCAATACGTTTACCATTCCATCATGATTAAGACTGAGCTATGGCCCAGAAGACTGGACGGGCCGAGAATCATGAAAAGGTTGGGATAGCCATGGATGGCTAGTGTCTTGTAGGTAGCCGGGAACTTGTCACGCCATGCTTCATTTAATGTCAGTCCCTCCCTGCCTTGCACTAAGGGAGAAAAATAGGTGACGCGAGTTGAAATGCTATGAACATCAGTCCTATGGACATAAGACAACGTTACCTTCCAGAGAACCCAGGAAGCCCTGGACGTCGAATCCGGTTGCCAAGCAGAGAATATCGAACTCTTCCTTGTTACCATCTGCCGTTGTAATAGTCTTTCCCTTCACGGAAATGATGGGGTTGCGCTCGATAACGACATTCGGTTGACACAGAGACTCGAGATAATCATCTGTGACGACAACACGCTTGCATCCGAGTGGATAGTCAGGGATCAGCGCACTGACGAGATCCGGTCGACCTTGGGCAATGATGCGCCTTCGCATCTCCCCCTCGATCTGTCGACAGATCAGCCTTGCGCCGATACCTTTGTAATATCCAAAGACCAAAAATGTAATTTCCATCTATCACAAAACCATTGAGGATCCTAAAATATACTCTTCCTTGCAACGTCCTATGCATATGCGTATATGTGTTTTGACGCTTGTCATTTCTTCTTACCTTCACATAAATATAAAAGCGATAGAATCGGGCAATCAGAGGCACCCAGCGAAAGAGAAATTTAACAAGGCGCGAATAGGAGTACTGTCCACGGAGCCTGCACCAGATCGGTGTGCGTATGTAGTTCACCAGCGATTTTGCCTCCTTGACCAGAGCCGGGATGGTTTGAACTGCACTTGCACCGCTACCGACCACAGCTACCTTTTTGCCAGTGAAGTCAACGGACGAATCCCAGCTGGCGGTGTGGACAATAGGTCCTGTGAATCCTTTGAATTGCTCTGGAACCTTTGGAACTCGGATGGATCCCACCGCCACAAAACTTGGAAACACATAAAGCATCATATCAATGTCATGTTCCATCGCCCTAGGCCCTTTCTTTTGCAATGCATGCACCCACGCAAAGCGGATAGTTGTAGACACCCTGACTCACACGATGCTATATTTTTCGCTAGGGAGGGGCTTGTTTGTTCTAGCGTCCTGAAGGTCAAGAAGCCATTGTCGTTCGTTGTCGATCCATGTTGTCTTGATCACGCGGGTCTGGAGACGGGTCTGCTCATAAAGGTTGTGTTTCTTTGCAATATTCACTTGGTATTCATGGATTTCCTTTTGGGGGCTGTACAGCTCTGACCAGTCTAAGGAATAGAGACACGAGTAGGCAGCACAGGCATGAACATTAGTCTCCCTCAAGCTCTCTGGTTTCTCATCGTGTCTTTTTTTGCCTTGCCTGGATTGAGCTCATGGCTAAGCGAGTAAAGATGCGAAGGCACGTCGCATGCGCAGTTTGGGTATGTGTTGACATGCCACGTCCCGCCAATGTCATTTGATGCCTCGAAGATCTGCGCTCGGATACCGAGCTCCTGCTTTACTTTGATGGCTGTGTGGATGCCACTGAATCTAGAACCAAGGAATGAGAAGAAAAGAATATGAAATGGGGCTTGTCGTGTTCTTCTTCTTGATCGTGGATCCTACCCGCCACCAATGATCGCTATTGTGGGTTTATTATTCATTTCTTCTCTTTTTTTTGATACAGAAGAGTATAATGAAAGTTGGGTTGATGTTGATGAAGACGAGCCTTTATACTTTCATCTCCGTCTGGTGCAGGTTGTACAGAACTTTTTTTTTGCAATTAGGTAGTAGCATGTGAACAGCATTTGAGGGACGCGGAGGTTCCCCAGGATCTCTCTGTTGGCATGAGCGGCCTATCACTTGGAGTCCGCCAACTGTACATCTACCTTTCATGGAATAGGGTTTGTCGAGCGGCGTACACACGCAACTTGCGCATCCTGACGTTCGAAATTTTTGACTCGTTTGGAAGCAATGCCTTGGAGGTCAACCCATTTCTTTACCCATATTGGTCCTTTTTTTCGATTTCTCTTTTGAACGAGACCAAATATTGAGCGAGCTATGTATCATAAAGAAGCGTTATGTAGCCGAGACTTATGAACATACATCAGATCTTTTATTCTAAATTCTGAAAACAGAAAAAAAAACTTCCAGATTATGAATCACCGCAACGCGCTACAGGTTGCCATTGATGGCTAAATCACCATGAATAATCGTTTGTTAAAGTTAAAAGGCAGCAAACAAGCAATGCCGATATCGGATATTACTGGATCCTTGAAAGGAAAAGAAAAATATGAGACCGCAGTTCCACCCGCGTTGATCGTTCTACATGTCCATCTACCAAGTGTGTTATAGTCTTTTTAGGGAGTTGCTCTTGTCGGCCACACATACACGTAACTGGGATGATCACATTATTATTTAGATAAAATGGTTCAAAGCAAACTATGCAACATAAGGGATGAAGAAATTTGTGGATGAAAGGGGAAGTGCCTGCGCGATGAATGATGAAACGCTCCATACACGTGATGGCTGAAGAACTGTTATTGTAACGGCATCAGGTGACCCAGTAGCATTATGTTATAAAGGAAGAAACTATGCGCATAAACAACTTATAAAGCTACCAAATTGATATGTCATTATTTCAGCAAAAGATATGATCCCTTCCCCATATGCGATAACTGATCTTCTGGACGCCACAGCACTTGGAAGTCATAATACGCACGGAAGTCTGCGGATATGGGACTTCTTAGATGTACAGGCTCGGGAAAAAAAGATTAAAAAGAAGCAGTACTCATTCATAAAAGATATCTGGATCGAACGCTGCACGTTTAATGCATTGTTGTATAACAACGACAGCCGTTGGCGTGCCGACGAGCAATTCATCCTAAAGTATTTGACCAGGAAAGAAAAGTAGACTCTCAGACATATCCCAGGAACTCGCCATTCCCAAACCTTTTTGTCATTACTGTAGTTGCACACGAAAACATGGCAATACGCCTTGTGAAACTCAAAGTAATTGCTGATGCAATAGATATATTCGGACGATTTCCTCCTGCCCGGTACAGTTCCAAGTTTGGACGTACGTATTCCGTAGGTGTATATGAATAAAGGCGATCTTCTTCCGTACTGAAGTTTTTACATAGCGCGATTCAAGTGTTCTATTCTCAGGAGAGATTATGTGGAAGAGAACTCTCCTCACGAACATTTGATATCGATGAGGAAGAGATTTGTGTTGTTAAAGAATCTATCCAATCGGCGGTCCCTTTGATGAAGGAGAGCCATGGAGGCCCTGGCTACAGTAAAAACGACCCTGCTATCTCAACCACTGCTCCGCCTCCCTCCAAAAAAAAGCGACGATCCGACACCATTCTGTGTCCGTGCTTTGTTCCCCCGTTCATCAATATGAAGTAAAATGTGGAGTGCGGAGGCCTTAGGAGTGTATGGTGACGCTTTATGCAGTGGGTCAGCCGAACGGATTGAATAACCAGCATCATCTGTGTTACACACTCGAAAAACAGTTACCCGCTATCCTTCCAATACTCTACCCAGCCCTGTTTTCGTAATCTTCATGCTTGGCCGTGATCCAAGGGTCAGATTCCCCAATCTTCATGCCACTTTCTTTGGGCCCTTTTTATTCTGACCTAACAATGTAATCTTAGGTGAATCTGAAGCGGGCCACCGCCCGGATGAATTCTTTTTTATTGGAATGCCGGGCCTTTGCGTCGCTGCGGGTAATAGAGCTGAATTAGCTCCCAAGAAATCAGGAAGACACAACACTCATAAGGCGATGGCGTTGTACACTTTGCATGAAAAAGGGCTTTAAATACTTTGACGTGCTCCAGCGAAGTCGTGAAGAATTCCTCCTCTTCATTCCTCGAAACAATGATGTTCAACGCAGTACTTCCTCTTTGCTCCCCCCAAACGTAGCGGCAGCCCACTCTGCATCACCACCAGCAGCGGCAACGGCAACGGCAACGGCAACGGAAACAAAGGATGAATCATCTATAGAAGCGCAGCAGCATCGGCCGCCAGCGATAAATCCAAGGGACGAGGTCTTGAAAGAGGTGTGTGTTCGCGTGCGGGGGTGCGGCATATGAATAGACATTGAACTGGAGCAGATGAATGATAGGTACACAGTAATATTATTCACTGGCTATCTTCGGTATATGTGTCCATACATCTATGTACGAAATCGAAATGGGGGTTGTGGTGGGGGGCGAGAACGGTGGATGGGGAGCCTGCAACAAAGAAGGTTTGGAATATTGACCATCGATGGCCAGCAGTTTCGGTCGTACCATGAAGAGGGTACCAATTTCGATGCGCCTTTCGAGCTCCAGACTACCTTGGATTGGAGAAGAAAAGGTGCGTAGATGAACTGAGGATGATAGCCTGAGCACTTATCAACACCACCCCTTCCGTAGACGTCGAACTTTGGGAGATGGTGATCGAGGTGCTCTCGGTAATCCTAAAACCCTGTCCTCCTAACCCTTTTCAAGTCGATTTGGCATTCATCGACAAGCTACCACTGGAGGAGGGCCTTCTCTTAACAGGCGCTCTCCTGAATTTCCTACAGACTGTGTGGGCCCATGCGACCCCTAGCAAAGCAAGCTTACTTGACGCCGGTAAGGGTTGCCTGAATTGAGATAACCTATACCGGCTCTATCTGATCAATGAATTGCTAGTATACGAAGACATAAAAGCATTACAGACGCGCCATTTAAGCCACATGTATCAATATTCGATCGAGAGTCAACCATTGCAATAGTCAATAAATTAGTACGCTTCGTGCTACTCTGAACACTGGCCAATATATCGATTTACCCCATCCGCTCTGATATCAAACATCAGCGAAATTATGTATAAGTAACCTAATCGATCGGCAAAGGCACGTCCCTTTCTCATCCCTGCGGATAGGTTACGCCACTGTGGACCATGTCGTCTTCGCCCTGCACTGGCCTTATCTGACATGGCTGTGCAGATGGCTCTGGTTTCCAAGTTACGCAATTGGCCTCCGCTCAAATTTTGGTATTAATTGATCTCTGGAACCTATCGAGCGAAAAACGGGTCGCACAGAGATCGTCTGCTTCTTGCCATTCCTCCCCAGCACTTTCTTTATACACCTTTCTCCCTCTCTCCTCCCGAACCTTTCCCCCCCTTTCATTCTTTTCTATCTCTTTCGAAGCTACTTGAGATCGCAAGCATCCGAAATCAATCGCAAACGCTCCTTCCAAACCGCTCACGCCCGCTTTCCCTCCCCTTTCCCCCTCTCGCTCTCGTACTTAATTCACCATGGCTGCTTCGTATATTCAAGCATCCACAACGGATACCATCGAACTTGATAGCGCAACAGAGAACGGAGAATTGAAATCTCATCTTAGCGCTCGACCCACTCGGAAACATGCACGGAGCGCATCGTCCTCATCGTTCATTCATTTCAAAGTCCCTGTCCATCCCGACCCACCGAATGAGGACAGTGCCTCTCACTCCGAAGTGAGTCGTGGGACTCGGTTAGCTGCAGAGGTAGTTACAGGATCAAGGTCGGCAGCAGTGTATATATCACAACAGCATCTAAAATGGCCGTACTTTTTCTTCTTTCTCTGCAGGCTTTCCCTTCACTGATCATGTCGGTGGTGGGTCTTGTCGCAGCAGGATGGATGATGGATATATTCCAAGTGAGTAAACATGCAACATGCGCTCACATTTTGGAGTGAACGATTCAGATTCATGTTTTTTTTTCTACCTAGCATTGGGAAGTGTTCATCGAAGTATCCGAACTATTTATTCTCGTACCAGTATTATTGAACCTAAAGGGCAACCTGGAGATGAATCTTGCAGCGCGTGTATCCACATCGGTAAAGTGATGGTGCAAATAGTAAGAGAAGGCGCTGGTTGGGTGACGGGTGGTGTAGCTGATATCGAGGATTGAGGGGGTGCAAGAGTACGAGCTAAGTTTAAAAGGGATTTTTTCTTTTCAATTTAGGCTAATCTAGGTGAATTGGACCGTCCCGACACGCGGAATTCGCTTGTTCTCGGCAACCTGGCACTCATCCAAGTTCAAGGTCTTGTTGCAGGCTCGATTGCAGGCTGCTTTTCGTTCTTCCTCGGCGTCCTGGAACATCCGGATGAGCCAGCGACGGTCGCTGAAAGCATTCTGATCATCGCCAGCTCCATGATTTCCGCGGCTGTGTCGAGTCTTGTTCTAGGTGTGTTTATGTGCCTGCTCATTATCGTCAGTCGAAAGTTGCGCATTGACCCTGGTAAGGAAAGGATTATACTCTTTCATATTCGTTTTAAAAGCTCACACCTTGTTGCTTACTTTTCCTCCTGAATCTAGATAATATCGCATGTCCTATGGCATCCTCACTCGGCGATGTCGTGACCCTTGGTATCCTTGCTGGATGTGCACAAGCTCTTCTTGGGAGTGTGGGTAAGTGCAGTTGTGAAGGGAAAACGAGGGAAGCATTGCTGTAGCTACTGCTGCTATTGCTTCTGCTTCTTCGTTCCTAATGCAGCGGAAGTAACAATATTAATTCCCGCATTTAGACTCGATGCTGAGTTTGGGGCTATTTTTTGCAATGGTCGTTTCTGTACCATTCTTTGGTCGCGCAGTGTGGAAAAACAATTTTGTCAAAGAATTGCTCTTCTCGGGCTGGTCACCGATTATCTTTGCCATGTTTATTTCGAGTCTGGCCGGTCTTGTACTAGAGCGCTACGTCGAGCAGTTCAAAGGCCTGGCTATGCTGACGCCTATTCTTTGCGGCAAGTGGAGTATAAAGAGAGGAGCAGGGAATGTGTGCGTGTGCGTGTTCGTGTGCGTGTTCGTGTGCGTGTGCGAATTCAAATCTTGGGGAGGCGGCTTTGCTAACCTCATCTTCCACAGGCCTTGCTGGCAATCTGGGTTCGATTTATGCGTCACGGATAAGCACTTGTCTACATGCAGGAGTACAGGAGCAGTATCGCACCACCGAATGGACTCTGATGGCAATGAATATCCCGGTCCAGGCACTCTTTCTTGTTCTTATTTGGATCCTCGAACTTGGTCATTTAGACTTCACATTTGCATTCGCCTTCACCTACTTCATTGTATCCATGATCTGTGTATGCACATATTTTTTTATATCTCTATCTGACTTGTGCTTGCGGCATTCTAACAATCGATGGATGATAGACTTTGCTTGCACTCAAAATGGGCAAATCCATGACTCTTGTATGCTGGAAACGCGGCTACGACCCCGATAATTACGTACTTCCATATCTGTAAGTTTTGGCAGAATGACAGCCTTGTTTCCTATTGGCAGATAACTGACTCATCAACCTCCGTGGAATCTTCCACCTCACTCCAGGACTGCCCTCATAGATGTTATTTGCACCAGTCTTCTGGTCATTTCCTTCTCCTGGTTATCCAGT
The DNA here is from genome assembly GCA_025716815.1 of Dichotomocladium elegans. Classification (NCBI taxonomy): domain Eukaryota; kingdom Fungi; phylum Mucoromycota; class Mucoromycetes; order Mucorales; family Lichtheimiaceae; genus Dichotomocladium; species Dichotomocladium elegans. Next base: position 1,539,409 of record JAIXMN010000005.1, read on the forward strand.
AGCGGCTACGCAGACCTTGTTACCTCGCGGAGCGCATCGCAATAATGACGACCAGCCCTTGTATTTATTAAATAAAATGGTGTACATACAGATACATTTCTGAATCATTTGCACGCATTAAAGAATTTCTCACGGCGAAAAAGACAGTCGGCTTGACTTAACCCCCTTCTTCCGTTTAACTAATGCTGAGGTGCTCTGGACTGCCGAGCCATCGCTTGGCATTCGTCAGACATTTTGGTTCACGGATATTTGAAAAGCCTGCTGCCCATGCCTTTTACGATGACAAGATTGTGACCGTAAGCTCAGGTCCTATTTCGAGCGACACATTGCTTGCTCATTTGACACCTACATACAAACCGGTTCCGATTCCCCCCTCCCCAATGTCGGTTCTCTTTTTCTTTCTGTAGTACGCCAATCGGGCCATCAAACCCTTGACCTTGAGCCAGCTCGTACGATTCGGCCAGCCTCCGCTAACGGATGACCGCCTGCGGGAATGTGCGCATTATGCGCGGACGGAGCTGCCTGTTCGATTAGCACGACGAGTACGCGCTTTCCAGACACTGCCATTCATTGTTGGCACCAATCCGTATATCAAAGAGATCTATAAACTCTACTATGAATCATTTGAGAGCCTGGAACCTTATTCACACGATCACGCGGGAAACAATGACGTGGAGTACACTGAAAAGCTCAAGGACCTTGTGGACCGTCATGCAGATAATATCCCCACGCTTGCGCGAGGTACCCTTTTTTTATTTATGCATGCAACATACACACAAGCAGGCAGAAAATGGCGGCTGTTCTCACCCGTTATCCCCGATTCGTAGGTTTTCTTGAATGCAAGCAATATATGGTACAGGACGACCAGGCAGCTTTCCTCGACGAGATGATCCACGCCCGTATCGGGATCCGGCTGATTGCCGAACAAATGATTGCCCTGGTAGGCCAGAAACAGAGCACCGGCGCTTGCGACACGAATCCGCACATCGGCATCATTGATACCCAGCTCAACCCGGCGAAGATGGTCAGATCGTGCTCTGAATTCGTGGCTGAGCTGTGCGAATTCAACTATGGCATGCATCCCGAGACAATCATTGACGGCCATACAGACGCAACATTCACCTATGTGCCTGTCCACCTTGAATATATCCTTACAGAACTCCTCAAGAATGCTCAGCGAGCAACAATCGAGCATGCCAAAAAGAACAATGCACTCGACAGTCATAATGACGAGATACCACCGATTCGGGTGACCATCAGTCATGGCAAGGAAGACATTGGTATCCGGATCCGCGACCAGGGTGGAGGCGTTTCTGAGAAGGATCTGAATCGCATATTTGAATACTCGTATACGACTGTTGCTAAGGCATCGGACGATCAAGATCCGAATAATATCTTTACAGGCATCTCGGAAATGGCTCTCCAGAGCGGCATTGGTGGCCCCTTGGCAGGCTTGGGGTAAGTCAAAAGATGGGCATCGAAAAAATAGAGTTGAACACTCATAGTGGCTCTGGTCGGTATTTAGTTTCGGTCTACCATTGGCACGCATGTACGCTCGGTATTTTGGTGGCTCATTTACATTGGTATCGATGAACGGCTATGGTTGCGATGTCTTTTTGAAACTTAAGCATATCGACAAGTCCATGGCAGAGCTAGAAATTTAAGAAAATCTCTCAAGATTTTTTTTTTTAAAAAAAGGACCATTTAGATCCACTCCCTGAACAAGGCATTTGTTTCGATTGTGCTACGATTGGATCGGTTGTTTACTGCCCTATGATGATGAGGCATCCGACAACAGTTCGTTGATCGTACGGCCTCGAAAAGGGCTGGTTAGATCATCACTGCAAAAGAAGTCATTGCTGAGGTATGATGTAATCGATCGGCAGGGGGAGGGGATGGAAGGAGCAGGAAACGGTGTAAACCACGCCATCTTCAACGCGTCCTTCCATGGTGACACACTACAACGAGCCGATGGTTTGTCCTGAAGGCATGAATACAGTGATTCCTTCTTTCTGTCCCCCATTCCTCTACTGATAGGGCTGGGGAGCCTCATCCACACAATGTCTTCCCTCTGTCCTATTCAGGCATCCGTCATGCAACAGAGAAGAAGAATGCGGAAGGAGAACCGAGAGAGAGAAAATGGAGCTCATGATCGGCATCCGAACCTTGAGAAATGACGATCACTGCCGAATGGAGTGAGTATCAGCCGGTAGAATAGATCCCGTTGCACTGCATGATATTTTGGTTTATTCAGCTTTCTACTTTTTCCATGGGCCCAAAGAAAGAAAAAAACCGGAGAGGATGAGCAATTAAGAGACACACACAAAAAAGGTGCTGAGAAGAGTCGGAAGAGAGAGAGAGAGAGAGAGAGAGAGAAAGGAAGCACATGGCGGATGTTGATTTTTAGAAAATGAGTGTGATACCAGAAACGGCATTCATCCTTCGTCCTCCTCCCTTCCTCTCAGGCGGTCTCTTCCTTTGATTTTCGGTGCAATGCACGACAGCGACGTTGCCGAGCGCATTGCCGCTGCACGTCGCGAAGCAGAGGCGCTCAAGGACAGAATAAAACTACGAAAAGAAGCGCTTGCCGATGCCACATGCAAGTGTTGATTCCCCACAAAAAGCGAGGAGCCAAGGGAGGGGAGAGGGAAACGAAAAAAAAAAACCAAACTCACCGTTTTTTCCTGTGCATGGGCAATCAAACAGTGCAGGGCATGGCCAAAGAAGTAGAAGCATTACCTCGAACGACAATGAAAGTACGACGGACGCTACGAGGCCATTTAGCAAAGATATACGCAGTGCATTGGTCGAGCGACAGACGACACATTGTGTCAGCAGCCCAGGATGGCAAATTGATTGTGTGGGATGCATACTCGAGCAACAAGGTGAATGCGATTGTTTTACGGTCATCGTGGGTCATGACGTGTGCATACTCGCCTTCGGGACAGTTTGTAGCGTCGGGCGGCCTGGATAACATTTGCTCGGTGTACAGAGCGCGGGAGCGGGATGCGCGTGCGCTCCGTGAGCTGGCGGGCCACACGGGGTTCCTGAGCTGTGCTCGTTTCATTAGCGACCGAGAAATCTTGACAGCCTCGGGCGATAAGACCTGCATTCTATGGGACATTGATGCAGGTGCCAAGCTTGCTGAATATGCAGATCACTCCCAAGGTGTCATGGGGTAACAAAAAACCTAGTCAGCTCGCCCTCCCCCACCCGCCAAGCCAATCGCTCACTCTTGTCTCCTAGTGTCTCCTTGTCTCCAACGGATCCAAACATGTTCGTCACCGGTGCATGCGATGCGACGGCCAAGGTGTGGGATAAGCGTGTCAGCAAGCGCTGCGTTCAGACATTTGCAGGACACGATGGCGATATCAATGCGGTCCAGTTCTTTCCAGGCGGCGATGCCTTCGTGACTGGCTCCGATGACGCGACGTGCAAGCTCTATGACATCCGCGCAGACGCTGAGCTCATGACCTTTGCGCACGAGTCCATCAAGGAGGGCATCACCGCCGTTGATTTTTCGCTCTCAGGGCGCCTTCTGTTTTCCGGATCGAACGACTATCAATGCACCATCTGGGATACCCTCAAGGGCGAGCGAGTGGGCACCCTCAGCGGCCATGAGAATAGGGTCTCCTGCGTTGGTGTCGCCCCAGATGGCATGGCCTTGTGCACTGGCAGTTGGGACGCTACCCTTCGTGTATGGGCTTAACATTTTTCGTACTCTCAAAAAACATGGCATTCGTTTTTGTTCTCTCGTTTCTGTAGTCTTTGTAGCATTGTCTGACCGACCCTCTTCTCCTGTTCTCGCTCTTTTTATCGCTATTTACTATGTATACTTCATTCCGTCCTCTCCTCTATCTCTCTCTCTCCTCTTGTTTAATAAATTACTTAGTTAGTTGCAATTCTCTTTGCCCGCAGCTCATTCCTTTCCTCAAATCATAAGAAGAAGGTGCGATTCCTTTTATGTTCGCAGACTCAACTTGTCCGTCTCCATTCACGGACCTCTGCGTATCACTCTTGTACTAACGTCCATGTTGAATTATTGGAACGACAAACCTTTTAATACGCTTTTTTTCGTTTCTGATGCTCTCGATATGGTTATCTGAACAGAAATACTCAAATATCCAAAAATCACCCACGTTGTCTCCCCCCCTTTTCTTACAGATACTGTATATACTTTATTTTCAAAAATAAATGTCGTAAATAAGATAAAATAATGTCGTGCAAAATACAAAAAAAATGTCGCATTGAATTATATAAATTTGTCGTATCAATAGGCAAAAAGATTTCGCATCCATGGATTAAAACCTGTTAGTCAACAGAAAAACACTACTCCTCCATACGCTTTAAACTTACACTCAAGGGCCCCGAAGAACCCAGGAGTTATCCTGGGTAGTCCCGGCGATAACCGGGACGGAGAGACAGGAGGAGAGAGCCAGCACACCAGAAGAGACAGGCGGCGGCTGCCAGGGCGCCAAACGAGGGAATGGCGGCGGCGGAGGGAAAGAGCGAAATGGGGCCTGCGGTGGCAGCGAAAAAGAGCGGAAGGAGCGGAAGGGTGTTCAGGAACTCCTCTCTTCCACGGCTCATCAAGCACGGGTACGATTGGTTAATCTATAAAGGACAGTGGATGTCAGTTGCAATAAAATAATTTGGTATTACAGCGATCATACCGGATAAGACCATGGAAGAGAGGGTCGGGATGAACTCGATGGAGAAAGGAGATTTCTCAGTTGTCCATTATTTGTAGGAAATCAAGGAGGAGCAGAAGAAATTTCTTTGTGATAAACGATTTTCATAACTCGCTGATCCTTTAATCGGTACAGGAGCTTGGAAACGTCCTGTTATTGCATTCCGAGAGTACTTGCATAATTTCTTTGTGATGAACGATGCTGCAGTAAATACAACGGCGGGTCACATGCTCTTTTCATTGACGATTTCCATCATTTATTGATACTGTTTATTTTGGTTTTTTTAGCCCTAGGCGGTTCGCATAGCGTATTTCAGCAATCGATATACCGTCCGTGGTGCTGTTAGAAACGAAATTGTATTGGGCGTATTCAGAGGTCGGCTTGATAAGAATTGGATGTCCTTTTATGTTATAGTGACCGCCTGTTATAGTGATACCATCGGTTCCAGGGAATCGCATCACTATAATGAATTATCACTATAACGAATTGGAATAAGCCCTACCTGGCAATTTTGTTCTTCATAAAGTGTATCACTATAACAAGCGGCCACTGTAAAACCTCATTAAAGAACTCAGTGGGAAAAAGAAAAAGACCGTGGAGATGGATCATTGCTGACACTATAAACAGTGATGCTCAAGCAAACTGTCCCTTTCCATTATCCACATACAAAACTAGAGCCCATACAGCCTACAGAAAATAACACAGCACCACATTTACGGTTGAAGGTAATACGGCCGCTTTCATACTCGGCTCCGCGATACTAAGAAATAATATACCCTAGGTCTTCCCCCACCAAATAACCCAACCCCACCGCCCCGTCATTCCCGAAGGCATGCGCACTGGCCACAACATTGACCACACTGGCCGTATAATTGGGGTGAAATCGTCCATACGGGGCATCGGCTGTCGCCAGCCGATGCCCCGTAAAGTCTGTATCAGTTTGTCGACCTTGTCCACAACACCACAACGCAGGCGTACGCGTTCGCCAAATATAGTTTCATCAACGAGACAGTGTGCGATCCAAATTTTAACATCCAGGAAAACATCACGAAGAAGTTCTTTTCAGAAGTTCGGCTCTCCATGGTTAACAAAGCCGAACGCCGCAGCCAAGGTGAAACTGCCCACATCCGAGAACTAATTAATCGCCACAAGGATGAGTACCTTCGGATATCCGGATACGACAGGCCTGCGTTCCCTTATTCCCAGCAATGTTCTTCTTACGAAGGCACCAAGATTTATACTGCTTACGTGAATAATGCCCACATGCGGTTCGGGCAAACACCTTCGGCGTGTCATCAATGTCATCCTGAATCTTCGTCAGCGAAAAGCCGACCGCAAGCGGGAGTTAATCGCCTAGGGCATAAGCCCCGATCAAGTACGCCAGGACCTTTATGAAACCATCGCCCGGCATGCCGCAGGATTCAAGCGAGCAATTGCCCGTCGAGGTGTTTTGAGGGAAGACATTAATGACGAGCCTGGATTTCTTCGGGAAGCATACGATAACCTACAGCCTGTCTTAAACGCTTACCACCCGAAAGCACCAATTTCAACACCAGAGTATCTATTACGAAGCCAAGGCCAATCCTGTTAAGCATTTCATCGCCTTCTTCCAGCTTGCACGTGTTTGTCAACAGAACGGAATACGCGGATTCAACTGTTTTCCACTTCGTCGCTCGTGGTCACCATGCTACATGGAGATCGATACGAAAATCCTTTGCTACCATATCCTGGGCTGCAAAATGGAATCCCACAAAAACAATATGGAGTACTGGAGACCGGCTGTAAACCTGAAATCAAGAGCTTTCAAACCCCAAGAATCCGAGCTGCTCCAATTCCGTGGGACTATTCACACCGACGGCGACGGCGTTACTGTGTTCAAGAAGACCAATGGCCTTCAATCGGGTTTCGGACATAGATTTGGCATCCAGAGCGAAGATATCGAGTACGTCAACCCACAGATAGTCCGGAATGAAGATTATAGAGGACAATGGGTCACCATTGATCCTGGCAGAAGGGACCTGTTGTATTGCGTTCATGAGAACTCTTCACCCAACAACCACCAGACATTCCGATATACAAAGCAGCATCAAGATCATACACAGAAAACCAAACGGTACCACAGACTCCGAGAACGACTCAAGTTAGAGCGACTCGAGGTCGCGTTGGCTGAGCAGACTCTATCTCAATTTCAAAGTCATACGCTTTCCGTGCACAACTACGACGGATACCTCGGTGCCAAGAACCGGATCTCTGTAGTTCTCAAGTCTTTCTACGCGACAACCACTACGAACCACCCGCACCCGCAATTTCTTTTTCGAAAACTTCGCCTATCCGCATTTTACAAAAAGCAGCAATGAAAAGCTTCACGACTCTTTGAATGCGAAGTTTGGCAGTAGGTCCGTTTTCGTGATGGGAAATTGGTCTGCGCCGCATACCAGATATCAAGAGCCTATCCGTGGTCTCGGCTTCCGGCGGCTGTTGAAGAACAATTGCAATATTTATTTGATCGACGAGTACAAGACAGGCAAGTGCTGCCCTGTATGTGACAATGAAAGCCTTGCTACCTTTAAAATGGTTCCTAATCCACGCCCATATCGACGACCCGACGACCCGCTCACGATCTGCCACGGCCTGCTACGGTATGAAGGACGGGCATGGTATGTTATATTTCCAAAAGATTCTAATATTTTGATGTTTCAATAGATGCACAAATCAAAACTGTACAGCAGGCAAGGCAGAGGATGTTCGTCAACCAAGGTTATGGAACCGGGATCTGGCGGCGACTCTCAACATGCATCATATCCTCCGGGGTCTTTCGGGAAGATGGTATCATCCCAGCAAGGTTTCAGAGAAGAAATGCTGCACAAGCGTCCGCAGCTGGTGGAAGGCCACGCTCACCTGAACCAGAACAGCGTAGCGTGATACCACGACGGGTAAGGCCAGGAAGGTCACGACGTACACGCTCTGGCGGGTCGAGACGACCGTAACCCCCGACCAAGAATTTTCCGCGTCAGTTATCGCTGACGCACCCAGGATAACCACATCCCTTCGGGGCAAGCCCCCTTCCTTTGGAAGGACGGTGTGTTGTAAGTTAACGGGATTGGAGAAGGCGTAGTGTTTTCTGCTGACTAACAGGGTTTAATCCATGGATGCGAAATCTTTTTACCTATTGATACGACAAATTTATATAATTCTATGCGACATTATTTTATCTTGTTTACGACATTTATTTTTGAAAATAAAGTATGTCTCCTGTTATTTTATGCTGTCGAGTTCGACGACCCTACGACACTGATTGGTGTCCTATTTCTTGGTCTGCTAACGAATAGTCCCAGCTTGCGATATTCGTCCACGTACACACTATCCTGGTTGTTCTTCAACGATATACATGAAACTACACGATTGGGCGCGTTAAGCCAAAATATGGATCTTCAAATTACTGTCACGTAGCAGTGCAATACCTTAGCACATGTGTCCATCCCATCCGCAATTTTCGCCTGCGACGTAACTATCAATCCAACGAAATATATCTTTTGATGTCAAAAGAGATTCGGGAGTCAGCTGTAGACTGGGGCTTCGTCTGTATTAAATGCGAGCGGCATACGTACCTAACGGATGCAAATAAATGTAAAATGGATATGTGTAGATAGTGCGAGAAAGAGCTCTATCTTGAAAGGATATCAACGTTTTCCTTTCCTGCCCTTGTTTTCACTTCCTATGATGGCTAAGAACAACTGCCCTTTTTCATTTGATCCCGCAATATCGTATGTATAGAGGAACTAATATTTTAGAATTACTATCTTAAGCAGAATACATTGCTTATGAAGCATTGTCTTTGCTTAATATGGATGAGCCACCCATTACCTTTTCTTTTCTCGAGTCAGCTGCTGATGTGATACTATGATAAGATCCGTGGACGCTAAGCTGTTCAATATTGACATCAAATGCGCTTTGTTACAAGGTTTCTTGGAGTGTAGGCACGCATTATGGCTATTTAAAATCTTTCTGTTCGTAATAAGCATGTATCAACCGTGACGTTCTGGTGATGCAGGTACAATGGCGTCATGTGACATGCATGGGATGTATTCATCTGGAAAATCTTTTAGCATTGCCATTTAACGCGCTAGCAATGCAGCATTCTATGGCGAGTTTTTTCTTGAGCTTCTGAGAGCATTCATACGTTCGATTACTCTCAGTGTGCGGGACATAACGTACATTCCACTTTTTGAAGATCCCCGTCCATTCTTAATCTACTTTGCGTTCGCACACCCACTTTAGAACAAATGACGGTATATTTTCTTGAGTGTTGTATCTATCGTTATAGGTATGACCTGGCCATGATCACCATTCGAAAATGTTGCACCACTACCTCGATTTTATCACAAACTCGTCGAATCCTTTTTGACAATTGTGAACGATATATAGCAGGACGGTGCACTAGTAATAAAGCTCAAATGTCGTCTGGGGATACCGACCGTATATTTTTTCGAAGTTTAAAAAACTCATCAGCAATAGCATGCACTGTATAGACTGAAATCGAGGCCCCTCCCTTTTATTTTAATGACAGGTTGCATTCATTTTTTTTATATGAATCGCTGGAGTATTGTTTTGGATACTTTGAGACCCCTCTGGAGCAATTGCTCTACAAGTCTGCTCGAAGGGCCCTGGATGGATCCTCATCAACGCATTCCAAAACAACGTCCCTGTGCTCTTTTACGAATACGCGAATGACTGACACCCCTGCTTCCACATTTCTTACATAAAAATGCTATTAGGACCTTTTTTCTTACTGATATGCGCATCGCTGTCCTGAGCGAAATGGGATTCCTAGATGCTCTGCAGGAGCTGATGCACTCCAACGACAACTTGAAAAACCCTGATCTGGCCTTCGTCAGTTGTGCAAGATGCACGTATGTGGAAACTGCTTCTTTCATCAGCATGTCTGTGTCCTTTTGCCTAGGAATATATATGTATGGCAGCAATGTTAAAGTTACCATTGTAATAAGATACCGTAGACTGAACAAAGTACGTCTCCTCATCATTCACATCAACAACATGGTCCTGCCCATCATAGTAAGGAAAGCAGATTGCTCATCGCAGAATGATGAAAATGTATAGAAGCAAAGATTTCTTGGCAAATGTGGTTTTATGTTCTGATGCGGACCATTCTATTATTGCCTTCCCCCAACTGTGCATCTGTGGATGTTTCACGACTGCATATATCTTTCAAGTTGCGTATATATTAATATATTTATTAAGTCAATAGCCCCCTCCTCTCTCTCTCTCTCCCTTTCTCTCGCACCCCCTTTTATGCGAATAATGCCCGGATCAGGAATCCACCATCCTGTGGTGCCTGTTTTCTTGCATTTTCTTTCGACGCCACCGATATTAAAATTTCCTGGGCTGATGATCTACGCTGGAGCCGAGGAGATATGGATTCAAAGGAGGCAATTGAAGACGCCGAGGGCGACCTGGACGAGGACGAAGGGAAGGGAAAAGAATAAGGATATGCTCCTGTTGCAGCTGCTTGCTGCAGGACAACACGGCGAAAGGATTCCGCGAGTGGATGCTCAAATTGCCTTATGCACCTGTATTCTCGATTGACTCGCTCCAGTTCTTTTGTTAACCTTCGCATATTTTCTGGATGATTCACATCATCCTTGTCATCCGCAAGGAAACATTGCCGCTGTAACATCAGCTTTTGTTGTGTTCGACTCAATGGCTGCTGTTGCTGCTGTTGCTGCTGCTGCTGCTGCTGTTGTTGTTGTTGCATATGTCTACGGTTGCTACTTGTTGCTGTCATCGCTGCCGTCCCCAACGACTTGCTGCTGGGCAGCGGCAACGAGCGCAAGGGCGGCGAGGGCGGCGAGAGCGCATGTACTGTATAAGGCGTGAGCTGGGTAGTGGCCGCTACAGCAACATTCGCAGAAGCATATCTCATATTGGGATGGCTTTGCATAGGCCGAAGCCTATGCTTGCCGATGTTTGAGTTTCGAATAGTGGACGATGCGTCGGCATTGCACAATAGATCTGCCTTGAGAGGCTCTGAATTGGGTAATTGAACAGCAGACATGCTCATTTACAGGAGGGAAGAAAATAAAAAAAGAAAATAAAGAGAGATAGAGAGGCAAAACGGGGTGTAGTGAGGCGGGGGGGAAAAGGGGTGGGGGTTTATGAGACAAAAGGAAAGAGGGAGACAGTGAGATGGATCATGTGGAATAGTTTACGATTGATATTATGGCACGGTCATGTGGCGATTGTGCTTCTTAAAGGTCATCTCTTTCTCTCACCCTCACTCCTTTGGGATGTCTCGCATGATCAGACCAGGATTTTACTTATAGTAAGCCGAAGCCGTGTTAGCCGCCAATACTTCGTAATTTGTCCGATAATTACATACGCGATCGGACTCTTTCGCTTGTACAGAGCAATGAACATAATAAGGGCCATCAACAAATTCACAGCAGCATGCTTCAATGCAGCCTATACATACATGAAAACAGTCAACGCAAGCCCTCTTGCATTCTATCCTCAAAAATAGGAAACTTACCTTGACAACCCATTTCCACCCCTCTAATCCATCGCTGTCATCCTCGTCGGGAACACGGGGTTTTACTGGCACCATTCGCCTCTGCTGGTTCCGTTCGATAAGCTCCTGCCGGAGCCCATCGATTCGTTCATTCAGGGCAACAATCTCAGCTTGCAGGGTATCCAGCGCCCGCTTTGTTGCCGGCCCGAGCGCAACCACCGACGTGTATTGTTGTTCTGTTAGTAACTGGTTATTTCCCATATCCGTTGGCGCTCGTGGTACTGTTGGCGTGGCGGTCATTGAAGATGCCGCGCTCGAGCCGTGGTAAGGTGACTGGAGGAGCTGAGATGATGGTTGCTGCTGCTGCTGCTGCGATTGCTCTAGGTGAACAGACGTTGCAGAAATGACTGGAGAGGGTAACTGGACTGGTTGACCTCGGCTATTGCCATCCTCACCATCATTGACGCTGTGACCGTCATCCACCCTGTATCTGCGTGGCGGTTGCTGCGCCCATGGGTTCACGTGAGGATCAAATGGTTCCTCGTCAAACATGGGTCGTCCAATCCGCGCCGTGGGCGGCGGTAACCTCCCGCCTTTTGTTATTGTAGATGATGCTGATGGCGGCCGTGCGATGGGTGTGGTCCTGACTGATACCTGGCCCGACTGTGTAGAAGCAACGGACGGTGCTCGACGAGGCTGATGCTGATGTTGGTATTGCACCGGGGTTTGGCGGGGGCGGGAACCTGAGGAGCGCGACAACGCAGGCGACGCTGGTGGGCGGATGTGTCCTGCCCCTACTCCAGAGCGCACGGATGATGCAGGGGTCATAGCTCGCTGGCCACGGCTGTCACGCTGAATTTCTAATAAGTACGCCTGCTCCTCAGTGTCTGCAGAACCAACACTTGAATCTAGATGTGTATATCATGAGATGAAATGAGCTGGCTTCAATCCAAATATATATGTATTTGTCATCGGGATGGGCGTACCATCATCCGTGCCGGCTTCATCGTCATCACTGTCGTTATCTGCTGACGATGGTTGCATGGTTGTAAACGCCTGAATTATCTGATGTGCCTGAGCCTTGCTGACAGGCTTCTTATACGCCTGGTATGACAGATACATAACGCCGGTAGGTTGGATGTGTGCCTTACATTTTCTCATTCTCTCATTTCCCCCCACCACTTTCTCTGTGCCTGTATCGGCCTGTGCATACCTCTACCGCAAACCGCAATAGTGCTTCTACATAACGATGTTTGGCTTCCAACGAAGAAAGCCCTTCCAATTTCTTCCATGCGTCCCTATTTATCAGTTGAATGGTATGAATTGATACGGTCATCCTCATCGACATTGATAATGACCATTCCAGTTACCATTTCGCCCGTCCCACCACGTCGAAAATTCCTGGTCGTTGGGTGTTGATGTTCCCGCTCGCCGCTTGTTTATATAATGCATAGAGCTAAGAAAAAAGCGAAAAAAAAATTCCTGATTTGTTGGTGGAAGGGGAAAAAACGGCGGTTTTGACGGCGGAAGAGACCTAAGGAAAGACTCCTTTTCGCGCGGCAGACCAACGGGAAGGGGGGAGTTCAGGAATTACCTCCAGCTTTTGTTCTTTGGAAGGCTGGAAACTTGACGATGGTGACAGGCGTTGGACAATGTACAATGCCTTATTAAATCGTTTTTGCACAAAGCGATCAGAGTAATGTGGAGGAACGGTCGACATGAGCACAACGAGAGCACTGAAGTCCCGCCGACCGATCTCCCCCGCCTCAATTCAAAGTTTAATCATCACGTGTCATCACCATTTTTCCTTACTACAGCTTTGTTTCCCAAAGTAATCTTTTCTCTAGCTGTCACAGACCCAATTCCCTAAGCAGCTTGCTATCTCGGCCACCACACCCATCGTTATCTCGCTAGAGAAATCAATGATTAGAATCACAACATACCCCTTCATCATTCCTCGATCGATAGGAAGAAACTCATTTTACCGCGACCGCTATTGACGGAATTTCTCACGATAACCACAAAAGAGAATCGTCTCTGTTTAGGCGGATATACATCGTCTTCCAAAATTGAAGTCGTGTCCTAGCAGTTCTTGAAGTCGCAAGATCACAAATTGAGGTCACGTTTTGCCCAGGAACCTTTACGCGTGATGACAAAGCAAAAGTAGCATGAACTGCGAAAGACGTCGCACAAAAAAAAACTTCCTTCTCCAATAAATACATTGACTTCTCGAGGATATCGATTCGCCTGATTTCCATCATATTCGCCTGAACTTGATCCTATTGAACAGCTTTATGATCAGTTGCGAGGAGCAAAATTAAACGCAATAGGCTCTTGGAAAGCGAGACATTGATGAAGCATCGAATAGCTTAAAGTTGAACGGCTTCGAAGGATTCGTCTCCCATTCTTACAGGTGGGAAAAATATGATCCGACTTGGGAAAATTCTGCAGAGATGTATATGGTTTTGAATATGTAAAAAAAAGGTGAATATGAGAAGGTATCGGTCCCGGATTTCTTTGGATAGGCTGAAAAGATGGTTGAGATATAAAGAGTATTGTTCCTATATGCAAGCATGCAGTATTAGGTCGGATTTCGGATAAAACGAAATAAATCTATAACTATGACGGATGAATGGCCACTTGTCAGATTGTATAGAAAGAGACGATAAAGAGCTTATATTGTTTACCATTGATAATAAGTGCATACTTGCACAGATTTCATTGATATGAGACAATAAGTTTCATGCAGTATTGATCTTAATAGGCAGCCCATGGCGTAGGGCAACACAAACTCTCCTGCTGTCTCGTAATCAAGTAACGTCACTTTGTCTTTCATATTCTGATAAGTTGGTTACCCCGGATCTAATGTTTTGCAGTTCTCTTATCGCCTACGTGGATTTTGATCTTCATATTGACAATACGAAAAAGTCAAATGGCCCATCTAAACTTGTCTGCAACAAGCCTGTGGGTTGATAAACAAGAAGCATCATGATATAGCAACTATGAAAGTCGTATATGTAAGTCTTCTGAAGGACTATATCATCTAATACGTTGTTTCAGGATTGTCAATTACATGGATGGGTGATTTCTCCTAAATAATAGAAGTTCTGAGCGAATTATTTCCTCTATCAAATCCGCCCTTGGCCTTTCTCCACGGGTTATCTGGTACGAGACTTTTTATCTACTTGCTTGGTATTCGAATCTAACCATTCAGTGTTTATAGATAGACGTGTCCGTACTTGATGAAGCATGGAAGAGAAGTCAAAACGGAAGCGCATCATCCGGTGAAGCTGCGGTTTGGCTGTGTTCAGACAGGGTCTTCCTCTCTAATTTTTGCGCCTTGCGCTGCCTGTCCCTGTTCTGTCCTTACTTCCACCCCATCCCAGGTGCTCTCTTTTTTCTGCTGTCGTCTTCTTTTTCGCCGCGCTCACCCGGTGTAATTTGCCGCTGGCCCGCCTTTCGCAGGTTTCATGCCCGCCATTGTGCCCCCCCCCCAGTGTGCCCCTGCCGTTGCCTGTCCTTACTCCTGCCGCACCACCCATCATCCACCATGGTTGTCGCCATGCGCACACCTGGATACGCCTGAAGTGAGCCGGGTTGATAGGTCAAAGTTTAAAGGAGATATCTTCCACTGATTAACAAAATCTTTTTACCTATTGATACTGGAATTTCATAGTTTTATGCGACATTTTCTTTTTGTACTCTGAACGATGTTATTTTATCTTGTATACGAAATAAATATAGGAAATAGAGTACACTACAGCAGGATTCCCATGCCTTTTTTTCCCGCTGTTCCCGTCATCCAAGTTGGAATCTTTTTGGCATTTTTACTCCGCAATCTAATGCAGAGCACCCAATTTCGATTTTACTTTCTCTCCTCCTGCAAAATTGACAACCGTTAGATTTATGATAACTTGCTATCTAGTCAGTACTTACCACCATGATAATATGGTAACCAAAGTTGGTTTTGACCTATTATAGTTTATGTAAACAAGTCGATCGGGTACTATCCTTTTTCTCTACAAGATTACTTACAGGAGGATCGGTGAAGATGGGCTTGTCTGCAGACATCCCATGCAAAACATCAATGACTCTAGAACAGAAGTTCCGAAATCGTATAATTTTAACTTACCGCACGTGCTTGTTTGCAAAGCAAAAGCTTAAAGATACCGATTAGCTTTCTTCCTCACCATCCTAGGCAGTGATTCTCTAACCTGCATCCTGGAAAGTGCCAACCATTGAACCTCTGGCCATCCATCCCAAAGATCCTACCATATACGCGTTAGATGACTAACTCTTGCTATTAGAGTAAGATCGGGAGGTTATGCATTTACCACCAGCCTTCGCTTTGTCCTCGCTGTATAGCTCGGCGACCTAAAACGTAGTATACACAAAACACATATGTTTGATCAGAATTGTTCGAATGACCGTCAGCAATGGCAGCAGATCACCTTGTCAAATCGCATGTTCTCCTCCTTCAGTTTCGCCATCGCTTCCATAACCTTTTTTTCAAGAGCTTTATTGAGAAAATGATCCAGGCGGCAAGACTACCGACTTATAATACCTTCCCATGCTTCTCGCACAGAATATGCCGGACCTGAAATGAATTATTTAGGATGAGCAGGAGAGTATTGACCTCAAATGGATGGCAGGTCATTCATACCTTGATGCTATTGGCAGGTTTCAATTTGCCACCTCCCTTCTTGCCATCGCTTTCTGCATCCGATTCACGCGGAACGCTCAGACATTCACTCTATACTCGAAGAAGACGGCCATACCTTTCTCTCCTCCTGAATTCTTTCCTTTTTGACCTGCAGCCTGTTTGCCTTTCGCCATGTCGAATGAATTTTACGCAAAGAAGCAAAACCCGAATAATTTTTCCGTGCGGTGCGGTTTGACGTTATTTTCTGCGTTGGTCTGTCTTTCGACGTGACGAGGCTTCAAAGTCCACACACACACACACACATTTTTATCCCTTTTCTCCACGTTTTGATATTTTGCAATGAGAGATCTATCTTAGCACAGAGCTGGACAGGATCATGTCGATGAACATGTCTTACCGGTACCTACTGTCAGCGTCAGCGAGGAACAAACCGTTCTTCCTCCTAGCCGTTTATTCACACACGGAATATCTGCATCATAAGCAGTTGAAACTCTGAGCTTGTTACTGTGGCGCATATCTTTAAGCAGATCGAGTATAGTGCGTGTGTTAGCCATGATAGAACACTTCGGAATGCACGCAGGTTGCATACATCGATGAGCATTGCTTTGGCGAAAACGCTGAACCAGATGGTGTTCGCGAACTCTCGATGAAGGGTATAAGATTGTTGACTTGATATGTATTAACGGACAATCAAACAGCTATCATGGAGAAATTGATGGAACGATAGGTGTAAGAGACGTGATGATCGCCAATGTTTGTGAAACGCAAAAGATACGTGTCTCGTTATAGGACAGAAAGAATGAAACGATGATCCGAGGTAGGCGCGTTCATGGACCATATGGCACTGATCTTTAGAGTTGGGCCCGGGTTCCATATTAGAAGGGAAAGAAGGCGGGACATCCTGGATTTGCAAGCAAAGGGATTGGAACTGCACATCATCTCAGCTTCGTTATGGGTACAATGAGCGAGATCAAGCAGTGCAGACATAAGAAAGGTCATAATTTGGTAAGTAGAACAATGATCTCTTTCAATTAACAGAATCTCGGGTCCTGCAGATTCAGAAGGTTTGGCCAGTCGGTCTGGAACAAAATAGACAGCAACAGATTCTTCGAAAGCATCGATTCGATCAGATTAAAAGGACAATCCTGGTCAATTTCAAAGACAAAAGTGAACTGCTAGAGGTACTCTCGAATGTGAGAGTATTGCGCGGTACAGTAAGAATTTGTGAGGTCTGTCGCCAGTATCGCTGAGCATAAGCAAACGCAGAGATGTTCGGGGGAAATCATGAAGCTTTATGGTGTGTCATCATTAATGGTCTACAAAACCATCTTTGTCCATCCGTTAGAGAAGATAATTTAAAAATGATGAAGACATGCGCCGAGTCCTCGGCCGTCTCTCTACCGTACTCCAAATCGAGCCACTGTATCTTTTTTGGGGGTAACTCATACGAAGCAACCTTCAGATATGCCCAATACATGGCTGTCTGCAACATCATCATCCAGAGACGGCTAATTGATCATATACACAAGTACGCGCCCCCGAGCTTAAAAAAAAGAAAAAGCATAAATTGTTCTGGTCCATCACACACTTCTCTGATCAGGTTCCTATGAGTAGTGACCAGTCAAATAATCAAGTTTCTTATCCGGTATGAGCACTACAATGATCCTAGGATGTTTTCTCATATTTTTATATGGATCAATCGTACCCGGGCCAGGTAAGCCATGGAAACTTTTACTTCTGCCCCTTTTCGTTGCGCCTTCTGCGCTTGTTCCGCTCCCTCCGTATGGTACCATCACTCCCACCACCAGTCCCTTCTTGTGCACTGGCATAATCTTCCTTTCATGGGGGCTGCCCAGGGTAGCTCCGAGGTTCGCTCAGGGACGGGTATCTTGAGCGTAAGATCATGTGTTTATGGAAGGGTTACGTAGTACTTTGTGTCGATTAGCCCCGTTCGACCCGTTGATGCGAGATCTTTTTATCTATTAGCGCGCAATTTTATGCGATACCCTTTTTTAACTTGTATGCGAAACCGAAAAAGCCGGTAACTACGTGTATTACCTATTCATAGTTCTGATGTGACTAGTGAGCGTGGGGAAATACAATGCAAAAGTCAAGGTTTGCTTTTCGTACAGTATCGTCGTTGGCGCTTTCCATATCAATGTGATTTTCTATTACAGCATTACTTGGGGTTGCACCGACAAAAAGCATCGCATAGAATTTCCAGATGCAGAAAACTCCAGCGCGATACAACACACACGATTTGTTTGCGAAATAAGCAATTCCTCTCATCATGAACATATACACACTTGCACGCAGCGACACTGTAATTTCGCCGACCACTCACCTTTCCTTAGCATTTTCATGAATGATTTCTCAATGTTGAATAACAGTAGCAAAACCACCCACACATGCATTCAGTTGGTTGCACACGGGGTGTGTATGTGTTTTGTGTTACACGTACAGATGGAATAGTCTTTCAGGGTAGAACAAAGAAAGAAGATCAAGGAGAACGTGAATTGAGGGAGTGACCCTATCCTTTAAAAGCCCAATGAACGGTAAACAACACAATACTCTGCCCATCTGGTACAAGATAGATCATTTCGTAAGAGTAGCCGTCCATGCCATCCAACAGGTGTCACGTGCCGAAACGATCTACGCTGACTCGACAAGGCTGAGCAGAGAAGCCATCCTATTTGCTGGGTTTTATTCTCATTGCTGGCAAGGTATGGGCAAGGATAGCCAAGAAAAATCCATTGGATTGCAATTTGGAGGGGGGCGAATGAAAGAGCATGTTTCTGCAGGAATAGACATAATCAATATGTACGTTTCGGTTCTGAATGACTTCCATGGCTTAATTTTATCTGTATTCTGTTGGTAGGAGATATTGACGACGTCGGTGATTTCTCACAAGAGAAAGATAAGTTGCGGAGCATACGCTGAGTCCAAAACCACCAAGATCAGGCGGGTGACCTTCACCCTGATTTGGGATCAATCGGATAACCGTCTTGGGTTCTTCCAAGTGGATATTGTTCAGACGTATGAAGTTCTTGGACGTATGACAAGGAAAGGTCACAGTCAAGGTTAGTGGCACAATTTGAGCGGTGGATAACTTGAGACGTGTGATCTGCAGAGGTTTCCAAATTTAATTTACTGTTTTCAGCAGTTCTTTTTGTTCTGCAGCAACACAGTAAACCTTACTCAGTTCAGCTTGTTGCTGAAATATGCGCGAATGTTTGGGGAAAGCTGAAAGTGCAATATAACATGACTTGGTATTCACGCTAGACACGGCTATTCTTGTCTGGTCTTCCAGTTTTACGTCCTGGTTCCCTTGCGCACGCAGCGAAGGTAGAGCATCAAATGAGAAATATCCAAAGAAGGATTAGTAAAGCAACGATAATTTAAACAGCCGTTGCCTGTGCGACAGTTCATAAATGAAGGACCACTCCTGTACTGGTGTGCGTACGGACTCCGCAGAAGCCTTGGAAAACAAGCGAGATAAAATCCCTTCTTCTTCCCCCCCCCCAATCCGCTATTTTTTTTTCTTGTCTTCCCTTCCCCTTCCTTGTCCTTGGTGTTCTGCTCACTCGCGTGCTGATCCTACTACGGGCGTGATACTTCCTTCTCTTCACTCTCATCTTTCCGTAAACAGCTTATACTGCTCTGCGAGCTTCTTTTTCCTCCTCTTTTTCTGTCTACGTGAATAATGAAATTGTATCATTTCCCACCCGCCCTCTTCGCGGTGGTGGCCTCGGTCCACCTCGGCGCTCTTGCTCAGAGTCCTTGTAAGCTTCAGATAACGAGCGATATTTCAAAACAACCTTGTCTGACGTCCACAATTGATGTCCTGATTTTATTTCTTCTGTCTCTCTCTTCCTCTTCCTCTCGGCACTATCCCATGTAGCGACGAATAATCAGTGCACAGCATATACCGGAACGATTTGCACTGTAAGCCGACGATTATTTACAGCACTGTATCAAAGCGGTCCTCTCATTGTGTCCTCTCTAGAATTACATCGATTATCCTGTTTACACTGCTGGATTGAGCATTGACGAGCTTGAAAGCAAATTGACAAGTCTGAAGACACTGAAGGCCGGTTTCGGTGAGATAGACCCAACTTGCGTAGACAACTACTTTCGATACGCTTGTTCATTCGC
Organism: Dichotomocladium elegans; assembly: GCA_025716815.1. Classification (NCBI taxonomy): domain Eukaryota; kingdom Fungi; phylum Mucoromycota; class Mucoromycetes; order Mucorales; family Lichtheimiaceae; genus Dichotomocladium; species Dichotomocladium elegans. The sequence goes on from JAIXMN010000005.1 coordinate 1,559,444, forward strand.
ATTTCCAAAGTGTGGCGACCAAGTCAATAACAGCAAGTATCACTGCGTTTCCTTTTGAACATCTGATACTTCTTTTACTGACTCGGAGCATACTTATACATCGGTCAACAGCGCAGCAGGTCTGGATGGGTTGCTCGTCGGTTTGCGAGGAAGCCACAAAGTCATGTAGGAATGTCTTGACGCTCGCTGGAGAGGAGTCATTGCTCCCTGACTGCAGCGCAGTATCACCGCTTACCAAAGAACCTCTCCAACCCGACCAGAGCTGTAATTATATCAACACAACAGGTATAAACTGATCATGCCGGTGTGCGCGGAATGGAACGGGTTGCAAAGGAAAAAACAGCTTACAACCAAAATATATTAGTGACAAAGGACCAGGCCGGACTGCATCTGGACAAGGTACCGGAGGGGTTTATCCTCTCTACATGCCCGGCCCCCTTTGTTCGTGATCCGCTTGCCAAGAGTGGATCGACGGAGAGCGTCAACCCGACTTATTGCCGATTCGGATGTTGCATGCCCTGCCCTGCCCAGGATCTTGTAAAAGACTTTTATCACAGCCATGATCTACTACAGTAAATTCACATCTACCCTTGCCTTCAATAGTTCTTCCCCGAGGGTTGGACATCGAACGGTTTCTTGGCAACCAATATCCTTCGCTTTATCTCGGCGGTCACTGTCTTTGTGATTCTTATCAGTCATTTGGTGCTGCCTGACAAGAGGAGGCAAGTCAGAGATGATCAATCCTCCATCAGCCTCTAGACTAACGTACTCATTCTATCCTAGACACCCTTCGCTACTAATTCTTAACTTTTCAATCGCGCTGTTTTTGTTTTCGATGGTCGTCTTCTTCTCCGTGGGTGACACAAAAGGCCTCCAGTGCGGCGATGCAATTAATCCCGCTGATCAGGACAATAACAAGCTCTGCGCTGCACAGGGTGCGATCTTAATATTCGGATCGCTCGCTTCTGTGTTGTGGTGTGCCGCGTTGATTGTGAATTTGCACCTCCACACAGTATGGAACTCGAGCTTTTTGGCGAATCGGTACATCTACCTCTACGTCATTTGCTGGGGTGTCCCTCTTGCATTTATGATCGTTGCCCTCGTTTTTCATGCCGTCAAGTTTGAGTTTGCCAACTTGTGCCTTGTGTCGATTGACTACATTTTTAAATTCTTTTTCTATCCCATGGCGGCGATCGTGTGTCCGGCCATTTTCATTCACATCTTGACTTTCATTTATATTGCAAGGGTGAGGAAACAGGGTCAATCGCTATAGGCATGTGTACGATTCGCTTACGATTTTTACCCCATGCATAATTCAGATGGCTATGCGTGAATTTGCTCACCAGGATTCGTCCCAGTCGCAATCCCAGAGCATGTCAACCCCGTCCATTGCGCAGCGCAATCAAATGACGATTCGCAAGCACCGGCATGTGGTCCAGGCAGTCAAGATCCAGTGGCGTGCACTGCTGCTCGCCTTTCTTCTGATTGGCACCGTGTTCTTCTACTGGATCTTTTACTTTACCCAGATTGACCGGATGGCTGGTCTCCGGAATGACAATGAGACCATCCTCCGATGGCTCGAGTGCATGATGGAAGCCGAAAACACCCAGAACGACTGCACCTATGTCCTCAGGAACCATATGCCGCCGTTTGGTTTGATGATTACTGCTGAGGCGCTGGTCAGTATAGTGGGCGCTTTGGTTTCCTTGGTCTTTATTAAGCGATCGCTCTTGCGCGAATGGAATGATTGGATCTACGATATGCGCGTTCGTGGCCGGATGGAGAAGAACGGAGACCAGTTCTTTGCACTGTAATAATGGAAAAGGAACAGAGTGCATCCGATTCTACGTATATATATATATATATACACGCCTTCCAATTAACTACCCTTCATTCCACTTTATTAAACCCGTCTGCACTTCCTCCTCCTCCTTCTTCCCTCCCCCCAGCTGTTACTTTCTATTCATCCATCTTGTTAATTACTCATTTTCTTATTTATTTGTTTATTCTTCCGCTTTGAGCGTGTATTTACTAACACCTTTTTTTTTTATTTTTGTAAAATGGAACCACACAATATAAAATTTTGCAGTTCGCTTAGAGTTTCTTTTTTGTCTTACCTTTGGCCAACATGACAGATCTTGACGATGGATTTATAACGGTCGACAAAAAATTCAAGTACAAGTCGCTCAACAAAAATAAGAAGAAAAAGAACGCAAAAAGGGGTTATGTTTTTCAGGATCCGGAGGAATTCAACCTGAGCGATCTCGAGGGCGTGCTCGCAAAGCGAAGGTAGCAGCCATGTTTGAACAACGGTTTTTACCCATGTCACCAAATGCAATTGACATGACCTGTTTAGCTTAGAGCTGTGCTGATGGCGAGCCGGTTTTATAAAGAGCTGTTGGGTATGCTCTCTTGTTGTGGTGGTGGTGGATTGGATATTGGGGCGAGGTTCTAAAACGAGATAGAGCTGTTTCGTACCGAGCTGGTGCCCACAAAGCCGCACGACATGATTTGCTATGGTCTTGGGTCCATCCAGCACTGCAAGAATGCGCAGTATCAGTTTGTGCTGGCCCTGCTCATCTGGGATCTGCTTAAGGTGAGTGTGATGCATTCTAAGCCGCCAGGAGCAAGCAGAAATGGGCAGGCAGGCAGGCAGGCACTTAGCTCCCGTCTCCAAAAAACGATCGACGGTTAGATTCCCGGTGAAGTCAGTATTTATGATCCTGTGATGACTACGCTTGATAAAGAACTGTGCTTAGCACACAAGGTCAGCGTGATTGATAAAAATGAGGTGAGATGAAACGACCACCACCGTAGAATTCGATTCAGGACCTGACACAGATGATTCTCGCTTGCATTGTTGTCTGTGCTGGTCTGCAGGAAGGCAAGCGCTCGGTCAGCAAACCAACGCTGTTTTACATGCCTCATTGTGGTCGTGGGCTGTACAGCAATACACTAAGTGCTAATTGGGACCGCAAATCACTCGAGAAGGTCATTTTGCTCGGTAATCGGTTCGACATGTATGTCGGAAGGTCAGTTATCTGCGCACACATACACACACACACACTTCCTCCATCAACCGGTTAGATTCGATTGTGCCTCATATTGCATAGCATAGTCAACTCGAAAAGGATCTCAAGCGGGAATGCCCATATCTGATCCCGGCCGTGGAGGTGGTCAGCTGTTTTCCGTTTCCCAAGGAGTTCGATGATAACAAGGTGTTCAACGACATGTCCATCCAGACATTTCCCAAGGATAGGCTCCGAGAGACCGAAGAATCGTTCTGGAAAAAGATCGAAGATGCAGGCACGCCGGGCACTTCAGACAAGGATGTTATTTAAAAGGGACTTGATAAATGACTGATATTTTCCAAACATTGAAGTCGCATTTTGCCCAGAAATCTTGTCCCATGCTTTTGTCCCCTTCTTTTTACATTCTGAAAAGACCGTGGCGTCGCTGAACCTATGGATTGTGTCACTGATGAAGAAATATACACCTTCCAATATATTTATACTCACACAGAATACCCGCAAGGTCCATCTTGCAGGATGACGCTTAATTTGTTTTGCTACGCGAAAGGATCCAGATGAAAGAAGCAGACTTTAAACGCGGTTACACAAGTACACCGACAAAAATAAGGTCCATGTTCGTGCGGCATTACATTATGAAAAGGACCCTGACAGCAAATTTTAGAAATGAGGCTTCCGTGAAGAGCATAAGACTGTATTGATCATATTTATATAGATATCACTACCGCCATCGTATACTTCGTGATATAGAGATGCTGCCTGTCGACGTCTTTTGGCGACAACGGCCATGCTCATTGTGTCATCCACAATGGTTCATGGATTCTTTAGGCTTCCGGGCAAAGAAAGAATGATTCTCATAGCTCAAAAAGACCATGCGAAAAGGACACGGCGCTGCAGTGATGCTGCTGCTGCTGCTGTTGTCGTCGTGGTTGCTTTCGCCCGAGGATTCAATACCATCCTGAGATTATGCCAGGTTCTCATTGCTGCAGGGTGGACAGCACTTGCTGGTTCTAAACTCGTCTATTGGCTACATCTCGAATCCATGCTTTCGCAGGAGTTCCCTGAAGCCCTTGCCACGTATGGGCTCATGGAACTGAGCCATAGGAGCTGACCAGCTCCTGATAATGGAGTCCGCAGTGCTATCCAACTTTCTGTTTTAAACCTTAGACAAGCTTCATATCAGCGAGCTGTTTGTTAAAGTAAGCTGACAGGCGAAGTTTCCAGAAGAGAAAGGCTTGGGGCACGTGGTAGGCCATGGTGCCATATGACTGTAAGACTCACCAGAGAATGCCAGACACGACGGACCTTACACGGAAGTCATCCAGAACCCAGTGTGTGGCTTCGCTCCTCAGACAGGCGGTGTGCTCCGCAAATGCAACTTCAGGTTGTTGCACCTTGCGCAGTTGCTTCAACCGACGGAACTTTGTTACTCTTGCGTGGCCTTGCCCTGTTGGGATTGGGTACACCGGAACTGTTCGAGGCGCGATATTTGCTGGCCTGGATCGACGGCCGCATATAGAGCTGATATTTCTTCATGTCCCGCCCCGGCTCAGGCCCCTGTGTTAGATAAAGCATGAAGAGTCGTGTACCAAAGAGAGTATGTGATTCTTGATTTCTGTAAAGAATGGACAGTTGAGCAATCTGCTTTCTTCATTAACTACATCCCGACCCTCTCTTCCATGGTCTTATCCGGTATGATCACGATAATATAAAATTCTTTCATTGCAGTCTAACACCCACTGTCCTTGGTAGATATATCAGTCGTACCAATAGTCGATGAGCCGTGGAAGAGGGGAGATTCTGGACATCATCCGCTCTTTCTGCTACTTTTCACTGCCGACACTGATCTCTTCCCCTGCCGCCGCTGGACTCCCTCCACCTCCTCCATCCTGGTTATCGCCAGGACACCCATATTACTCTTTGGAGGGAAAGTTTAAGGGTATGGACAAGAGCTAATTTTTCTTGTTGTCTAACACGTTCTAATCCCTAAATCCGAAATCGTTATCTCTATTGATACGACAATTTTATACAATTCTAGAAAGTACAAATGTTGATTTTTGAGATACACGCTCCTCCAGCTTTTGTTTTATTTACTGCTTAATGCCACTAAGCTCGTTCAAGTACTGTGACCGAGTCATGGCGCTTTTGAGCGGCTGTGTCTTGTGTGTGAAGAGAGCTTCGTAGATAATCTCGGCTTGATGTGTCTGGAGAGCAGAAGCCATGTGGGTGTAAGTAACTTCTACGCTATATAGAGAGAATATCCAGCAAGAGCGAACTTACGCTGTCGTCGTAGTAAACAATCGGCTGCCATGGCTCTTCTTCCGCGTTTCGAACAGCCATGGAATACGCGTTCCGACGTGCTGTGGTCTCTTTCTCAGAGTTCTTCACCGTGACCTACATGCCGATACCCATCACCGCGGCAGCCGCCCGCCCGTCCCGGAGCATGAATATACCATACCGCTGTTCCTCCCTCCCCTCCCCACATCCGCTGCGTTTATTTTTTTTACCTGTAATGCCTGAGCTTTACTAGTCGATGGATCAGGTTTCGTCGCAGCTTCTTCCTTCTCTGCATCCTGAATACGTTTATTTGCGGCTTTGAACTTCTCGTCAATCTTGTCAATGTATTTGAATGCAGGCCGCATTTGGATGATGCTCCGCACGGGAGTCAGATGAAGTCCTCCTATAATGAATGGATCGCTCACCGTATAAGCGGCCTGGGCCTATCTGCCTCTTTCCGCCGAGATCCCGTCCACACAAACGTACCATCCCGTACTGCGCCTACAACGTAGTTGGTCTGAGACGGAACTTCGGTCGAACTTAACGTCATGCGATCCAGCAGCTCCTCCTCCTTCTTGCTTCCAGCAGCCGCCGTGCTGGATCGACCGTACATGTTTTCTTCTTCCATCTCCTCCATGCGCTTGTCGTATGCCGTCTTGAACGCTTTTTCATTCATGCCCATTGCGAAATCCTCACCGCGCTCGGTACTGTAAAATTCGGATCGCGTGTCAAGCGGAATATCGAGCTCCACCATGTTGGCCTGGGGTTTCATACGTGCAGCTTGTGGACCATTTCGACTGCTGAATCGCATGTTACGCATCGGGTATTGGAAGATATACATATATTTAGCAAGCGCTGTTGTCAGATACACAGGAATCTCGCCGAGCACTTCATCGTCATCGCTGTTGTATTGTGCCTCATGATTTGCAGCAGGCACATCGATGAGATCGCTGTTTAACACGGAGGCCATTGTCGGTTTGGGGGAGGGGAGGAGGCGGAATAAGAAGTTAATATAGGCTTTCTCTAAAAATTTTATTACAGGAATGGACGGGTTGGGGGGGAGACGGCGTGGGGGGTGCGCGCGCGGGGAGGAAGGGACAGAAACTGAAGGCGTCGTAGCCGGGACAGGATTTACGATTTGTTCAACTGATGCAAAGCAAAAAAAAAAAAAAACCACCCATAAAGATTATTCTTCGTCATGCTGCTCTTCGAGCATGTATCTGTCTTCTTGTGTTTCTTTGCATATTTGGTCGACACAGGCAAATCCGCAACAGCACATCCACCATTCTCATCATGGTTACTGCATTTGAAGAATGAATCGCATCAGTTAGGATCCCCCCAAGATCGTCATACTTGACTCGTCTTGTTCGACCCCCATATTCTTTCTTTCTCAAAAGTTGAAGGTGTTCCCCGAAAACCAGGACCGTGTGTGTGTTCTATATATACCCAGAGAATGATTGCTTCTTTCAAAAGCGACTTAGTCAGCAGAATAGCGGATATCAATCCTTGTTCGCTCATTTTAATTTTAACAGAGAGAAAGAGAAGAAGAGACTGTTGCACTGTCATTCCTTTTTCCATCATGGACTATAATAAACTCTTCGATGTCAAGAACAAAGTAAATGCAATTGAAAATGCCATTCAGGGAATGGGGTGTGTCTAAGTGCGTCGTTGTTGTTGTCGCCAGGTCGTCCTTGTCACCGGCGGATCACGCGGCATCGGCGAGATGATTGCAACTGCAAGTATAAACACATGGGTATTCTCGGAATGGGTCAGCAGCTTACTTGCTTGTCGTTTTAGGGCTTCGTCTCTGCAGGCGCCAAAGTGTATATCTCGAGCCGATCGGCTGAAGCATGCGACCAGGTAAATTCATAAATTCATGCACAGTTTACTGCCCCGTTGGGGGGGAGAAGTATCCTATTTCGCATATCTCCCCGGGTGTTTATTATCCTCATCTAAGCTGTTTCCGCCAAGGTCGCAACTGCACTAAACTCCAGAGGGCCTGGCCAGTGCTTTGCCATTCCTGCCGATCTTCAAAAGTTAGAGGAGGTCAAACGCCTTGTCACCGAGCTGAGCAAGAAGGAGGATCATCTTGATGTGCTTGTCAACAACGCCGGTGCCAACTGGGCCGGGAGCTTCCATGATTATCCGGATGCGGCTTTTGACAAGGTGATCAGTCTCAATTTGAAGCGAATTTTTTCGCTGACTCAGGCGTGAGTAAAAGAGCTGGGGAAAAAGCGAAGGACAAGGGTTTACTGATTGGGTAGAAACCGGCCATTTTCAGGTGTCTTCCGCTCTTGACGGCCAAGGCATCGACGTCAAGTCCATCATCAGTCATCAACATCGCCTCCATTGATGGTCTCCGCGTCCCTCCACAGGAGACCTATGCCTACTCTGCGTCCAAGGCCGGTCTGTTGCACCTGACCCGCCATATGGCCAGCCAGCTGGGCGACAAAGGTGTCACGGTCAACTCAATTGCTCCGGGCGCATTCGAAAGCAAGATGATGAAGGCCACGCTGGACGCTTTCGGCGAGATCATCAAGAGTAAGATCCCCCTCGGTCGCATTGGGTCGCCTGAGGATATTGCGGGTACCTGTATCTACCTCGCGTCGCGCGCTGGCCAGTATACCAATGGTGCTACCATTGCCGTTGATGGCGGTGCCGCTGTGTTTGCTAAGCTTTGATGTACAATCTTGTTTTTCAAAATGATAAAACTTACTGCACCCACCATCATTCCGGAAGAAAAGAAAGGCCTTATTCTACTACACCTCCCGCGAAAAGCAGGACGGTGATCAACCAAGCATGCATGCCATATCAATACTTTTTAATATGCATAGGGAACTGTCATCACCCTCGTTGTCGTTCCGGGTCATTCATCCGCCTGGCAATGGTTAACATTTGGCTGTAGATTTTTTTTTCCTCATTAATTTTATGTTTATAACATTATTATATCTACATGTTGTCTTCCTATCACAGTCCCTGAACAGACAATGATATCTGTAAAGCAAGTATATATCGAATTAAAGTTGAGTTGGCCAAAAGATATGTATGTTTATATATGCGCGGGCAATCATCCGGCCGTAGGGGCCGTGGGATTGTCGCCATGGCTGCTGATCTGGGCATTGAATTGCTGAGCAATAGAGCGACTCTGCTGCACCGAGAGTCGAGGCCGACTGAGATTGGCGAGCGATTGGGTGCGGGTTGCATAGTACCGCGCTGACGTAGCAGCCGACACGGCCGAGGAGCGACGGCGATGGACAAAGGGCAACTTTCCTTTGCCACGCATGGCCTTCCCGGAGGGTGCGCTGGGCTCAAAGATGCGCTGCATCCCGAATTTGATGAGATCCAGCGGAGCAAACCATATAAAGTTCCAGACCCACGCAACGCCTGCCCAATGCCATCCACATCCACGGATATCGGTGAAACCCCAGTTAGCATAGACAGCGATGAACGTTGCAACGAGCTGAGCCACGATAAACGCGCACATCAGGAGGACCGAGGGCCGTTCGGTGAAGAACCAGCCCCGCGAGCGGGTGATGAAGATGAGCGCCTGCGAAATCGTCGAGACCTGGAGATAGACCATCGAGTGCAACTTGTGGTCGTTTGGGTCCGTGAACTGATCAAGACCGAATTTGCGGTGGAAGAAGGTCGTTTTCCAGACGACGGAGTAAAAGGCAATGGTGGAAGCCGCAAGATAGAGCCCATAGACGATCGCGTACGAAAAGATCTCGTAAAGGTTCCACTGATCAGGATGGGGCGAGGGCCGGACGCGATCCTTGGAGATCGTCATGATCGTGCCGTCGTTCAGGACCGCAAGGATGAGCACCATGAACGGCGGAAAGTCGAACTTGAACGCGAATACCATGATGGCAAAACCTACAACGATACGGACTGTGACGGAGCAGGTGTACATGGAGTAGTTGCGTGCGCGCTGGAAAATCTGCCGCGATTGGATGAATGCCTCGACAATGACCGACAAACCTGGCTCGGTCAGCACAATATCCGCCGCAGAACGCGCGGCATCCGAGGCATCTGCCACAGCCACACCCACGTTGGCCTTTGACAACGCCGGCGCATCGTTTACGCCGTCTCCGGTCATCGCCACCATATGGCCCAGCATTTGGAGACGCTCGACAATCTCGTACTTGTGTTCGGGATACACACCTGCAAAACCGTCTGCGCCAAGTACCAGTTCGTCCACGGTTGAGTAGCCGCTGCCGGGTGGAGGACCGTCCTTGAGTGTCGTGGACAGGAACATGTTGTCTCCCATGCCCAGGCGTCGTCCTGTCTCCTTCGCAATCGCGAGCTGGTCGCCGGTGATCATCTTGACCTGCACGCCCAATGCAATTGCCCGCTCAATGGTGTGCTGCGTATCCGACCGCGGAGGGTCGTAAATGGGCAGCAAGCCAATGAGGCGGAACCCGATGCCTTCGCCCTCGGGATCACCGCTCGGAACCTCGTCGACCGCTACGGCCAGCGAGCGCAGACCTCGGCGTGCAAACTCCTCAACGTCGTCCTCGAGTGCTTTGACGAGTTCCTCCGTCTTGTCACGTGTGCAAAGATCGAGAATAAAATGCGACATGCCTTTTGTGGCACGGTACACCTTGCCATTGCTGCGGAGGCGGTACGTGATCTCGGTACGCTTCACAACGGGGTTGAAAGGCTTGAAGTCGAGCTCTTCAATGTCGTCGCGCGGGTTGCCATACTGCTCTTTTGGTAGCGAATTGACAATACAGGCATCGATGGCGTCCTGGTTCTCCGTCCGGGATGCGTAGATGGAAAAGCGGAGGACGTCCGTGGCATCGTACTCGGCATACGTCTTTAGGGTCGGCACGTCGACAATGAGCTTGTTGAGTGTGAGTGTACCGGTTTTGTCCGAGCAGAGGATGGTGACCGCGGCCATTTCCTCGATCGCAGTGATGCGGGTCACAATGGCCTTGTGTTCTGCAAGCTGCTTGGCACCAATCGCCAGTGTGACGGACAGCACAGTTGGCATGGCTATCGGAATACCGCCAATGAGCAAAACAAGGATGTTGTTGATGCCTCGACGGTAAGCGAAACGGAAGCCGGCGTACATGACCAGGATCTCTGCAACGACAAAGATGCCGATACTGACCAGACAAAAGTTGCCAATCTTTGCGAGAATCGTCTGCAGGTGACCGATACCCTCGTTCGCCTGGCCCACAAGCTTTGCAGCGCGACCAAAGAAGGTATTCACGCCCGTGCCGATCACAATTGCCTCGCCTTCGCCTTGCTTCATCGTCGATCCCGAGAAGATCTCATCTCCAGCATTTTTGGTCACAGGGAGGGACTCACCCGTCAGCGCCGCCTGGTCAATCGAGACCTCGCCGTGAGCACTGATAACGCGGCCATCGGCCGGGATGACGTCGCCGAGCTTGATGCTGATAATGTCGCCCGGGACAAGGGCAGACGCTTCCAATGTCTTCCATTCGCCATCGCGCTTGACCTTTGCCTCGGGGGCCAGCGCCTCCATGAGTGCCTTGACCGCATTACCAGCCTGGCGCTCTTCGAGAAAGCCAATGACCGAGTTCGCTAGCAGGAGGAGGCAGATACCTACGAAATCCTGCCAGTCTGGAGGGCGGCCCTCGCCATTGGAGAGCGCAATGGCAACAATGGCTGCAGCTTCCATCACCCACGACAGAGGATTCCACATGAAGCTGAGGAACTGTAAGAACGGATTCTGCTCCTTTTGTTCCAGGCGGTTGTAACCGAACTGTTCGACGCGTGCCTCGGCCTCAGCCGTGGTGAGACCGCCTGGATTTGCCCTACACGAGGTAAAGAAAGAAAAAAGTCAATGAAAAGGGTGCATGGACCAAAGCGCACGTGCGAGAGAGAGAGAGAGAGAGAGGATCCTTACTGAAGGATGGCAAATACGTCGCTTATATCCATTTTGGAAAGATCATAATGGTCATGGTCGTAGAGCTGCTCAACAGGGATCTCTTTGAGAGGCGGGAAGGAACCTGTGCCGCCGCCGCTTCCGCCCAAGGGTGCTTGGGCCTCTTTCTTTCCTGGGTCGCCGTTGGTTGTAACAGCATGATCATTGACCGTCGTGGCATTTGTCTCACTGGAAATACGCGGATCACCATGGTTGGTTGCGGTACGCACTGTTTGCGGGAGGTCAGCCGCTCCGGTTAACACTGGGGGACGTCCTGCTTCTGCTGGTACCGGTGCTGGAACTGATGCTGTGGTATTACCCCCGACCGTGTTCGCGTTATCAGGAGCAACGGTTGTAAAGGCGGATGTTGTTATCGTACTTGGCTGTACAGGCGGTGCGTCGTTAGCTAGCGTTGATGCTCCTGGCGGTACCGGCGCTGCGGTATCACCTACAGCCGGGACATTATTCATGGGAGCAGAGGCAACAGGAGGAACGGAAGTTGTTGCTGTGGGGGCTACCATTTCTGGAGATAGATTGTTTATTCGGATTGGCTGTTGATGTTGTTGTTGTTGTTGCTGCTGCTGCTGCTGCAGACCATTCGGCCTCGAAGCAGCCTCTCCGGAGACTTCATGATCGGCCATGGTCTCCATGGAAGAAGCACAGGAAAAACAAAAAAATATGAAATGTCAAGTCGCCCGGATACAAGCCGTAAAATGCACGATGCTTTAAACCCCTTGTCAAATAGGCCTTATTCGCCGATCGGGCTTTGCATGTTTCTAACAAGGATAAAACGTTCTGCAGCGGGCGGAGTATAAAATATCGACGGATGAGCCAGAAACTAAAATACAGGGATAATGGCCGTACACTGACAGACATGCTCTGCTCTGTGCTAGTTTGCAACAGAATCTGTGCTACCAAAACAACATGTAGGGATGCCGGCCCGGTGATTTGGGCGCGGCTTATCACTGTCTTATATTCTTTCGATGCTGTGTCAAAAACCAGCGCGTTCCCTTTTTCTTTCGCACGACGGCCCTCTCCAAAGATGACTACCAACAGAGCTCCACCCTACCTCCCACCCTTCTTCGCCGAAGAAGGCTACTTTTATGATGCTCCACCCTCGACGTCTTCTCCGGCACCTGTGCCAGGAGACATCGCAGGGGCGGTGGCGGTAGATAAGACATGTACTGCAGACAGTCTTCCTCTGGAACGCGATGGGGGTCTCCTGAAGAACCAGATACACTATTCATGTGAGTGCCATGTAATAAAAAAAAGAAAGCATGAGCTATCGCTAACAAATTTAATTATATATTTCCAGCGAGCACGTCATCTGTAGGGCTCCCTTCACATAACACTCGCTGGGAAGTGGCAGAAGATGATCTTTTGCGCGAGGGCATCGTGGGTATCCGACCAAAAAAAAAAAAAAGAGGGGGGAGGAGAGAAGATATGGGAAGGCGCGTAAGACAAAACCATTTTGATACACGATATTTGCAAACACAGGCACAGTTTGGATATGGGAATTGGAAAATGATTGCAGATCATGTCAAAACACGCAACCGACTTCAGTGCAAGAACAGAGCTCGACACTGGCAGACGATCGGCGTTTCTGCGGCGGATCATCCTAACCGAGGTCCGACATCATTGTCGGGTCGCCATAGCGATGCTGCAAGTGAAGCTGATCCTGTGAAAGACAGCAGTGCGGCTGATGGTGGTTGCTCACCCGAAACACCCATTCCTTCATCGCCTCTCCTCAATAACACACCTGCTGCCAAATCAGAAGAGACGGCGCCGGGGCCAGGCTCCGTGGTTGATCCCATTCAGTTCGATCGTGAGACGATTTCGGAGCATGAGAAAAAAAGCAACCCCGAATGGTTCACCAACAGGACCACTGCAAAAAATCCGGAGCGCTATCTCAAGATCCGCAACCACATTCTCGACTCCTGGCAGACCGTATACAAGCCAGAATACATGACCAAGACCGCTGCCCGTCGTGGGCTTAGGGATTGCGGCGACGTGAATGCAATTGGCCGGGTCCACGCGTACCTCGAGAATCTGGGCGCCATCAATCAAGGCTGTGAGCCTCGCAAGCCACCCGTTGTCAAACGCCCCTCACGACGCGTCTTTTATTATTATGACAGCGACGAGGAAGATCATCCGACGTGAGTGCAAATCTCATGCCAACACCTATGTTTATACACATACATCCTTTTCTTTTTTTTTTGTGCTTCATGCATTCCTAGGTCAAGCAAACGTAAATCCCGGTAATCAAAAAGAAAACAATTAAGCACATATCCATACGTTGAGTCACTGAACAATACCATGGATAGCCCCGATGACGACTATGACGATCAAGTGACCCATACAAAAGGCAGTAAGCCTCGCCCTCGGCGAATGAGAAAGCGACCCCAGCATTATTACGACGCTGGTAGCCAAGACCAAGATGATCAATTCTGTCTTGTCCCAGTCGAAGACTATGAAGCCAACGAACTCGTAGCACCTTTTCAGCTGGAAATCACAAGCAATGCACTGGTAAGTTGTGCAAAGACACAGGCAGGCAGGCAGGCAGGCAGGCAGGAAGAAAGGAAGGAAGGAAGGAACGCAGACATGCAGACAGGCATCATGGGAAGATCGCCTCATGCGCGAGGGCTGTTGCTTGACAGGTAGTCATGGATTTCCACTCCCATCTTGCACATACCGAGGTCATTGGTCTCCTTGGAGGTCGATACCTGCACGCCGACGATGGCGGTACCGGCCAAGGCACGCTCTATGTCGAGACTGTATTTCCCTGCAAAGGGACAAGCAGCACGGATATCGAGGTAAAGCTGTACATGCGTTATCAACCGCAACAGCACGAGCTGATACAATGATCGGAACTCTCATCTGCGATATTAGTGTGAGATGGATCCCGAATCGGAAATGAAGGCCCGTGAAGATTTTGCCAATAAGGGCTTGTCCGTTGTTGGGTGGTACCATTCTCACCCGACCTTTGAGCCGAATCCAAGCGTGCGCGATATTGAATATCAGAACCTATACCAGGTACACACATACACACACACACAATTGCAAACAGCATAAAACATCTCCATCCTCCCGGTGCCTGTGGTATGGCAATGATGTGAAACTAAATAGGAATACAATATCGAAGGGACTCTTTCGCGACAAGGCCACAGGCATTGAGCCCTTCATTGGAGTTATCGTGAATCCATTCGATCCGGACAATGTGAACGACGCGCCGTCGCGAATACAATATGTTCACATCCACCAGCAATGGGAAGGCGGACGAAAGCGAAGTATGATTCTACAGTGGATATATATATAAAAGAGAGCTTGACAAATATAAATCTATTTCGGATAGGTGTTCCATATGGCTGTCATCCAAGGATTGCCCAGAGCACGCATATTCCTGATGCATTGGTCGACCAAATTAAAAATCTTGTGGATCAGTTCAAGGATTATGGCTTGTAAGTCATTCTTCGTGCGCACCATGCGATGGTATCTTTTTTGACGTCCCGTTTAGCAAGACAGATATGACGAACGGAGAAAGAGTGGACAAACTGATTGCATCGCTACATGCAAATCTGTCTCACACCACAGACAAAAGTACCGACCTGCTCAATGTGATCCGCAGTTCTTTGGAGAGGTTGGTCATGTAGTAGATGATGAGAAAAGAAAGACGCAAAAGCTGTATATTGGTATCCTTTCAGATGCCATGTCTACCCATATTTCATCTATCGAAATGCGTGTATAAAGTACTTCTATGGACTATTGAAGAAAAAAAGTACAACCGAGAGATAATGCACAGCATCACCGTTGTCTTGCAATGGAAGGAGCAAAGAGTGCCAGGCCAGCTCCTGCAAGAGCGAGGGCGACACCGGATGCGCTCTGCGGTACCAGCGTTCTTTTTAGCTTTCCTGAAATGAACCCGGCATATACTCGTAATGCATAATATGAAACTACCTTGAAAGAGAGTGGATTGCCGAACAATGCGGCTACAATCAGTGGCTGAACGCAGGCTTTGATTCCCGAAGCGATCAAAAATATAGCGGGGGATGCTTCCTCGATCAGCATCGTGCCTAGCACATTCACTCCAAGACCGAGCAGTCCAGAGAGAATCCATTGGAACCAAAATCCAGCCTCATCGATAAATGTTGGTATCGGTCTACGCCATTCGCCCGATAAAAATATAGCTAGCACCAAACATAAGGATGCCCTCATGGAACACTGCTGGATTATCGTCCTAGGATCCAAAAGTTGAAGAAGATGCAGCTCCATGTCTACCATTTCATATGGGCACGCATCAAGGAAAAAAAAAAAAAACTTACCAGATATCCAAATGGACAAGACAACGTTTGAGCTGAATACTGTAGAGCGCAAGTGCGGTCGCATAAAGCAGGCCATATACGCTACCTCCCCACGACACCTGAGTATGATCGAGAAGCCATGCGCCTAGAACGTACACACTCACGCCAGTCCAAGAAATATTTACGGCAACTCCAAGACGGTGTGACGCTGCCATGGCAATGGGAAGGGCAAAGGCTGAGAGAAATTGGAAGGATCCGATCGGGGCGTGTGTCAGGAACAGTGGTTGAACGATAAGCATCGCCGCCTGGGCCAATGCTGCAAGCCAAAGATTGCGTTCGTGTAGCGGTATAGACCGTGCCTTGGATACACGCGGTGTGAATGGTTTCAGCGCGACCCATGCCAGACCCAGCTCAAGGCAATCGCACATGTACGGAAATGGAAACTTAAATTCAGTCTTTGTGATGATCAGGGTGACGATGAGTGTTGCAAAGAGCGAGGCACCGATGTAGATGAGCATAAATGCATACGACAAGGTATGGCGTTCACGTCCCAAAGTGTGGTGAAGGGTACTGGGTAAGGGCAGACTTAGATCTGCCATTGTTACTTCATGAAGCGTAACGGAAGGAGGGCGGTATGAGCGGGAATCAACCTTTTTGGCTACAGCAATGAATTTGTAGGGTCCTTTTTTTTCTGCCTGAAACGACTCCCACTAGTTGTTTTACCATATCTGCTCAAGCTGTATGGCACTTTATCAATTAAATGGCTGGCACAAATATCAAGGCCCTTTTCTGACGAAGCGTCCCGACGTCTGGAAAGCTACGTAATCAATTACGGATATCGAGATTGATCCCTAACACGATATTGATGATAGTGTATCTTTTGTATTATGCTTCGCAATCGCCTGGCGTTACAATGTGTACTGAAATATGCCCGCCTGGACAAAAGGGACCAACGGTCTTTACGCTGCAAGATCGGGCTATTGCCTCAAAAGAACCGACTTTGAACGAAAAGGCTCCAAGAAATACGGGATTACCTTCAAAGATAAAGTTTGTACCTGCGCTAGAAACAATTTGGAATCCTATGAATACAGCCGCTGCGTATACAAGGCGACATCGGATGTTACCGTATATGGACTCAGGTACTGTAGCTGCCATATAAGCTCGCATGCATATTCCTGATGCAGTAGTAACAGCGAAGGAAAAAAGGTATAAAGAGCATAAAGCTCTTTGTGAACTAACGCAAGAAGCCATATGGCTGCAGACCATGAAGTAGTTGTTGTTATCGCCAAAGACGAACAGACGGTAAATTTCCGAGTGTGGGGGAGGGCTCCCGCGATGAACGGAATGCTGCTGTTCTTATTTAAGAACGCTGATAAATGCCCGAGACCCTCCGCCCAACCCTTTACAACCCCCAAAGACCCAGTCCCAACTCCGGGTTATCAAGGTCCTCACCCTGATCCAGACGACCTCATCAACATTGTTATTTTGTTTTTAGCCTACCATGGTGACTAGCCATCTCGAGGAGAATAAAACCAGCGATTCTTGCGCTCCCCTTGCGGTTGGCCCAGCACAGGATCTCGACACGCCGATTCACCATGAGGGCCGATGGTTCAGGGACCGCCATGGCCGCACCTTACTGATGCGCGGTGTCAATGTCTGTGGTTCATCTAAACTACCGACCTATCCATATCCCGGTTCAACTCACCTGTATGATGAGAAACTCTTTTGGGATCACCGTGGAGTAAGCTTTGTCGGTCGCCCATTTCCGTTGAGCGAGGCGCGCACGCACTTTGCACGTCTTCAAGCATGGGGCTTAACGCTGATACGGCTCTTGGTTACGTGGGAAAGTATTGAGCACGCAGGTCCGGGAGAGTACGACGAGAACTACATTGATTATCTGAGGGAATTGATCAAGATGATGCCTGAATTTGGCCTCAAGTGCCTTATTGATCCTCACCAGGACACGGTAAACAGGGATCTTTTCGTTTTCATGGCGTCGTGTTGATTTATTTTCCTTCCTCAGTGGTCTCGGTTCTCAGGAGGATCAGGTGCGCCGGGCTGGACGTTCGAGGTGGCAGGTATGAACATTCGAAACTTCAAGGAAACTGGCGCCGCTTATGTGCACAACACCAACGCCGTGCCTGGGGATCCTTTGCCTATGGTAAAATCATGCTAACAATAGAAGGAAAGGGGATCGTTAACCATTAACGCGCGCATATTAGGTCTGGCCAACAAACTACACAAAACTCGCATGTTGTACCATGTTTACCTTATTTTTCGCGGGCGACACATTCGCACCTCAGTTGACGTACAACGGTCAATCGGTCCAGCAGGTCTTGACCACGAGCTTTGTCAACGCTTTTGTCCACCTTGCAACCCGCCTAAGTGATCTTGATCCTGTGATAGGTTTTGAAGTCCTGAATGAACCTCATCCCGGCTATATTGGGCTCGAGCATCTTGATGCGTTTGATCCGATTGTGAACTTGATTTTTGGTGATGCACCTTCGCCCCTTCAGTGTTTTGCGCTAGGCGACGGGATTCCCCAAAAGGTTGGTGTGTACATCAAATCCTGGCCTTTTCCCACAAAACGATCGCATACGCGGGTCATCAACGAAAGTAAGACCTCGGCTTGGTTGCCTGGGTATCAATGTGTCTGGCGACAGCATGGAGTGTGGGATACAGATAAAGAGGGTCAACCTCGACTGCTCGACACGCATTATTTTTCAAAGCATCCCAAGACAGGCGCCAAGATTGAGTTCTACCGAGATTTCTATGTGCCCTTCGTCAATCGATATGCAAAGGCAATCCAGGCGGTCAAGAAGGACTGGTATTGCTTTGCGGAGCCCCTCGCTAATGAAAAGTGTCCGGAATTTGGTCCGGATGATCACCATGTCAATATGGTGTATGCCCCGCATTGGTACGACCTCAACTGCGTCTTTTACAAGAAATTTGATGGTCGTATCACACATGATGTTCAATCTCTCCAGAATGTAAGAGGAGGAAAAAGTCGTCTGGGGGTGGCTCGATGAGGATACGAACTAATGGATGATATAGGGAGGTAATGTGATCAGTGCTACATATTTCGGCCGCAACGGAGCCAAGGCAAATTATCGCGGCCAGATCCGGAATATCAAGCAAAGCGGACTTGACAATATGGGTGAGCATCCATGTCTCTTTGGCGAGGTCGGTATCCCAATGGACCTGAACCAGCGCGTGGCTTTTGAGACGGGCGACTACAGCAAACATGTCATGTTTATGGATGCAGTTATCCACGCACTGGAAACCAACTTGACTTGCTTTACGTGAGTTGTTTTTGCCCTTCATCTATCAGAAAATATCAGGGGCTGATGAATCCATAGTTTATGGAATTACGACGTGTGCAATGATCACGAATACGGCGACCATTGGAACGGCGAGAACTTTTCCATCTTTTCCCCTTTTGCGGAAAAGGGACTTGGGAAGGATGAAGACGAGGATCTTTCCTCTATATCATCATCAAGTAGCAGCAAAAGCAATGTTGCAGATGGCGAACTATCTTTGAAGACCTTTGATGCGCTGCATGTGGGAGGCCGAGTGCTTCATGCTGCTATTGTAAGGATACGTTGTCGACTGAAAGAATTTATGTGATTAAGTGTGTCTTCTTTGCAACATAGCGACCTTATGCAGTCAAAGTGGCAGGTATACCCGAGCATGCAGAGTTCCATCTGGATACACTCGAATACACCTTCTCCTTTAAGCCGTACACAAATGCCGAGCTTGATCAACAGCGTCAGAAAGGGTGGGACGTGGAAAGTGCTACAGCACGGACGACAGAGATATACATTCCGCACTTCCACTTCTCTAGCAATGCTTCACTCAGTGTGCTAGCATCCCATGGCCAATGGGATTACAGGCCTGATATCCAGACGCTGCTGCATACTTACGAGTCTTCAGCAGCAATCGAGAAGATCACTATCCGTGTGGGCGTGAAGGACCAATCCAGATCAGCCGGCAGATGTATCATCACATAGAACCCATATCATGAATACAAATTGATGGCTCCCTATTTTTGTACTCCTGTACGTATAAATGATTAGATTAATGGGAAAGACCGGAATGGTTGGGATGAATGTGTGTTAATGCGGGGTGATCTTATGGGGCTGATGAGGCGTTTCCCATTTGGATGCATATGTGAAACATCTAATAACGCTAGTTTGTTTAAGCGCAACTAAAGCGGCGTTACTTAAATGAGCAATTGGAGTGTCACCCAATTTATTGAGAGTCAACACTACGCCTGAATCTGTGTACCCTTGCGGATGGGATTGCATCATGACGGCTGTTCACAGGGACCCGGGGGGGTGGGACGGGTGGGTGGACGCCCAAAACGAAACCGGCCGGCCGAAGGGTCGCAAAAGAGATTATCCGTCTGATGTAAGTGAAGGAGGATAAACGTCATTTCCGGCTTAAAGACAGAGGCAAACTCAGCATCCCCATCCTTCCTATTTTAGAGTGCAAATGACCCGGTTGAGCAATTTGCGCCACCCCGCGTGCGGCTATATAAGAGTCCCACTTGCCTCTTGCTTCCTATTCTCAAATAACACCTTCCCCTCTTTTGCCGTTTTATGAACCATCGTTGATCCATACCATGGCTGTGCAAGCGCTCCACCGCAACGACACATTCTCCAGCCAGCGAAGCTGGTATCCCGCTATTCAGCGCTCGGCATCACCCGAACCGATTATAGCTGCTGCTGACGGCTCACCGCCTTCTCCTTTCCATACCGCCTCCTCAACAGACAAGAAACATGGGAAATTCCATAATATGCTTCGACACGCCAAGGCTGGTCTTCGTAGACCCATGTTGCCAAGCAGCAGCACAAGCAGCGCCAGCAGCAGCGCCAGCAACAGTAGCAACGGTAGCGGTAGCAGTATCGCATCCGACAGTTCTTCAAAACATCGTCACCGCCACCACCACCATGTCCTTGATAAAATCTTCAAACCTAAATCCCCCGATGGATTAAATGGGAAATACGGTCGATATATTAAAGCAACCGGCCATTTCAAGGGTATGGGGCAAACATCGAAGAAGAATATTGCTAGTGGTGCCACGGCCGTGATTCGATTGGTTGAGGATGATGGCCGGATTTTGGCAGTCAAAGAGTTCAAAAAGTGCTCAAAATCAGAAGCCCAGGGCGATTATGAGCGACGGCTGCAGAACGAGTACAGTATCTCGAAGGCTGTGTCTGGACATCCTCATGTGGTTGAAACGATTGACCTCGTTAAAGATGAACGGGGACGATACTGCGCCGTCATGGAATATGTATGTAAAGCATGCACCAGTTTCACTCTCTGATCATACCGCAGAATGCTTATATGCTTTCTTCTTCTTGCTTTTTTTAGTGCTCGGGTGGAGATGTTTTTAACCTGATACAAGAACGGCGGACAATACCGGCTGCGGAGGCCGCGTGTCTGTTTAAACAACTTCTGCTCGGTCTCGAACATCTACATAGACTGGGGATTGCTCATCGCGACATTAAACCAGAGAACCTCGTCCTCACCGATACCAGCACGCTCAAGATTGCCGATTTTGGTACTGCTGATGTTGTTGTAAAGGATGATACGGTTCAGGCTTCACGACAATGGTGCGGCTCCGAGCCGTTTTGGGCACCCGAGATATGGGCTCTCAAGAATGAGGAGGACGGGTACGACGGCCGAGCGATCGATGTCTGGGCTGCTGCAGTGACCTACATGTGCATTCGAACCAAAATGCTTCCGTTCCAGGCCGCCTTTTATTTCGGCAACAATGGCTCCTTCTGCTCTCACGCCTTGGCAAAAAACTGCAAGCCAGGCTCGCCCGCGGATGTGGCCGCTCATGCACCCGACGGCGGCGACTCAGACTATGCACTCTATTTAGAGCAACGACAGCATGCAAGCTCCGGGGTCGTCTGCCAGATCTTCAAGGATTTCAATGAAGGAGAGCGCGAATGCCTTTTGGGCATGATGGACCCTAACCCAAAGACACGTCTCAGTGTCCAACAGGCTCTCGAGACGAGGTGGATGCGAGCCACCGAAATATGCGAGAACGGCAAGCTGCCGAATGGCGCGGAACACAACCACTGTAGATCTTCCTCTCATTCCGTCCCAATCAAGAAATAGATCGTGTTGAATCCTATTCCTCCCCTGCCCCAAACCCCCCACCCTTGTATATATATCATCAACCCTTTTGTACAAAGATATTTTATTCCCGTTACCGCATTAAAAATGATTTACATTCCTTTGAAGATGGGTCAAAACTAGCATTGCATGTCGAAAACATGATTATCCTATTGCGGCCCCCCCCTTTTGGGCACTTTTTTTTTGGAATGCCAAGAACAAATTCATTTGTTTGGATCGGCTTTTATCCGCACATACCAAATAGGGTAATTTCTCTAGTTATGGTCAGTGTCTGAGAATCATTGTGGCTGAGTGAACAGAGGATTGGGGGGGAAACAATATCCCGTACAACACGAAGTCCGCCTAATACAAAATGCATTATCGGAAATAGTCAAGAAAAAAGAGGAGGGGGGACAATAAACGCCTTGGTCTCTCATAGGCCCGGTAAACGATCTGTCATTATCTGCCAATGAAAATATACCGATTAGTGTACATTGCTCGGGTGAGCTGGGTGTGTGCGTATGTGCTTGTGCTGCCTCTGCACAAGCCACGGTTGTCAATGCAAAGTCGGATAAGCAACAATGTCTTGGCTCTGCAGATCCCATGTGACATCATCCATAGATTGCCGAAATAAGACTTGAACATGTGCAGGACACGCATCATTCAGGCTGTCCTCCGGATTTACCGTCTCCGTCTCCTTTACGTTAGGCAAGCTGATAGTACAATCTCATCTTAGGGGGTGGGAGCGGTTATTAGAGCAATAGATACTTAATATAACCTGTCGCACCAACACAGTCAATAATGTAGGATTTCTGCAGGCGCTGTCGGGATAAGGTGTGTGCCGATCAATTTAAGGAGCAAGTCTCCCATAGAAGGGACTTTCCACCTTGCACGAGTCCATTCAATATTCTTCGATGTATGTTTGCTCCCCAGCACAATTTATGGCTTGGGTCATCCTGAAGTCTTATGCCTTGTTTTTAAGGCTATCACAACCAGCCAATGCATTGTCGAAACTCACAACCCGTTAGAATGAGTAATCACACGCAAAATGAGAAGGGAGAATTGCCATCTATTCTACACTGTGTGCTTGACAGGAAAGATGATCAATAGTGTATACTGTATATCTCATAGTGGCACGAAAATGGTCAATTACAGCTGTGATCTAGTTAATCGGACTACACAAGTTCGTCGTCTTGCATTTATACAAAATTCCATGCATTCTCTTTGGGCAATACAGAAATCGTTCAAGTCAATTTGGTATAACTCGGAGGGGCATACCGGCGCTTGATTACTTTCGCAATATACAGTGGAATGCTGCTCACAGCCGTGATGACGCTCACTTTCCACACAAACCGCGTGGTCAAGATAAATGACATATCTGTAATTATTAAATGAGTTATGGCAGTTTCTCTTTCAGTTTCGCCTCCAAAGAATTTCACTTGCCAAAATAGGTCGGCAGAAGCCACATCGATGCAATGTACAGAAGAATAGTGACAACCTCAGATATAACCATAATCCGGTGCCTACATCAAAGCGTCAATCATGACCAATTACTTGCTTAATGAAAAATTCAATACATACCATGTGTTTATCTCAAGTGCGACCATCAGCAATTCATTGAATATTAGCGCAGTGAACGAGATCGAAACAATATGGATGAACTCATTCTCAAACAAAATGATTGAGAGCACCATGATTGCACCACCTGGAAACGGCCAAACATCGTAAGCTGCAGTTATCAGGTCGCGTAACATGTATCTGATATACCTTGATACACGCTAATCAAAAGCCATGTGAAGAAAGTCCTAAAAGAAAGCGACCGGCCCTATATCATCATACCGTCATATTAATGTAGGCTGCCGCGCGATCTTAAACCCATTTACCTTCGTCAGATCTTTGTAAAGTTCAGGATAAAGCAAAGCAATATCCTCGCTGACGTCCTGATCCAGAACAAGCGAAAACACAGGTGCCATCGTGTATACTGTTGCATAACTATGCAAGAGTACATAAAAAACATCTTAGTAATTGTGAATAACAATACTCCAACGTACGTACCCGACTACAAGCATTCCTTGATACAAGGCAATCGGAGCAAAATAAAAAATGGCAGAAAAAACGGCTTGCATTACCGAGATGATTAGGCCACGATGAATGACAAACTGCGATAGTTTCGCAGATCGTTTGTAGCTATTTCGACCATGCCATACTATTCGACAAAAGGATGAACGAACTGTGACATTTTGACACTAGTCCCACTTACACATGAGCTTTGTCAAATGACTAAACTGGGTAACAGAAAAGTCTGCCGCAAGCGATGCCTGTCGACCTTCTTTGCCAACGATTCCGACACCTAGAATAATCTATTTAACTGTAGCACATGCACCTATTATCTTGTCTAACGTATGCATACCGACATTAGCGGCTTGGATCATACTAACGTCGTTACCGCCATCTCCAATACATAGCACCCGCTTCTGAGTATGGTGTCTGATAAGCCGGGTGATCTCAGCCTTGTTGGGCCAGTTAAATACGGTAAAATGGACGCAGAAGTGATGTCAATAGTACCTTTTGCGTAGGAGAGCATCTGCAGCACACAACTGCAGGTAAATGCGTGGCAACATCAATAAATTCATCGCGATAATAATCGAGAGAGAGCTAAAGCAATCATTGTAAGACACCCCATTGCAGCTTTGAATTCCAGGACAGGCAGTCCTACCTGCAGGGATTCTCCATCAATAACAAGACAACAATCTGCCTTTGATCGTAAGCTATCAAGTTCATCCAGAACCTCCGAAGCCGTTTTTACTGGATTTTGTTAGTCACTCATCCCACTATTAAACGGGTGCGACTCACGTTTGGAAATCTGGTGGATATTTTGGTTGCGAGAAACCAGCTTGGATGAAACTGCAATGCACGTTGCAGTCTCTATCTTGTCGCCTAGATAGCAATCGTATCAGCGAAGTAAATGAGAGCGTTAAACATGGACTTGCCTGTCAGCATCCAAATTTTTAAGCCTGCGTTCCGGAGTTGCTCGAGCGTATTCTTTACTCCATCTTGGAGCTTATCTTCCACCCCTGTGAGTCCCAGGAGCTCAAGATCTGACTCGAGAATTTCTTCGACAACAGACTGTTTGCAAGCATTGCGGTCATGGATTGAAAGTTCGGCCTCATGGTATCTATAAACGGCGGATTAGCAAAGAAAGCAAATGATACGTATCATTCTTTTCGACTCACCTCGATCTGAACTCTTCATACATATCAGGTGAAAGCCGCTTTTTCGCAATGACAAGCGTCCGCAAGCCTTCACGTGCCATATTACCGCATTCTTCTTCCAACCTATTGATCTTGCTTAGATCCAATATGCCTATTTTCCCTCTAGAGCTCTCACCAATCATTGTACTGCACGATGGTGCTCATCACCACATCTGCCCCCTTTTCGTAAAACGTAATATCGCGGGTTTTTCGATCACGGATTATAATACCCATACGCTTAGTCTCGCTTGTAAAGGGAAAGATATGTAGAATATCATATTCAAGCAACGCACCCGTTGCGTCGACACGTAGTTGAATCTGGTTCACGTCCCGACCGACAAGAGTGAGTCCCATTTTCTCTGTCCACTTGACGATGGCCACCTCGTCTGGGCTAGATGCTTGGTATGTGATATCCCCATCAAATCCTACGACCGGAGTGACCTATGTCGCAAAAATTAGGTCTAGGACTACTAGTCATATATCGCTTTTTTGTTACATTATGGCAAAGGGCCAGGGTTTGCACGATCTCTTTGACGCGTGATGCGATATTCCGACGGCCCTTGCCACTCATGCCGCTAATAGTTGCGCTAGTTTGAACATGTGCTGGATAGCGCATGGAATGTTATTTGGATTTCCCTTTTTTTTGCATGGTGTTATTAGCCTACGTGATTCTTCATATTGGAATGCAGCGGCAAGATGAGACACGATCTCATCCATCGTATCTAAGCTATATGACATAGTTCCCATATGCAATTTTTTCAGCTCCATATCTACAGAGATGGTTAGTTTCGATGCCAAGCAAGTCAAACGCAGTCGCCGAACCATTCTGAGTCAAAGTGCCAGTTTTATCCGATAAGAGGTATCCAATGCGACCAAGCTCTTCAGGAAGGGTGCTCGTGCGTACGATTGTGCCCGAAATTTCTTCGTCATTCTCTATTTGACGACCGTAGACCGTTTTTCCCATATCCAGGTTGACACGCAAGCTATATAACCAGTCAGAAACACATATTTGGATTGTACTTCGCAAGCCTTGCCTGATGGGTATAATGGAGGAAAAGAGAATGAGGAACCGGAAAACATAAATATACCAGAACCCCTGGAATCCATTCAAGCCAACCATTGCAATTGATATGGCGAGCGTAACGATGAAAAGGATCTAGAACATACATGTGTCAGAATGAAAAAGAATACAGCATGCTTCGTGGTCGCTGCGATCCTTGCCTTTGCGAGTCGGTTAATTTCCTGGTCGATAAGGCCGGTTTTAGTTTTTGGGTGATTGGTATTCATAACAGCGCGGGTGTCTTTGCCAGTATAAACGACTAGTCCAATAGCACTGC
This sequence comes from Dichotomocladium elegans, assembly GCA_025716815.1. Taxonomy (NCBI): domain Eukaryota; kingdom Fungi; phylum Mucoromycota; class Mucoromycetes; order Mucorales; family Lichtheimiaceae; genus Dichotomocladium; species Dichotomocladium elegans. Next base: position 1,585,658 of record JAIXMN010000005.1, read on the forward strand.
CAGACGCGAGCACTGTATTCGTCCAGAGAGTATTCTCGACCCCCAATGGTTCAACCCGCTCTTCGTCCGTGTTCTCATCCACATGTGTGAACGTGCCAACAAAGTTGTGGATATCCTTATGTGGGGGGTCCGCTGCGAGGTAGGCCATTAATAATGAGCGAGGGAGTGATCTTTAGTAATACCTGCCATAAACGTGGCCATTGATGTCAAGAAGTGCATCGTCAGAAGGCAATCGCTGAAGGGAAGGGACCGCTAATCTCAGCTTCCAGTCTGTTTCTCCGTCCAGTTGGTCTGTGCGAATGAAGCACGAGCCACTGGCCTCTGTTGTGCGTATGAGGATCATATCTGCAGGTATCTGCGTATGCATGTTAGAACATACTGATTTGAAAATACTTATACTCGCTTTTGCTCTTTACTCTTTGATCCTTCTGGATCACAATCATATCCCCGACGCGAATATCTGAACTGGGAATACTACGTGGTCCCATCACTGTGAGGGCAACATATTTCTGGGAGTTTGCTTCCTTATCTCGTCGATAGCGGTGTATATCGTCAATGGCCTCTTTACTAATAGTGACCAGGAGGACGAAGCAGAGCGGACCGAAATACGTGAAAATATAGCCTAAAGAAAAAAGAGACGGTTGAGCATGATCGGAGTAGGAGCAGCTTAAAGTTTACCAATTTTAAGAGCTGGGACAAGCTGGGATAAAGCAACCAGCAAAAAATAGAGGTTGAAGAACACGACAAACTACTCACAATAATATAACGTGTTTAACAAGCTCTTGTAATTAGAAACACTAGAATAGTTACCTGCTCGTAGAGAACAAGAGGTATGAAAGTCAAAAGATTGTATTTTTGATTGATAACGATATTCGGCGCATATCTCCTTTTCCTATCTTCCGACCCGAAAAAAGAACACAGAGACAAAAAATGTGAGTATTTCCTGACAACTTATTACCGGACGCAATGCGCGTGTCGTAAGCGCTGGAATACCTTCGGCATGTAGCGGAATGGTTCGCGGGCTCTGCTGTCGTGTTGAACGGCTGAATGGCCAAGGAAGAAAAGAATTTTTCTGATTCTCCTTACACGGTTGTCGAATGCCTGTCAAGGGAGACGATTCCTGCTGCAGAAAACGTCAATGCTTTGGTACACGAAAATATAGCGTTCGGGGAACAATTACTGCAAGCTCTTCACCCATAAGCGGGTCCTCGTCGCTATTTATGGAATCCGACACCCTACTTCTTTTGTTCCTTTCAGCGCGATCAGGGAAGGGCATGAGCTTCCGTAATTGAATTGAGCGGGAATCCCTGCGCATCACTGGTTTTTTCTCAGTCCCTTTACACTTTCCGGGACCCCGAAAAGAATCAGACACATAAGGCGGCGGGTCTAAAATTTGGGCGGAGTACCAAACAATTTTTGCTACTGTCGTGTCTCTTTCGCTGGTGACGTATATTTAAGAAAAATGTTTTGTAGTCGCTGCTACCACTCCTTTTTTCCTTTCTTTGCTGCGGCCCAGCCTTCTCACACAGTTCTGCCTTCATCCCAAAAAATCAACTGAAAGAAAAAAAATCATTTGAAAAAATTGCATCTCGCTTGCCTGTCGCAGCTTCACCACACCCATTTACGAAAAAAATATAATTGAGCTACATCATGAGTGGACATACATTCGCATACTCATCAGCTCCGGTGCGCCGTGTTGCTGCTGTGCAATTCGGTATTCTCTCTCCGGAAGAGATCGTATGTTTGGATGACATTTTGTCACTTCAATCTCCCTAATCTATTTGTTCAGGAAGCGTTATCTGTGGCCAAAATCGAGTTTCCTGAGCTGTATGAAGAAGGCACCCAAAAACCAAAGATGAATGGTCTCCTGGACCCTCGAATGGGCACAATCGATCGAAATTACAAATGTCTGACATGTGGAGAGGGGATGGCTGAATGTCCAGGCCATTTTGCTCGCATCGATCTTGCTAAGCCGGTTTTTCACATTGGTAGCTATCACCAGCTCCACTAGATTCTCGGCTTCGCTAATCATTGTAATGTAGGGTTTTTGACCAAGGTCAAGAAGATCTTGGAATGTGTCTGCTTCCATTGTTCAAAACTTAAAGTAGACGATGTAAGTTTCCTCTCCCAGGTCTAATTGCACCGTTAACTTATGTATTATACCAGTCCAATGATTCGTTTGTACGAGCAAGGAAGATTAGCGACCCGAAGGCACGCCTTCGTGCTGTTTGGGCCCTAGCCAAGCCCAAGATGGTTTGCGAAGGAGGAGAGGATAATAGTGACGGTCTAGATGACAAAGAGGATGCTGATGGAAAGCGGAAGCATGCACATGGTGGTTGCGGCTTCAAACAGCCATTAATCCGGAAGGATGGCTTGAAGCTTTATGCTCATATGAAGGGTGGTGCAAATGACGAGTCTTCAGGAGAAAACCGTCAACAGCTTACAGCTAGCAAGGTTCTGCAAATTCTCAAAAATATCTCGGACGAAGATGTTCGAGATATGGGTCTTTCTGATGAATTTGCTCGTCCAGAATGGATGATCATCACAGTCCTTCCTGTACCACCGCCACAAGTCCGCCCAAGCATCCAGATGGACGGTACGAGCAAGGGTGAAGATGACTTGACACACAAACTATCCGATATCCTCAAAGCAAATGCAAATGTTCGGCGTTGTGAGACAGAAGGAACTCCTGCACACGTTGTGCAGGAGTATGAACAGCTTCTGCAGGTACTGAATGTTGCGATCTGTGTGCTGGACACATTATTCATTCTGTAAATCAGTTCCATATTGCAACCTATATGGATAACGATATTGCTGGGCAGCCGCAAGCGCTCCAGAAGTCGGGAAGACCTGTAAGTGATAGAAAGGAGATCCCTCGTTGTCGGGCGTGTTCCGATGATGCGTGTATGTTTTGACTCATATTAAACGAATTACGATGCCAAAAGCTCAAGTCCATCCGTGCGAGATTAAAAGGCAAGGAAGGTCGTCTTCGTGGCAACCTTATGGGTAAACGTGTGGATTTCTCGGCACGAACGGTCATCACAGGTGATCCGAACTTAGCTCTTGATCAGGTTGGAGTACCGAGAAGTATCGCTCGGAACTTGACATATCCCGAGATTGTTACTCCGTACAACATCGACAAGCTCCAAGCTCTTGTTCGCAATGGTCCTTTGGAGCATCCTGGTGCCAAATATGTTATTCGTGATAATGGTGAACGTATCGATCTCCGATATAGGAAGCGTGCTGGCGAGATACCCCTTCAATATGGCTACAAAGTTGAACGTCATATCAACGACGATGATGTGGTCATCTTTAACCGTCAGCCCTCGCTTCACAAAATGTCCATGATGGGTCATAGAGTTCGTGTCATGCCATATTCTACGTTCCGTCTCAATTTGTCTGTCACAACACCTTACAATGCCGATTTCGATGGTGACGAAATGAACTTGCATGTTCCTCAGTCTCTTGAGACCCGCGCCGAGATCACCGAGATTTGTATGGTTCCCAAACAAATTGTGTCTCCTCAGTCAAACAAGCCCGTCATGGGCATCGTACAAGATACTCTCTGTGGTATACGCAAGTTTACATTGAGAGATACATTTTTGACAAAGGACCTGGTGATGAACATTGTCATGTGGGTGCCTGATTGGGATGGTTACATTCCGCCTCCGGCAATCATGAAACCAAAACCTTTGTGGACTGGCAAACAGATCTTGGCGATGGTCATCCCCAAGGGCATCAACTGTCAGACTTTCCACTCCACCCATCCGGACGGTGAAAATACATACATTTCTCCTGGTGATACCCGAGTTATAATCGAGAACGGAGAATTGGTTTGTGGTATTGTTTGTAAAAAGACGGTCGGTACGACAAGCGGAGGTTTGGTACACACCATTGTAAACGAGCAAGGCCCTGAAGCAGCCAAGAACTTCTTAACTGGTACCCAACAAGTTGTGAATTATTGGCTTTTGCAAAACGGCTTCAGTATCGGTATCGGTGACACTATTGCCGATCGAAAAACAATGACAACCATCACCAATATCATTTCACAAGCCAAGCACCGTGTTCAGGAAATCATTATAACCGCACAGCAAGATAAACTCGAAGTTCAGCCTGGTATGACATTACGTGAATCGTTCGAAGCCAAGGTGAATCAGACTTTGAACAAAGCTCGTGATGACGCTGGTAAAACCGCCCAAGCAAGTTTGAAGATCGACAACAACGTTAAACAGATGGTGCTTGCCGGTTCCAAGGGTTCATTTATCAACATATCCCAAATGTCAGCCTGTGTCGGTCAGCAGAACGTCGAAGGCAAACGTATCCCTTACGGCTTCCAGTATCGCACTCTGCCACACTTCTCAAAGGATGACCACAGTCCTGAAAGCCGTGGTTTCGTTGAAAACTCTTATTTACGTGGTTTGACTCCAACGGAGTTTTTCTTCCATGCCATGGGTGGTCGTGAAGGTAAGTTATTCTAGCCTGTTCACCATGCCCTTGGTATTAAAGCATCTTTAGGTTTAATTGATACCGCCGTCAAGACCGCCGAAACTGGTTATATCCAGCGACGTCTTGTGAAGGCTCTGGAAGATGTAATGGTTAAGTACGATGGAACCGCTCGTAATTCCCTCGGTGATATCATCCAGATGGTGTATGGCGAAGATGGTCTGGACGGCTGCTACGTTGAAAAGCAAAAACTTGTTACGTTGCGATGTTCCGAGGAAGAATTCAATCGACGATTCCGAGTCCAGCTTTCCGAAGGAAAAGGCTTTAAAAGTGGCGCTCTCAACTATAACGTCATTAAAGCGCTTGAGGATAGTGATTCTCTCCAGAATCAGCTCGATATGGAGTTTGCTCGTCTGAGCGAGGACAGAGAACTTCTGCGTACCGTCATCTTCAAGAATGGCGAGGACAAATGGCCGCTTCCTGTCAATCTCCAGCGTCTGGTTACCAACGCTCAGCAAATCTTCCACATTGACCCTCGTAAACCATCTGATATCCACCCTCTCCAGGTGATCGACAGCATCTCGCAACTTGCAAACCGACTGCTTGTTGTACGCGGATCTGATAAGATTTCTGCCGAGGCGCAAAAGAACGCAACTACGCTGTTCCAGATTTTACTCCGGTCAACATTTGCAACAAAGAGGGTGGTAGAAGAATTCCATTTAACTACCCAGGCTTTTGAATGGTAAGCCCTTTGCGCATATTGGATGATTTTTTCTAACTCAAGTGAAAAGGATTCTTGGTGAGATTGAATCTCGCTTCCAGGCTGCGATGGTAGCTCCTGGAGAGATGGTTGGCACCATTGCTGCCCAATCTATTGGTGAGCCTGCTACGCAGATGACGCTGAATACTTTCCATTATGCGGGTGTGTCGAGTAAAAACGTCACGCTTGGTGTCCCGCGCTTGAAGGAAATTATCAATGTTGCCAAAAACATCAAAACTCCTCGTCTTGAAGTGTGGCTCGATTCTGAACGAGCTCGCAACATTGAGCTTGCTAAGGAGGTTCAAGTTAGTCTTGAACACACGACTTTGCAGAAGGTCACATCACGAACCGAGATCTACTACGATCCCGATCCTCGTAACACGCTCATTGAGGAAGATGCCGATTTCGTCGACACATATTACCAGCTTGAAGATGACAATTCGCCTGTGGTAACACGCGTATCGCCCTGGCTATTGCGTATCGAGTTGAACCGTGGTATGATGATTGACAAACGCCTTAATATTACTGAGGTGGTGCAGAAGATCTCGGAAGAGTTCCGAAACGATCTACACGTGATTGGAAGCGACGAAAACTCAGAAAAATTGATTATTCGCTGCCGTGTGATGATGGACGAAAACGAAGAAAAGGGCATGGATGAGGAGGATTCCAAATCTGAAGAAGATACTTTCTTGCGGAAATTGGAAGCAAGCATGTTGAGCTCTATCAACCTTAGAGGTATTAAGGGTATCCAGAAGGTTTATATCGTGGAGCGGAAGGACACAAAGCTTGGCGCAAACGGCAACTTTGAGATGATGACAGAGTGGGGTCTGGACACGGATGGTATCAACTTGCAAGAAGTTATGTGCCAGCAGGGTGTTGATCAGCGACGTACATATTCGAACAACACTGTTGAAATCATGGATGTGCTTGGTGTTGAGGCTACTCGCAAGGCCTTGCTCAAGGAACTTCGTAACGTCATTGAATTCGATGGTTCGTACGTCAATTATCGCCATCTAGCCCTCCTTTGCGACGTAATGACAAATCGAGGACACCTTATGGCTATCACTCGACACGGCATTAACCGTGCTGAGACTGGTGCCTTGATGCGCTGCTCTTTTGAGGAAACAGTCGAGATTTTGTTGGAGGCCGCCGCTGTTGGTGAACTCGATGACTGCCATGGTGTATCTGAGAACATCATGCTCGGTCAATTGGCACCTTTGGGTACTGGCGAGTTTGATGTGATGCTTGATGAGGATATGCTCAAGACTATTCCCCATGATAATCGACAAACGATGCCAAACGGTGTTCCTGGCGATGTTCCTGGCTTCAACACACCAGGTCCTGGTTATATGACACCGAATCTCGGTACACCGTATGACTCACGATCACCTGATTGGGTCGACTTCTCACATCCATCGTCACCATCGGAGCCGATGTTCTCTCCAATGGGCAATACTGGTGCATCATCACCGTCAGGCGCAAGCCCCTGGCGTGGAGATCTCAGCCCATATGCTCACAGCCCAGGGTATTCGCCTGCTTCTCCTGGCTACTCGCCTTCGAGCCCGTCCTATGTCACATCTCCAGGATACTCACCAGCCTCGCCCAATTATTCGCCAGCGAGTCCTTCGTATTCTCCCACATCTCCTAGCTACAGCCCCACGTCGCCGAGCTACAGTCCAACATCGCCTAGCTACAGTCCCACATCGCCGAGCTACAGTCCGACGTCTCCAAGCTACAGCCCGACTTCGCCAAGCTACAGCCCGACTTCGCCAAGCTACAGCCCTACATCGCCAAGCTACAGTCCCACATCGCCTAGTTACAGTCCTACATCGCCTAGCTATAGCCCGACGTCTCCAAGCTACAGCCCTACGTCGCCCAGCTACAGCCCCACATCTCCAAGCTACAGCCCTACATCTCCAAGCTATAGCCCTACATCTCCAAGCTACAGCCCTACATCTCCAAGTTATAGCCCCACATCTCCAAGTTATAGCCCCACGTCGCCGAGCTACAGCCCCACGTCGCCAAGCTACAGCCCCACGTCGCCAAGCTACAGCCCTACGTCGCCCAGCTATAGCCCAACGTCACCAAGCTATAGTCCAACGTCGCCGAGCTACAGCCCCACGTCGCCAAGTTATAAAAGCAAAGATAACAATAGCCGTTAAATGCAATTTCTATACATATAAATTCGCATACAAAAAAATAAAGCATGAAATTGGCTATTATTGCTCTTTGCAAATAACAGATGGAAAAAATATGTATTTTAGCATATTTATAGAAATGCGTGGATATATCCATGAGTCAGAGTACGGATGTTTCCGTATGATTCTATGTAATGTGTACAGCGTTTTATATTATTTCCCGTAAGAGTTGATCGATTGGAAATTGACGAAGCAGTAGTTTCCGGTGGGTTGGGGATGAAGAAAGGGAGGTAAATGGTGTGTGAGGAACAGGCCCTAGAGGGGGAAAGGAAGAGAAGACCGTTTGCCAGGGCCGTGGGGGGGGTATGGAATTCAAAGATATGCATCCTTACACTTGCCTACACTTTGATGAGCGACGTGATACTGACGCTCCCATCAGCACTGCCCAAGAGACAAGCATTAGATGAATTCGTCCAGTCCACCGCTGTGAGTTTCTGAGACAGCTGCCGGTAACCAAATTGCAAGGCCGATTGACCGTCTGACATCTTAAAGATAGTTCCGTGGGTGGTGGCTAGGCTTTGGCTTTCAGAAGCTGATGATAGGGATGAAAACGACGAAGAGGACGAGAGCGACTGCTTTCTTGATGTGGTGGCACACAAGCAGAACTCTGTGTCTGCACTAAAGGCAACCATTTGGGAGCGTGGGGTAAATGAAAGCAGCGACTGGGTTATGCTATCATCCACAGTGATAAATGGAAGTCGATTTGAACGGTTCGATGAGATGGAAAGGCGTGAGAGGGATGATGTGGATGGGTTGGAGGTAGGTCGAGGAGGAAGCGCGGTGACGCTTGTCGAGACTGATTTTCGTGGATAGACGGCTGGTGGCGGGAAACCGGGCAGGTGATGCGTGTTCAAGCTTGTGCCAGGTTTATGAATTGACCATTGGGAGAGTTGGCCAACACTGTCTACTGTATAGATCGAGTTCTCGTCAAAACTAAATTGGGCCACGCATGACGGCCGTCTCGAAGGGTCTCTCCATTCCATAATTGCTTTCATCGTTCGAACATCTGGAAGAGGGGGAATATCAGGCATGTCGGGACGAAAAAAAAGGACGTTGCAGTGCTTACCGAAAATACGCATTAAGCCTTGATGATCACCGGCCACAAGCATCTGCCCGTTATGGTTCAGCTTGATGGTGTTAATATCAGTGCACACATTTTCGTCTGCAGGATCAAAGCGGAAAGAACCCTATTGTATAGTAAGTACATGGAATAAATCAAAAAACACATCCAAAACTCACACTAGGAGCCATCGTCTTCATGCTCCATGTCATTAAAGAACCCGGTTGCGAATTACGGTCTCCGTACATCTTATTTCCTGAACCAAAACATACGAAGATCGGCTCGACAGGGCTGCAAGACAACTGGGTCACCCTATATAAGCACATCGGATGAGTCTCGGTCACCTCCGTCATCCATGGTTCCTTCAGAACCTACCATGGGTATTGTTTATCCATGTTGAATTCCTGCACCACCGACTTATTTTCCACATTAAATACCCGGATTGTACCTGCATCCGTGCCTAGGAAAAGCTACTCTATATCTCAGATATCGCGGCACCTTAACAATGGCAATGCAGTAACTTACAAAGCGATCTGATCTTGCTTCCCACTCCATCGAAAGAATGTTGGAAGCATTATTGTTGACCTTGAGGGGATTGAAAGACTGGCCTTTGAAGCTCCATATCCTGTTTGACGGTAATTTTAGTTAGTCACGTCATGACATGAAATGCCGTGGGGCCTCTTCAAATTTTCTCTTTTTCTTTGTGTACCTCACAATATTATCCATGTCGCAGCTTGCAATCAGATTTCCCTCGGTTGAAAACTTAGCGTGCGTAATGGCTGACGCATGCTCCGAGAACTCTTCTTGGCTCACAACCACAAACGGTTCATCATCACCAACGACTATATTATCACCAGCAGACGCAAGTGTCAGAGATTCTCTTCTTCCGTTCTTGTCGGTGTAGCCCGATTGGGCTTGATCAGCAGGGGGAAGGACCGTTGTTACGGGTTTGTCCGGATGCTTCGTTTTGAGTATTCCATTCGTTGATTTGAGGTCATTTGTCATGGACGCCGCACGTTGACGTATGAGACTTATACCGTCTGTCATTTCTCGACGGGTTGCCTCCACCTAACAATTTCTTTTAGATTTTGGTTCGCGCCATGTGCGCTATCGTCATGACTTTTGACCACGCGTCAAGGTATCTTACCTCGTGTTTCAACTTTGCCATTTCATTTTCACGTGCCTCTGCAGAGGCCTTCAAGTTTTCGATCGTACTTTTCAAGGCCTCGATTTCTGTCTGCTGCGCTTTCTTTTGAATCCGATCCATATTGAAAGTGACCAGGCTAGGAAGCGCTTTTTTATGCATGCATCTCCTTGTTAAGGACGCACTTATCCCATTTGCAAGGAAATCTTCACTTACGCATATGTTGAAATGTCGTTGCCAGAAAGTTATGAAGCGATATCGTATAATTGTCTGCCCACTGCTTTGTGAAAAATGTCTCGAAGGTCGGATCGGTGGCGGGGTTCTTCACGTAGGGCAACGCTAATGAAATAATGAACATCAGTAATCGTTCCTCTTGAACTTAGCAAAAGAAAAAAAGCTCACCAAACCATTGAGACCATTCAGCTTTGCCATGAAGATCCGTACCAAAAACATCGAAGAATTCGATCACTTTATCCCTTCGCTTGTGCTGTATTGCTACATTTGTCTTTGCCGTCAGTTGCTTGTCTTCTCCCATTTGCTCCCCTTCTCCATCGATCGACCAAGCTAAGCTTTGAATGCACACACACACACACACACACACACACACACACACACACACACACACACACACACACACCAAAAACAAGATAGTGCCGTAGAAGACATAGTTCAAACTTGTTGACCGTGCGCTGAAAGCGGCTATCAAGCCTTGAAAAGAAGCGAAGATCGAGGTATCGGTAATAGTCGATTAGCTTGTGAATATCACTCGTAGAAATATAGCCGAGTAACTCGTCGAGGATCTTGTCGACCTTTTTATGCGCTGGTTAGGCATAAACAGTCCTTGCTATCATTTGTTTTGTACACAACCTGAAAGCCCTTGTCTTTATCTACTCGACTCTCGTTTTCAAGTGCTCGGTAAGTGTTGGTAAATCCGCGAAACTGCGTTTATGAACCGTCATTAGTCTTCCGCCTAACGGATGCTGCTGACCATGGCAACGAATGCGCCAGCCAAGATGAGAAATCGAGCAGCGGTTACCAAGAGATATTCCTTAACAAGCTCATCCACTTGGTACAGCGAATTCATTACGTTAGTTGTGAGATAGAAAAAAAAACTAAAGTAACGGCTCTTTTCACCCCTAACCCTTTTCTCCTCCGGCCCAAAATTGCTTTTTGCAATAAATTATTTGGATGTTTATCCGCCGCATGATACGAAAAGCATTGCAGTACTTTTTGCCCCACTTGGAACCTACATCAGCGACGAATCATAAACTACAGCTACCCTTGGACTATGTAATATTGCATATAGCATCTTGCACGGTGAATGTGCTTCCGTTCTATTTGTTGCCACAACGCCAACTCCCGTACCACACAAATCCGGATAAGTAAAAGTCTTCCACAGCTCAACAGGGCCAAGTAATAAATGATCAAAGATAAAAAGTTACTAGCTGCAAGATTTATAAGTATGAACAAAGACGCACACCCCAATTTCGTCTTCCAATAAATTGAGTCGGACAAAGTGTTAAGTCGCAGGTTGCAAAATTTTAGTGTGACAGTACCAGGAGGCAGAAGTATCTCTTTTAATAATGACCATTTCCTATTGTGTAGTGCCTGGTTTGAACAGAGGGTATTGCCCCATCCCAAAAGACTGCTTCAATGTTCCAAAAACCAATTATCGAAACTAAATAACATGTATACAATCTTTTTAATAATAAGTTTGGTCTAAGATTTAGTTGTTGGTGTAGATCGTTTTTTGCTTCGTCGCTCTTGTTTCTTCAAAATTTAACGCCTGTGCTACTAAAACGTTTTCATCAAGGCCATAAAAGTGTCCTTTTATCTTCTCTCTATATTACAAGCATTTATGAGACTATACGATTATGTTTTATCCAAAACTTGAAGCAATGAGAGTGACGAAAACCTAAAATTTGAATTCGAATTTGAAGCGCAAAAAGACGAACAGCCTAAATGATCTATACCAGCAACTAAATCTTGTGACAAACTTTTTGCAGATATTTTATATAGGGAGAGAACCAAATATATTTTTATGGATGCCATCCAAATTGTCAGTAGGTCCTGAATAGTTACCATCCTATTGTTAAAGTCAATCTAAGCAGCTAGCAAAAGCGGCAGTTAAGCTATTGATGATACGAGCTGGCATCCTCTGCTGTTCTACCATCTTTCCAACCGATGTCGATCTTTAACAGGATAAATGTATTGAAGAACCTATGGATTTTATCACTTATTTGCTGACTGATGTCTTCCATAATTCCATCTATTATCAGACCGCATGTCATAAGGATCATTGTGAATGACGAAGATCCTTTTGGGCAGCTATTACAGTGTGATACTGTAAATAGCTAATCGAGTGTATCGAAGTTGACGAAGTAGAAGGTGCACATATGTATGACTGGTAACCGCGTTGCCATAGTTGCTTTTTGTAACTTTTGGAGAAAACAATTGACAGCAGGCTACTAATTGTGGAAGTTATGGCGGGTGAGCTGAGAAGTTCAAAGATGGAATGCTAATTCCTATTCGTAGCTTGAAGCTAATCTGATTTATTACCGTAATTACAACTTTTAAAATAAAGAGGTCTGGATAGCAAGAAAGATAATCATGAGACACAGCCATCGTCAGTTAATGTCGGACGAACAGTGGGATATGTACCTTCATCCGGAACGTACCATCTACGGCAGACTTGACCAATAGAATATTTACGATCTCCTGTGGGATAATTAATTCGAGATAAACATTGCCGATGTTATAATCGTTTTCGATCTTCGCTGATCATGCAACTGGATCCAACATTGCCAGCAAAATCCATGTCGACTGGTTCGTTGAATTAATGCAGATTTGTAAATGAAAGCTGGTGTATTTGATATTGTGGCTAACGCGAGCTCGTTTCCGTTCGTTGTAAGTGATCCTTGACGCGGCCACACTGGGGTGGCAAGTCGATCTTGCGCCCAAAAGTCGCAGAATGGTCATCAAGATCAAATATGAATCTGTTAAAAATTCGATGGAAACCTTCATAGCCACAGACATATGCTCCTAACTACATACGTATAAAAATCGATGAGCTGATGAACTACCGTTGGATGGCACACTATCATATCACTTGCTCTATTATGATGATATATGTATCCAGAAAAATGCATAGTAGAGTAGCGAATCGCTGATAGAGGCTCAATTCAGCATCATAAAGATATGCAAACCACTTCTCAAAGGCTTTGCACCAACTCGACCATCTAGCTTGCGAGATGAGAAATTTCTGAAGAACCCTGGATATGGAATTTGTCTCCAAGATCGGCATGAAACAGAATATCATGTGAACAATTGTATTGATATCCTAAAGAAGGCATCCCAAAGGACCGGGCATTTCTTAATGATAGACTGCATCCGTTCTTATAAGTAAAATAGGCCCCATTTTGGATACTATAAGCCCGCAAACATGGACGCGTTGAGAATAAGGTATAACACAGTTTGTCCTGTATTATTACGCGCTTACACTTGCTCCGCAATCATCTGCATCAAATAGGATTGTCCATCGCATGATTTAGCTTTTGACATTCATAATCTTTGCTCATTTATCAACATCATCGCCGATCCATGTAATACTGTTACATATCACCCAATTCAATTATCAGCCCAAGATAGCCATATACGGGCATGCTGTCTTTTCAATCAGGATCTGCCTCCACTGGGGTTTTTGTCAATGTCTTTTGGTACAGAGTATCAAGATTTTATCCGGCAGATTGACTATGCCTGAGATCGACAGCCTACTTAGGAAAAAAAATGAGTTTCTAACGGCAGTGAGAGCTATGACACTCTACTCTAGGATCATGATAGTGGAAGCCTCATGCCTGAACTACTTCAATCGATCGAAATTCTCCTTTCATATTGCGTTGCCTTGCAACTTGATCAAAACGCCAATGAACTGCAGGTGGTTTCAGTAGAAGTTTCCCATTTTACTTGCATAATGGTCGACGAGAAAACAACGCTTTTAGAAAAAGTTGATGGTGGCTGAAATAGCCTTTTTTTGGGAATGGTTGAGAGGAACCAAGTTGCTTGAAAACTGATGGTTGACCTATTCACAGAGAAAGTGGGCTTAATGAAGAAAGGAAGTTTCCTAATAAGTACTTAAATGTTACTCGATGACTCCGAGAAGCTTCCATTCCGCCCTCAACATTGGTCAATAGCATTGCATATCGCTTGATCCTTGCCTCACTTTGCCTTGCGGCGTTCCTTTCAGTAGCACCATGTTCATCAAGGGCTTCTCCGCCAATAGTCTTTCCAGAAAGTTATAAGCTTTCCTAAGGCAAGATCCCTCCATTGCAGCAATGCTATATTCCACCTCGCACCGTCATGCTTTGCTTTCTATTATTGAATATACAAGTCAAGTTGAATAAAGAATCGTCAGGTAGTACGGCCAGTACATCATCGTGGCGCTGGATGGAAACTGTCCTACCTTGCCAATAGGGTTGTAGGCTAAATCTGTACCTTTTTTTTCTTTAATTCTGTGGCCTAGTCCTGCCAATCCTAGCACTATATTGTTAGCCAACATGTCCAATTGGAGCGTATTCCTAGCGTGAGTAGAATGTTTAACCCCCTCTTTCTTGGGGTTTGAGGAAGCTGCCACTACATTAAACACTTACAAACTCAAGCTGAATAAAGGATCCACTCTATAACTTGAACAACTTACAAATCAGTCTGTAGCGCTCTATTGGATGCTTCAAGGCGAGAGCAAATCGTCGCTTCCAGAGATCCTGTATTTGGAGTCATGCTCAGCTTGGGATATATGGGAACAAGACTAGCTGATAATAGTTTCCTCGTTCTCTGAGACGAAGTCGCAGAACTTGAGTCCTTTCTCCACTATTGTATACTCTTCAACAGCTGGATACACTGAAGGAAAAAAAAAGTATTCTAAAACCCGGAAAATCTGTATTTTAAACCCCAAAATTTCCTAGAGATAGGATTATGTTTCCCAATCTTTTGAACTCTCGACCCCTATCCTCTCTTTCCCAGGGCAATCGACCTGTCGCAATGTCAAGCCACTTCTCCCTCCTTCCTCAGCCGTTTTGAGTTATTGATGGCAAATAGTGGAGCAGAAAGCTTGAATGGGACACAAAGCTGAAGTATTTGGGACCGGCAAGAGAGTAAAGATGCTGAACATGAAAGCAATGGTTTGCCACGATTTGCCACATGTCGCTTGACCCATGGATATAGGAAACAGGCGCTATGACAGTGTGGTGTGTGTCAATTTCCTTGCCCCGTAAAATTCCATGAGAGGGAATCTCTGGAAAGCATCATTAGTTCAAAAGTAGCTTGATACATACGGTCACCCAAGTGAGATAGCTTTGTGACATACTTAATATCCTTGCTAGCGACTTCATGGCAGGGTCGGTTAGGATGAAATAAAAGGTAAGGAAGTGATGGTGACAATGGCGGAAACATATCATCTTTTATAGTCTTGCGACGGCCCAAGATTTACATGATGCGTGATGGGTTCCCCTCCATGATGTGGGAAATCTCTGGAAAGGAGTGCAGCATATCCCAGTTAGGTTGACACGGGTAGAGCTCTTTAACCTTGATGTAGCTTTAAGTAAACAATGATTTGAGATAAAGTTGAATACGTGGACTATATCAGTTGTCCTGGTTCACGAGACTATAACTAGCAAACTGGTTCTTGTTCTTCTAGGACCATGAAGCACTGCTTTCTGGAGCAACAAGCATAGTATAGTCTAGCGTACGTACGAAAAGTTAATACTGAAGAACCTGAAGGCGATCCCAATATGGGTGAGAATGTCGATCTCTCTCGCAATATGTGTTATGCTGAGGCTCACTAGTTTTCTCTGTCCAAAAGCTGATTGGTGGCCGTCGATATCGACTGATTGCATTAGCTATACGGTCTCCCACTGAGTGTTGTTCACGGATTTTATCTTTGGTGGTAGCTAGAAGGGAAGGTACCACTGTTTCCAAAATTCAAGTCGTGTCCTAGACGTTTCCGACGTTGCAGAATCACAAAAATAGAAGTCGCGTTTTGCCCAGAAATCTTTACGCATGAAGACAAAGCAAATGTTGCATGCATGACGAAGGTTGATGAATCTTTAGATCGATTTGCTTGTTATTCGAATCTAAAAACGTCTGTCCTTCGTAAGTTGACCAAATATACACGCACTTGATGAGCCATCGAAGAGAGATCACAACAGAATCGCATCATCCGGTGGGGCTGCGATTTGGCTGCCTTCGGGCAGGGCCCTACCCCTCTATTTTCTGCATCTTGCGTTGCTTGAGCCTGTCCCTGTCGTCGCTTCGGCGTTGCTTCCACCCCAGGTGCTCTCATTTTTTGCTGTCGTCTTCCTGGTCTCCGCGCTCACCCGGTGTAAATCGCCGATGGCCCCGCCTCTCGCCGGGTCTGTGTGCGCCATTGTGTCCCTGGTGTACCCCCCCGGGGCCGTTGCTCCTGGCGCACCATCAACCATCCGCCATGGTTATTGCCATGTGCACACTCGGATACGCCTGGTTTGAGCCGTGTTGGTAAGTCAAACTGCAGAGCGAATGGGATAATGTTTTCTGTCGATTTGCGAAATCTTTTTACCTGGTGATACGACAATTTCGTATAGCATATTCCTATTGTCCGCCAGACGAAAAGGTCAGGGCTTGCGGTTGAAAGGGCTTCAGCAGCGAGTTGACAATCAACAGATTTATGAAACCAGTGTTTTGTTGGGCAAAATTCGTGAATTGCATGCTCCGTGTCATCAATGCCGTATGACATTCTACTAATGAGCCTTTCCAACTCGTCATCCGAGGATTCACATATAAAACCATTACACCTTTCGGGATTGGCAACAACAACTGCATTGATACTGTGTTCAAGTAAAGTGGCGTAAGGCGCCTTAACATGATCGTTTACACGGTGTCATTCCAGTATGTCCAGAAATGTTAGAATGGGGCGTGTGCACAAATTCATCCATGCAGATGTAACATCTTTTGATTGGATGGCGGCATACCAAAAAGCTAATTTGCAAGACCAAGCGGAACGGACAAATATCTCGCGCCCTGTCGATATCCCTTCCGCCTCGCGGCCTTGCAAAGAAACTCTCTCACCCACCTACTCTATTTTATTGACAGATGGGTCCGGCTTGATCTTGACAATGCCGCTATTAATTGTTTTTACTGCCGTCATAGCTAGCCTGGTTCTGATCGTACGTCGAGCATATTCTCTTGCCGCACACCTATTCCTTTCGGTTTTTTTTTTCTTCTCGCTAGCAATCTCGTTCGCTCGTTGGTTCGTTCTTTCTGCTAACCGCACCTGTGTCTAGTCCATCGGTTTTCTCTTCCTTTCTTCACCCAAACCCCGGCCGAGAACTGAAAATGAAAAGTACTATCGCGATGCGCATCATGCTGAACCACAGCGATTGCCGAGTCTCTTTGACAGTCCTACGGTCCAACTCTCGTGTGTTGTGCCCGCGTTCGATGAGAGCAAGCGGTTACCCCACATGTTAAAAGAGACGGTCGCTTTTCTCGAGGAGCGCAAAAAATCCCAAAAGACATTCCGCTACGAGATTTTAATTGTCGATGACGGGAGCCGGGATACAACGAAGGACGTGGCTATTGAATTTGCAAAACTTCACAAGCACGTCGATATTCGGGTATTGGTATTGGAGAAGAACCGTGGCAAGGGTGGCGCCGTCACACAGGTAAGCAAAGAGCTTTTTTTTTTTTTTGAAAAAAGAAAAGGAAGAGACGGAGAGAGGGAGAAGGAGGAAAAAGCTAGGAGGGCATAGGTATGTGCAGGAAGAGAGGATACGGGTGTATGAGCAAGTGTCATCATTTGAAATAAACATCTGGATCATCTATTTAGGGAATGCTTTCCGCGCGGGGCGAGCAATGCTTGATGGTCGATGCGGACGGAGCAACCCGATTTTCCGACCTTACCAAGCTGGAGGAGGCCATCCAGGATAAAGAGGTCGCTATTGCCGTAGGCTCTCGGTCACATCTGGTCACTACTGAGGCGGTTGTCAAGGTATGAATGTGAAGATGACCCCCCGGGTCGAATCGTAACATAAAGTACGTTGCTGACGCAGGGAGGATCAGCGGTCCTTCATACGTAATTTTTTAATGCGTTGCTTCCATGGCCTCGTTTACATTCTCGGCATCCGGGGCATTGAGGATACCCAATGCGGCTTCAAGCTATTCACACGTGGAGCTGCCCAGCAGATCTTTCCCAACATGCACGTCGAACGCTGGATTTTCGATATCGAATGTCTGATGATTGCGCAGCTCGTGCGGATACCCATCACTGAGGTTCAGGTCAACTGGCACGAAATTGACGGTAGCAAGATCAATTTGATGGTGGACTCCCTCCAGATGGCTCGTGATCTTTTTCTTATCCGTCTGAACTACGTTCTCGGCCTTTGGAAAGTCGACACCAGAAAGGTTGCCAAGAGTGAATAATAAAACAAATATATTATTATAAAGGATTTTTTTATTACAACCGATCGTTTTAGAGCCTGAGTGCGCCTTCAGTAGGGCTACAGCAACACGTACAATATGTATCCGTCGAAGAAACTACGCGGGCCTGCTTGTCAAAATACACATCTGCGAGCCCGGCAACAAAAGCGGCGTCAAGGCGGGGATGAAGCCCAAGCTGGATCATATCGCGCGGGTAGATGGTCACAATGCCACTTTGGTCGCTCTCATTGGCTGATAAGATGGATCCCAATTTGGAGAGTATTTGCCATGTCAGCGCATGAAAAAAGCTATCATCGGAATAAATTTCCTTATCTGCCCAACCAAAATAGGGGGGTGGGAAATAACCCCCCCTCATTTTCCGACTGTTTGATATATTTACCCGACGAATGCTCCAGTCAACTTTTCCTGAACCGATGTAGGCGTTTGTGGCTTCGAGACATGGCCATGATGGGTCGAGGAAGAAGAGGAAGAGGAAGACCTTCGGGCCGTAACCACATGAAATACTTCACTGGTACTCAACTCCGTCGCGTCCTGCTCATCCTCTTCCAAGTCGATGCTGTCACCTAGCAGCAGATGTTCCTGTTCTTCGCGGTCCATGGAAATGTTCTCCAAAAGTGTGCGACTTCCCTGCCGCTTTCGAGCCTGTCCCGAAAGGCGCCTTACTGACTCACCACTTGCGCTGCTTCCAGCGAATATTCGTTCCCATGACGTTGTTGATCGGCCTGTCGCCGATGGCTTGGAATGTTGACGCGAGGACGGTCGGAACCACCACAAGGTCAATTGAAACATGGCGACACTAATGGCATCCATGGCGTCTCCGGCGCGTTCCAGGGCATCACCAAGCTGTATATCCATATCCTCTGCAAAACCCATGTGACGCGCCGTATCAAATAGTTGGCGCAATATCGACCGAAATCGGATCAGGTCAGCCGCATTATGCCGCGGATCTATCTCTGCACACGTCGAATGAATTGCTGGTATTGTTTTGGGGAACCCATGCTGCTGGTGGTGGTAATGGTTTTCTTCAATTTTGGGCAGCTTCACGAGAACGTCGTAAAGATCTGTTTTTGTCTCATAAATCGCGTCTGATGTTGCTATCGATCTTTCTATCAGATGCCAAAAAGCATCGATTCCGTCGCACGTTATCCTGGCTTACATGCAACAAACCCATCCGGATTGTCGGCAAGATCGGGTATATCATTGACGCTAACAGTGTACTTGAGTGTAAATTTGCGCTTGCATTGGTATTTACTCGGCACAGCGCTGAGAAGGAATGTATCGTAAACTATTGCGGTCAAGAAGCTTATGAATATTTTTCGGTTGTCGTCAAGGATGGATCCGAATAATACCATAACCAGCGACGTGACTCATGGGTGGCTCTGTGAGAAACAGAATACGCTTTCGAAGGACCGCTGCCTTCCACAAGACAAAGACCTGCGGGCCCAAATGCGCGATGAACATGGGCAGCGATACAAGAGATGGAAGAGGTTCTAGTGGATACGGAGATAAGGAGAGTAGTTGATCAAATATGCTGGGGGGATGATGGTTGTCGTACAACAAAGCCTCAGCATCGAAAATGTGCCTGACATGGTTGGCATCTGCCTCGAGTGGATTGTGCTCCCACGCAGTCATTGTCGTTGGAGGTTTCTGGTGGTGGTTGTGATGACGAAGGTGGTCGTCGTAATAACGTCGCATTGTCTTGCGGAGCTCGTTCGGTGAGGCAAACGGATCAAGACTAGAGAGATGTTGCTGCTTGTGAGGTTGGGGAATCTACGCACGGACGTTGTCCTCTCCTGACCCTTCCCCCTCGCTCCCTGTCGCTTGTGTATATCGGTAGTATTACCTCTTGAGCGCTTCAGCGTGCGCCCACACCTTTGCACAGGGCCCCAGATTATCACTTGGCTCGAGAATAATCCCCACAGAACGCATAATAGCGCCGCGATCACTAGCAGCGGCTTTCTCCTTTTTGTATAGGCCCACACCAATGTATGGGGACTTTGTAAAGTATCTTTCGGAGTATGAGCCCATTGTTTTGTGCAGAGACCCCACAGCCCCTCATTATTTACATCGTGTCTGACTCGATATTGTGAAGTCCGCTACTGATGACCTGGTACTCAACACCACTCAAGTCAATTTCTGGTAAATACGAGAGAGCACGGTTGCATAAACGCATAAACACCAAGGGAGATGTCAGACTTGGGCTCTCGTATGTACACATCACCACAAACACACAAAATAAAGACCTTCTGGGTGCTGCCATTCAATAGTATTTCCAGACGTTACGTCGAATCGTGCAACAAAAACAGCAACGACATTTGTCGGGACTTTATGCGATAGTTGTGCTGCATCAGAACTACCGGGCGACAGCGGTGAGGACACATTTAAATTGTCGCTTGAAAGAGACATTGCGGTCGTAGCAATGTTTCTGAGCTTTTGGGAGGAAGATCTGTCGCGCTGTGCAGAGCTACGAATAAGCGAGTCGGCCACAAATGTCAGTTTCTCCGATGAAAGAATGCGTTGTTGATGCCGAAGCCTAGCCCCACCTCACGAGCAATGGAATGGATGACGTGTCGGAGTCACTCATCTATGACCAGAAGCAAAAGAAAATGGGAGAATGAAAGAGAGGATAAGAAAAAAGAGCGAAGGGCTCGTGAAGGGTCTTGCATGGCGCAGCGCGAAGGGAAAAAAGTCGTCTGTGTGACTCTAACTCTACATATCTTGCTAGGGGTCGTTTTTTTATTGCTGTCCACGCAATGCGTATTTTAAAAAATCTTCTTCTTTTCATCGATCGAGTAGCCTCCGGGACCCATATTGACAAGCAGCAAGAAGCCGCCGACGATCGACAAGGTCTGGAAAAAGTCGTACTTGAGGATATCGCGCTTATAGTAGCCATGGTTGGTGCTCCAAAAGTTGTTGATGAGGATGTTGAAGACAGATAGGAAGAGCACCATGAACATGGCAGACCAGCGCGCTTTGAACCCAACAACCACCATGATGCTGGCCACCAGGCCGAGCAAGGAAGAGACGATGCGAACAAGGGACCACTCGTCGCCGTGGAAGGCAGAACCAATGAACAAGAAGATGAGGAGGATTCGGCCAGCGAGCTGGATGTATGTGCGTCGGTCGTTGTCCGACAGTTGAGGTAGGGCAGCAAACATCATCGATGACTTTTTATCCTTGTTGAGCATAGACTCGGAAAGGACCATCATGAGCCCTCCAATCAAGGACAGGTTTCGCAGAAAGAACTGGAAATCAAACACTAGCCCATAACCAAACGCCTGTGCCACGACCGTGCCGAGCAAACCGTATACTGCGTAGGACGTGTACTTTTTCGCGATCACCATGCCGGAGCCAGCTGCCATCACCTGTTTTTTTTTTAGTCAGTACTGAGGTGATTGGGAAAAGAAACAATGAGAAAAACAAAACATACAATGACATTGAGGGCCAGAAACAGGTGCGAAAGACCCCAAGGGAAATGGCGACGCTCCTCCATAAACACCACTTGATCTTCCCATTGGGTAGGAATTCGGATGGCATCCTCCATAAAGGTAGCGACAATCAAGAAACGGCCGGCAGCAGGGATATAGGGTTTCAGGGGCTGACCAACGCGGTCGAGCAGCTCTTCGGCCTTGGAGCTAAATTCTTCTAGGCGAGACTTCAGGTCTGACATTGCTGTTTTTAGGTAAAAGAGAAAAAATGAAGGTGGGGGCGAAGGAAACGTGCGGTGGGTGCGTGGCGGGGGTAGGGGAGGAAGAGAGAAAGGTAACGTTGGAAGCGTGTAAAGATTTGATCACGTTAAAATAGCCCAGTTGCCTTTTTTATGCAAAGCAATTTTTAGAAAATTTGTCGCTCTTTTCCCAAGTCCCAAGCTGCTTGGTCACTCCAATACCATCTTTGCAGAAGAGCCATGTAGTATAAATACCAAGCATCCTCTTATTTATCACAGCGTTTTAAAGAGGCTTCACAGCTGTTTTTATGAAGACAGTCAAGATAACATCATCGATGAGAGTGGTGCTGAGGCGGAATATATCCTTGAGATGTGAAATCCTTTCTTCTACAATAACAAGGGGTTATTATGCACAGATTGCTGAGATGCAAGAGATCAACGATCATGCGCAAAGCGCTGATGATGGCAAACGTATTGAACAAAAGAAAAATGACAGCGCCAAACGTACATGGATGAGATATTTCAAGGTTCGTTGAACTTAAAAATCCCATGATGCTTGACAGCGGCGGCGGAAGCGGCCTGGCAACTAAAATATGAGGATACACAAGAAGCATATCTTGGAGTTTGTTTCTGATGATGCTTCCGTTTCCGCCGACCACGTTATAGACGGAACATTGAACTTGACACAATCCGTAGATTCACGGTCAGCGAATGTAATCTTGCACAGTAGCAGCTTTATACCGAAACTTCCAGCGAAAAGGAGCCCAAAAAAATCTCGAGAAACCACATAACTGGAGAACAAAGTATCCTACAGTACCAATTGCGGGTTCCCTCGAGCGAATCCGCATTCCATGGCAGTATCCGCCAGAACTCCCTCCCCCTCGCTGGTCCACAAGGGGCGAGAACGGAATATCCAAAACCCTTACTACCAGGTCCAAAACGATCATTATTTTCGGAGCGGTCTCAGCTACCGGCGTTATCGCCATCAGTGTACGTGCCCCAAAGCCATAAAAAAGAAAGATCAATTATGATTCTAGCAACACAGGTACTTTGACCGGTCATTTTTCCTGTTTCCTCAAAGCTACCATTGATGAAATGGTCAAATTCCGGGCGATAAAAGGGGCACTGCTTGGTGATACAGCAAAACAGGAATATCACCAAGTATATCCACTCCCGTGGATACCAGTGCCCTTTATCTTCCAACGCATCCACTATAATTACGTTACTCGGATAGAACAGTGTTGGAAGATTATACGTTCAAAGTTTAATGCGCTCAACACACTTGATACGCTTTATCTCTTTCTCGCTTGGGTCCATCGCAACGTGACAACAGAAAACTGTCAAGGTACGGATGTTCTTTAAAAACATTTATTTTATTCATTGTTACAATTCCTTTTTATATAGACTTGGATCGATTATGTATTGAAATACTAACTCCCAAGTGATCGACTGTATGGCAGTGATTTAAACCCCTTGAAATTCGGCAAAGTCGCGGTATGGGACGACGGCACTTGATATACTTCATACAGTAATCTCTCATGATCTGCCACAGGTGTTTGGAATCCATCTAAGCTTATTTTATCTCAAAGAATTAACTAAATTACGTATCTACACTATACATAGGCTCATATACAAAGTCGCGCCTCTCTCTTTTTCTCACATTGAATACATTCTCCAAAGGGTCTCTATGAGCTCTCCTAGCACCAGCGTAATGTTTTCGTGCACAAGCGCCGGGAGGCGTTCACGCTTGAAACCCAGCCATTCCACTGGCGGAGTGGCCTCGCCCATAATCTCGAGCTGCGGGTCAAAATTAACAGCCGTAGTCGAAGAGTACACAAACTCCTCGCCTTGTGTGCGAGAGGACGCTGCCGCCGGCGCATTTCCTGACGATTTAATAGCAGAGGCCTTCGTATCTTTTTCGAGTACAGAGGGTCCACCATCGCCTGCTGATGGATCAGATCGTCTTGAGGAGACAACTGATCGTGGTGCTGGTTCCACGACGCCGGAAGGCAATCGGGTATTTCCGCTAGTTGTCAATAAGTCTTCCTCGCTGCCGCGTTCATTGTGCAAAGCACGGTTCATCTGATTCGTGAACATATTTGCCAGTTCCTGCAAGTACCGAATCAGTCCCAAGTTGAGTGAGACGTCGATTCGACCTCCGAAGCTGGCTGAAAATTTATGGTCGACCACTTTCAACCGTTGATCTGATTCCATCTGAAGCATCACGCTTGGAATCCCAAATATCGATACACCACCACTACTCTCAATCGTCTTTTGTTCCTTGAGAACATTCGGTACGGCAGCGATAGGTGGGGAAGAAGGATTCTTTGCGGCGGCGGCTGTTGTCGCTGTTGTCGTGGCCGTTCTTGTTCCTTGATGGGGTGCAACACCCAATACTCTCGCCGCTGATCTGCCATATATTTCGTCTGTACCTTCACTTTGAAGCGCCGAAATGGTTGTCGGCATTGGGATGGCCGAGTTTCGCTTGATCATAAGCTTCGTCCCAGGCACATTCTTGCGCAAAGCTGCGCTATTTAAACGCATCGTTAAATCCCGATGCATTGTTTGATCGTCTATAGGCCGCTCGATCAGAGTGAGCCGAAGATGCTGAGCAACGAGCTCTATATTGTCTGTGTCCTGGAACTGACTCGGGTAAATGACCAATTCAACCGAATGAAAATGTACTTCGGCTTTGCTACAGTTCAGTGTAGGTGGGATGATAGATGTTGTCGCTGTTACTGTTTTGCGGAGCGACGACGATGATGACGGTAGTCCAGCAAATCCGTGGCGATGTGGCGGAGCAGTCGTCCTGGGCGAGTACGGCAAGGTATCGGACACACCAGCCTCGATCATTTTCTTTCGCAATAGCTCGGCGAATCGCTTGTACATAGTGATCATCACAGGTACAGTTTTGACTGATACACAGGCCAACAGTGGCTTAACGGTCATAGACAACTCCAACTCACGATTGCCTATCAAGCCAGCACTGAATTCAATGGGTTCCTGGGCCAAGTCCAGGATGTGTTGGTATTCGTACTCGAACGTCGCCCGGAATGCGTTCATGAGGAGATAAAGGGAAGGCTGTCGGGTGGACGGCGTCACCACACAGTCATTCACCACGTTGGTTGCAACTTGCAGCATGATTTGTTCAAATTGCGCATCACCCGTCAGACGTCCTTCAGCAGCCACTTTGATCCGGTTCAGGTACACGCTGAGTTCACGCGTATCCATAGGTCGAATGTGGGTTGTAATGCCGAAGTTTTCAGGCATGAAGCATACCTTCCCGATTGCCTGACCTATGTCTACCGACAAGATAATCCTCTCGACATGTACAGATATGTGCCGCGAAAATGGTTTTGGAGCCTCGGTTCGCGATGACGACGCTGAAGATGTGGTCGTTGGCTCCCCTAAAGATGCTCCTAGCGTCGCGCTTGTGCTGGTACCGGCTGCTCGCGATCCTGATGTCGCGCCATGTCCCTTTTGATCAAACCAAAACGTGTTAAGAATAAGTAGGTCCTGCAGATGGCGCATATTCAAGTCAACATTCATGGAGGGCATCTTGAGCACAATAGATATGTCGTCCTCTTCGGTCTTGTCCTCGTGCCGGCGCTCAGACGTAAGCATTGCATTCATATCAATGTGGTCGAACTTGGCAAGTAAGCATGGCTCGGGTGAGAAATGATGCTTCACAACAGCCACCACGTTCTGAATCGAACCAACACAGCTCATGGTGTGTAATGTGGTATCTTGCGCAGTTGAGAATGCATTCATCAGGAATGTGCTCTCGTCCCAACTAAGGGAACATATCACCTTGGAAGCCGGTTGGCAGCTTAAGTCTAATCTGGTCCGTGAAAGTCGGAGCATCAGGGACGCATTAATATTCTTGTCAACCGTCGATGTCGGCGATTGTATAGCCGCTGCCGCCTTTCGCTCAGTCGATTGCTGCATACCAATCTTGAGTCCCGCAATTGTCTCTTGCAGGAACTGCACCAGAGACGGATGAAGAACGTTCTCGCTCTCGTGAATCACTATGTCGCTGTGAAATCGGCGCGGACTATCTGAGATAGATGCATGAGCACCGACAGGTGTCTGGTATGTGAACCATGCTGTCAGTCCAGGAACTTTGACCGTTGCCATCTTGCTACTGCTACTACTGCTGGCTCTTCGATCGGTAATTGACCGTGATCGTTTGCGGGCCACCTCACTCGAGTGGCGCCTCGGGTACATTCGCACCATGCCGCTCTGGTATTCAAGCATGCCCTCAATATCAAGGTACACAATCTCACTATTGCTAAAATCTGATTTCCCCGGGTCCGATAAAGAGGGTGCAGCTGCTGCCGTAGCTGCCTCTGTAATTGGGCCACCTACTTCGACGCTTGCTCTTGTAAAAGCATCCACGCGGTCTTTACTCTTGACATAGATTACGTTGAGGGCATTGATATAGTCCGAGAGACTTCCGTCGATGTCAACCTCGAACCCACCGACTTTGGCATCAATCTTGATGTACTGCTTAGGTTTGATATTACGTGTATATACATGGCACGCAATCGATGGGAGGTGCATCTGGTTCATGCGAGGATGTTTTTCAGCTAAAAAGTGATCCTCATTGTTTTGGTCAAACCGCTTGACAAACTGGAGAGATATATCCTCGAGTGTAGCTACACTCTTCTCAACGTTCTTGCTCAAAAACTGGATCGAGGTAACCGACAGGAGAAGCGCACTGGTTGATGACGAGGAATGATGGTGGTGTTCTGGTGATGAGGCATCCAAAGGAATGGCAATCCCAATTCGACGTACATTGACGGACAACAGTTTGCCCTCCAAAAGAGAATGGGATGCTATATTCTGATGCGTTGGAATATCACTCTTGAAGGACTGCACGAGGCGCTTAGTGTTGGATGCAATCCGATCCAGCTCAGTCTTTTTTAGTTCCTTCTTCTTCTTGAGTTCCATGTCATAATAGATATACATATCCGCGAGCTTCCCAAGTGCAATAGGTTGCATAACTGTCTGTATACGCGAGACACTGATATGGAACGGATCGATTTTCCACTCATTCATATTATCCTCTTTTGGGGAATAATTGTGAACGTCAAAATCCATGACGATGTATGCCAGGCGATTTCGTTGGTACAATTTGAGTGTATCCGACTTGCTGTAGCTTTTATCAGCCATCGGATGCTTCTGATGAGGCTCTTCCTTCCCTGGCGCCAGATTATCACCCGTATGCTCGAGTGATAGGGCAAAATTGCTGCCTTTGACTTTCCACATCAGATGATCAGGATGAAGCTCGTTGGACAATGATGCGTCAAGCGCATTCGACTCGAATACGCCGATTGCTGAAGGACTGTCGGCGGCAATTCGAAGTCCGTTCAGACTGATATCCATGCTGTAGGTAATCTTTTGAGGCGATTGAGAGGGCCATGGCATAGCTTGTGTCGTTCCGGGCATAGTAGTATCGGCAGCTACACTGTCTTTATTGCTCGCATTGCTGCCGCTCGAGGTCGCAACTGCGACAGTAGCGCCCCGCTTCTTCTTGTCATAAGAGAGTACTTCGACTAATTCACCGATTTCGTTGCCGAGAAGCGAATGTGCAGTTAAGAACGAGTCGATCATATTGACATTCAGAGTCAAAGCAATAAAATCGACAAACACTGTAAATCTCATACGGCGCTGAGACACTCCGTTTACGGTTTCGCTCTTAAAATTGCCAGTACTACGAATCCCTGGAATACTAAATGTCCCTCCAGCATATTCATCATGGGGCTGCTTCTGGGGATGCTGCTGGGCAACAAGTGGGCTACTTTTGGTGATCAAATGGATCTCTTGCTTTGAAAGCTGTGCTGCATATCGTTGTTGAATATAGTCCGCCTTGACTTGCGTTTCATTCACCGTCATGAAGAAATCATTGATCGTATACTGGACAATTAGCGATGGCAGCAGATCAAAACGGATATCAAACTCGTTTAGCAGAAACTGGAGTTTCAGGTCAAACCTTTTTTCTCCAGTATTCATTAGCGAGGCGGAACCTCCTAATTTCTTCTTTTTGATATCATCAAGCGCCAGTGGAGCCGCTAATGCTGTTGCTTTGCGCTGCTCTTCCCATTCATTCAACAGGTTTTGGAACAAGAATTGATACCGTTGTCCTTGCTCTGTGCGCCAGTCTTCGATGAACTCGTATAGTCGCAAAACACTCTGTGGTGCATGGACGCTAAACTTGTGAATGTTGGAAAAAACATTCAGCACTTCCTTCCCTGCATTCTGCTCTGATGAACGCGACTGCTTGCGCAGCAGCCGCGTTGGTTGGCTGATATTGGCATTCACATTAATACCATCGAGCGTTATCACCAGAAGTTCGCTGAACTGGGTATGTGGTGTCTGGCCTTTCATTTCATAAAATCGCACGTCGACAAATTCTATCAGACCACCGGCTTCTAATATCAGGCGACTGCTTTGATTTCCCGGGTTGTGTCGCTTGTTGGATGCCTTGGCAGAGCTCCTGAGGCCGGAGCCTGTATCTGAATCGGCTTTATCAGATGATGCAAAGAATGGTAGCGGGGTAAGCTTGGGATTAGAAAAAATCAAAGAGCCCTGAATGCCGCGGACTGTGCTCTGCATTGTCAGCTTCTGTGCTCGCGCACAGACGTCAATATCTCGCACTGTTAATAATGCTTGAGCAACAATGTCGATTTTGTTTACAATGGTCTTGATGTCGAATGAATCATTCATCACTGCTACTGACGAAGACGCTTCCGCTCTTAATGATGACGGTGCAGCAGTAGTATGAACCAGGTTGCGTAGCTTCGCAGTAAAAAGACGTTGCACAGTAAGCATGTGGCGTGCGAATGCAAGAATCGTCGGATTGATGGTGATATTGATGGATCCGATCCCAGCCTTACTGATCACATCGAGATAGCCATCTCGTTGCTGGCTGGGATTATTGTACCGCCGGTCAGACTCACCACTAGCCCTTGGAATCGCTTCGTCTTGGTGATGGCGTTCAATAGGCGATCTTTTATACACACACTCAAGGCCCACTTCGACCTCGGTAATGCTGATACTATTATCATCCATCTCCTGCTCTTCCTCAAAAATGCAGAAGTCAAACGCTCGTATGTTGATCTTGGCCAAATTAACAGACGAGATCAGAAAACTAACAAGCTTCTCCATCTTATCATGTCGCTGGTCGAGTGAGGTATCGTGTGGACGGTGATTAAATGTCTGCGTCAAGAGGCGGCAGTTGGCGATCTCCATGGCATTAATCTCCCAACTCCGCCAAAGTGCCAATGTCTGTACAACCGCCTCAAACATTTGCCTTGAGTTAAGTGGAAGCGACGAACTGCCCCTCGAAAGCTTGTATTGAAGACTGGCACGCTGACCAGCGTCTATTGCGCGCAGACAATATCTCATGCGTGCCAACAGCTTCCACCCGACGTCATTACGGAAGTTCCGAGAGCCAAGACGTAACACTGTGGTCGGTTTGGTCAAGAAGAGCGGATCGCCTGTCGTAGCAGGATGTTTCGAAAACAAGGACACTTCGTGGATAAACATTTGGATTTGGTTCGTGCGCTGGTTCTGGAATGTCTGGAGAATAGATTTGAAGTCGTCAACAAACACTAGCCATGCGTAGACGGCACCCACAAGGATCTCAGCCGCTTCAGTAATGATGATAGTCGATAACCCCCCAATGTCGATGTTCAGATAATTCGGTTTTTGCGAGCCGAGCCACTTGAACGAGAACTTAGTAAGTACAAAGTCGATTACCACGAGTTCATTGGTAGTATGGTTCTCCTCGTCTGCGTTCTTTTGGGTGGAGGATGCGCGCTGCGAGAAGTGCTGTCTGGAGCCGGGGATACCAAAGACCATATGCTGACGTGTTGTTGGCGGATGGTGCCCAGCACTTACGTATTGAACTTTACATTCCAGGTTTCCCAGATCAATGTGAACACGTGATTCTCGTAGTACCATTTTCGACTCGGCAACCGATCGTTTCTTTTCGTCATACGCCTCATCCTGGAACTTGACATTGCCTATCATGCTGAAATCCTTAAGAAATATGTCCGCTGTGCATAGCGTTGTGTCTTTTTCATCGTATTGCGCACTGATATGGGATCGACCATCCTTATAGGACGGCAGGTCATCAGGAAGCATGACATTCTGGATGAAGTGAAAGTGGGTACTAGGCAGGGAAACGGCAAACTGCGTGCATACAAACTGGTCCGTCAGATAACGGGTCAATTGGCTGACGTACTCTATTTGAAGCGAGTCCATCATGCTCTCAAGATCCCAGTCCTAATATCCCGGTCAACACACTTCGTTCTCCGAAAATTGTCAAAAATCGTACTCACATAACGATTGATCGCTTCAGAGACTTCTTGTACAATTTTGACAAGAATAGGTGTCATTAGCACCTGGAGAGGACTTGTCGCTTCAAGGACAGTTGTTACGACCACTTCATTGCCTATGGCATCATCGTCGTCCTCGTAGACGTGTATTTCGTCCTCATCCATATATGAACTGCCATTAAGGGGCTCCGTTGAACCGGGGAATAAGAAAAGCGGGCTCTCTCGTTTACGAGTAAAGGGGTTGGCGGAGCCCGAATCATCGGATGAGCTATAGAAGTTATCCTGCTTTATTCAAAGAAACACTTTAGTGAAGTCCAATTCGCGGATGTCAACAAAGAAGAGCCAGTACCTTCAGGGGTATAAAACACGTTTTTGGAGGTGGTAAATAAGGCTGGAAGAAACTATTGCCACGATTGCCTGCCTGGGATGCGGTTTTCACTGAGTAACGATGCAAATAACCACTGTACGGAATAGAAGGCGGTATCGTAGTTCCTCCTGGAGTTGCTTCTGTAGCCTTCGATGTTTGCTTCTCGTCATGACTCACGCTAAGTGGCGGATACTCGTCTAATAGCAAATCCACAGTTAAGAGTTTTGTCCCAATGTGCCCAGATTCATTTACAGACCTTCACTATCTGAAGGCGGCAAGGACTCTGAGCTGAGATGGTAGAGTTCTTCTGTAAGTATTAAATTATGTAAATCTGCAAACTCATCGTTGGAATATGCCGTGTGGAAGGATTCATTATCATTGGAGACTGCGCTTTTTCGTGAGCGCTGATCATTATAAATATCGTCATTACTGGCGTTTCCCCAGTCGCGAACGTACGACCCAACACTTGGTTTATCACTGGCTCCAGCAAAAGATTGAGCGACATTAGTCATGCCGTTTTGACCGCCTGACGGCTGAACAAGATAGAGCGTGTTGGATTCCGCATCTTTCATGCCTTCACCAGCTAGGTCGAGATTTTGTTAGCGAAATCTCAGCATATATAAATGCTATACTCTGCTTTCATCAACCTACTTAAATAAACAGATTTGTAAAGTGGAGCATATAGTACGCCGACGTGTTGATCCGCGTTATTTTGCGAATCTATGCTCAAATAAATGGGTAGATGTTCTATGCATACGCGCACACAGGACACTAACCTGGTGATTCTGTATTTTTCTGGTAAAGATGAACACAGCGACGAGTCGCGTAATCCTGAGCACGAATAAAATTCTGCTGTGCTTTCCTTAGTTTTCGCCACTCTTTCGTATGGCGATATACGGTGGTGTTCACACCCGTCGATAATCTTGCGACCTCAACCCATGAGTAGTCACCCTTTAAAAGGTAAATTTGTTAGATAATGGCCTGTGCGGGGTATCCATAAATCGATACCAGTGCAGTATTTTACCTCAGCTATGCTCTGCCCACGTATGTGATGGTCTTGATTGGCAAGAGCGGTTACCACAAATGTAGGCATCGATACGCACACTCGCTGATTATACTTATCATTCACCAGATTATCAAATTCCACTTGTATGCCCTCTTCGAGAGCCACCTTTGCAGCACTGTGTTCATTCATAAGATAGAGATCCACTTGTTTGATAGTTGCCTTGAGGAATGTTACATCCGGATCGGCTGCAGGCGCAATTTCAGATGGTACAGCATTGTCTTCGTCGATCATATCGTAAGCAAACGTCTGGGCAAAATTCGTTGTCCCCAATAAAAAGGAGGGTTTCACCTCGCCACTGATCCGCCCGACCTCAAAATCCCAATGGCAAAGATAAGTGGACGTTTCAGGGAGCGGGCCAAAAAGCCGATGTGCATATATGTTAAGTTCTGTAGTAACATGTGTATGGATTTAACAGTAATTCTAACAAGCGATATACGTCTCATACCATCAATATATAAAAAGTTTCCTTGATCCCGAACGTTTCTGGCTCGGATGAAGGTCTTTTTAGAGCTTGGATCTGTATGGCTCTCTCTGGTCCACGTGATCGGACTAACGTTCACGTACATGTCTATAAGAGGAGTTGGACAGATTAGTCAAAATAAGCACTGTGCTAGATCCAAACCGTTACACCCATCTCACCCATATAGATATCCAAGTTTCTCAATTCCAGCTGGAGCTCTTGAAAGTCCATTTGTGAGTAATGCGAGCAATCGTATAGATTCTCCGGAAGCAACAATGATCCGTCCTGAACATCGACGAGAACATAAACTTCGAAAGGATCTTGTATCTCCTGTTTTTGATTTTGTTTAACAATATAGCTAAGTTTCTCATTTAAACTTACCTTGGACTCAGCATGACGACGTTTAAGTTCCAGATGCTTTTGCGGGTTTGCTCGGCGTTGCCGATATTCATCAATAGTAGAAAAATTGATCCAGCTACCCGCGTAGTTGTCGCGAAGAATCATAAGGTATCGGATCACGGTGCCAAACAGCTTACATGTTACACCGTTCATCTAAAAATTCTTACCATTAGGGCTACGTTATTGAGTGAATCACGAAAGCGATATAGTCACCTTAATATTTAGATTAAGCGACTCGATATGGCGCAAGACATCAACAGTTGAGTAGCTTTCATAGGAGCCGTAAATTTCAGCGTTAACACTGACACCAAAGCGAGCATCATCTTCTTGCATAAATGCGCTCAGCGTATGTGAGCTTTGGAGTGAAATACCGATATCAAACTGCTCAATCTTTTTCGAGAAATATTAGGCATTATAGTAAATCTGCCGGTATTTTTCTTCTGCTTACATCTGCATGGAAGTTTATCGTAGTTACTTCCGGTTGATAATCGGTGAAGGGAAGAGACATTGTAAACTTTAACTTGCTTGAACGCACGCGGATAAAAGCTATATTCGAGGAAACTAATCAGAAACAAAATGCAACGAATTTGCTATGTTGCACGTACCGTTATCCTGCAAGTCGTTGGGGTTGCTGATAATATTATGTTCATTCACGCAGAGGTAAATCCATGGTTCTGAGATATTGATGGCAAATTTATACGTTACAGGTATAAAGTGGAGTAGATCAGGAGCAGGTGTAGATCCCCAGTCCTTGATTAAGTCTTGAATTAAGAACACGTGGTCTCTCAATAGGAAGATCTCGGGTTTCTTGATGGATGTATTGATCTCCCATTCGCGGTGCGCGTTCCATATCAGTGGAGAGTGCATAGCCAGGGACAGCTAAATAAAGAAACTTAAAGGATATTCCAAAGTACAACTGTTATATACGTGAGATGTATACATACATCGAAGCAAGCGGTCTGCAATAATGAGGCATAATTGACACTGGTTGATACGATCACATCCTTGAGGTGGAGGTCATTTGTGACGGTAGTCCCATCGATACCAATAACAAAGGGAACCACTGTCTTTAACGTCGATCCTGGTCCTGTTTTGATATCGATCCATCCATATGGGCGCGTATAGTAGCCATCTGTACCGATGTCAAGGCCTTCGGATTCGCTGTCAAATTTCCAATCCTGGTTACACAGACACATGATTTTCATTAAGGTTAGTGCCGATATCATGGACGCTGCATTCGCCACAAGTTACTTTTGATTTTTCGCGGGTCGGTACCCGGAATGTTGCCTCAGTCATAAGGTCTACGTGAAATTCAAACGCAGTGGCTACTCTCAAGTCACCTGGTCGAAGAAAAGCTGTTGGTACGTTGTTTCTGTGCGAACTTGGAAAGAAATAATCTTGGAGTGCTGACCTAGAAGATAAGGAAGTCATCAGCACAGTTTGAGAGAGAAAAGTATAGTATTGCTTTTTTACCGCTGCCGATCTGCCCAGGGTCCATAATGAAACATTGCGTTCCATAACAGTAGACGTACACCCCATTCTGGCGGAAGACCTCCGTTCCCAACATCAATACCGACACCTGACGACCCCAAGGCACCTGTGGACGGTACCGGACCTTTTCAAAATCCATGTGAGGTCAGCAAATACATTCATATTTATATACACTCTGAAAGGATAAAACAGGCAATACCTGCAACGTCAGAATAGTACAGTACAGCCATTTTGCTACATTCGAGAACATTACTCACCCTAGCATATTCTTCGTGAAAAGTGCTAGGTTGAGCCATTGCCGACGGATCACGATGGGAACGTGCCATATCCGGTCCATGTTGCACATGAGCAAACCGTCCTCCTTTTTTCCAAGGGTTGAACAAAATCCGGATGGGGAACATCAGCAAAGAGATCAGCCTATAAAACAGGGCAATTACTTCTTGCCATTTACGGGAGACATCATAACAAACAACTTACGGTCCCAAAAACATACTTGCGTAATGCTGCATCGTCGCGACAGCTCCTTCTCCTCCGCTGGAGACCACGGCTGGTTGATCTGAGTCATTTTGCTGCACTACGAAATCCATGTTATCCTTCAGACTGATCTGGCATTTGCGGAAGACAAGGTCGGCCACAGAACGATAGTGGTCCATTTCTGTTCGAGATTCCTCTGTACTCCAGATGCCACTAGCTTGTGCGAAATGTCCTACGATCATCGTAGAGAGTTCACTGTTGCCGATAATTACGGCCCCAGTGGTGCACTCGAACTGAATTGGCATCAAGCGTTGGATTAATGATGCTTCCACTGCCGCAGCTGGCGTCTGTTTTTCGGGATCATCGGCTCCGGGACTTGCACCATTCTGACTACCGTTAATGTGTAGCTCTGATATCGAGAAGATGATCAATGGTCAGGATTGATATTGAGTATATTTCATTTACCAGATGTAGCAGTAGATGTGCCTTCACGCTCAAAGGCAGACATGCCCAGAATATCCCGCATAGACTTATATGCTGGTGTGTTGTTGTAAATGAACCATTCGAGACCCTCGATGCTGCAAACAATCCTGCACGGCAATTTGCTTTTGACGTTATCTGGCGTTGTAGATGCTGTTTTGACAGATAAGTACAGCGAGAATGCAGTGCGTCTGAATGTGTTTGACCTGTCTTTTCACTGTCTGCTTTCCGAACGTTCATCAGCCAGTATTGTATGGAGATATGGCCTTTGACAATCGAGATGGACTGATTTGTGGACAAATACCGCAAGTTTTTAAACAGAATGCGTGCCCCAAGTAGGGTAACACGTATTGAGTCTGATTCATCATGGTAAAGCATGATTTTAGTATCTGTGTACTTTTTTTCACTCGTGGCCAAAAGAAAAAGGGATAAAGAGTCATAAAAATAAGATCGTACCAAACTGAACGTAGGCGTTGTAACGTCGCCATGTGTATTGATTAATTAGCCAGGTGAGAATCTGTGCCAGCACGCGATTGAAGTAAAAGAGGAAGAACAGAACGACTACAACGACAACTAGACAGTAGACGACAAAAAGCCAAAAGTCTGAGGATGACTGGAAGTTGCCATTGTTGACACCTTCTAATCCTATGGAATCGGGTGACATAAAGGAGAACCGACGTGGTTGGTGAAGAAAGAGAGGGTATTGGAATGAGAGAGAGAGAGAGAGTATATGCGTGCAGGAAAAGGAAGGAGTGAGAAGTGGAATAGAGCCCTTTTGAACTACACCTGCAATCTCAGTCACATCCAGATATGGTAAGGAGTTTTGCTCAGTAGCTATTCCCCAGCCAAGCAGAATGAGACAATGCTCACATTTGCAAACCCATCATAGTGCACGAAACAATCTAAATCTTTCTTTTCTCCTTGGTATCCCTTCAGCAGTTTTGACCATTAGCGAAATCCATCCAAGCGTCCTTAACGTACACACAATAGGTAATACCAACATTTTTCGCGTGTCATACCTAATATGGAGTTTCTCAAACAAACAAGTTTGTTTATACTTTCAAAAATAGGTAACTGAAAAGTTAATCTTTGGAGGATGATCTATATCGTATGTATAGGGATAAATAGATAGATGAGAATATATTTACTTATCAATGACATAGTCCAGATGCATAGACCAGACAAAGTCATCGACACTATGGTCCTGCCTATCTTCGTAAAGATATCGGTTAAATATAAAGTACAGGCACGTACTTTTTGCATTGGGTGGCTCGCGGGCTTTGAATAGAATTCGTATTGCCATGGGAATTCAAAGATCAAATGTGTTAAATAACACAAACACATTTTATATATCTTTGCTTCCAGAGCAAAACATGTAACTAAGAAGAATAGACAATATAAGTACGGTGGGAGGAAGAAAAGGATAGAATGAAGGAGAGGAGTATAAAAATAGGCTAGATGAATAAATGGAATTAGACGGCACGCAGTCGATTTCCGGGGATAAAGACAAAGATAATGTTTGATATAACTGATAGAGCGACCGTCAGCACAAGGAGGAATATGGCCCGTTTACGATGCATATGCATGACAGTCTTATCCTGAATATGCGTGAAAACAAAAAAACTTGTTTCACTAGCCGAAAACAAAAGAAATAAATTAGTTCTAAGCTGCTTTTCTCTCGCCTCTCTCGCAGTTACCTCTTCCGCGTAAATGTTATCCACCATGCAAAATCAGAGAATCCTGCTAACATGCAAGTCCATCCAAAAAAGAAGGGGATGATACCCCACCAGCGGGTTGTCATAGAACCACTGTCAAGGAAGATGAAGCTCAACTCAATCGCAAAGGCTAGAGTTAACAATAAGACACCGAGCACCACAAGAAGACGAGAAGTCATGCAGGAGATGTTGCTATTGAGCATGGTATCGATAAACTGTGGGTAGTAGAATACGTTTAGGACCTCAAAGACGTGAGACCGGGCAGATTCAAAGACAACCGGCTCTGGTCGGTGATGCTTTTCAATGAGTTGATTGAGCACCTGGCGGTGATCGTCCGGTAAATGGATGGGCTGGGCTGCATCGTGTGGTGAGCAAAATGTGCGGTAAATACGGGTCGCATTCTGTTGCAAATCGAGGCGACTAAGCGAGCGACCACTAGGGTTACGAGACGCATACTCGTCCAACGTAGTTGTCGTATGATTGTGGTGCGACATCTGAAAGTAGGTCTGACTTCCCAGCAGATTCTGTTTATCCGATGTCTCAATGTATCCGCTGCCGCTTCCAGTAATACCATTATTACCGCCATGAGTATACATGGTCATCATTGTGTCTTTCGTATTAGCCGGCTTTTCGGCCGCGCTCTCAAGGAACCGAGAGAGTCGATCTTTGTTTTGACGATGCTCACTTTGAAGGTGTGCGCTCCAGAGTTTCTCATGCGTCTCAAGTTCAAGCAGAAAGTTCAGGTTCTGGTGTGCGCCACGACGTCGAAGAAACGCGACAAAATTGGATTGAGTAAGTGGCTGCCGTGTGTGGACCCGCATCATCTGATCTAGAGTAGGTAAACCATTCGCACGAAGATTATAGTCCTTCATTTCTTGCCATGCGGCCATGGGGGCCTCGTCAAACGGATCAGAGAAGCCATATGTTTTATGCTTGAGGTTACCACTTTGTGTCACGGATCGGACCGATGTATCAACTGGATGGACGGTTGAAGGGCTGTGTTGGTTGTTGACGCTTTCGCTGGATGATAAGATTGTCATAGGAATCCCGCGCTCTTTCTCTTCTTGCATTTGCAAATGCAGATCGCTCTCGAGTGCAGACTCGAGTCCTCGGGAATGTAATCGACTGTTCGCAAGTCGAATGCTCCAAGGTCTATGAGAGTCATCTACCGTATTCTCAAAACCTTGCGAATAAGGTGAGGGAGAGGGCTGGTTGTGCGAAGGATGTTGATTGTATGTTACAGACATGGTTTTTGTGGGTTATAATTAAATGAAGGAGTGGACTAGAATAGACATGGCAAGGAGAGGGGATCTTTTAGAAAAAAAATAAGAGTGGCTATGGATAAGGAGAGAGGGGCGGTTCCCTCGAGTTCTGAGCCCGGTAAATTTCGTTCTCAGCCAATGGGACAAATTATATCCCAGCCAATCAATAAGCCCTATACTATGTTAGAGTTTTATTTGCACTTCACTCTCTATTCTGCTCGTCCGTGCACCCTGTATTACAGCAATTGTTTTCCACGGTATCGTAAAGAAAGGCACTGATGTTGAGGAATATAATGTTTAATCGCAAAAGCATTGCTCATTTCTATAGACGTGCATAGAAATATATCGGCATTTAAACCCCACGTGTGTTTTATTCTGCATTGTTTCCCTATGAGCTTCTCCTACTCACATTTTCGATATTCAAACCTGAATCCCTATCCCTTCCTGCATGCTGATCTGGCGCCTGCGCCTGATTGCAGCAACATATCTCTCCTGCACCCACGTATACAAGAACAATGGTGTCGTACTGAATGCTTGGCAAGATTATTCAGTGGGTATGATAATGATGGAGACAGATACTGTTGGGTAGTAGACCGTTGGTGTGGCACATTGCTAAGAGTACGTATTTGCTGTTGCACCAACCGTTAGGCCTGGGTTAATTCTACTACTGTCACCATCTGTAATAGTGTCATTTACTATCGTACCAAAAATTTGATAGAATTCCTATACGCTATATGATGGTACCAAAGTAAGGTTGCTATGTATTCGTTTGTAGAAGAATGATGTGACTGGAAGAAAATGTTGTTATCAAGGTAGTGAATATATTAGAAATATATTACCAAATCCTTTATGTCCAAGTCTATGGTTGGATCCACATTACTCTACCCAGGAAACCATACTCTAGCTTCCAATCACTTGCCAACCCTATGCTGCTTGCTAACACAATAACTCTTCATCTAGAGTCTGTAATCTAATTTTAAGATTATGCTGTCTCAAACAGGCGTTTTCGATCCCCTCTTCTCCAAGGACGATATACGTGAACTTGTATAATTTGACGTTGCAAAATTACACATTTGTGAGAAAAGGAGAGCTGCGTGGCTTTATATAGAAAAGAGGCTGCCGGTGTGCAAGCAATGGGGGAGTTTCGGTAAGTTTTAAAGCACAGTGCGTTTGTCAGACATGACGCGCACAATGCAACCTACGCCAGCAGCTTCGGTTAACTAGAAAAATTGATATTAAATACATGGCGGCTGGACATAAACCACGTTCCCAACTCTTCAAATCCACCTCTCCCAAAAAGTGTCAACTCTCTTTTTCACATTACATACTTTTTCATGCCATGTCAGGAGAACGGCTGAATTGTAGAGCTCTGGTCTTGCAAGTCCTGCATAGAGGTACTTCATCAGCAGGTCCTGCTGATCAATGCTCAATGAGGATATGGTGGACACAATATCATTGGCTTTAACTAGATTCAAGGCGTCAATAACCGTCTGCGTGCTGATAATCTAATGATTGTATGAGAAACATTCGCGTGTACTATCTTTTCTTCTCCCCGGTACCTTGGCTTGAGCAAGATGACGACCGTAGGGCGGGTCATCAAGCGAACGAAGCAATGCGCTCTTTGGGTCGCCTCTAGTAAATTGATAGGTGTGTTAAATTGAAATAGAGCTTCGAAATGATGAGGCAACCGTACGTCACTGGCTGGCAAACTCACCGTGTTAAAAAGTTGCGAACGTCTGTGCTTCGTGTACGTGCCAAGGACTCGACTTGGTCAGCAGGGAGCTGAATCTCGTACTCTGCTAAGATTTCATCTTCTGTGTACGCGTCCTCATCGTACTGGTCAACGTCAATGGTGCGCCAATTATCAGCCATGGGATAGAAATAATTAATGGAGAAGGGATGGGATGTGGTCAAAGTATAGTCCGAACTCCACTTGTGCCACGCCTTCTTACTGCTGCGTATCGGATATGATTCCGCCACCAATGACGTTCGTCACTCTGTCGACACTTCAAGGATAGTAATATTGCAAGCAAGCAAACAAACAAGCAGCACATGCAGAAGCCCATCATCCTTCGTCTAGTCCATAGAGGCGATACTCGCTAATGGTAGATCTTCGCTAACGCGACCATGCGTATAGTAATCTTCTCAATACACATTAATTTTATGAGATGAAATCATTACATATCGTTCACAGGTACAATTCTCACTGGGAGACACATGCCTTCCATCTGTGAGGCACAACCTCCTGTTCACAATGAAATGCTTCCCTTGTTTGTCAGTCGTTGTCAGTTTGCTGATCAAGCAATAGAAAAGGGGCTCTCGCCAAAAGGCTGTTTTATGAAGCTTGGCAGAGCATAGAATCAAAGAGCTCATAAACTCAGTCCTTCCGAAGTCTTTTCTCTTTCGTTGCTTGAATTGTCCCCCTTTCTATCAGAATGACATTCATAGAGGAATCCAGGTCGCCTTCTATTGTACGCAGAATGTCATATCGACCGGCCAAATCTCTGGATGAGGGCAACTCAGCCGAGAAGACCTATCCTGTCGTTGTTGCCATTGACTTTGGTAAGTGGGTAACATCCCGGCTTCATCTTCTTCCTTAAGACCGCTACCGCATCACGAGGCCTCTTCACGCCTACTCACTTTTAATAATACTAAAAGGAACGACATTCTCGGTACGTTCAAGTTTTGGTCAGTTTTGTGGCAGCATTGTCCGTCATTCAAACCCGGTGGATGGGCATATGTATGTGCGCATTGTATAGGGCTGTAGTTACAAATATGCGCATGATGAACAAGTATACGATATTGTCAAATGGCCAAAACATTCAAGCTTTTATGCAAAAGTTCCAACTTTATTATACTACCGCGGACGAGCAAACCGCCTTGTTGGGTGGGGAGAAGGGGCAAGGCGACTTTCTCTTCAGGTATATACATATAACAGCATATGGGAACGATAAATTGAACCTGTCTTTACAGCCAGGCGTGGACGGTACCTTGATCCGGCAATTCAAGTTGTGGTTGGCGTATCGTGAGGACGACAGTCAATCCTCCATCCCTCCTCTTTTGGACAACCAGACCGCTGTCGATGCGATTGCGGACTA
Organism: Dichotomocladium elegans; assembly: GCA_025716815.1. Classification (NCBI taxonomy): domain Eukaryota; kingdom Fungi; phylum Mucoromycota; class Mucoromycetes; order Mucorales; family Lichtheimiaceae; genus Dichotomocladium; species Dichotomocladium elegans. The sequence goes on from JAIXMN010000005.1 coordinate 1,626,553, forward strand.
TCTTCGATGCTTTCACGAGTACGTATATGAAGAAATGCAGAGGACAGGTGCAGCTCAGTATAGTCAAGAGCAGTTTCGCTACGTAAGAATTGTGGAATTCAGATATATGTGACACGCAGCGACTCATATGGCAAGAGAGGCCTATATTAGTGCCTGACAGTACCGGCTATCTGGGATGACCATGGCAAAGCGACCATGCGTGAAGCAATGGTCCAAGCGGGTATTATTGATGTGAGCGACCCACCCGAACGACTTGTGCTTGTGACGGAGCCCGAAGCAGCGGCCATGTACTGCGAAAAGCAGTGTGGAAATTGGAACATGCAAGACCAAGACAGTTTTATGATCGTGGATGCAGGTGGAGGTACAGTGGACCTCATTGTCTAGTTCGTGTCAGCCATTTATGAGAAGATGGGAAAAACAACGGGGAAGACTTTATTCCAGAATGGAGGGTGGAAACTCATCAATCTGCCGCGTTTATTTTGGTACAGCCGAATGGAGATGAAAAACGAGAAACGACTCCATGAAATCACACGAGGATGCGGCGGGACTTGCGGTAGTGCTTACATTGACAATAACATGCGGCGCCTGGTACTTGAGAAAATTGGTTTGGAGGAAGATCAGATCTCGAGCTGTGCTTTCGAGAATGTCATGGATGTATTTACAGATAAAATCAAGGTTTGAGTCCGTCCGATTGGATTTATAGCGAGAAGCCAGTGGATGCTCAATAGTTCATTTGGTATAGCCATATTACTGTGGAGAAGGCGATCAACGTCTTCAGCTTCCAGCGATGATCATGGCACAACTGAATGATCGGGATCCACTTGTAGATAGTGTAAGTTCTCAATGCTTTCTTTTCGGACAAAAGAGTAACTCAATGGCATACCATCTCCATTTTTTGCTTATCCTTCCTCTTGGTTATAGGATGGCTGTATTCTTATTTCAGCTGATGAACTGAACGACAAAGTATACAATCCTGTGTTCAAGCAAGTGTTACAGCTGATTGAGGATCAACTCACGCTTGCCAACACGTTCGTGAATTCGTTGTTCCTCGTGGGCGGGTTTGGCTGCTCAGAGTACCTCTACAAAACTGTCGAGGAACATTTCCGTTCGCGAATACCGAATATATCAATGGCTCCTCGCGGCGATATCGCTGTTGCCAGGGGAGCCATTTATCATATCACCAACCCGGAATTCATATCCACCAGGGTCCTGCGATGCACCTATGGGCTACATACGAGGAAACTCTTTGAGGAAGGTCTGGATCCAGAAGAATCTGCGATAGTAACGGATGACGGCGTCAAGCGCTGTGCAACCCGATTTGATGTGGTCGCTGCAAAGGGTCAGCAAGTTCAGGCAAATACGAAGATTAGCAGGGAGTTCTGGGTCCGTTATCCTCGCAATACCGATGGTAAGTTTATTCTTTGGTTGGCAGAGGTGTCGGTGATGGAAGATATGCTGCATAGCTGTTATCGGGATTGAAGAAGCAATGCTGATATCTATGTAGCTGATATTTACATCTATTACGGGGATGGGCCGATCCCACGCCAAATCACTGACCCAGGAGTGCAGAGAGTGATTGAGTTTCCTATAACGATGCCGTATTTGGAGGGTTACAAGCCTGGAGATAGAGTGGATATGAAGATAGACTTCATCTTTGGTTTAGCAGAGCTTAAAGTTCATGTGTTCATTGCTGGTAGACAGATGGAGTTTGTTAGCACATTAAATGAGTGATGAAGCACTGTTTCTTGCACGGACCCGATGGGTCAGGCCAATAGGATCGGTTAGATTCGCAAGTGCGCTATCTGACCAACCTTGAAACTCTGGTAGTTTTCCATCTCAACTGGAATCCTTTCTTACTAATTCGTGCAGTAGAATGGTTTTTAGACAAGTTCTAGAGTGTAAAAAGATTTGTTAAGATAAGGATGTGCTGCTCAGAATTTGGGACTTATGAGTAAGAATGAGTGTGTGTTGTGGGCAATATTCCTAATATCCTAGGTAGGTCATAAAGAAATATGTACGTTTCTTGTCGCAGAAGACTATTACGTATGTGCTCTCGTTGACTGAGGGGAAGGAGTTAAAACTGATGACATGAATGGTTGCTACTATTATACGGGATATACAAGACAGAAAGAAATAAAAGAGCAAGAAATAGTCATCTTCCCGTACAATAAAATGGACGATCAGTTTCTCGCCGGTTATAAAGCCCCACGAATTCTATCATCCTTGAGTACTTGGCGGTACATCTCCATAGCAAACGGTGGGAAGAAGCAAGCGTTAAGCAAATCATTTCACCTTCCTCTTTATCCGCTTTGATGGAAAGATCCTTGAGAGCGCTTGCTCGCTTCTTGAATTGGGAACTCCCAAGAGCTGCCATCCGGACAAGCGATGCAAACCTGGTGGGTCTTTTGTAGCAGGCGACCTTCTTTTCCCGGAATTTGTACTGCGTCTTCGAAGCGACTGACTGCCAAATAGTGCTCGTAAGCAGTGAAGATCTAGGTGGTGCAGCAAGGCAGTTACCACACCATGCTATCAACAAGGGAGGGCCCTAGAGTTCCATGTGGAACCTTGACTAAAATCTATACGATCTCAAACAGCTTTTCGATACCATTGAGCCTGAAGTATGTATTATTCCGCTGTTCCATCTGGAGGTGGGGATCATAGTAACCGGGGCAGAAGAGGATTTTCTTGAAGATGCCAAGGCGATGTGAGAAAGATGGCCACCGTTGCGGCACTGGGCGTTTAGATGGGAAGATACAGCTGACGTCAACGATTCAAGCGCAGGAGATGCCATTGCGACCGTCTTGCGCTTGAAATAGTCAAAAAAATACGTTCATGATTCGGAGAACATGGGAATCCTCTACGAAAGAAGATGCAGAAATAGAAACAATATTCACCTGAGGCTCCTATATTTGATAGGCTCTATGCATGTGAAAAAATGAGTCGCGAATCTTTGTGACATGCACGCTTTTGATACACCCTGCATAATAAGTGAAGACGTGCAGTCATGCAACAGTGTCAACAAAATAAAAAGATAAATATTTTGTTGACACTGTTGCATGACTGCACATGTATACTTCTAAGGTGCCATCCCCGTAGACCATGAAATACTGTATCATCTCGTTCTCTGGTTACCTCAGTAGCAGTAGCAAATCTTTTGAGCCTGAGGTAGATCCTGCTTAGCTCTCCCAGGACCTTGCAATCAACCACGGAAGAAGTTGATGGAGACAGCTGCTATGTATTACAAAAACACAAGGGTCAAGTATTAGGCGCCGAAAATCAACTAAATGTGGAGACACCACTGGCATTCGCATGCTTACCAAGAATAATATTGTGGGACTGCATTATCAAGTACGCGGCGTCTGTGTGAAATCAAGGGGTTCAAATAAAGATAAGGTACAGATTATGATTTTGTGAGACTCGGAAAAAGATTTTGTTAAGAAGTGCCAACAGCGGTCCTATTGAGAAGTAATGCTTAACAAAACGGCTACTGGGGAGGACGAATATGGGTATCATGCAGGTGGACTCCCAGACCAGTGGACTATAAATGGTTGATAAAGATGTTTATCATTTACCCTTGTAATTGTAACTATGCCGAGTGAACTCTGGGAGATAGAGCGCGAATGTAATAACAGTAATGGAGCTAGAAGGGTGAAGCAAAGTACCGATGTCCCCTATAAGCCAGGGACACTGCCTGTTAGGGAAGAAGAGTGGTCCCAGGTAATGTTAATGGGGTTTGCGTCCAGCATGATCTGTAGAACACTACTATTGTGGGTACAGTTACAGAGAGAAAGTTAAAAGCACTATAAAGGCGACTATAATCAATGTATTGTTCAGGATACTGTCTACTGTGCGCTTGCTTTTAAATATAGAATACATACTCCCGCTGAGGAGGAGGTGAGCATCTGATTAATAACAGAGGCAAGGATTTATGTAGTACCCGTAGTTTGATAACCTGTTTTCAAATGATTCAAGGAGGGAAGCAAGGATAAAAATCTCTGGTCATCTTTCGATAGATGTGCATTCCAAATGTGCACGTTCATTTCAATAAAAAAAAAACGCAGGGTCAGAAAAGGGTATATCGCTATCGAATGAGCTGCATCGTGAGTATGGATTGCACAACTAAAAGCATATCTTTTTTCATACCCTGTACGATCTGCTTTTGAATTCGATGTATAGTATTGCTGATGTCAAACTCGCGCACGGGTTGACTCGTAAAAGAAAAAAGTGGTAGGTATATCAAACAAATAAGTGTATAGGCGGTTCTTGTTGGGAAAGTAAAAGGTTTGACAATCGTTGCAGACGGTGAAGATTACGAGGGCAGTACTGTACGTATTTAAAGATAAAGGATATAAGACTGTAACATCGGGTTTATCCTTCTTGGATATGGCAGTTGAATGACATGTATACCTGAAACTAACAGTATCTTATATAGTAGTACCTTTTGGGGATGTAGTCATGGTATTCTCGCGACGGGTGTGTCGCAATCAGATGATTCAGTCTGCACATATAAGGAGCGTAATCGGTGTATTTAAATGGTTTGGTCAACGTAGGGATTATAGATGATCAAGGCGAACTGCGAACTAACCCCGATTGAAAGGATGCGACCTTGTATAGGGAAAAAGAAAGGAAGCCTCGCGAATTTATTATTAAACTTAGAAAAGTTTATGTAACGACCCTATTTCAAAACGCAAAAGGTTGAACCTCTTGTTGGATTATCTGCAGGAATTTCTTACCATCCATTGCCGGCCGTATCTCGCGCCTTTTTCTGCCTTTTCAGGAAAGCAGATAGGTTGCCATCCATTGCCTTTCGTTTCTTGATGTTATCAATTCCTGGAGGGTCTATGCCGTCATCTGAACCAGCATGCACAATGATAAAATCTTCATCGCGTCGCTCCCTGTGTTCGCCGCCTTCGTCGATATATTCAGCTTCGTGACCTTCGCGGGGAACTTTAAAGCGCACTGAGCACCTGCGTTTGTCATTAATAGTACAGCCGGCCATCTTAATATAGCCTGTTACCAGCACGCGGCTAGCGTTAAGGAAGGTATTGTTTAACTGTGAGTGATGAAAAAGAAGTAAGAACCTTTAAATACGTACTTGCCGCCCAAAACAACAACCTTTGTGAGAGCTAGATCTTCCGCTGAAAGGTGAAGTTCCATGGTGACTTGTTCACACTAACATTGCTCCTTGTATCAGAGCACGTTGCAACAATGAAAGGTAATATGCATAGATGTAATGTACAATGTTTGGTGTTAGGGTGCACAGAGCATGCTCCTCTCCCTTGCGACGTAAGTAAACGACAGTTCTGGAAAAGCTGTGAGCCTCAACCAGAGAGATCTATTCATATTTGTGTGAAGACGGAATGATGTAATTAACCGAGCCACATACCATTTTTAGTACGATTCCACTACAACCCATGAAGACAGCGGGGAAACCTGGACTAATGGTGCGTGCTTGGAGGAAGAATCAGATCTCGATTCACAAACATAGGAGTTCAATTACCAAATCGCTCTAAATACATTGTGAGTAATAGAGCCCGTATCAAAAGTAAAGACAACGGAAAAAGACGCAGGCGAATCCGAGCGAGAGTTTCCCACAATAAATATTGCTGAACTTAGTCTGATGACCAAACCAGTTTCGTGCATAATAAAAAAAAATCATGATGGATGTCCGTCTTACAGTATTTACCATATATCCCGGCGTTTCCTGGATTTCAAATGTGATCAGGTTCTCGCAGCTACCTTACAAAGGTCGACTATATAGCAGAACTCACTCTTTGCTTTAATGAATCATGTTCTCTATGGATGATGTTGGAACTCATGGAGGACAACAGCTAGATAGAGAACAAACAACATGATTGAGTCCAGACCACACTATTCCCGAAGAAAACATACATATGCATTATCGATTTGAGATTATTTCGAGTGGTAAACTCTGTTTCATTTCCCATATTGAGAGCTGGTCCAAGTCCAAGGTGCAGCCTCAAGGTTGCGACAAAACATTACTCCGCTACTTATAGGATCACGAGATATTCTACGTAATGTTTATCGAGGGTTAGTCGATGGACAGAAGTCTTGACACAGTCCATCTTCATTTGGAGGATTCACACATCCTATCGCTTAACAAAGCGTCTCAACGAACCACTCGGTAATCACTGCCAAAATCGATTTCCCGCGTCAATATACAGTTGTTGATAAATTTGGGTTTAAAGACATGGCTCCCGATGGACTAAACATAGGAAAGAATTTTTTCCGCGTATAATCTCTAATTCACTTCCATGTTTTTTAGTTTAGTTGTATCGAAATATGCATGTCAGGTATCTGCGTCAGATCAATAAAAATAACCCAAATGACCATTGAAGTTTAATACAGTGCAAAGATTCCATAGTTTATAATACCTTTTTCTATAAGTTTTTTTTTTTAAAAAAAAAGTGGCGTTTGAGGCCTTCACGCTAATAGTTGCATAACATACCATTTCATAATTTATGATATTGCCCAGCCGTTCTTTCTGCGCACCAGTCTCTTCCCGTTTTAAGAACATGCTGTACCGAGGCGCTTATAAATGAAGCACGTAGTTGCGATGTATGAAAATGAGTTTTTTCAGTAAGATGATATCTTATTCCTCCTATTCGGACTGCATATGTGATTAACAACATACAGCATGGAATTGACATATTACTCTTAATAATAACGCAATAACTTTGACACGGTTCATGTAGGCGACCTTCTGCATATTCGTAGGTAAGTCAGGAGGATATATTGGTTCGCGTACTTCACTGCTTTGTTCGTCATCTCGTCAGCCATACGACTCATAGAAGCAATTTACTCTAACAATGTATCTGTCCTCTCTCTGTATGTACATCGATATAAGACATTACGCAGAATAGACAAAAATAATACCCCTGTTGGAAAAGGTTTGCTTTATACATATCTCCCAAAGCTCCCTACAGTATTGTCTGTACATTCTGTGATCTGAAATAGTTATTCTTTGAGAGCCACCACAGATGGCTAAATGATTCTGTAGACGATCCATGCTGTCATGCTTCTTTTCCACATATTCTGCTTTATCCTTTAAAATAATTCATATGGAAATATTTCATGAATTATCTGCTTCTCTGGTCACTACTGGTCTGCAAAATCTGTCGAAAAATCAGCAAAGCACCAGATTATCGATCACAGCAGCTGCGGTCTTTACAAGTTTCTACATTACTTAACGAGGTGTTTGAGTGTGCCAAATGTATTTCAACACATTCCTCGGGCGAATTCCTGTTATTTCAGAATGGAAAAGTGTATAAAAGAGAAAGAGTCAAAAGGATGAGATGGATTTGCCAAGCGACATCTTTTCGTGGATGCATGTGACATTTGATTTGTTATTATGCGCATTCAGGGCAAAATACGACTTTATTTTTATGATCCTGCGACTTCAGAACAGGCAGGGGAGCGACTTTGATTTTGGAAATAGGTGTATGTCCTCTATAAATAATATATTCCAGCGAAAAGTTTGAAATGACATTATCCAAGGACTCAGTCCATGAAAATGGCCTCGTTGCTGAAGACTTTGGCTCGATCAAACCGAGCTCAATGTCAAAAGGCGCTATTAAACAGATTACATTCATGCGTTTTCCCATCTTTGTCAGAACTCTTAAAATTTGCTGACGCCAACCCACCCATTGAGTGTAGTATCTATGATGAAACATCCCATTGAAAGATTCATTCAGGTACATTCTACGTACCCAGTATGTAAAGAATTATAGTGAGTTATTATCACAGTCTCATTATGTGCGTTACTTTTTATCACTATTATCACATGGCATTTTCTTCGCGTCCACGATAACACCTCCATCTGGAATTGGCGCAGACTGCGATTTTCAGAGTAAATTTTAGCGCAATTGAGTGTTAGGTGGTAGATCTTGGCTTATTTTTTTTGAATATAACGAACTAGACTCACGTGCAATTGTTGCATTGCAGCACAGATCCTTAAATTTCGCTGCGAGTAAATTGTCACATGAGAATACATGCTAGCAATTAAATCGTGCATTGTGAAATTATCAACGATGTCCTTACTGTGTTTTGCTATCATCGTTTATTTTATTTTTTAGTTTTTTGCTAGTCATGATGCTCTTCCTCGCCCTGAATTTTGTTTTTCTCGGGCTCATGTTTCTCAGATGCCTGTTCATCATGTTTTTTAATTTCCTCAGGATGATCAGACGAAGGAGCCTGGGAAGGCGCGCCAGCTGTGTTTGTGGTTTGTTGCTTGCGGGCCGGGTTAAACTGCTTGCAGTTGGGACAGGTATATTCTTACGAAACGGGTCAGCATACATTCTCTTTTCCCCTCCATATAGGCCTCTACAGTTGAAATAACTTACGAATGGAATCCATTTCCTGGGGTTGTACCAAGCCGTTATGGGCATAACAATACCGGCAGATCAATGCATATTTTGTTTCAGGTCCTTCGTCGCCCACCAATGCATCCACCAATTTGTCGTACCACATCCGTTCTCTCGGCGGAGGGGGAGGCTGAGCCACCATTGGATACTGTAGGCGTTGTTGAGCACCAGGGTCATTCGAAATCACTTGACCTATTGAGAATGCAGGAAGCACACGATAAGAAGGTCTGTTGATTTCAAGCCTACCGAACATTTTGCTAGGCCCTATGAATCGCTCTCTTCTTTTGGAAACTTACCCGAGGTCCTCTGTCTCAAACCTTGGTCGGGATGTTGAGCGTTCAAACCATTTTCGTAGGCCTGATCCTGTCCTGTTCGGGGACGAGGGAGAGGCATGCTGTTGGGTCGTCCTGCTTGCTGTTGTTGTTGCTGCTGTTGCTGCTGTTGTTGTTGTCTCATTTGTACCTGCTGTTTTTGCTTGGCGGCGGTGGGATCATAACGTTCAAGGAGCGATTTGGTCGAATAATAGAATGTCTTTTTCTTTAGTTCCTCGACCTTAAGCTTCTGTTGGGCACGCAGAGCAGCCAAGTTGGACTCCTCATTCGTTTGCTTTCGCATGTAGAACCATTTTAATAGACGTCGTGTGTAATAAATGCTATATGTTTGTAATTAAGTAACTCGGGTATGTCATCTCTCCCATAATAACACATATACTCACAATAGGGGTATCACAAGTACAGGCACTACAGTTACAAGCAGCACGTCCCAGTCATAGACTTCCTCAGCTCCATGCAAAGTAACGAAACTGTAAATGAGGAATGCAGCCCACAGCAACGCGGTATATAGAATCCATAATACGCCAGTGCGTCGCTCGCGTAGCTTGATTTCAGAAAGCCTAATCTCGGCCTTTTGGATATTCTCGTCGAGTTCCGAGAGAATCTTTTCATAATCATCTGGGTCAGTTTTCTAGAGAAGTACGAAGAATTCCAAAAGATGAGTTTTTCAGTGTGGGATCGCATAAAGACAGTCCATTACCCCCTGTTTTGAGAAGATGCCTCCCATGGCAGTAATAAAGGTGAAGAGTTGAAAAAGTCAATGAGTGATAAAGGAAAAGTCCCTGGCGCGCGTGTTCAATATGCAAGTACGGGTGAAGACTCCGCTGTCATATGTGTTAAATTTTCGGACCTCAGCAGATATTTATTATGTACGCCATCGGCTGATTGTCAACTGCAGCCATTTACGCGGTGGGCAAAGACCATCGCTGCTCGTCCTTTCTATGTTCACCAACTCAATACGCTATTCAGGAACATATGCTATATGCATCGGACGGATCTAATCTCATTTTTAGGAAACTATTACCAATACACTCTCTAACCATACAGCTCCGAAGCGATTCCCTGGAAACACGTTAAGTTAAAATCAACACACTTTACGCAGCCAAAGGATGATCATTACACTCCCATACAGAAGATTTCATCCTCGACTATTCCTGAAGTGACTAGGCCTCAATTGACTACATAGATTAACTAGCTTCTTCAGAAATCATCGGCCATAGTATGACGCGAGCAATTGCTGATTTTAAGAGTAACCTTGAGGCTTACCATACGCTAAGTATCCAATACTATCGGATTGACAGGCAGGTACAGTACTTCACACTCATTTCACTAATTCGACTTCGCATAACGAGATTACCTTTCTATGCACGTCCAGCATCTTGAAACATGTAGACAATCAATATCCTCCCGGAATTGGATAGGGTCATGCGATTGATGCGCGTGGCTGCCCTGAGCCTTATGAAATGACTTTTGATGCGGAAAAGCATTCCCGCTAATCTGTCTGCTCCCATGTAGAAGAGCTGCTTAGCCTTTTTTGAAACTATAGTTCTGAGCTTGTCGTTAAGCATATCCCCGAGCGAGTGGATGAAAACATTTAGATGAGACTAAGCGGGGTACAAGCACAGCGATGCAACGTACACTGACCAGCACAAATTTTATTTTTAAGCTGATGTTTGAAGAAGGGGTTGAGTGCATCAATCGGGAGAAACACGGCTAAGGTACATGTGCATTTAACACAGCGATGGGTACTGCAGTGTGGAAAAGATTCTGAACCGCTTTAACGGAATGAAACCAAGGATCTTTTAAGGTATTCTCAATGAAGAACATAAGAACGCTGTTTGGAATGCACTGATGTGTGGATGGGACATGAGGGGCCATCGACTTTAAAAGGAACTGAGTTTTCCTTATGAGTCTGGATTACACGTTAACATAAACCGCAGCATGATTTGGCGGTTACGCTATCAAAGGCAAGAGCAAAGACAATAGAAATTTTGGGAGCAACCTCAGCATCAGATACTATAAAAAGTCCTGCGGCACAGAGACGGCAAGCCTGTAGCTTGCTACCGAGTATCCAGACATCAAACACGACCTAAAGTTCTACGCATTTCTTTAAACACGGATAGCAGATGCTAATGATGTCTCATCAAAAATAAGATACAGTAAGCACTCTTTGTAACGGATGCCATTAAACCGAAAATTCGCTATACTGAATGAACCCTGTATCTATGAACTTCGCAGGCAGGCAACCTTCAGTATTTCTCTATACCGGAATCCGAACGAGCTTCCAACCCTTTCGGTATACGAAATAGCCAATAAAAATGCCTAAACATACCTCTACTTCATTGCTTTATGGCAAATTCAGCCAAAGTTTCTCAGATTTTGGGCCTCCTTGGTGGACAATAATTTCTCCTGCCTAGCAGGCACGCCAAAGTGGGTCAGAATGAATAATTGTTGCAAAAACCCGATCAGGCCTGATCAGCCTGTCTTCCCATCTTTTGGATGCCGCTGATCGTGGTAATACACTATGACCCTTCTCGAGATTAAATTGCTCCTTAACCCAGTTAGCAAGAATCCTGACCTTATTCTCTAGTTGCGGTAGTGTTCCTGCATAAACACAGATCTACACTTCTGACCATTGGTTAAAGATATCTCCGCTTATTATACATGTCTACTATTCATTAAACTTCTGCACCGAATATCCGTTACACCGTATGATATCTGCTCCCATAGAGTCTTTCGATATATCGAGGGCTGCCTGTAGTACTGACGCCTTTTCGGCAAGGCCTGGTGCTTTTTCGCAGTTTAATGTCGAGACAAAGCAAGCACCATTAAATACATACAAAATAACGGATGGTGGGTAAGTACAGTTGATATTCGCATAAAACATCGATCGAGACAGTTACTGATGAGTACACATTTAGAATGCTGTTAGGCACAAGTGGAGCATGGTAATTTCCCTTTGCACAGGGCGTTGAGAACTTTCCTCTTTTTAATTTGGATCATGTACTATATTCTTATTCCTATTCGCTTGTTCTTCACCGGACACAGAGCCGAATGGCATTGCTTTAGTGGGTGAGTTTGGCTGTATCATCGATACAGCAAATGAGTATACACCCGCTTCCCAGAGTAACGACTGTGCTGCTCTTCCCCTCCTCCTCATCGAATAAAATATATCCATATATGTATTATGTTAAACATTCCAAGATGCCCACAGTACTATGTAGCCGTTCCGGCGCGCTAAATTATCTTTCTCTTCAGTCCTTCCAGGCTGCCGACTGCCACGACTATGTTTCGATTTGGCGGTTTTGCTCTCCTGAGATCACGATTTCATGAATACCGTTTCTCCAGCACTGCTATAATGAACGCTCTGATTGAACATGTATTTTTAGCATTCTCTTTATATAGTACTAGTATAAGATCCCGATGCTGCTTCTGAATAGTTGCTGGGTTACCATAAAATCCCAATCTATCAGTGAACGATGACACATCGGAATGAAGGATAAAAGCTTTCTTTTCTTGGTTGCGTTTATCTTACCTAAAGCATGAATAAATTAGCCACGTGTAGCTACATGGCCAGAGACAGAGAGCGAAACCCAGCAAAATGCATAAGGGTTTTATTGTAGCAGCAAAGTGACAGAAGACAAACAGAGTCTCTCTCATTGTGTTACAAGAAGAAAAATAACAGGTCAGGCATGTTACTGACGCTAGTTTTTGCCTTCAAGGAGGACTGTCATCACAATGGGCACGCTATACACATCACCTACATCCGTTAACACAGCTAGCTCTTTGTTCCCATCCCCATGTTTCACGTATAAATTCCAGAGATTTTCTGATCTTTCGAGGCTGGTTTTTTTTTTTCATCAAAAAGCATCTCATGGGAATGGCCTATATTAATGCTACCCAGATCCCATTCAGCTGTTTTCAAGCTGTATTTCATCACAGCGCACCACCCACATCCTGGAATTCACGCCGTGCTTCTAAGCTATATGAGATACCCGAAATTCCACTGGAGCAGGAACTCCTCAAGATGCAGGAAAATACGCGCATTGTTCTTAGTGAAATCAAGAGTTTGGCAGAGCAGGTTGTCGAAGCCGAACAACGGGCGATGGACTGGCAACGCCGCTGGCAAGATGCCGAGCGGCGTTTGAGCATATACATATCCGCCCATGAAATACAAGTGCAAACCAAACAGAAGAAGTGGGGCTTCACAAGGTATGTATTGTTAGAAAAGAGAATTCCTTTTGATTTCTCAAGGAAGCGCCCTCACAAAGAGTTCATCTTTTCCGGCCTTCCCGCAAGTATCATTCGATGGCTGAGGCTGGCTCACTCCAAAGGGCATGTGCCCTGAACCCCCGCAAAGCATATCACTCTCCTCTCATTGGCTGCTGCGTGGCTTTTGATCTGTGACTCTACAAAGACAGCCCACCTCTTTTTGTCTTTTTTTTTCCCCCTCCACTCTTGTGTGTGTGAAAATAAACATCCCATCACCCGCCCTTTCCCTCTTTCTTTCTCGCTTCCCTCTTTCCTTTTTCTAAGCTATAAAATGGAAGGCGACAGAAATTACTCGGCTGTTCCACCACCTCCAGCACTCACAGGCGGCAGCGGCACCAATGCCAAGCCGCTTGATTTCAATGATGCTCTTTCGAAGGCAAGAGCCATTGCTGAAAAACTCAAGCAACAACGAGCCACGGGCGTTCCTGCGGCCCCACCTATTGCTCTGCCTTCTGCTGGTACTTTTGAAAAAGAAAATAAAAACAGAGAGGAGCCAAACCTTTATTTGAAAGGCTCGCAATTCTTAAAAACACTCATTATTAGGCGCTAAGCGAGGATATCGTGATGACGAGTATGCTGATGATGGTTATGGGTATTCATCACGTGAAGATCGTGATTTGAAGCGCGGCGGGTATCTTCCACGATGTAAGATGACGCATCCCTCTCATTTTTCGACTCTTTGGCCCAATTCTGGCACACTTTTTTGTTGTTGTTGTTGTAACTTCTTCCCCTCTAATTACCGCGTTCACATGCATTAGCGGATCAACCGCGCCGATACGGACTCGGGTCTGACGACCGAAGACCAATGTCGGCAACAAGTTACATGACTGCTGAGGCGATTATTCAAGATGAAATGTCGGTTCCGAGCCACATGGTCGGCCTGGTGATTGGCAGGAGTGGTGACAATCTGCGCAAGATTGAGCGTTTGTCGGGCGCCAAGGTCCAGTTTGCAGAAGGTAGGGTGTCTTTTGATCACAAACAATGCAAGCTTTGGTAATTACTGGGCGCGTTTGGCACAGATACGGGCGATCGTGAGCGACGTGTTAGTATCAAGGGTGAACCTGATCAAGTGAAGATTGCAAAAGATATGATCCAGCAGGTGGTAGATGATACCCTAGCTAACGAATCTGGCGGCGCTGGAGCGTCGGGTGGCTATGGCGGTATGGGTGGTGGCTCTGGATTTACTCGCAACGGCACAACGATGACTGTGCCTTCGTCAAAGGTCGGCTTAATTATCGGCCGCGGTGGCGAGACGATCCGCGATTTGGAAGAGCGCAGTGGAGCGAAGATCACGGTGACGCCTGAAACAGAACGAAGCGGCGAACGTGTCGTCAGCCTCATCGGCAACGATGCAGCCATTCAGCGTGCTCGGAATTTGATACACGATATAGTGAATGAAGATGGGTTTGACACACAGGTAAGGGACGGTCGATGGAGATCGCCTCGCGTTCTTTTATTTTATTGATCTTGCCCCTCTAGGTGATTCCAAGTCGCGACTGGAGCGCCTATCGTCAAAAACAACAACAGAACGATGGAGAAAGCGGCGGTAGTGGCGGCATGGGCGGTGGCAGCGGCATGGGCGGTGGCAGTCACCGGCGCCATGATGACTCATTCGGAGGAGGATCCTATGGACCTCCACCCGATCGCTACCGCGGCGGCGGCGGCGGCGGTCGTTTTAATGATGATCGTGAATCAATTCAAGTCCCAACAAGCGCCGTTGGGTTCATTATCGGCAAAGGTATATTACAACACAACGACAGCGCTAAAATCCAAATTGGCTAACTGGAGTTCAAGGCGGTGAGACCGTCAGGGCTTTGCAGGATCAGTCCGGTGCGCGTATTAAGGTGGACCCCAACAGTGACAACCATTCACATGAGCGAACTATCAATATCTTTGGTAAGTGGAAATCGTCGCCTCTCACCTGCCCCCTATTTTTCCTTCGGGTGAGAAGTAGGGGAAGGTGGCACGAGAGTTATGTATGTGTGTGTGTCTATATATATGCATGAACTTTTGTGACGACGGGATGATACGATTTGCGATGATGCGTGTTATGATGCCTACAACAAATGTTGTTCCCTAATACAGGTAACCCGGATGCTATCGCGCTGGCCAAGCAGCTGGTTTTGGACAAGGTTGCGGAAGGAAATGTACATGATCGTTTTTTTTCAGTTTGTTTTCTGTGTGCAAGGGACGAAGGATAGGATGTAGGAAGTGTGTCGCTTGATGCGACGTGCTGTTGCTTTTGGATTTTATAGGCCATAGCGATTTGAGTGTGAGGAAGAGGAAGACGCGCGATATCCCGACTAACATGCAGTTGCCATTGACTTGTTTTCCAGGCCAATCGAGGTGGTCAAGGAAGATTTGAGAGAGGGTAAGAATACAAAGAAGGGGAATGAACAATAGCAAATGAACTAATAGATGATGATTGCAAAAAAAGTGGTGGTGGTGGCGATCGCCATTATGGTGGAGGTGGCGGTCGTTACAATCAGAATTATTCGTCTGGATATCAACAGAACCACCATCGTCAGTCATACCACCATCAGCAGCAGCAGCAGCAAGAGGAAGGTTATGACTATTCCCAGTACCAGCAATATTATGGGCAGTATGGGTATGATCAAACGCAGCAGTATGGTGGAGGGAGCAGTGGCGGCCAAGATGGACAAGGTAAGCTGTTTTTCTGTTATGATTGGGTTTGACGAAAGAAGAAAAGGAAATGGCTGAACAGACGGTGACTTGTTTTCAGAGTATCAATACGGCAACTATCCTTACAACTATGAAGGGTATGGTCAGTATGCTGCTGGATCAGATGAAAGGAAGGGTGACAATACAGAAGGCGGAGATGGCGAGGCACGGAATGCATCTGAAGGCGGAGCTGTAGCACCAGCGCCGGCTGCTTCTGGAGACGACGCTGCTGTTGCTGCTGTTGCCAAGGATGGTGCTCAGGCTTCGTCAGGTGGCGACTATTATGCTCAATATTATGGTGGAGGAAAAGAAGGAGGTGATCAGCCTCAGCAGCAACAGTATAGCCAGGAAGCGTATTATCAATGGTACCAGCAGTACTATGGCGAGGGAGCACAGCAGCAACAGCAGCAACAACAGCAGCAGCAGCAGCAACCAGACTACGAAAGTAGTGGTGGTGATAATGCCGATAAGGAACACTAAACGGATGTTTTTTCTTTTACACCCACGATATTTCCGATCTATTGCCGAACACAGAAGATAAAGAATGCAAAGCGGTTATCGTCTATTAGTATATTATCGAAACATAAAGAGATAACATATCATTGAACGAGGAAGGATGCAGACAGCTTAACTGGATTATAACTTGTCACCCGGGAACAGGTTCGAGCTTAGTTTCCCACTCCAGGTCTTTCATACCCATCGCAGCCCTCTGTTGGCTACACACTCTACCAATGCTAGAAGAGAAAAGAAAAAGAATTGTACGTGGATAACAATTCATGCATTTATAATGGTCTTTACTCGATATCTGACGTCTATTGACTTTTGTGTGTCGTTGATATCATATTTTGCCTGAACCAGCAAGAGCGATTCCACAACTTAGCAAACCCTTGAAATCAGGGGAGGAATAGTGATGGTTGGATGGGTTTTCTATCCATCAAAAATGCTCATAGATCTTGGCCTGAAGAAAGTCGAACCGTGTGACGAGGGACTATGGATTGCCCATTGGCATATTGTTCCTGAAGGTGTTGCCTCCTCTTCTGATTAGGTCTAAAAACGTTTAGAAGAAGAAGAGGAAAAAGCGATAATCTCAAAATGGAAACCAATTAATGGTGGATTGTCAGACATTGCAAAGGCAAATAACACTTGGTTTTGTACTTTTGACTATACCGAAAACGCTGAAAAGTTTCATTCGGGTTTTGGTATACGTAGAGAATTACCTGCCTGCAGAGCGAGTGAAAGCAACATTCATTCGGTATAACGGCATTGATTATGATTGCCTCTTTCAAGTAAATTGGATTGTGATGGCAGCATAACGACGGCGACGAGTTGGATATTGTGTATTTTATTTTCAAAAATAAATGTCGTAAACAAGATAGAATACTGTCAAAAAAAATGTCGCATTGATTTATATAAATTAGTCGTATCAATAGGTAAAAAGATTTCGCATCCATGGATTAAAACCTGTTAGTCAACAGAAAAACATTACTCCCCCATACGTTTTAACTTACACTTTGGGCCCCGAAGGACCCAGGAGTTATCCTGGGTAGTCCCGGCGATAACCGGGACGGAGAGACAGGAGGAGAGAGCCAGCACACCAGAAGAGACAGGCGGCGGCTGCCAGGGCGCCAAACGAGGGAATGGCGGCGGCGGAGGGAAGGAGCGGAATGGGGCCTGAGGCGGCAGCGAAAAAGAGCGGAAAGGTTTTCAGGAACTCCTCTCTTCCACGGCTCATCAAGCACGGGTACGATCGGTTAATCTATAAAGGACAGTGGATGTTAGTTGCAATAATCATACCGGATAAGGCCATGGAAGAGAGGGTCGGGATGAAGTCGATGGAGAAAGGAGATTTCTCAGTTGTCCATTATTCATAGGAAAACAAGGAGGAGCAGAAGAAATTTCTTTGTGATAAACCATGCTGCAGTAGATACAGCGGCGGATCATATGCTCTTTTCATCGACTCGCTGATTCTTTAATCGGTACAGGAGCTTGGAAACGTCCTGTTATTGCATTCCGAGAGTACTTGCATAATTTCTTTGTGGTGAACGATGCTGCAGTAAATACAGCGGCGGGTCACATGCTCTTTTCATCATTTACTGATACTGTTTATTTTGTTTTTTTTTTAGCCCTAGGCGGTTCGCATAGCGTATTTTAGCAATCGACATACCGTCCGTGATGCTGTTAGAAACGAAATTGTATTGGGCGTATTCAGAGGTCGGCTTGATAAGAATTGGATGTGCATTTATGTTATAGTGGCTGCCTATTATAGTGATACCCTCGGTTCCAGGAAATGGCATCACTATAATGAATTGGAATAAGCCTTACCTGGTAATTTTGTTCTGTAAAGTGTATCGCTACAATGAATTATCATTATAATGAAATCACTATGAGGGGGAGCCACTGTACATAATTGATTTCTCGTTAATCCTACCATCTGAATGTTTGTATGAGACTAGTCAAATAAGAAAGAATAGATAATATGTACTTTTGCGTAGAAAACCGCTTGTTTACTCTCACTCTTTCTTTTTCTTTGATACACTCGTTTCATAGGCAACCTACCATACTAAGACAATCCTTCCAAGTATGAACGTCATCGACCCAAAACCCGTGATCGTACCATGGTTGTGAAAGCATCCATTGACAGCATAGGCTGCAGACAAGAGTACCGCGGAAAGTTGAACCATTTGGTCGACCTTGTGAGTATAACGACAATGCATGTATACGCACTATCAAAATACATTTTTCTGCACGAGTTCCAAGCCAATGAAAATTTTGACATCAGGGCTTTTATCAACGAAAGATTCTTTGCTGAAGTCTGGCTCGCATTGATCGATTACAAACGACGTGGCTGTGGCGAGGAAACGACTCGATACCGGAATCTGATCGATGAATACTCGTCTTCATATCTCTTATATACAAATTATGAACGACCATTCTTTCCATACTCCCAGCAATGTGCAAATTACGAAGGCGCCAAGATGGTTGTTGCTTACACCAAGGTCTGGACGCGACACAAATCAGTCAACGCATCCGAGAGACAATCATTACACCCGCAACAACATTTAAGCAGATTGTAGCTCGTCGAAACGTATCCAGAGACGACATCCCCGAAGACCCAGCTTATCTTCAGGAAGCTTTCGACGCCATCCGGCCAATTTTTGAAGCCTACACCAGTACCCACGCCTTTGACAACGATAGTATCTACTACGATGCAAAGGCTCATCCAATCCAACATATGGCAGCCTTTTACCAGCTCGCTCTCCTTTTTGAGCGACTTCAGTTGCCTGCATTTGCCTGTTTCCCTCTTCGTCGGTCATGGTCTCCGTCATGCATAATGGTTGACGCAAAAATCATATGGCGAAATATTCTGGGTCGCTCATGGACCAAAAAAGTTCCTTATCCTGGCGGATGGGATGAGGTCATCGATGTCCATTCGAAAGCTCTCAAGCCTGCAGAGAATGGAGTACTTCGATTTCGTGGTACACTTGAAACGGATGGCGTAGGAGTCTCCATTATCAAGAAGAGAAGGGACAGAGATGCACTCCCAAGAACCGGAGCAGCTCCGAAGGTGGAGGAGCAGTCTCCATTACGTAGACCGTTTGACCGCTGAGAAGCATCGAGAAATTGCAGGCCGATGCGTAACAGTGGATCCAGGGCGTAGAGATATGCTCTACTGTGTCCATGAGCGGTCGACTTCGCTTGAGCCTGTCAAGTTTCGCTACACTAAGCAAGAGCAAGACAAGATCAGGAAGACGAAGAAGCACCGACGATTGATACAACAACTCAAGGATCAGGACGAGGAAGTTGTACGCGCTGAACTTGATCTCTCTAGATTCCGGAGCAACACTTTGGAAGTCGATGAGTACTCCCGCTTCCTCGTTGCTAGGGCTGGCGAAACTGCTGTACTTCAGCAGTTTTATGGATCAACAGGAACGACTCATAACCCCGGTCGCTTTTTGATGAGCAAACTTCGTCTGTCATCGACCTTCAACAAACACCGTGCTGACCTCAAGCTCATCACCGAACTGAAAAGAAAATTTGGAGAAACCGCTGTGTTTGTGATGGGAAACTGGTCGGCTCCCCCTGCCAGATATCACGAACCCATCCGCGGAAGAACGGGTTTAAGCTGTTTCTCATTGACGAGTACAAGACGAGCAAATGCTGTCCAACCTGTCTCAATGAGAGCTTATCAACATACAAGCGGGTGCCAAATCCACGACCAGCCCGTCGAGGAAGGGAAGAAAGATGGTGTTCGGAGGCTATATGTCATGGTCTCCTAAGGTAAAAGGTTTTCTCTCACTTTGAACGTGATAGTCACCAAAACTGCAGTCCTCAGCGCCGTGTGTGGAACTGGGATTTGGCGGCATGTCTCAACATGCACCACATCATCCGCAGCCTTCGTTCTGATAGCTCAGTTCCCCCAAAGATTTCGCCGAAAAGCAGTGACGGCTGTCAGGATCCAGGAACCAGAGCAGGACCAGCGAAACGTAAGAGCATGAGGACCACGGCGACAACGGCGACAACCAGGACCACGGGGCCCACAAGGGCCACAACCTCCGCATTAAATTCTTCTATCACATTCATTCCCCTAAGTTAACTAAGCACATATGAGAATGAGAAACGAAACCTTCGAAATCGCTCAGCTTTAAGCTGTTGGATGTCTCGCTGATCTGTGTTATCAACGTCTCGCTTTCCAAGAACCTATTGCATTTAACTTTGCCCTTGACCACTGACCAAAACTGCTCAATAGAATTGAGTTCAGGCGAGTATGGTGAAAGATAAGCACATCGATATTCTCGAGACTCGATGTATTTAGAGATATCTACAGCCTTATTGATAGGTACATCATCCATTACCAAATAATGGCCCTTCATATGTTCATTCTTACTCATTTCATACATGGTAGCTTTAAAGAAGCCGAGATAATGTCCAGTTACAGTTCCTCTGCTTGTAACTTCAGACTGATCCGCCCCACTTTCTTTTCTTAGTTTGTGGCTGCGGGAGTCTCAAGCTACATTTACTGATACCGGATGCTGAGATTGCTCCCAAGATTGTAGTTGACTTTACTCTTGTCTTTGGCGCTGTAACCGCTGCAGGAGTCCCTTACTTGGACCATAGCATGCTGCGCTTCATGTTAATATAGAATCCTGACCCATCAAGGAAAACACAGTTTTTTCTAAAGCCAATGTGAGTCATGTCGCGTCGGCGCACCCAATCAAGACGCCCTTGGGTTTTTGCATCACTATTCCTCCCTACAGGCTGGAACCGAGCCTTTTTCAGTGGCACGTTGCATTCATTTTTTTTTTTATAAATCGATAGAGCGTGATCTTTGGTATTTTAAGACCCTCTAAAGTCTGGAGCAATTGCTCCATCAGTTAGTCGCTCTAGGATAATTGACGGATTCTCAACAACCCATAAAAATAGCACTCTTATGCTCTTCGTTAAGAATACATGAACGACCTCTGCCTCTACGTTTCTTCAAAATGCTGTCAGGGTCCTTTTCGTAGTGTGATGCGCTTCGCTGACTTTGACTGAACATGGATTCCTAGCTGTTTTGCAGCAGCTGATGCACTCACGACCTTCTCAAAACGTCAGTTTTAAGAATCAGACCTTATCTTAGCAGGTGTACATTGTGTAGCCGTGCTTAAATTCTGCTCCTTTCATATGTATCCTTTCGCTTGGGGGATATTTGTAGCAACAAGATCAGGGTGAACCCCTGCAAGATAGGCTATGCAGATATTCCGCGTGAGAACAAAACGGATTGTAGAGAGCACATTTTCTCACCAACGACATGACCTTGCCCATCTTTGTAAAAAGAATAGGTTGCGCATTTCAGAATGCAAAATGTGTATAAAAGAAAAGGGGGTTCAATAAGCCAAAAAGCTGAGCAACATTTATGGAGATGGACTCGGCAAGCTTTCTTTTGCGACATTTTTCGCCGTGCATGCGACATTTACTTTGGGCAAAACCCAACTTCTATGTTTATAATTTGAGACTTCAGGCTAAGGCGCGACTTTAATTTTGGGAAAACGGATGTATGTACTGCACGCACCATCCCATTCACCAAACCCCCTCCCCAACCAGATTGGGAATCCAAGAATGGTCGAACTGCAGACGCTCGTGCAAAAATGAGCAGATAGGGGCCCATCTTTGTGGTGTTTTGGGTCACTCGGTTTGATTTGAATGGGGAGACTGATAACAACGCTGTGTGGAATGCTCATTGAAGTCACGTCTAAAGCTGTTTGCTGTCGGGAAGGTTGGAGCAAAGGCAGGACATGATGTTCGGTTGTTGGCTGCATTCTGTATACGACAAAAGAAAAGAGCACCCTGTCGAATGCAATGGAGCAAACGGATTAATAGATCCATAGGAATTGTTAGATGGGATGCCATGTGTATGCGCGCGTCTAAAATGAAGCAAAAAAGAGACTATGTCCGTAAAATAAAGATGCACGCGTGGCGCCCGCCCCGACTTGACAGTGCAGCATGTGAATCTCTGTGTAACATGGCCCGCAGGTTGCACAGCATGATCCTATGTCAAACTAGGAAAAAAAAAGAATTATTTATTGGGCTTGCCTTAGTGCATACAACAAAGAGCCAAATGAGTACAACTAGAAAATAAAAAACACAACATAAGCAAACGGAGGGAGAATTCAAATGGAGGATGGCGGATATGGGCAAAAGAGCAGCACCAATAGGAGCAATATCAGCAGCAGGAGGTGGAGGCGAGAAGGGCAAAAAGGGGACACGGGGATACTTTCTGCTCGGCCCATGGCATGGCATGGCACGGCATGGCGTGAGGTAATGTGGGATAGGGTGAGGCAGGGAAAGTCGGGGTGAGGTGAAATTAGGGAAGATCGCAAGTCGATCAGTAGTAGGAATACGCGTCTTCGTCATCTTCCGACATCTCAACCTCGATGGTCTCGTATTCGTAGCCTCTCTGGAATGGATGCATGTCTTCTTCATCATCCTCCTCCTCCTCCTCATTCTCGAGATCTTGGGGAAAGTAGCAGTTGCGTAATGGGCTGCGGGGTTTCGGGAAGTAGTCCATGATATCCTTCCAGCTGTAGGCCCTTGTGACATTGTGTGGCAGGGCCGCTGCCGGGTGCTGATAGAGCTGTTTTGACATGGCCGTCAAGGTCTTTTTGTATGCCGGGCGAATGTGATTCCAGCGGTATTGGCCCTTGCGATCATACAGGAGGACCTCGATCCCCAGCGATGCACAATCGAGGGCATGATCCAGGCTGTCATCGATGAGAACATCGACGCCAATCTCTTGGCAGATTACGGATTTGGGTTTTGAGATGTACTCCAGCTGCTCTGCGTCTGTGAGGTTAAGGTTGCAAAAGTAGATGCTGTCGAAGATCCCTAGATCGATTAAAAGGGGGGGAGAGTAAGTGAGTGAGTGGATGAGTTTGCGTTGGGCGGGAAAAAGGTAGGGCGAATAAACAAATAAATAATAATATCCCGTACCTGGATAATGCTTATCGACAAATTTTTTGGTTTCTTCGGCAATGAACTGTTGCCGAGACGTGATGATAACCAATGTAAATTTTCGCTTCTTGAGCATTTTCAATGCCTCGAGAGCAAAATCGTGGATGGGCTGGATGCGCTCAAATTGGGAGCTTTCGTAGAATTCGCGCACCTTGAGGCGGGCCTCCTCGGGTGAACCGCCCCATATAGTATGATAATCGTGGTGGGTGTCAAAGTCGGCCGGGGTGAGACAGGTGTCGTACACTGAATTGTGCCACTCTATCATGGCCTCGAGAGTATGTGCCAGTGTTTGATCAAGGTCCACTGCGATGGTCTTGTGTTCTGGTTTCCGGAAAATCATGGGCATTGTATGTGCTTATTTTTTGGGGGTGGCAAGAGGGAGATGGGGAAAAGAAAAATGGAAAGAAGAGGCAGAGAGAGACACAGAGGCAAGAGAGCGAGAAGAATGTATAAATGCGGGGTTTCCTGAATTTTTTTTTTATGTGCAGAAGGAAACAAGCGGTCGTTCGTTGGCTGCGTTCTGGAAGGCTTAATGCTGAGTTTTTTCTTTTTTTGGGCGGTGGAGGAAGGGGGATGAGGTTGCTTCAAAAACAGAAGAGAACCACGAGTGGAAGAGACAACAGGGTAGTAAGCCCAAGCTGGACGAAGAGGATAGATTCATACAATCTAAAAACAGCCGTGCCACCATTCCCTGCAGTAGGATGTTGTGTAAACCCCCGTCCTCCCACTTGTAATATCATTTTCAACACCCACCCCCCATTCGGCCGTCTAGCCGAATGATGCTCGCTCCTCCCCCCCCCCTTTGCTCCCCTTTAGTCCATCCTTGATGTTTTTTCGTTTACAAAAAAATAAGAGCGATAACCCTTTATACGTGAGTAACCGATAATCACCCCTTTCCCGCTTGTGAATCGTTGTCCTTCTGTGACGTGAAGGAAAAGCGCAATGGGCGTGTGCATGCTGAGGCGGGTGAATGAGTGAGGGCCCGGGATGTTTCCATTTTCACCAAATGTGGACCCAGTAACATCGAAAACAGACATGTTGCTGCAGATCCTCTTTTTTCTTTCTTGATCGGCATTGCTCTCAGACAAATACGGACGGATGCAAAGATCATCTGTGTCGGTTCTATGGCTAATCTTTTCATTATTATTATTATTATTATATCAATACGAAACGAAAAGGGTTCGTTTATTCATTCAGCAACTTATTGTGGCAAATCCCCTATCCAGCAACACACATCCCCTTCCCCCACCCCCCAACTCCCACCCGGCCATCGCCGCCGCCGTCTCTCCTGTTGCTGTTGCTCCTGTTGCTGCTGCCGCAGTTCACCTGTCCTATTTATAATCCACTCCTATTGGTCTTTCTGCAACCGCAGTCGTCATATAGGTAACAGCATCATTTGATGTTTTGTTCATTTATGTACTTTATGCATGACTAATAAGCATCTTCCCTGTTTTTCTCCACGCTCCAGGCTGTCTGTGATCGAGTGCACTGAAAAGCGCGCGTTTCGTGGGAAACGCATGATGTGCAAGCAGCAGCAGAATTGTAAAGGTAGACGGTCACCCTTTCTCCTTGAACCTGTCATGCCTCTACTGGCGAGAAGCAATGGCAACGGATGCCGGGATGCCGATGTCACGGAGAACGAAGAGAATAAGGATTATTATTTTTAGTATCCCAGGGGCTACTGGTCATGTAAAAGGAAGCAGAGTGAAGGCCATTGCTGTCGCTCTTGTTCAATGTGAGTGGATCTAGAAAAAATACATTCCAGGTGGTACCGTATATTTTCGTGCACCCATACCACACCCACGCCCACATGTATCCAGAATACTTGGAGATAGGAGAAATAAACCAGAAAGGAAGAGTTTGTTGAATTAAAAAAAAACCTGCCATGATGTCCATTTACCACTGACTTTATCTTATTTATCAATGAGAGCCATACTTCTTCTCAAGCCACGAGAGCAACACGATGTTTCTCCAACATTGCTCGGCGCTCCTCCTAGATAGCATCGCAATTAATACACTTCAATGTACATACTACTGTCCATTTCCATCCCTTCCTCCGTGTTCCTGGGCTTCTGTCTATTTATCCCTTACTATCTAAACTTACCGGTGACGTTTCATTGTCGCTATAGATAAGAACTGTCTTGCTTGCTTTTTTCTTGCTGCTGCCATCTGTTGCTGCTGCACCAGACGTTGCCGTTGTCGTCATCGCCGTAGTAGATGCAGTAGTCAATGGAACAGTACCTTCTCCTTCAGCTGCTGCCACTGCTGCAGCCGAATCAACCGACGTAGGAGCGCCAGCAGTACTATAATCGTATCCTGCTGCTGCTGCAGATGTAACTGTGTTTGCAGCAGCGGCAGTAGCAGGGGGATAATAGCTACCTTGAGGACCTGCCTGTGTAGGTTGTTGCGGTGGTCGATATCCCATTTCGGGTGATTGTCCTGCAGGATAACCTTGCTGCTGCTGCTGCTGCTGCTGTGCATACGGGGCAATATAAGCAGCAGCAGGCGGCCGCTGGGCATCCCAAGGACTTGCTGCATACGGGGGGATGGGTGCACTACGTGCATTTGTTTTAGACAATAATGCGAGTTTAGAAAGGGAATTGATGGAATGCCATGTCTATGGGCCTATTCACATACCCAGGAGGCATTGGTGGCGGTCGATACGGATAGGGCTGACCTGGATACGTCTGATAATATTGATTGTAGCCAGGATATGCCATACCTGCTGGGTTTTGTGCGTATCCACCATAGTATTGCTGCTGCTGATACACAGGAGCCGCACCAGGTGCGGCAGTGGCAGTCACTGCTGGGGCTGCACCAACCGTGCCAGGCGATGCACCTGCTTTGTGCAGTGCAAGTTGGGCTGCAATCTGTTCAGCTGTCAGTTCGCCAAACTGGGACGAACCTCCTCCTCCGCCTCCACGGGCACGTTTTGCTGCTTCTCCTCCCATCTTCCTTAGCTCGTAACTCTCCAAGTCTTCTGGCGGAATGCCCTCCATGCCGAAAATCTCATGCTCCAGTGTATCACGTCCAGGCATTGCGTTCGGCACACTATTTGTGATTTGTCCCTCGCCATTAATGCTTCTAATATCCCCACCTTTCCCTTCACCCACCACCTACGTTTTAATTTCGACTTTATGAACTTGCATGGCATGAACAGCCATACCACCTGCGGTTGCTATATATGCGTGCAAAATGCATTCAATGAATCATGTTTTTGTAAAAAAAAGAAACACTTACTTAAGCGCTTGTTGCACACTTCGCATTTGAAATGTTTTGCCTGATTGAATGATATTTAGTATCAATGGCTTCCCTCTTTTATATAAACACAATCGAAAAAATTCCGCACACCAAAGGAAATGAAATCATCTCATTACTTACTCGTTGGTGTGTTACCAGCACTTTGTCATCTTCAAAGTCCTTCTCACAATACCAGCACCAAGGTCGAAAAGCCTTTCTCTTTTTGCCCATTATATACAAATGACGAAGGGGATGGATAGATTGTAAAAGAACGCACCAGCAAATTCGCGGAAATCCCAAAAATCAGAAACAGCCCTAATCATGACTGCTGATTGATCCTCGTAGTACAGCTTGCTCCGGTAGTCATTTGATGTAGCGTTAACAATGGCCTTCGGATTTTTATTTGTCTGAACGCTATTCAGAACACTATAAAAGATACACTTTTATTCACCTGAGGAAAGGAGGTTCATGAACATTACAAAGGAAAATGCTGTTCGTTGGTAAGAACGGGAAGGTTTCTCTGAGAAAGTTTTTTTTTTTTTACCAAAGACCGCTCTCCCCAAAAGACCATTCGCTTTCCGTGAAGATACAATAAATATGAAACTCGTCAATGCCATATGCTTCGGCAGAAAAATAAAATGCACGCAACCATGCCAGCGACATGGTTTTGATGGGAGCTCCTGCAAGGACATCAAAGGATGAGAGTTCTTCTTTTTTAGATGAGCAGCACGCCATGATAGTGCATCATGCACTAGCAGCCGATAGCATGTCTCATTGGAATTTTTCAGGTAAGCTCGTTGTTATCGTGTTAGATTAAAGCCGGTATTATGTGGCGTGGAGACTGGCGCTCTCGCATTGCATGACAGTACTTGTTTTTGTTTTGCACCCGTTGATGCATCCAGATGCCTGCATCGGAGGCCTGCGCTACGGATGAGATCATGAACTCTGCCGTTCGTGAAAGACCCAGATTCCTACGCTGATCATACCATTACTGGCGAACATGTTATCCAAAGTTGCTGAGAGACTTCCCATTGGTTTTCTACTCCATATAGGCAAAGCGAGTTTCTTGAATCCATATTCCGGCTATTTCACACTGCTTGGTCGTTCTTCTCCTCCTATGGAGAATACACCAAGAAATATCTCATGTGTATAGTACGTATTGGCAGAAAGCAGAGAAAAAGTTGCTATTGAGCAAGAGAAAAAAGCATGAATATACCTCCCCGATGAGTTTTTTTTTTTTTTTTAAAAAAAAAAGAAAGATTGCATAGGCTGCTTTCATTAATAGCAGAGCGTTATCCATACAAAGAGCTCTGTCATCTTCCACAGGCCCTTGCGGC
Source organism: Dichotomocladium elegans (assembly GCA_025716815.1). Classification (NCBI taxonomy): domain Eukaryota; kingdom Fungi; phylum Mucoromycota; class Mucoromycetes; order Mucorales; family Lichtheimiaceae; genus Dichotomocladium; species Dichotomocladium elegans. Next base: position 1,654,288 of record JAIXMN010000005.1, read on the forward strand.
TGCGGTTTGAGACACGCTTTTGATTCTCAATTCGTATCAGGCTCAATGTAAACGGTGCGCACAGACACCGGGCTATGAATCTAAAGCTGTCGCTACGATAAAGCTTAGGAGTAATCCTGGATGAACAAACATGCACACTATCACTAGAGAAAACTCTCGACCCTTTGAGGTTCCAGTACTCATCTTTGCATCTCTCTTTTTTATATACGACACGTCTTTTTGTAGTACGTATTAATTAAACTAGTCCACGTTGCTCTAATTCTTTCATTATCCCTTGAACTTCTTCAAAGAAATTTTGATTTCTTGAGCCCTTTTTTTTTTACCTCCATGTTCAAGGCACATAGTTTATAATGTAAGTCGCTGCCACTGCCGCCACCACCATCACAACCATGTTGACAGTAGCCAAATTACTCTAGGTTTACTTTTACAGATTCGTGTCTTTCTTCCTTTCCTAGTCCCAGATCAGCTGTCCCTGCTCGTTCAAGCTCGCCCTGCCGGTCGGGATCTTCGATGATCCCGGCTGCTGCTTCGACTTCTTGCCCCATGGGGTATGTTTTCCCGCGCCTTTACTATAAAATTCTTCAATCCGTAATCGCTCAAGTTCCTTCTTGTGTTGCCGCAATCTCTGTGCCTGAAGTGCGTCTGCTGCCTCCTTAGCCTCTCGTCGTTTGATGGCCTTATTCTGGTTCGCCCGCTGTTTTTTCGTCAGTGGTTCGTTGCTGCTCATGCTCGACGACGGAGCTGGACGTGCTAACATATACACACACACACATACAAAGCAAACTTCCATGTCAGAAAATATCATTCCCTTTTCTAGACCACACCACCGATGAACCTGAAGATGCATTCTTCACTGGCACCGACTCCCATCCACGTTCATAGGGCACTTGCTGCCATGGCTCTTCTTCTGGTTCCTGGGTGATACGCATGACACGCGCGTATTTCGGTTCCCAATCCATATGCTCATCAACCTCGTCGCCGCCCCTTTGCTGCTGCACAGAAGCATCCTGTTTCGCCAGTGGAGATCCTAGTGGCATGTGCGATTGGGATGGCGGAGCTGCGGCCTGTGCTTTCGTGTTGGTTGGCTGCTTCTTCGTCTTCGAGGGTCCTGAATGTGCGGAAGTAGTTGCAGCGACAGGTTCGCGAGGGGCCAGCTTCGCGTCATTGGAATTCGCTTCGGTCAATGGTGTTGCATTGGATGCTGATTGCGGCGGTGCTGCTTCTGGGTTAGCTGCAGCATCCGCTGCCACTGCCGGTCTATTGACTTTTGATTTCTTCTTTTTCTTTTTCGACTTCTTCGCTGTCGAGGATGCAGGTAGATTATTATTCTGTCGGAAGAGATAAATAACAACTACCGGAAGAAGTAGAACACTCAGAAGTCCTAGCGCCTGGTACATCATTTGGTCTGAAGTTGGGTTTCGAAAAGGGGGGGAGGGGCGAGAAACTTGGCTGTGAGCGGTGCGTTGTCCTTTTCTGGGGGAGGGGTGCATAGCGCTCGGATACTTTTTTCTTTCTCCGTTGGCCAATAATAGTTCAATATTGCATCCTCTTTTAGCTCGAATACTAGACCAGTGCCTCTCCTTCGTTTGCAAGCCAATGGATGATTATAAGAAAGGCAGACCAGATGGAAGTTGCGAATCGATTTTCATTAGAATGTATGGTTTTACAGCATATCCCTACCTTTTGTCAATGACATTGCATAAAATGGACTGTATATCAATAAAGGCAACAGAATAAGCCCGTGCGAGGAACTGGCATTATATTCAATTACGAGAAAAGTTATGTTGCATGTGTTCGTAGAACTACAAGCATCCGCTGAGAAAGATATCTTGTCCTGGCTCCAACGTGGAAAGCGTGTTAGGATGATCACGTCATGAACCAGGCTCCACGCTGTGCAAAAAAAACCCCTCAAGGTTGAAGACCAATTGGGGATCGATATTATATCGAAACATCGCATACATAGGATAATCCAAGTTTCCTCGTGTTTAACCAGATCAATAGCATCGAGGCTTATCGACCCGAGTGCTAGAAAAAAAAAAGATGATACATACGCACTCGAGAAATCAATAGCAGAGATTGTTGAACAGAAAACAGAGGAGCGGGATTCCTATCATCCAACAAGACACAGACTTTGATCCGATGAAAGATGACAAGGATATCACTGTAACTACGTACCAAAACCATAGCCCGATTGCACTACACGTGTTGCACTGATGCAAGTTGTATGTATGTACCCAGCTTCTGATACGGGCCATACGCCATCAATTCCATTTTATGGATATTTCAACTGGTCGTAGCGTTCGTGTGGAATATACAATACGAATCGTATCAAGTCGGCGTAAAACCCGGCAACGAAATTTCGGGAGGACGCACACCCATCGTCAAAATATACAATATTCTATAGAACATGTTGGAACAGCTTCGCTCCGAGGAGAGCGGGTGGTACTACACACAAAGTGGCTTGATCTTTTTGTATGTATGGTCTAATAAACAATGATATTGCACCATTGCAGTGGTATCGTTTGATATTTGAAAGTGAGGCAGGTGTCCTTATCAAAGATGATCTGGACGTTTTCCTTGAGGAACTGTTGTGTGGAAAACCAAAGAATTCAAAAATCATGGGCGTGTCTGCCCATCGAATAACCCTATGAATGCCTGTTGTAAAAAAAAAAAACTGTTCAAGATAGGCGGAGGGGAATGCCACGGGAAACTCTCTCTCATCCCTTAACCGTCCGATGAGAGGAGTCGTAGAAGAATCACCGTGGGGAAAACATTTGTACCTCAGCTCCTTGGGAATATCTGTCTCCCCCCCGACACACCTTAGTGTAGCCCGTGCGATGCTCTTTCTCCCCCCTCCCCCCTCCCGACTCCGCATCACCCCCCACGACAGGGTCAAGTAATACTTCCTCGGGGCAATCTACTATTTTGGCGATTCCCGTTGTCCCCGTCGGTTCCGCTTTTGTATCTCTGGGGAAGAGGATATCTCGGAGCACATGACCAGCAGTGATCAATCCATGTGCTTGCGAAAAAAGTACTGCTGCTATAATGAAAGTTCCCAACAAGAATGCAAAATGGGTGGAAGATACCAACGCAAAATCTAATCAATTGTGAGAAATGACTGGAACTTACTATGTACGAATCCCGTATTTGCGCGATTTCTACTGAATAAGCCTTTTAAATTTACACTGCTTTCAACTGGGAATCAATAAGATATTTGTGTTCGTGATTCCATATTCTGAAATTCTTCATCAAAAGCAGAACACACCTTTCGGCTTAACTCCATGCCTTTCATCTATATAATGTTTTATTGCAGGAGCAATATTTTCTCTTAGTTTACAATATCTGCAACGAAGAATGCCCCTTCTCTAGCCTCAAAACTCGTCTTCTTCCCAATCTTGGTCCAGAAGCGCGGCATCGCTATCTTGTTTTAGTTGTGCAATCCCTGACACCTGCTCCAAGTGCTCTGGATCGGCAAGCACCTTCTTCATGAACTTCAGTGGGTCCTCTTTGTAGGCTTTCATCACCTGTGTAGATATATTAATTTCCTCATCCTTTCTTTTCCACAGGTATTTCTCTCCTCCCGCATTTGTCATGTGCATTAACCTTTTCGGAACACGCAGTACAGCCTTCATAGGCCTGTCCGACAATGAGCATGGTGTGGAATTGCGCAAGAAATCCGCGTATTTGGTGCGGCATCTTCCCCAACATTCCGTCCTTGTCGCTCTCGGCCTCCAATCTTATAGAAAATAGTAATGATAATAATGAGTTCAAGCACAGGTCGTTTCTCTTTGATGAAGGAAAGAGAGCGATGGATACGGGCGACAAAACAATTACCCATCCTTGTGCTGTAAAATGGAGACAAGGAGCTCAACTGCCAAGGCACCAGCTATTGCTGCCAACCCTGGTCTTGTCACTGTACATTGTTGATCAAGAGTTCTATCCGAGATGGACTACAAAATCTTAGCATTTTGTTTTGATGACTAGAACTATTCGTTCTTACGTCGGCAGGAGCCACGATATCGTTGCAAAAATAGCACCCAAGTTGACGGTCTTTGGGCAAGTTGGCGCGGCGGGAGCCATGACGCATGACAAGGTAAGTGTCAAAACCCAGGGCGGCATTGATGACGGGCTTATTGGCCAATGCTCCCAGGAGCGTCGGAAACCATCTACTCTCGCGGCTATCGGTTAGCAAAAAGACCGCATCATGTTTGTTGAACAGATCGGTCAATCGCTCAATGTCTTCCTCGAGCTGCTTGTCTGTTAGATGGGCGTGACCGGGCATGGGAATTGAAAGTGCATGGCCAACCGTATTCTACCAAAAGACTAGATGTTGAGTTTCATATCTTTCTCTTAGGCTCGACCAGTTTAAGAATATACAAGAGTAGGTTGAATTTGGACCAGGTTCTTCGCAGCGGTTTCGGCCTTCAGTGCTCCGCCCTTGAGACAATCCTCAAAGGCGTACAGCGGCTGGCGCACTGGGTTGGAGAAAGAGACTCGCCCATTGTCGACAAAAGTGATTGTGCGCACACCCCAACCCACAAGTGTTCTTGCCACATAGCATCCCAATGTGCCTGCACCCAGCAAAAGACATCTGGTGTTCCTGATCTTCTCGAGGTCTAGCTCCGGCATTACGCGCCATCGCATGAGCTTGAGGTTCAAGTCCACAGCTGTCTCTGCTAACCTGAACAGATAGTCTGTTACTATTATAACACAAGTCGTCCCCTGACAATGACTTGCCTTAATGGATCCATCAGAGGTCCTAGATCAGCTACGCGCGGGGCCAATTTCTGCTGTCCATTTCTTTCCCAGCCTACCGATTTGGGGTCTATTTTTCCCGCAACCGTCAGCATATCCGTTCCGTTTATCATCAAAAGGATATCCTTTAGCCGCACCTTGGGGATAACTCGAGCTAGACGGCAGCTCAGCGTTCAAAATACGTGAATCAGCAATGCCTTTTCCAGGAGTCTCCCGGTAACACAGGACCTGGATTTTACGAATTCGGTAATGATGATACAGCAATGCCAGCAAGTTCCGCAATGGCCAGCCTGGGAACTCAGTAGAAGAAGGGTCCGCGAACCCTACGAGCATCCCGTCCTTTGGTCCCCTCGCCAAGGAACAGACGGTAGTCTTATCATGAATGAAAAAGAAAGGCGGTCGTCCGGCTTTCTCAAAGGCGGCTGCAAGGGATTCCATCTACGAATATTTTGTCGGAAAGCAAGGACACCAGGTTGGGGGAGCAATTTGCTTACCTCAGCGGAATCGTAGGTGTCAGTAATTCTAAAGAGAGTCTGGCTTGTAAGATGCCAGGGATCAGGCTGAGGCATGAGAGCAGGAAAGCCAAACCAGTAATAAAACTTGTATTTCTTCAGGTCGGCAAATGCGACCATGATAAATTCGGAGAGCATCGCTGGATGCTCAAGTGCCTCTTTTGTTTGGATCGTTTGCCATAGCTTGAAACAGAGTAAAAAATCCAGGTACACTTCACATCCTTCTCTGTTTACCTTCTCAGTTGCTCGGCGAAAGAGCTTCAGAGTATCCGGCCGCTTGAACTCTTCAAGGGTGTTGGTGTTCAAGAGGGTCCCTTGAACGCCAAAGGTGTAGGGTGGACTAAATTGGACATGGCGCATCAGCCTTTTCCCCTTCTTTCTTGCATTCTTTCAGGAGATGAAAAAGGGTTTTTTTTTCTCACAGCATGTCCCGATTGTTCTCCAGCCCCTGAGCGGGGACACAAAAACGAGGAGGCAAGACAGTCTCGGAGCGAGGCGGTTGACCTGTTGCGTAATAAGCCAACAAAGGCTGCGGTTCATCAGACAATTTCAACACATTGAGCTTTCTCGTAGCGAGCTCCTGCCAAAACGCAGCATCAACAGCAGATGCAAAAGGAGCAAATTGAAGAATGGGGGATTGCTTTGACATCAATAAAATGATGGCGGAGGTGGAGATGTGGGACAGTGCAGTGGGGTGATGAAAAGACTCATGCCTCTGCGGGTTTTGTGACCTCCCCTTCCGCTTTTAGTTTTCCGCGCACACATGTGGGGGCTGTGATAGGTACACACACAAATTAACCACTTCTCACCTTGTATGAACTAAACGAAAGAAGGCTCCTGCCATACATAGGGTTGTATCATATGGACGACGTCTAAACTCTCCTGACGGGTTAGATGGATCGGTGACGTCTGACAACGGAGGAAGACAAGAAAAGGAGAAAGGACCAAATGAGATAATGTCACTTGTCCTTGAGGTTTACTTTCTATTATGGATCATGTCAAGCCAAATAGAACCATATTTCTTTGCTGGAAGATCGCCGCTGGTGACTGATTACACAACACAACACTCATGACACGATAAGAGAGATACGTTGCATTTCATTTACGTAGCCGCGGGCTACACAATGGACAAGCAAAACGCGGGAAATTGATGCACTCCCCCGCCCCAGAAGAAAAGACCATACTGGGACGGGTCCGCTGCATCATTGAACATGAAGGGAGCATTCGGTTATATACAAAGCTTTGGGGGAGATGGAGGCGGAGGCGGCGCGGGCTGTGAGGAGAAGGGGTCTGAAGGGGGGGTGGAAGACCAGCAAAGGAGCTTTTCACGTGTTGCACATAAAAGCCGGCGATCAGTTATTGCCGGTTTAAATATTCAATGACTAATAAGCAGGACATTGCGCTTATGCTTTCTTCCCCTACGCTTCTTCACTCCGCATCACGCTTTCCTTCTCTCCCTTTCCTCAAACCCAATGGATTGGGAAATTGGGTCAAGCGGACAGGCAAGGGGGGGAGGGGAAAAGATCGATTCGGGATGGCATGGAGGAAGGGGCCAAGCAGGCTGGAGAAGATCTGATTTCATGTGATGTAGGTGTTTGCATATGCTGCGTATGTGTGTCTGTAGCATCATTTTAAGCGGAAATTCATTCGCAAACGTGGTCGATCCATTAGGAAATTGATATTCCCCACACTAGAGGCGGAAAAGGGGGTGGTGATGATATTTGTCGATAGGGAGGGCTGTGTTTTTGTAGAATATAATTGTCTCCTGCATTGATGATGGATAAGAGAGTGAGTTCATAGGTTGATAGTTGGTCCGCGTGTGTTGGTTGCAATGGGATGGATTTACCATAAAGAACAAAATGACCATATTGGATGCAGCAAAGCAAAAAAAACACGCTGAACGTGTGAAAGCTTGGACTATTTGGCCAAGGATTGCCTAATCAGACCAGACCGGTGCCGGACAATGATACCCCGGCTTGAATGCCTCTCTCCTAAGTTACACACCTCCCCCTTGTATCAAAAGTTATGAGGTTCCTATCCTTCACTTACCAACACAACCACCCCCACCCCAGCAATCAACCATCTCCCCCCCCCCGCGTCATCCCGATTCAGAAAGGGAAATAAGCCGCTTTGACCCCATCTTTTTATTTGGTATAAAATCCCAACTTGCATATGCAACTCGCATCTATATTTCTCTTCTTCTCTTTCTCATCTACCCGTAAAATGACATTCCAAACTGCACCCAGCCTCTTGAGTCTTTCTCACCAGCATCCGTCATCTACCATCATCGTTAACAAGCCTCTCACCTTGCATGAACATTCTTACAATAACAAGTCGCCATCTTCACCCCTATCACCCGATCACCAAGCCAACAAGGCCACCATGCCAAGGCCATACAAGTGCCCCATGTGTCCAAAATCATTCTATCGCCTAGAACACCAGACTCGCCACATCCGCACACATACCGGTGAAAAGCCTCATCAGTGCATATTCCCAGGCTGCGAGAAACGATTTTCTCGTTCGGACGAGCTGACTCGCCATGTTCGCATCCACAACTCTCCCCATAATCGCCGTCGCTACCACAACAATAACAGCAGCAGTACTAATAACCAGCAATCCACCAACCTTCATAAAATAACCACGACGGGCGTCATCGCAAAAAAACGGAACCGCAAGCATTCCACCCCTCCTTCCCCAGCCCTCTCCTTTCACTCGGATTCAGAAACAGAAATTGTCAACACACCCGGAAATTCACCTACCCTCCAGTCCAGACTTTTACTTCTAGGGAGTGGCAAAGCTGCTGCATCTTCTACTACAAGTCTCCTGGACCTCCTGGATCGCCCGCCCCAGGCCCGTGTTTTACCTCCCATTAATAACAGTAAAGCTCCGTTGCCTCCATTCCATACCCTCTTCCCATTTTAAACATCCCATCTGCTATTATACAATTATTCTTTCCTCTCTCTCTCTCTCTCTCTCTCTCTCTCTCTCTCTCTCTTCTCTCTCTTCTCCCTCTTGTAGATGCATCATCGCCCTCAGTTTTTTTTTATTGCAACGTTTCCATTAGTTTTATAATCGTCGTAGCAACAGTACTTAACGTACTGACAATCGCTGTAGTAGTAGTAGTAGCAGTAGTAATAGGGTTCTCTCATATCTTCATTATCGTTTCTTCCCCGTCCAACGATCAGTTCCAGAAGCAACCGGTTTCAAATAGATTGTCGCGTGTTTCTCCTCCTTTTTCTTCCTCCTCATCCTCCCCCCCCAAATCCCCCCATCGGATGTCACACAATTCCTTTTTTGTAAATATAGAAGGATTTGACATATGGAGTTGCCCGGCATAGTCCGTGAGAATGTTTCTGATGTTCTTCATGACCTGATGCATGTATGTCCAATGCGTGTGATTTTTTTCATTATTACACTCTTTCTGGGTATTATACACCATTTCCCTAAATTAAAGTCGCACGCCACTCAATTCTTGAAGTCAGCAGCCAGGCAACAATAGAAGTCGCTTCTGCCAAATATTCTTTGCGTAAGATAACAAATCTAATGTTGCATACACGGAAATAAAATGTCGCAAATTCATCTCTCTAAAGTACCCAGCTTTTCGGGATTTTGCCTATACACATTTTACAATCGCAAATGAACAATTTTTTTTTACTATGACGGGTACGGCCATGCCATTGACGAGCATAGCTGTCCTAAATCTATCGACTATGTCGCCGATGAGAAAATTGTTCTCTCCCCAACTGTCTGTACTCACACCATCTAGCGTATCTTGCAGGAGCTAGTCTTCGTTTGTTGCTGTGGATGTCCCGAATTGAGAGAATACAATCATCATTCGATTTGCCGTTGAGCTCTGGCAGGCGCAAATGCCACTGGCAAACTGACTATCGGTATTCGTTTTAGTACCCCAGGCTGGATGATCGTGATCCTTTTCGGCTATCATAGGGTAGAGATTAGGTACATTATCCTATTCTCTAACTGTTCAAATAATAGCTGTTTTGTCTATCGAACCAGCAACCTTGCAAGTAGCAGGTCTTTGGAAAGCTACAGTAGGCTAATAGAACTGCTGAGATACCGATTTTGCGTTGTGTCCGATGGGAGCTCAACTCTTTGTTACATAAGTCTACCAACATTCATCAACTCCTGGCTCCATGATGGACTTATCGAGCTCTCCGGCATATATCCCCGCGTCTCTATCCGCTCTCTCGCACCTTCGCCAGCTTTGGAGCAGACAAAGATGATATTTGTTTAATGCAATTTTGAACGCTAGCTGCTCGCAGCTACCTCTGCTCTTGCGTGATTCTGAAAGAAAAGAAACTAAACAACTCCAGGGGCATATAGGGGAAAAAGGGACCGGTAATGATGGTGAGATAGAAATTAAAGCGATTAGAAGAAAGAGACAGGAAGTTAGATATATAAAGCAATAAAATAGAAAGGTATGTGCACGGGTTCTATCTAATGACTGATGAGGAGGATGGAAAGGGAGATGAAGAGAAAGTTGACTGAGGCGACAGGGAGGGCAGCGAGAGTAGTGATGTCAATTGTAACATCTAGGAAACCATGACGGAGAAATTCTTTTCTGAAGTTTGGCTTTCCATGGTTAACAAAGCCGAACGTCGCACCTGAGGTGAAACTGCCCGTATCCGAGAGTTAATTCATAATCACAAGAATGAGTAACTTCGGATATCCGGATACTAAAGCCTGTGTTTCCTTATTCTCAGCAACGCTCATCCTACGAAGGCACCCCGATCTATACTTCCTACATGAGGGATGGTCAGATGCGCTTTGGGCAACAGCTTCGGTGTGTTATCAATGTCGTCTTCACTCTTTGTCAGCGAAAAGCCGACCGCAAACGGCAATTGATCGCACAGGGTCTAACCCCCCCCGATCAAGTACGCCATGGCCTTTATGAAACCGTCACCCGCCTTGCCACAGGATTCAAGCTGACCAATTCCCGTCAAGATAATCACTATTCTTTTCTCTATACAGTTTGACATGCACAAAGGGCCGCAACTGTTAGTATTGGTAGCCTTGGCAATAACCAGATGGAGATGCGAAGAACGTTCCAGCGCATTGGAAGATACTGGTGGCGACAGAGAGAACAATTGGAATGAGACCTATAGTCAATTTACAAAAGAGAGCGGATGTTAATTGCAATATTATAGTGCTCATACTGGATGAGAACATGAAAGAAAGATAGAGACGTATCAGGTTGGAGTTCGGCTACCCGTTATTTATAGGAAACCGACGCTGCAGTAGAAACCTTTTCGAGTAATATCAGGAAAAATAGCATATCGAGAAAGATAACTGCAGATTGCTTTGCTCCTGCTCGAGTGACGTTTCCTCAAGTACGTCAGTTACTTTGCTTCAGGTCCCCAATTTTGCTTTCTTTTCAAATCTAATATCCAATCGACTTGTAGACCACGCACACAAATCTGCGCGATGAGATTTTCCAAGCCATGTCATTCGAATAAACATCTGGAACCGGTGCTTAGTAAAAAGCATGTAGAAGTCTCATTCCAGATCGATGCTGATGCCTTTGTCTATAGCTTTCAATGCAAAACGGAGCCTTGGAAAGAACCTGCATTGCATGTCTTGAAAGAAAGGCTCAGCGAAAAATCATTCATTTTAATCAAACAATGTGGGCTCTGGCAGACCTTATCGACGTTTATTCGACTCAGTCCTCCGGAGGTGCGTTTGAGGACATCAATCCTTTCGAATCCAATGGATTTGATCACCTGGATGAGAGTTGTCCCTTAACCACTGACGAAGCCATTATCGAGTTTTCACGTAGCAGATGAGAATGTTCCCTGTGATGGCTTCACGTATACACGCTCCTGTTCAGAAAACACCGCTGAATTTTACATTTTTGAAAAGTATTATAGGGTACTTCACTTCCACCAAAGTGCTGTAGAAAATTCAGTGTCAACTATGCCCAGCCAGGTGTCAGGCTCTCAATGAAGCTAACGGTGGTCACACCAGATATTGATTTCAGAAATATTCTTATTCATAAAGTAATAATTAAGCATCCTTTAAACTAGAAGTCGTTTAGAAGGTCTTTCGCTATCAAACATTATCAACTGAAGAATAGCATACTTCCAAAATCCGGCTGTGATTTCTAAACAGGATCTTACATTAGCATAGACTCTCATACAGACGAGTCTTTCTTCTTCAATGACCAACAGGAGAATATAGATCATCAGCATAAATGCTTTGCAGCAACTGTGGCGAGCTGGCAGGTGTTCCTGGTAGGCTTTTACTTAATTACTTTCTGATGTAGTTGTCAGCCATGGAGATTCACCGAATATGAGTCTAAAAGTTAACCTTGTGTAAAATTTTGCATTAGTGCCATTGAAAGTTTAATGACTTGAGCATTGCTTGATTATAATTTTCATGCTGACGTACTATATGCGACGAGCAACTGCTCACTTTTGCGTTGACGATGGATGGGCAAGTCCTGAACTTCTCAGACGCTGCTGCGGTATATCTTGATGTACTTCACCTACTTCGTTGCTACGCCTCTGTTAACTGCCTACCAAACAATGACTCGATTATCGCAATATTTCACAGGCCTCCTCCTGCGTAGAAACAGAAGTATGGAATTTCCACCGATCCGAAGCAAGATTTTGACCAAGAGTAACTTAGCTAGGCGAGCACGAAGACGTGAACTCAATATGTCCTGCGTTCTCCAGAATATATCGTTATGTTCAGATCCATAGAGGATATCAGGAGTTGGCCAGAAATGAAGTATTCGCAGCTATGAGATCTCTGTTTACTGTATTGCTTTCGCGGTGTAATCTAGTACATACAGAGCAGGAGCATCTCCGATGGAAACTTCGTACATCAATGGGATAATTTCGAAGAAGCATCCCCAGCAGATATTCTAAAATGACATCTCAAACTGACTTCTAATTAAACCATGTCCAGCTACTGAATCATCGCATGCAGTTCCTAGCAGAGAAGAAGATCGTTAACTGTGGAATATGATCAAATTTTCAGACCTCGGTTTAGTGTTTCAGTTGATGTAGTGATCGGTGCAGACCAAAGAAGCAGCACGGTGTGGATGGAGGCGGATTCACGCGGATTTTCGATCATAACAAGACGACGAGGATTGAGAGAAATGCAACTGGGTAGAAGTGTCGCTAGGACGCCACCTAGCAATCAGTGTCCAAGCTTTGCTGCTCTCTTGCGCAAATGGAGGCACTCCAGCAGAGCGGGTTGACTCCAAGAGGAAAAGGATAAACAATATTTGAACCCTATCTCAATCAACCATTTCGGTTAAATTTGAGGGCTAGGTTGCCCGTGGCCTTCCTCGCGCCTATGGTGTTTGTCTTTGTGTCCATCGAGCGTAAGGACCAACTCGAGTTCGTGGAGTTCAAAGTGGTTGATAACGACTGCGTGAATGGGCCGAAGATTTTGACATATGAAAATAACAAATCCATTGACGTTTGCAAGGGTTTCGAAGACCATATTACGTCGGTATATACGTTTATCAGTTCTATTGGGGTTGCTCTAAAATGCGTGCCCCATTTGATCACGCTAGCTCCCTGATCTGGTGACCGAAAAGGTCATCCAGATTATCACTAGTTATAACTATATCAGCTGTAAGAATGATGGATTTCTCCTGGCAATTTAGGAAACAATGGTACTTATAGAGTCACTTAAACATAGCTACTATTTGAAAAAGCATTGGTTTTTAATCATAACCTTTGCAGTAGCCTTCAAGTCGATCTATTGAAAGAACACTAGAGAAGTGGTCGAGAACAGAGTAATCAAGCTCTTACCGCTGCTATATCTCAGGGAGAGTCGTGCAAATTTTGCGGTAACATCATTCTGTTTTTGGGATCAAGTCTAAAGGCTCAAGACTTGTATACATAGCCACGCCAGCAGATGCGTCACCTGGCATGTCGGCTGCAAGCAGCTGGATTTTCCTCGCTCGCTTTTCTCATCCCTGATTACATACATACACCATGCATTGGGGCTCATCAAGAACATAAAGAGCGCCGAACGATTAAACGCACGGAAGAAGAGAAATGACCAGAAGCCAAGGTTTGCTTCCGCTGTTGGGGGCACTTCCTTTGTAGCACGTGAATAATTCCACGAAATGGACCACAGACCCTCCCCCCTCCCATCACCACTGAAATATGTGCATTATCTTCCAAAATGGAAGTTGCAGCGGAGGTTTTAGTGATTAAAATCTACTTAATCAGATACACTTATCAAAGAAAGTGGTGTGCTGTGCATGGGACAGAGGGGAATGAACATGAAAGCATCCTGCTTGTGGGATGAATCCCATGACTTGCCAGGCATTCCATTTGAGGGGAAAAGTGTTCATCAGTCTCAACAGTTGTGTTCCTCCCCCGCCCGCCCTCGCTATCAAAATAAGTCGTGCGTTGTCCCTTTCTAAGGTCGTAAAAATAGAAATCATGATTGTTTCTCTAATTTTCTTGTGCGTGATGACAAATCAAACTATCGTATTTTGATCTTTTCTACACGTGGTTAATGTCGGAGGTTATCCACCTGCTCTTTTATAAAATTCGGACGGGATCCGGTGGTCTAATGGACACGTTCGGTCTGAGCTTGGAGATCCTGCTGTTAATAAAAAACGGACTCTGTTCAGTCTCCTTTGTTCTGATCCAATTTACTGTGGCAAAAAATGAAACATATTGGAACGATCATGTGATCCTGCGATTTTCAAAGGGTTACAGATGACCTTCATTTTGGGAACGGATATCACCTATCCAATTGGAACAACTTTATTGTACTGTATTCAGTTGCCTGGGAGAGACTGATAGATAGTTTTCAAGGAAAGAGATTTCCGGAAAGATCCCTCGGACCCGATGGTCATGTACTACCACTTACGAATCAGTTTAAATTCGACAACCACCCTCGATAAAAATGGAGGATTGGTGAAGCTTGACAAACAGATCTTAGTGGAAGAGGGCTAAAAGATTGCTAAGCGCGGCTTTAATATTTGGGGAGCATCATGGAACAAGAAGACTGACGAATAATTTTTTTGTCGCTGAAGAAAGCACTTATATATCAACCGAAGAATGAAGCACTGAGTCCAAAGAGATGTTCCATCTCCCTAACTAGTATTCAGCACATCGTCCCCCGCAATGCTATATGGCCAGTCACTATGCTTATGGAAAATGTAAACTTTTGGTGACTCCTCTGTTCGTGGAGTACTGATCATTGTCAAACGTTGGATGTTCGGATCAAAAAGCTTATTCGATGATACCATCTTTGGTAACCGGGAGGCTGAGCTCCCAGGTAACGAAGAGATTTTATTGACGATCGCAACTTATCTCAACGGCTCTAAGCGCGCAGCGAGGAATGTGGTATCAGCAACCGACCATTCCGTAGATACCCGGATCGTTCTTTTCCCACATGACTTTTGCTTTCTTTGTGGATCCAGATCCACTTCTGGCTGCTGAGCGTCATCCATCTTTGGCATTCTTGTAAATGATAATCCTCGTTGAATAGCCCTCAGAGGGAACCTAGACACCTTGAGTTATCACGCCCCCGTAGCAGAGGCGAAGAGGCTTGAAATAGCAACAGGGAAGCGCAGTCATCATACCGCATTTGTGGCGCAATGCGAGTGAACTTTGTGATACATGTAATTACGTATATTTGAGAGAAACAGAAAGCTATTAAACTTGTTTAATTTCACCCCGCCCCGTTTCTTCTTTCCTCACTCGTAGAACATTATCATGGTGGCCCAGCGAATTTTCACCGAATCCCACTTGCCACGTTTTACCAAATCCACACCAAGCGTTGACCAAGTAGTCAACGTTGATACGTTTTACCGCTATTTATCCATCCTTGAAGAGTTTTGCGATCTTAAACGACAACTCGAGTCGAAAGGAAGGGAGTTCGCTGATGCATATATTCAGTTCAGTATTGCTCGGTATATCGACTTCTTAAGAAGCGCGTCGTATAAACCAGACGAGCCTATACCGATTGGTAAGAAAACCAAGGGCTGGATCAAATGAAGGAAGCAAAACAAAAAACTCAGCAAAGAAATGGAGGGAACTTCTCTCAGATATTGCGTATGTATGGCACGCTCATATGCTCTCGCCGTACCGATACTATGAGGACATCACATATAACATCAGGGATTGCAAAATAACAGTTGCAGATGCATTCCCCATTTATCCTTTGGTAATGAATATTACATAAGAAAATGCATCCTCTAATGTTAATCGCGTTCAGAGCGAAGAATACCTAAAAGCTACCAGTATCCCTTCTAAACCAATTTCAGACCTTTTTGTGAACCATATGACTGATCCAACGAAAAACACAAACACGGTGACCTGCCGAGGATGCAAGGACGTCCTTTTGCATACATGGTATTTTATCCCTTCCCTGGCCCTCTCCTTTTCCTTAGGGCTTTCACACTGATCATCGAAACAGGGGTGAGTCGTACGAGTGGCGCATCAATCCAAATGTGGCCTTGGAATGTCATAATGTCACGTGCACCAAGCGTGACAATACACTTGATGATTTTGCCCTTCAGGAATTGTTAAACGATCTGCCGCGCGGAATCATAAAGTACCATATATACTTTTCCCTCGAAGCTCCCGGTACAAGGGTTTATCGGCTTACCTCTGCATCTTTATTCTGTCCATATGATAGGGGCAACACGCTCACTCCAAATGGCCTCGTAAAATCTGACCTGGACGACTATAAAGCAATTATCAGTGGTCTTTACACTCATGCCGGACCATCCATCAAAAAGGCAAAGACAATCAATGAAGTTACCTTCCTCTTACGGCGGTCAGCAGGCATTCTGGCAGATGGTACTGAATTAGACGACGTGGCAAGCGGTAAGTTTCAACGGGATATTTCGCCATCTTGAGCTCAACACTCTTTCTATCTGTTATGTAGACATTACTAAAATCATCAAGAGCACTTATGAGAATAATCCATCGATCTTTTCACTTGACCTCGTCCAGGCTGTCCGACGACTCGACAATTTCATGGACTTGGCAATAAGTAAGGATGATTTTCGCACACCGGATGGCCTTGTTCGCTCTGTGCGACGGTACAATGACTACCTGCATCTGCGAAAACTTAAACAGCATCAAGATGCGCTTCCATCGCTGGATGTAGGCAAGTAAACTGCTCGCTATTGTACTTACCCCAAAAAGTTCAAGAGCGAGAGGACATGAAGGGCTATTGTACTAAAATGAAGACTCTTGGTGTTCTCTTTTTCCTGGTAGACATTGCTTGGCATGTCCACATGCTTCACCCAAATAATTATCGGCATACTATGGAGGCGTTCTTGGGACATATTCCGGATCATGACAGTAATATCGGACCCTCTGACCTTGATGACCTTTTAGTATCCACTCGGAGAGGTTGGGAGAAGATATGGCGAGCTCAGATTCTTCAGGTAGTCCAAAAATCCTCAAAGAGAAAGAAGAAGGGGATGTGGATGGTAGCTTTGGTGGGCTATCGATAACGTTTTCGGATCTATTTTCCTCATAGGCTTCTGCTAAAGACGGCCGAGGTATAGCTGCAGCGCTAAAGAAGACCACAAAGCTGGATAAGCTTAAAATACCTGGGGGCAATAAGCCCGCAACACATCCCGAGAACAAATATAACAGCATTACCAATGACCATGATGACTCGCTCCGATACGTGGCAGGAATGTACGAACTACCCGAAGATCTGAACCCTTCCGCCTTTGAGTAAGCAGAAACACAAAGTACAATGACGGAAACTGAGGGCGATATAAACTAACCATGTCGTACCATGGTGCTTCAGCCGACTTGCGGTGCCCGTCGTCAGTTATCACAATTGGCGTAAGCATACCTTAGCGCGGATTAATTGGGCAAGGGAGAAGAGAGAGTATAATGTTTGCTCATAAGAATCTGTGGCGACTCACCTAAGACAACTTTATTCAGGTACCACCCGCAAATACATTGTGGGCGGCATACCTGTATCGCAAACTGTGCCAAAAGAGACAGTTAATCGTAATCAAGAAATGATTTTACGGGAGATAAAGAATACAGGATACGGTTACATTGGGTATGTTCAGGACCAGTTCCGTTCGGAGAGCTTCTCCTATTGACACATGAGATTGTAAAAATCTAGCACAGTTTCACACAACGGTAAACAATACCGAAATTATGATGTCTCGCCAAGGCTAACCACATTTTGATCATCCGTCTACCAGTTCGGCGATGTCCTTATAAAGAACCGAAAAGGTAACAGGTTCATAAGCTTATTTTAAATGCGAGACAAGTCCAGCTAATTACTTTGTTTGAGATCTACATAGAATCAGTAAGTTGTGATTCTGAGCTAAAGTTTGGGGAACTTCATCTGTTGTTTAAACAGCACGTGTCTTAAATAGAGGCAGTGCCAGTTATTCCAAGAGCACCCCCACTTCCACTCATGCCATGTAAGTCTTCGTTTTACGAAATACGAACTTCTCTTTTCTTAACCATGGTATAAATAGCGGCAGGTCGTATCGGACCAGGATCAACCATTTATGAGATCGATTTTAGGGCTTACAGCAGCCGGAGCGGTTATACGGGGAGATGGGGATCAAAAAGTGGTGGGACCATGTACCGCAAGTATTCGCGTAAACACCACGAATACGGCTGGACTTCAGACGGCATGGACTGGTACTCAGAAGAAGAGTGCATGTTCGTCCATCCCAACTATGGTGAGTTCCGTGGACTCTATTTTATCCGGACGAAGCCGCTGGAGCCATCTCCCGAGGATAGTCGCAGGGGATCCAAGGTTTCCTGGTCCGATAGATCCGGCAGAGGTCTCGTCTCGTTCTAAGTCGAGAAATTCCTATAGCATTTGTTTCTGATTTTTGGTCGTGCAATGCGAATCAGAATTTTGTTTACATAACATAACTTGTATGCTTGGTAGAATTTGATATGCATTAAATGATGCCGTTGAAAGTGTTTTTTTGCTACTTATCATTTGCATCTGCTGTGAATCCACTTAATTGTAATCTGGCAGCAGCTCTATTTTCTATGAAACGCACCTGTCTGAATATCTGTGTTTCAAATCGAAACCGTAGTGAAAGAATCCCGTGCGTTCTTTTTTTCCGCCTCCCCCCTCTCCTTTTCTTTTCTTTGTACTTGACACTATGGATCTCGATTCCTCACTTGATGACATTATCAAAAATCGGAAGCAGGCCAATCGCCAACAGAGCCAAAAGAAAGGGCAGAAGCAGCAAGCCAAAACAGCCAAAGGCAAGGGCCGGCAGCAGATCAATAAGGCCGGCGGCAACGCGGTGACGAACAAGAACAACAGCAACAAGCAAAATAGCGGAATCGGACGACGCAACGGTGCCCAGTCCCAAAAACAGCGTGGTAGTGGTAACCTGGGTGTAAAATCCAACGCAAAAGCGAAAATCAACAAACCTACACAGCGTAATGCTTCCAACATCAACGCGAGATTGGTAAATGGTGCTTTTCCTCCTTTACCCCATTTCTTCCACCCCTTGTCTCAATGTCTCTTCTGCAGACGAGAAAACTATTACTACATCACGTTCCTTTTGCGCATAGTGTTGCTATTCATTGTTGGTTTTTTAACATCGTCCTTTTATTTTAAGCGAGGTGGTCTACAAACCAAGTCCAAACCGCAGCCGTTATCCCAACCCAAAATCGATCCTGCCAGTATTGTCATTACCAAAAAGGTGGGCCGCTCCGGTCGGAATCCTCCACAGCAGCAGGAGCCAGCCTTGTTCCGTGGTAGTTCTGCAGTCCACCTGAGCAACAGCCCTGTAACACATCGAGGCATGTCAATCCGGGGCGCAGCCTACGGATCGTCGATAACAGACGGTTTTCGTGGAGGTGCAGGAGGTCTCAGCATTCGTGGCGAATCGGGCCCTGCCTCGGTTCTGATTAGCAATTTGGATCCAGGTGCAAATGCGGAGGACATTCGAGTAAGCTAACCCTTCCCCGAGAGAAATAGTAGCCCTCTTTCTTACGATGCTTGTTCAAATACTTTAGATGATTTGCTCTCAATTTGGACAAGTATCACAATGCGAAGTACTGCTCGACCGGGCCGGGCGATCTCTTGGTGAGGCAGAAGTAGAGTTTATGCATCGAAGCGCCGCACTGGATTGCATAGCAAAGTTGGATAACGAAGTGGCTGATGGTAACCAGAACCGAGAAACGCAAACGGAGGAGAATGAGGATTGCTAATATGACATATATGAACTCTAGGACGTGTTGTCCGAGCTATACTTCGCAATCGACCTACGGGCATGCTCTCATCGAGCAGTTACATGAATCAGACTGTTCGCTCGGTCATTGCACCCACGCGCTCCGGATTTACATCGACTTAAGCTATACCACACATTTCATTTCTAGGTTTACTCTCTCTTTCTCCCCTCTGTATGCAAGATTTAACAGTCTAACATCCTCGTGTATCCAAATATACACGTTAACATACAACACGCATTCGCATAGGGAGTAGTTCATTGGGCTATCAGCCAATATAGCCGGGATAGTTGATAACTTGATCCTCCCGCTCATCGGAAGGAATGTCCATCTGCTGCGGATGAGACGACACTTCCTTCCCAAATGTTTCGCTAAGTTCTAGAAGCATTCTTGGGGTAGTGAAAATAGACGCATTTACAATCTCGCCTCAGACGCACCTCAGCTTTGTCTGTGGGATACAGAGAGAGGAAAAGATGGAGCGCGGAAACCAGATTGACGCTCATCAAACACTCATAAACACACTCACGCACTAACCAATGTATGCTGGCAAAGAGGAACACATTTTGTTGGCTTTTGAGAGACGTGTTTTACGATAAGGAGTTGGAAGAAAAGAGTTTATAGGACATAGCTGCCACCGATTTGTTCGACCATGACATCAATCGTGTCGCCGTCCTCCATGGCAAGCTACAAGGGGAAGAAGATGAATGTTAGTGGAATTCAATGGCTCCTAAAGCATTTTATTTATACCGATTGGGGAGTATCAGTAGCAAGGACGCGGTGACCGTCATAAAGGAAACGGACAGAGTCGTTGGACTTGCCCTGACGTTCGCAGTAGGCTTCCATCAGTTTCCGCAGAGGCGTGGTCTGCTTGATCTTGAAAAAGACTTCATTGCTATCCTAGAAGGAATGCTATCAATGTTCTTTCTTTTTTTTTGTCCTTGACCACTTTCTCCCGTTAATCAACGTACTCCCCCAACAACTTTGATGTTGATGTGCTCCGTGGTTCCAGTAGGTTCCTTTTTCTCAGGCTTCTTGTCTGCGTCCATTGCGTGTGTGCGTGTTCGTGTGTTTTTTTTTTTTTTTAAAAAAAAAAGAAAACGGTGTAAGGTATTTTATGAACGTGTATACCCACGGCAGAAGCCAAGCTTAAAAGGAGAGAAAAAAATATCTTGGTACGTGTGTGCCCCACCTTTTTCGCCCAATCACAAAGCAAATCAGGGCCAATGGGCCCTGTCGTATGATGGCAGTCTGACCCCATGTATGGATTTTTTTCTTTTAGCAAGCAAAAGAATTACCACATTATGGACAGAGACTATACAGTACTAGAAGAGAAGAAAGCTGCATACAAGGAATCACCCGAGTAGAGATGGGGGTGGATGGAACTTAACATAGTTATCATAAGAAGTTCGTTTGCGTCTTCGATTTTTGCATGAACATCGCCCCGGCCAACAGTCCATCATTCTCCCTCGACGGACAAACCTACACTGTATATCTCTATGCCTGACGCTTGAATGAGAACGTTCTTTTTATGCCATCCTCCCCCTCCCACCCAACCCTTCCTCCTCTCTCTTTCTTTCGCAGTGTGGGCAATGCAAATCTAGGGTTCCAAGGAGTAAACGCATGTGTAACAGCCAAGCAGAAAAGATCCGCAGTCGCAACTCTCAGACACACACGGACACTCTCTTTCCTCCACCCGCTATCCCCATTTAAGAACCTCGTTTTTTCTCCATAACCATGGGTGGTGCCGATGATGATGACGCTCTTGCGAGGCGTATAGCCAATCTCAATGACACTAAGCCAGTGATGCAAACGTAACGGTCTGGCCCACTTTGTTTTCTTCATTCTTGTTTTAATTGCCCTTCTTCACTAAGCTGACGCAACCACCTGGATCTAGCGATGAGGAGCTTGCGGATCGATTTGCACGTGTGTTCTCAACACAACCTGTAGCTATGCGGAAGCCAAACAAGTACACTATTCCTGATGATGCGAATGCCTTGGAAGACGATGAGGTTTCCATATAAAAAGAAAAGAACTCGATCATAAACAATAGAAGCTTATCTATCGTAACGGGAATTATGCTCCGTGCTGCTATCTCTTTCTCTCTTTCTATTCCCAGGTAGAGAAGCTGCTGATGGAAGCTCAGTTGCTCGATGACAATATCTACAGCGAACTGGATGGCAGCAAGCATGGAATAGAAGAAGTCTATGGGATACTGGACCATGGGCTCAGCAGTAGCAAAGATACATGTGCCCGTCCGAATGATGATAGCGACGCTTTAGTGCGACAGATTCAGGATGAGGTCGATGTGGAATCGAGATACGACAAGTTTACTCAGCAGCAGGATGACGCTCTCGAAGAACGGTATCGTGCGCTCAAACAAGGTCGACAACCTGCACCAAGTCCATTGACCCAAGTCCCCAAGCCCATGGACCCATCTGAATTCTTTGATGAAGTCGATGACTGGTGTTGTAAGCTCTTTTCTATCTTTTGCACACCTCCCCCAATCATGAAGAAAAGAAAAATACCATACTCATTGCGTACCACCCTGCTCAGGTATCTGCAATGAAGATGCAACATGGATATGTGAGGGTTGCGATAACGACAAGTTTTGTAACGCGTGTTTCTACGAAGGCCATCAAAGTGACATGGCCAGCTACGAGGCGATGCAGCACAAGGCTAAAAAGTGGACCAAGTCAAAATGATAAAACAATATATGGATGTATTAAGTGCTCTTGAATGAATAATCCCAACCCTGAGGTGAGGGAGTCTCGGTAGGGATCTTGGCTTGCTTCGGGTACGTAACATGACGGCTCTTGACAATCGCGCCTTTGTAAAGTCTATCGCTGGTCTTCTCGAGTTCCGCCATGGCCGATTGCATTGCCCGGAACTGTCGCTCTAATGTTCGCTGACGCTGTTCTCGCTGTCGCATTTTGTGCAGCTTCCAAGCCCGTTCAATCGTCTCATGTTGCTCTAGGGCCTCGCCTTCAAGCTGAATGGCCGGTGCTCGGGGTGGTGCCTCAAATAGAACACGACGAAGAACTTCGAGACGGGGGTCGTTGTTAGCATTAGCGCCGGGCGCACCACCAGGGCGAGTTGAGACGTGTCGAACTTGTTTTGCAAGTGCTGCGGAGCATTGCCGACGAACAATGTTGAACATGGGGGTGGAGGGAGCGGGGTGGTGGTGAGAGGGAGAGGAGGAGCGGGGCAAATAAAAAATGGGCCTTGAGCGAGGTAAGAGAGAGAGGGTTCCCTATCTTGTAAATATCTCACAAGCCACCCAAAACAGTCTATGCCAGGCTCTCTCATTTTTTTTATACAGCTTGATCTAGTTTTTAGAGCATTTGCGCCTAACCCCACAACATTAACCTGTTTGCATGCTAGACCTAGTGACGCTATACAATGACGAATCAGACGTTGGACTACTGTAATTCATAAGTAAATTATGATGCATGCTGAGGTCATTTTTCATATGTAGCGCTTCACCATTGAATAAATGGAAAATATGACTATATCGAAACTTTTTGCCAGGCCACCGGAAAACAAACTGATAAAAGGAGGGGGATAAGCACTGGTTTCTCGAAAGAGACACTTTGCAGACTCTCGGAACTTTTTTTTTTTTCAAATGTTGGCCATGGCTTGTGATATTGTTTTCTTGGGAACCGTAGCTATGATGTATATCTCTTTCTTGTTTCCACACTCACGCATACACCCATTTTTCTTCGAGTGCTTATGAAAACGCCTTTCTCAGACAGCCACCTTTCACTCGTTTCAAGTAGAACAACAGACAGCCTTGTTTCTTCTTGTGTTGCCACACCACTGGACATGTCGCCGTCTGTACCGGTCTCGTCTGGCATGATCACTATTGTGTCATCGGATAGCCATCCTGATCAGACGCATTTACCCGTGGTTGTCAGTCGTCGGCTGCGCCAGCATCCACTGCGACATGGTCATCCAGATACAATGCTCATGCCATACCAACGCCAGCTCGCAACGCCCCAGCAACATCAAGAACCCCTTTTAGGTCGGCCCCACAGCAGTTTCTGGTCTCGGGTCAAAAAGACAGTAATCGACTTGCGCTCTTCCTTGAGAAGCGCTTCAAACAATTTTGGTGATATAGCTAGCCATGGTGTACCCCATCGTCAGCTGGCTACATGCCAAATTTCTTCGAATCCATCCAAACCAAGACCAGTCTTTCTCCATAATAGCAGGCGCCGTGTATTACCCTCGCCAAAAGAATAGGGCCCGGTTCGCTTAGATGGGTACTTGATACTTACCTTATATATTTATCAGTTATTCTATACAATATATATCTCAATGTGTTGCAATATTTTCCTTCTTCATGGCCATATGTGTATATAATGATATGAATACGTAGTTAGATTCAGTGAACGATGCCACCATAGTGATGTCTGCATTGGCAGCGAAAGATATTGCCAAGAGATTTTGGGAGATATGTACGTGAAAATCCTAAAAAGCTAAAAAGGATAAAGACAAACTGTAAGCGGTCGACAGATGATACCCTGCGCTATAAACGAGTGTCATAGATAGATTATACGCATTGCCAAAGTACATTCAAGTTGCGGAAATAGCTATTGCATCGTGTTGAGAAAATACTTGAGAAGTACGTACACGCATCGACCTTAGAATTTGCTAATATGATCGATGTTCAATGAACATGTGTTTTATTTGCTTGAAACATTGAAGCTAACGACATGAGGGAGCACGGTGCTGTGGTTCCGTTCGAGTATTTAGATTACATTGGTGGTAAACAGAATTTCACATATCCGCACAAAAAAAAAGGAGTAGTCGTTTGTCGAACTATCCGCAGTATACAAAGGATGGATAGTCAGTTAGACTGGTATCCGAAGCTAAATCTCCCTCTTTTATCTTCTTTTGCCTGCCCCTTCCTCCTATCGTTCACTCATACATTCTGACTGGCTGGGCTCTCTCAACATTACTCTTTATAGTTCTTCTCCTTCCTCTTCCCCCTTCCTTCCCCTCCCTCCTGCGCCAGTTGGTTCAGTTGTATTCACTTATACACTCTAGAAATCACACATTGATACAACGGAATATGAGATGCTCCCTCTCTTCTTTATATGCCTCTCCCCTCAAAAAAGTAAGTCGGATTGCGCTTGGCCTCCGTAAAAAAAATCTGCGGTGCGTTCGACTTATTTTTTTTATTCATTTCCGACTTTTTCCTTTCTTTCTAATTCCACTCTTGCACCATTTATATCACCTGCCATCATTTCTTTGTCATAATCTGTGGGAGTAAAAAAAAAAAAGCAAAGATGATCGGATGTTTCATCATCATAGCGATTGCATCTTTGTCGTGTGTAGCCCAAGAAGTGACAGTAGCAGGCAAGTGAATCGAATTACATCACAGACATAGATGTGTAAACACACAAACATACATTTCTTACCTGCATGACATTACCTGCTGGTGGTGCAGATCAGGACAGCAGCCAGACACCCATCCCAATATGGGCCATTGCAATCGGTGGGATCCTAGCAAGTATCGTCCTTGTGGTTGTCGGCATCTACCTCATCAGATACTACGTCCGACGTTCCGGCATTGCAGCAACCGCGCCTGACTTGTCCTTCAGACAAGACGATAGTACTATCATCTCGTTGGATTGCGAAAAGCAGATGGATCACAAATCAAAGCTTTGCATGGTTCCCGAAATCTCCTCGTTACCTTATCCACCTTCATCGAGCTTGCTGCTTAGTGATAAACTTGAGCTCAGTTCTTCTGAAGAAGCGGCTGCGCTCTACCAGACATATCTTAATAGCTTCGAACAGCAGCAGCAGCAGCAAAAAAATAGCAGTACCATGACAGCAACGCTGCGAAATACCTTGCGTCGGTCGATGCGGCGCCAGCAGAAACCCAATAAAGCGCCGCCCACGGCACTGCTCCAGGACATGTTTGATCAGCATAACAGTAACCGTCCGCCATCCGATGATTCTGACCGTCCTACTAGCAAGCGTTCGTCATCTGCCAAGAGACCCCAGACCGGCCTTTTTGAGGAATGCCCACCTACGAAGACGTTTGTAGAGGAATCGCCACTGCCATCTATCCCAACGCCTGTTGCAGCTGCACCCATTATGACCACTGACTTTTCGTCCGCTACCGCCACCACCGGCGTCACCGACACAAAGCCCTCTTCTCCCATTCCTGCAGAGAAGACTACGCAGTCGCAAAAGGAGACGATTGGTAACAACGAAGAAGTCAACTACGATAAGCAATTACCTGCACTGCAAAGAGATAGTACTACGGAGAAGCAGCAGCAGCAGCAGCAGCAGCAGCAGCAGCCAAGGGAGCATGAGAAGAAAGAAGAAAAGGAGATCAACACTCATTGCGAAATGACGACTTCTGTCCAATCGAAGCAGCTGGCCGAAACACTCTCGGGTGACTTGAATACCTTTCATCCACCAGAAGGATCTGATTTTCATTGTCCTGAGCCAAGGATGGACGAGCTAATACGTTCGGATTCTCTGCCACCACTATCACCTACAACGACTGTACAAGTAGAATCTCCTCCATCACCGTTGTCACCACAAACTCCCCTTCCAACTCCAGCCGTTCCATCATTCGTATCACCCATCAGCTCCTACCAAACTGATGCCAGTACGTCGTCTCCTTGTTTTGTCAAGGCAGTTGACAGTACCCAGCAGCGTATCAGTGCAATAAGTGTATTCCAAGACGACTGTCCGCAAGTAATTGTGGAATCTCCGTCGCTGAATATCTCGCAGGCGGCCGTAGATGCAGGACGTGCCTCCCTTGATGCTTGGCAGGACGAATCCACGCGGCGTGATCCAGAATATAATGACGATAATGACGATGGCCAATCGATCGCTTCCTCTGGTATTGCTGCCTCTATCACTGCTTTTTCCCACCCGCAACGCGAGAGCGTCCAGAGCATTTCGCCAACGCCGCGCCCCACGCCACCTGCATCGATCCGCAATGTAAGTGCCTCCGCCAGAAAGCAGAGGAACGCCCACCCTCAAAATAATAAACCATTCTGAGTGTTCCACACACGTATATATATAGTCTTTGGTAGCAACCCCCCGTGCCAGTCTCCTGGGCAGCATGTCCCGGATGTCCGCGGCAGAGATTTCGATGCTTCATGGTAACAGCAGCATCAGCAGCAACACTAGCCACGTGGACACCATTCGCCGTTCCCTCCAGAACACCTGGCGATCTTCCACTGCTGATTTTCCTGCCCCTGGTAGCGCTCAGAGCACCATCCGAGACGCTCCCATGTCGCGGTTAGCTCTGGCAGCAGCTGGCACAGCCGCAGGGGGTGTCGGCAGCAATGGCCATTATCGGCCACATATGCCTGTTTTCACGATGGCTGACGACATGGACGATATAGTCGTAGATGCCCCTGCGCCAACCGCCTCCTTTTCGTCGTCGACAGTCAACACCGTAGTGCTCGCTGATGAGTATAATCCGCCAAAAGCAAAAACAACAGCTGCTACTGTTGCTCCTGCTGCTGCAGTAGTTCCATCCCCTGCATCCATAGGCCGGGCGAATCAATTGACTAAACAGCAGCAACGCAAATCTGTCCAACAACAGCAGCAGCAGCAGCAGAAATCGTCTCTTGCCGCAAAGGCGTCCAATGGCAACTCTATCCCAGCAGCAACAGCAACAGCAACAGCAGTGACGTCCAAACCCGTAGCCGGGAGTGGCAAAACCGCCACTGTAGTAGGAACAAAGGGAACAACAGCATCCTATGGGACCGTGCGAGGTGGTAGGCGACAACGTGGGTCAATTCCCTGGCTTCCTGATGAAGCACCAGCACCTTCCGCCAAGAAAACACCAGCACAATTGGAAAAAGACAGGTATCTTAAATCATCCAAGAAGTAGTTATTACACGTACAGAACCCCCCTTCCTTTTTATTTGCACAATAATATACTTTTACATTTATACATACACGCATATATATATATTTAATCTTCGAGAACCATTCCTATTTGCCTACTTCTTTCCCTTTTTATTAGATCATGATATTCTCTACAGGTATATAACCGGTGTTTATTCCCAGAGGTCAGAAGGTTAGGAACCCTGATTCCTGAGGGTGGCGTGTGAGAAGAAGAGTTTTCATGTACAGAGATGGCGAACGAATAAGTAATGTTCAGGTGATGCCTGACAGCTTCAACAGTGTCTTAGCCTTGCATTATTTGCGTTCGTTCGTGTGCCATATTAGGATAGCTCAAATCACACAGCATACTGAACGTGACCGCTCAACCAAGAGAATGTACTTTCACAGTGGGAAGAGATATCATCGTGTGGTTCAGGTTGGTTATTGCAAACCGGGATTGCGTATGTACGCACTTAGGATAGAAGAGAAAGGCCAAGGCCGAGGTTGGGTTCTTTTTATTCCGTTATGGATGGGGTACAGTGAAATAACATGACGTAAAGCTAAGGAGGAAAAGCAGAATTTTACTGGACAGCGATAAGACGGTTTTTGATAACAAAACTACCATAAGCTATTGTTTGTGCTATTCCGCATTCCGAGTGGGAAATCTAATGTCAAATGACATGTCGAGCACGAGCCTATATATTGCGATGCTGTGAAAGGGACAGCGCTAAATATAATCTTTTACTTCTTTTTTCCTCATCCATGCCCTCCTTCAGTACCATATCCATCAAGATAAACGACGTTAAGAAGCTCGAGCGTTTGCCCCCTGATATCACCATGACTGCCACAGAGGCACCTATTGGCGAGTACCGACGGGAAATCGCACCAATGGAGGAACGTCGGCAGCTTTATAGTCATTCTGTATACTGCGTCTGTGAGTTATTTCCCCTCTTGCATGGTGGTAGAAATAGTCTAGCTTAAGCGCTCATATATATATATATATATATCTGTGTGTGTGTATTCTCTTTAGGTAACGGCTCGGGAATCGGATGCGGATGCACTCAGATATGTCAATGCATGAATAACTATGTTCCTCGGTGCGAATGTGGACGGAATTGCCATCGATCCTGGGACCCTTGCATGCTAGCTTGAAGAGCAAATGCCCCCCCCTCATATATGATTTATCCTATGTAAAAAAGTGTGGATATTCACAAATCAAATAAAGCAAAGGGGACTCCATTTTACTTATCCTAATTTGCCACGCTTTGCACTTTCGGGTTGCTCCGTTCCCCCATTTGAAAAAGCGACGTCACCTCTTTAGTCCATCCCAGCAAAATAATAATCGCAGGGTCCGCACCCAAAATTTTTTGTACCCCACCCCCAGGGATTTTGCTCCAAAGTTCTTTTAACGATGGCCTCTCAATTCACTCGCTTGTCGACTGCTGTTCCCAAGGTACCGTCGCCATTGCACTCGCTCTTCGCTTTCAATCGCTCATACACATTGCTTTCATTGTCTAGTTGGCCCGTGGCTACGCTGCTGCCGCCGCACCCAAGGTATCTCTTTCCCACCAATCAACCCACGCACATCAGCCGGCATTCCGAAATAATAAACATACACGCACACACAAACACACACATACCCATACGCGCGCGCGAGAGAGAGAAAGAGACGGCAAAAAGAGGGAGAAACTCAACCCAGGCTTTCGGTTTTTTTTTTAATTGCATTATATAGGCTCCCATTACCCTCTTTGGTCTTGATGGCCGCTATGCCACCGCCTTGTACACTGCTGCCGCTCGTCAGAACGCGCTTGAGGCCGTCGAGCGTGACTTGACCCAGATCCAATCCTTGATTGCCAAGGACAAGGCTGTCCAGTCGTTCCTCGAGAACCCTACCGTGACCCGCCAAGCTAAGGCTGAGGGCATCAACGCCTTGTTGTCAAAGGCTGGCAAGGTCAGCCCCCTGACCAAGAACCTCTTCGAGGCTTTGAACGAGAACAGCCGTCTTGACCAGACCGTCAAGGTTCTCGGTGCTTATGCTGAATTGATGAGCGCTCACCGTAACGAGCTGCCCTTGATTGTCACTTCTGCCAAGGTTAGACGGAGATTTGGGAGGGGGACAGTTGAAGAGGAAGACGAGAAAATGATGGGCTCATACTGCAATATATTAGTCCTTGGACAAGCCCACTTTGAACAAGATTGCTGATGCCTTGCAGAAGAGCAAGCTTGCCGAGGGCAAGAAGTTGTTGGTCTCCAACAAGGTTAAGCCCGATATTCTCGGCGGTATCCTCGTCGAGATTGGTGACAAGAGCATTGACTTGACCGTCTCGGCCAAGGTTGCCAAGCTTAACAAGTTGATCACCGGTAAGAGAGACTTTGCCATTGGGGGATGACAAACAAGAACGAAGTTGCTAATCATGGGTTGCTTTCTTCTAGACTCCGTGTAAATATACAGCTTTTGTCCCTCCCTCTTCCTTACCCTCTGTCTTTAAGTGTTTGGTCATTTTCCCCCTGTGGTCATTTTAAACAATAAGAATACACGCTTTTTGTCTTATGGTTTGTTCAAATATTTGGAAAGAAGTGGCATAATGTTATCTCTCTTTTGAGCGGAGTGATGGGCTTTTGGGAAACCACATGGCTTCCTCTCTTTGACAAATGGAAACAGGGCTAACCCTCACAGCTTAGCAGCTATCGTACAGAATGAGGATAAGACCATAAAGGCTGGTTTATCATTCAGGGCGAAAGCCTCTTGGACCCGGCAATACGGCCTTCCTATCTTAAACCAGAACCTTTCCTACACTACCTATTCATGGCTCCATATCCAACCAAAAGAATACACCACCTATGCATTTGTATACATACGCGAAATTAGAACAAAATAAGCAACAGCGCTAACGAGCACAAGTAATGTTTTTAATGTAAAATCATCAGCTCGTCTTAATGGTGACGGCGAGACTCAGCAATGACAGCAGAGAGCTCATCGATCTTCTTCTTGGCGCGAACGAAGGTACCAAGCTATAATAATTACAGAAAAGATTAGTCTTTTCAATTCTTTTCTTGCTTGGCGAGCTTAGATAAAAACATACTCTCTTCTTGGTGAGCTTCTTGGCACGCTTGTCCTTGGAGTTCTTGATCAATTCCATCACACGGCGCTCATAGGGAGCAAAGCCGGCGACCTCACGGACAATGTTGCGGACAAAGGCGGTACGCTTGCTGAGAGCCTAATGGACAGTTGGGAAAAAAATGCAAGTCCACAAATAAATGTAATTCATTAGTTGTCTTCTCAAAAATCATATCCATCCATCCATCCGTTATTTCTTTCTACATACACCCTTGCGGTAAGAGGGCTTCTGCTTAAGCTCGCGGACAGTGGTGATGTGGCCCTTGTTAAGACCAACGGCGATGCCTGACTTCTGCTGGGGTGCCATTTCAAAAAAGAGGAGGATCGATGGATGGGCGCCTGCCACCGTTTCTTTTGCCTAGAAGCCTCCCCCCACACCCTTACCCAGCTTTTGAGTTTGACACTCCGAAACAGGCACCATCCTTTTACAGTACGTACCACTCATTTTGGGTATGTCGTGCGCCGCCCAATTCTTGTAAGTCGCAGGACCACACAGTCGCGCTTGCCTAGAACCTTTGGCACATGGCAAATTAAAATCGCATGCCACTCAAAGCAAGAAGATGTGAGATGGCAAAGAATCACTTCTAGAAAATACGTCGCCTTTCCGGGCCTACCGAGCCTGCTCTATAGACATTCTGGATGAGCATTCACTATACCCTACCAGTAGCTGTATGGCGAAATAGGAAGAATCCCCGAGACGTCGGAATCATATTGTTCAAAATGCGAGGACATCATTACATGTCAACAGAGATAATATCTAATGGCCCTTTTGATAAGGACAATTGACCTTTACAGGATCAAACAAGTGCATATACTAAGAGAACAGGAGGGGGATACATGCTTAATCCTCGGTCTTCATATCAGCCCAGCTCTTGCATGTACCCAAATATAAGGCAGTATTTAACATGCTCGTGGACGGAATGTCGATTTAGTATACTCCATGCGAGCACCCCAAGAAGTAAGAGCATCGTGTGTATACGTCAATGTTGATATTCGATAAATATGGACAATCAGGATAGATCATAAAAGCAGAGAACGAATCGTTTCTTTTTTAGAGTGTATGTAACAACAGCTTATATTTAATGGAGTGTGTATCAAGTTGAAATAAATGCTGTAGTGTAGATTTTTTCTTTATCAATGGACGGGAGTCCTGCTTGTTGTCCACTTAATATTGCGTAAAGCTCTCCCTCGTACAGATATGACACGATGAGAAGCATACACATACTATCAAAGGGTATTAATAGACATGATATTACTCCTACCATTGAATGGTGTCTACTCTTTTCTGATATCCTCTACATAGGACATCCAAACATGGCTTAACTGCCTACTGCTGAAGTGGCTCGCTGTGGGCGTTTTGCCGAGAAAGAAATCCCCTAATCGATGTCTGGCAGGATTCAATAGTAAGCGCTCCCGCTCATGAGCATCCACTATGTAAGATGTTTTTGTAAGTCGCTTCAAGGATTGGTTATCAAGGCAACGACACAAATATTGGGTATTGCTGTGCATATCTGCTCGCTGTGTTCGCCCAGTAGCGGGAATTTTGATTCGCTGACCGAAGACAGAAAGGAGAGAAAGAGGCCAGCAGAGCCCCATTCCTACTGATCTTCTTTTATTTTTATTCAGCACGAAGTAGTCATACACTATGGTCGCAGCAGTTTCGTCAAAGCGCGCTGCCGAAGCCCAGGATGTTGAAATGGACAGCACTCCAGAGACAGCTTTCGAGACGATTCTGAATGGATCAGCAAAGAAAACTAGACTTCTATTCTCAAACACATACGGTCAGGCAGCCATGGATGAAACCAGCAGGTTAAAAAGACGAACCGTGACAATTATTTCTACCTATTGCTGATTGATTGAATCCTATGATTCTGCAGCCAACGCACCAAGCTGACAAGTAAAATCACTGATGAATACAATGATGTGCGCACGCTTCCCGAAGTTTTGATCAAGCAACAAAAAGAGGCGATGAAGGCGAAACAGCAGGCAAACAGGACAACAACTGAGGAAGCACCAACAGGTGAAGAAGCCAGCAGCAGTAGCAGCGCTGTACAGCAACTCATTGACACATTACCACAGAATTCACAAACGTGAGCCATTCGCTTTTCATTGATTTTTCTTGTGACGCGTTGCTGTTGACTGATACATAATATATACATATCTAGCGACAACAAGGCAAACCTCGGTATTGTTGCGCTGCGGTCATCGAACCAAGTCCCCGAGATCTTCAGCGATGCACCTGGCGGTGGAGGTTCGTTGGTTCGCCGTGCACGTGCCAAGACGATCCGTCCGGTATGGCACGCCCCGTGGAAGCTGATGCGTGTCATCAGTGGTCACTTGGGTTGGGTGCGCGCAGTCACTGTTGAACCAGGAAACAAGTGGTTTGCTACAGGTGCAGGTGACAGAACCATCAAGGTAAGGGTTGAAAGTTATGGGAATACAAGGAAAATGCTAACAAGAGAGCGTTAAGATCTGGGACCTTGCATCCGGCACCCTTAAGCTCTCCTTGACCGGTCACATCAGCACAGTCCGTGGATTGGCAGTGTCACCGCGGCACCCTTACCTCTTCTCATGCGGTGAAGACAAGATGGTCAAGTGCTGGGATTTAGAGCAGAATAAGGTCATCCGTCAATACCATGGCCATTTATCCGGTGTCTATTCACTGAGTCTCCACCCAACCTTGGACGTTCTGGTGACGAGTGGCCGAGATGCCACTGCGCGTGTAAGTTGGAAAGAGCAGTATCGGGGAGGGACTGGATGGGGCTGTACTCACATCAAATGAATGCGATAGGTGTGGGATATGCGAACAAAACAAAACGTACATGTCTTGACAGGGCACACCAGCACGGTGTCTACTGTTCAGTGCCAAGAAGCAGATCCACAGGTGATTACCGGCTCTATGGACACGACCATCCGGTTATGGGATCTTGCAGCCGGTAAAACGATGGGCGTCTTGACTCACCACAAAAAGAGCGTGCGTGCCATTGCACTACACCCAACCGAATTTGGTTTTGTCAGCGGCAGCGCAGATAATATTAAGGGATGGAAGTGTCCTGAAGGAACCTTCATTCAAAACTATGAGGGGCGCAAGTCCATCATCAACACATTGTCCATCAACCCTGATGGCGTCATCTTCTCAGGAGGTAATACAAGATTGGCTGGAGAGAAGTTTTTTCTCAGTATCTAACATTTCGCGGCATCAGGTGATAATGGCTCCTTGGGCTTCCATGACTGGCGTTCTGGACACCAATTCCAGTCGATGGATACGATGGTTCAACCTGGCTCTTTGGATGCAGAGGCAGGTATCTTTGCCAGTACGTTTGACCGCACTGGCCTCCGATTGATTACTGGCGAGGCAGACAAGACCATCAAGATTTACAAGGAGGATGAGAATGCGGAGAAGGATGAAGACTTTTATCAGTGATAGATACATTAAACAGCACTGTTTACTGCATGGAAAATATTATTTTTGGAATGTCAAGCTAAGCCGAGCCTCCCTGACAAAATGGATCCTGTTGCACAACCCGCAGCCATGAGAAAGGGTCTTAGCAGTGCGCTTAAGCTCTCTGCTTAGCTTATTGTAATAGCCTGCTGCTTTTTCTTCTTTTTCTTGGGTGCCCAACTCGAGCTTTGTTTCATGACAACAGTAAGATCGTTCCCTTTCCTTCTGTTGCATTCCACGTCCATCCCCGTCTTCTTTCGCCTTCTATTATGCCGACGACACAAGCTTTTAGGACAAAGTACAGGAGCTACAACTCCGGTTAGATAATAACCAAAAACGTCTTGAGAAGGCGCAGGAACTGCGCTCGAAACTTAAAGATCGGGCCGCTGTTGCGCAATGCGAAATCGACATCAATGATTACCGCCGCCGTATTGAATATTTTCATCGTGAGCTTGCTCGGCTCGACGAGAACTCGGTAGCGATGCTTACCGCTGATAACAAGAACAACTCTGACGGGTACAGCCGGTCGAAGAAGTACAACACGGATTTGGGTATGTTCGATACGACAATGAAGCCAGAGACCACGATTCTCTTTTTCTCTGTGCTGTATGAATGCAGCGAAGCTGATTCCCGCGTTTAGATCTCTTAACAACAGCCACACCCTATCATAAATCCAAGGTGTCTCTGAAGCTGCACCAGCTCCAGTACAAGTTGGAGATTGCAGAAAAAATGCTGGATGGGTTTACTCGACTGGCGAGTGCCTTGAATTCATCCTACAGATCGCGTCGGCAGAGCGCAGAGGTTCAAGCCCATATGCAGTACTGCAGAGAAAAGCTAAGGCTGCTCAGACGTGCGCTGCAAAAGTATGAGGAGCTCTATATTGACGATGGCGAAAATGATGATGAATCAGGTAAAGATTCCTCCCTCGAATAGAATCGAATGAGAATTTCAAACGTACTCCATATCCATATAGATGGATTTCCTTGGACCGAAAAGGTGTTGCCGCTCTTCATCCGTCGTCCTGTCTCAGGTCGCCTGCAGCTCAAGCTAGTCCAGGCCCGGGACCTTGGCCATACGCCGACACGCGTCATGAAGTCGCCGATGACAGTGATCGAGATAAAGGTTGACGGTGAAGTGGTCCATACTACTCATCCGTCACGAAACGATCGATGGTTTGAGAACTGTGATGTCCATGTGAGCGAAGGATCAGAGCTCGAGATTGAAATCTACGACGAGGACAGCAACAGCAAACGCCGGGAGCCCATAGGCGTCCTATGGATGCAAATTGCAGATATTGCCGAAGCCCTGCGCAAGCGAAGAATACAGAACAATTCGTGGCGCCCGCTGCCGTCACCATCGCCATCGCCATCCCCCTCAGAATCGTCGTCATCACCTGACCCCCAGCAGCCTGATAACAAGCAGCATCACGAGCAACCGCTTCTGCAGCCACCTTTTAGCACACCTAGTCTCTCAGAACCCATTTTCGACAAATTTGAGGTGGAACCATGCGGTGAACTGGCCTTACGGGTCAACTTTAGTAAGCAAACCTAAAGCATGTGGGGCCCAAGTCTGTATTTGTGCAGAAGAGAACACTCAACAGGATACTTGCCCAGTTCGTGAACCGACCAAGTACCGAGCACGGGACAAACTCGGTCGCGCAGGCGCGCTCCGCTACAGACGCGGCAAGCGCATCTATGAAATCAACGGTCATCGATTTGTCGAGCAACAATTCTACAATATTATGAAGTGCGCTGTGTGCAATGAGTTCCTAGTGAATAGTGGATTCCAATGTGAAGGTTTGACCAACGAGAGGTCCAATGTTCCTGTCCCAAATATACTAAGCTGAATGTGTATGACAAGGATGTCGGTATTTGTGCCACAAGGAGTGTCATACAAGAACCATTAGTCGCTGCGTCAGTCTTTCGCATGTCACAACAGTAATTCGAGAGTTTTTTTTTTTTTTAGTTTGCACACACTCGCATAATGGTAACATGCGCTCACGCTTAGGATTCACATAATGATGAAGATTTGAACCACCGTATTCCGCATCGATTTGTTTCCGTAACAAACATTAAAGCAAAGTGGTGTGGTCACTGCGGCCATGTCCTTCCCCTCGGATCGCGGGGCACACAAAGATGCGCTGGTAAGCGTATCGTCGTTTGACAATGAGGAAGGTGCATGTATATGTATGTTGATATGTGCGATTTCCGTGTGATTCTATTTAGAATGCAGCATTACTTGCCATACACGCTGTGCGCATCTCATGCCTGACCTATGTGGCCTGTCTCCTGAACGTGCAAACCAAATCCTAGCAGAGATACGCGCGGCGAAGGGACGGCATCCAGCCACGCGCACCGGTAGTAGTGGCGATTTGGTTGCATTGACCCGGAATGGATCGTTTGAAGATGATTCAGTCGATTCGCTGTCTGTCCAGGTGTCCGAAGATATACGGTCAACAGCAGTGGCAGACGAGAAGACCATTGTTGAAATTGAACCTGATCACGTGGATGATTCTTCTGTTTTTACTATGCAACCGGAAACTCCGCACCCGCGCGTGCAGCAAACGGATTTTATGTTGCTCCGGGTCATTGGGAAAGGCAGTTTTGGGAAGGTACAAAAAGGGAAACCTGCGGATTAGGAGCTATAGCTGCAGCGGAAACAGCATCAATTTCTTGCTATCAAAGTCGCTTAGATGCACACCTGATGGTCGCTATCTGTAGGTTTTGTTGGCACGCAACCACAAAGATAACCATGTGTACGCACTGAAAGTACTCAAAAAACGGTTTATTATCGATGGCGATGGCGATGCTGCTGGTGTGGAAGGGTATGTATGTGCTTTGTACTTATTCGTAGTCTGTCAGCCGAGGACTGATGGGTGTATACAACACTAGAGCCTTTTCTGAGAAGAAAATTTTTACAATGATCAGCAAATCGCAACATCCTTTCCTTACCAACATGCATTCTTGCTTCCAGTCAGACAGCCACATCTTTTTTGCAATGGAATACATATGCGGCGGTGATCTGATGAGCCACATCCAGCGTGAGCGTTTTTCATTGCGCCGGGCGAAATTTTATGCGAGCGAGGTTGTATTGGCGCTCGAGCATTTGCATAAACTCGGAATTGTTTACCGCGATCTCAAGCTTGAAAACATCCTACTCTGCGCAGACGGTCATATTAAGCTTGCCGATTTTGGCATGTGCAAGTACGACATGTGGTACGGATCACGAACCAGTACACTCTGTGGTACGCCGGAGTCCATGGCCCCGGAGATCATACTTCAGCAAGGCTACGGGCGTGCGGTTGACTGGTGGGCCCTTGGGGTTCTCATCTTTCAAATGATCTTTAGCCAGTCGCCTTTTTACGGTGAAGGCGACGAAGACATCTGGCAATCCATCTTGCATGACGAGATTGAGTTCCCGCCTCATGCAAGCTCTTCAACTGTCTCCATTTGCCGACGCCTCTTGGATCGCGATCCAGCGCTAAGGCTCGGTTCAGGCGAAACGGACGCCGCTGAGATCAAGCAGCATCATTTCTTCGAGGGTGTCAATTGGGACCAGATGCTAGCCAGGGCCACCCCGCCCCCATTCTTTCCGACAGTACGAGGGATCCTAGATACGTCGAACTTTGACGATGAGTTCACGCAAGAAGATGTTATTATTTCGCCCGTCACCGAAACTTTGACTCCAGAAGAACAGCGCGAATTTCAAGGCTTTTCTTTTACAGCAGAGCCCTTTTGGTAATTCGCAAATAGCTTTGAAAAGGAAGGCTTCTGGAAGTCCCACAGACAATAGGTATTGTATTGTAGAACCAAATCATTTACGCGCGATTGGCTTTACTGTGCTATACGTACTTTTTGATTTCAAACAAATAAAAAGGAAGACAATCGTCAAAACCATTCTCATTGGCCTTCCAAAACAAAGGGCAGTTTAAAGCCTTCTCCCCTAGACGGTAGCTTTCATAGAGCGCATTGCAGTGCATACCATTGTCATTATCATCTCCTTAGCGCCATAATGCTCATGCTGACAGAATGAATCGAGTCTCGAGGACGTGAAGCAGCTCAGCTGTTTGCCTGGGACCCCTTTAGATCTTGGTAATTGGACGTCAAATTTCATGCGGCAGGATGACTATCACTGGCCGAAAGAGGACGCTGTCCAGTTTTTTGACAAAAATCATGGATAATCCCTGTGAAAGAAAAGGACGCGCCATTTGAACATTGCCATTGAGAGCTCCTTGGCTCGTTTTACAAGTGTGTGGGTCACTCGGCTTTTCTGGTATTCATTGAGCGCACATACAAGATTGTGTTTTCTTGTCATCCTATTAGCTTGTGCAAAATGGTCTTCCCCACCCAAGCATCCTACGCGCTCGAAGAACTGCGCGGTTGTATATATACAAAAAAAAAAACAATCCCATTCTATCCCGCCTTTGGAAAGCTTGTTCCGGATCCTGGCACAAAAAGTAGACAAGCAATGCGTTTTTATTATCTTGCAAAGATCGCGTGTCCTGTTAGCCTGGGCCGACCTTGGGAATATCGTAATGCTCGCTGAGCTGCTCAAGTTTGTTGTTAAATTCGGCCACCTTCTCTTTATGCGATTTCGTTGCCGCTTTGGCCACCCGTTCGAGTTGCTAATGGAAATAAAAAGGAGTGTCGGACGCAGCGGTTCGCTTTCCAAAACATGCGCGTCATGTCACTTACCCGCTTGCGCTGAGCTTCCTCGAACTTCTTTTCCGCCTCTGTCTTTTCAATCATGCGGATGCGATGCTTGTCTGCTGCATGATCCTCTTGGATCGCGCGCGCAAGCTTCTCCTTGTCGCTCTTTGACTTCTTCTTCTTCTTTCTGTTATGCTTCAAGTCAGTCGTCATGAATTCAGCGAGGGCGGATCTACATGAATACATACTTTATGGATGGCGAGTCACCTCCTTTGAATTTCAGTGACCCTTTTCCGACATTGTCGTAAGCTGACATGAGAAGTGGAATGAAAAAGAAAAGAAAAGAAAAGAAACTCAGCACCGTGCTTAATTTCGCCTTCTATTCCTGGCATCCTCCAAGTAGTGGCTGGAAGTGGGTAGTCAAGAAACGCTAGTTAATAAAGTGCAGCGAGAGATGGAATCCTCGGTAAGCCGATGAAGGTGGCCACGCGGCGGCGGGGGGGTGGGGATGGAGGCCGCTCACCCGTCAGATCATGTTGTAACACTCGACTGGGTCGTGGGTGGGTGGGGGGAGAGGAGGGCAAAGCCGACACCACCTCCCCATTCTCTCGAATATCCGAACAAAATTTCTCTCCGCCGTATGGTTTCCAAGCAGGAGATTCCCGTTGCAGGCCTGAAATTGACCGTTCACGGTCTTGAGGAGTACAAGGCCAAAGGTTCTCAAGGCCCGGTGGCCATCATGTTTGCCTTGCATGGCCGGCTGCGTAAGCGACTAGGGAATGAAGCGGGAGACACCAAAGTGGATGGCATTACTCATGTTACAGCGAAGAGCAATCAAGTAGCATGGATCCCATTGCTCAGGCGCTCTGTGGCCTCAACGAAAGGGCTGGCACACGACGCCATATGATTGTGGTTGCGTTTGACCAGCCCAACCACGGCACGCGGCTCGTGCATCCGCTTGCCAACTATGGGTGGAAGGAGCGTTCAAACCAGAACCCGACCCATGCACAGGACATGTGGTCCTTTTTCTATAGTACCTCCCGCACAGTCTCCGAGCTCATCGATGTGATAGAGGATTACCTTTTCGGTCCGCAGGAGAGGAGCCGCGTTCAGGTTTGGGGTGTGGTGGGTTTCTCAATGGGCGGCCATGGTGCTTTTATGGCTTCTGCGAATGGTACGTATGCGCGTGGTGTGCATGTGCTTGTGATGTCGAT
Organism: Dichotomocladium elegans; assembly: GCA_025716815.1. NCBI lineage: Eukaryota > Fungi > Mucoromycota > Mucoromycetes > Mucorales > Lichtheimiaceae > Dichotomocladium > Dichotomocladium elegans. The sequence goes on from JAIXMN010000005.1 coordinate 1,694,036, forward strand.
GATAAAGTGAGAGAATAGATCCACGCATCCGGGTGGCCATCCCCATCGTGGGCACCGCCGATTTCCTTGGTCTGATGCATGCGCGCCTCGCAGAATCAAACCTGCCAGAAAAAGAGGATCTCTATCTCCCGAAACGCTTTTGCGACATGGTGAATAGCAAAGTTGCAGGCCTTGAGGACCGTCTCAGGGACACAAAGATCCTGATGATCAGCGGTGAAAAGGACAGACTGGTGCCTGCGGCATTCAACGAGGCCTTTTATCAACGACTCTGCAAGGTCCACCGTGGCAAAGAGGGTCTTGACTACGGCTTCGTAGTGGTACCCAAAGTTGGCCACGAGTGGTGCTCGGCCATGTTTGACCTTTCCGTCGCTTGGTGCGACCAATGGATGTGTCTCCAGCACGGTCCCACTTTGAACATCGACACTCTCCTCAAGACACATCTCTGAACACGTTTTGTGTATGCCTCTGTGCGTCATAGTATCCATCCTCCCCCGTTTTTGTTGCAATGTGTGGTGGCTATGGCTGACATGGCCAAAAAGAAGTGAAAAAGAATGGTTTTCCTTTTTCAACAGTGGGCGGAACGGTGGATGGCTTGAAGATGGTTGCGTGTGAGATATAGAAATGGTCCAGTTGTTCAGCCCAGCGCGTCTTTTTCTTCTTCTGTTTTTTATTTGCACTGTAACATGCACGGTTGACTTCCGGCAGAGTGACATGTCAGATTCACGCACGCGCCGATGACGAATGTTTGTAAACATGAACTGGCATACGTCTATACCAAGCAAAGTGCTGCACATGCTGCCTCTTTGGAGAAGTAAAACGCCGTACAATCGCTGCGGACGGAGAAAGTTGTGGCGGCTGAAGGTAAGAGATAGAGCAACAGTGGGTATTGTATCAATCTAATACTCCTTGCTCGTGTTGGTTGAATACCAACCACATCTAAACTAACACTACCTTACGTGGGACCGTATTGCAGACGCTGACGGCCTTGATGCAGCCAATGCACGATATCCCGTCGAGTTCCTTCATAGTCTGACGTGCCCAGGAATGTCTCCACATCGTCTTGACTTGAAGCTCGCAATCTCAATCTTGATGCGGGGCTCTGCAATGCAACAAGGCTCTTTGTTGCAGATCTCCATGGGTTGCCAGGGGTATCACCGACAGGTGTCAAGGCCCCGAAATTTTTATTCTGTGCCGCCGCCCATTTCCTCCTCGCCCTGCCTTTGCGATGGGCTTACACAAGGCCAGACAGTATCACACCTCAGCCACCCAGTGCTTTCGCATTGCCCGTTGCATGCCGCACCTTCGCATGCAACTAAGCCGCCCACCTCCGTGTAAGCCCCAACCGCACATATGTCAAGAAAATTAGCTTTTATGTATCATTCGCAGGAGAAGAAGCAGCTTTAAAGGCGATTCGTGAAATTTATTACTAGTAACAAGGAGGAAGGATTTTATATAATGATGCTATTCCATAATGAAAAGAACGCTTAAAAACCACTCGCTGGATTCTCTGTCGCAAGTTCTTACCATCGACTACCGGCTTTTCATCGCTTCTTTGGAAGGATATCCCTCGGGGACTTCTGTTTCTTCGAGGAACTCGATGCGGCATCCGTCCATTGCCTTTCATTTCCTTGTGCGTATGTTTCGATCCATGTCGTGATCGCAGATGCTCTGATGCTTGATTCCTGGAAGAGCATTGTTCAATGATTCTAGAGCCAATGCAGTTAGTTGTATTGTCTCTCTCCAGCCTCTTCAGCACATCTCACCAATCAGTTGGTCCGCTTCGCCCATATATCGCTTGTCTCTGGTATTGTTCATGCTGTTGATCAACACTAATGCAATGCGGTCATTACAGAAGCAATAACAATCCCATATGAGTTATGCGGCTGGCATACCTACACCCTTCCCACACCCCCCGCTACCTCCGCAACGCCAACTCACTATGTTTCAGTTTCCAATGCGTCGGTCTCGTCTACGCGCAGAACAATCTCATCATGCGCATAGCAGTGTCGTTTCAGTCCCAAGTGCCGTAGCTCGATGCCATGAAGGAATCGTCCATCCGATCGATAGTAGGACAGCTTCGAAGCGGACTCTCGCATACTGCTTTCAACACAAGCGTCAATACCATCATCTGTGTCGGTGTCAGTATCAGCGTTGTCATCTTCTTGTGTCCATGTCAACACCAGTATACACATCGATATATGTGTCTGTTAGTGCTGACAAATATGCGTGTACAAGAGTTGGTGACTGCGTCCATAAGTGTTGGTGAATGTGAACTTGTCAGTGTTTATGAGTGTGCATTTGTGATTGTTGATGAGCCTCCGTTGTGAGTTCTGTTGATTACCCACTTGTGACTTTTGATAAATATGCGTCTGTGAGTAATGATGAATGCGCACTTGCATGTGTGGATGATTGTACGACTGTGACTATTCGAGAGCGTGCGCCTGTGAGTATTGGTGAGTGTGCGCCTGTGAGTATAGATGGGTGTGCGCCTGGCAGAGTGTTGGTGACTGTGCACCTGTGAGTGTTGATGGGTGTCCGCTTGTGAGTGGTGATGAGTGCGCGCCTGTGAGTGTTGATAAGTGTCCGCCTGTGAGTGTTGGTAAGCGTGCGCCTGTGAGTGCTGATGACTGTACACTTGTGAGTGTTGATAAATATGCGTTCGTGAGTGATAATGGATGTGAACATGTATGTGTAGATGAATGTATGGCTGTGGGTGATGATGAGTGTGCGCTTGTGTATGCTGATAACTGTGCACTTGTGAGTGTTGAAGAATGTGCGTGTGTGAGTGATGATGAATGTGCACTTGTATTCGTAGATGATTTTATGACTTGTGAGTGTTGGTAAATGTACGCCTGTGAGTGATGGTAAGTGTCCGCCTGTTAGTGTTGAAGAGCGTGCGCATGTAAGTGATGATGAATGCGCGCTTGTATGTGTAGATGATTGTACGACTGTGAGTAATGGTAAATGTGCGCGTGTGAGTGTAGATGATTGTATGACTGTGAGTGGTGATGAGCGTGCGATTGTGAATACTGATGATTGTGCACTTGTGAGTGTTGATAAATATGCGGTCGTGAGTGATGTTGAATGTGAACTTGTATGTGTAGATGAATGTATGGCTGTGAGTAATGATAAGTGTGCGCTTATGTATGCTGATGACTGTGCACTTGTGAGTGTTGAAGAATGTGTGTGTGTGTGTGATGATGAATGTGGGGTTGTATGCGTAGATGATTTTATGACTGTGGCTGTTGGTAAATGTGCGCCTGTGAGTGTTGGTAAGTGTCCGTCTGTTATTAATGAAGAGCGTGCGCCTGTGAGTGTTTGTGAGTGTCCGCCTGTGAGTGGTAATGAGTGTTCGCCTGTGAGTGTTGATGAGTGTTCGCCTGTGTATATTAATGACTGTTCGCCTGTGTATATTGATGACTGTTCGCCTGTGAGTTTCGTGAGTGTCCGCCTGTGAGTGATGATGAGTGTCCGCCTGTGAGTGGTGATGAGTGTCCGCCTGTGAGTGTCGATGAGTGTCCGCCTGTGAGTGGTGATGAGTGTCCGCCTGTGAGGGGTGATGAGTGTCCGCCTGTGAATCTTGATGACTGTGCGCCTGTGAATGTTGATACGTGTCCGCCTGAGAGTGTTGGTAAGCGTGCGCCTGTGAGTGCTGATGACTGTGCACTTGTCAGTGTTGATAAATATGTGTCCGTGAGTGATGATGAATGTGAACTTGTATGTGGATGAATGTATGGCTGTGAGTGATGATGAGTGTGCGCTTGTGTATGCTGATGACTGTGCACTTGTGAATGTTGACGAATGTGCGTGTGTGAGTGATGATGAATGTGCACTTGTATTCGTAGATGATTTTATGACTTGTGAGTGTTGGTAAATGTACGCCTGTGAGTGATGGTAAGTGTCCGCCCGTTAGTGGTGAAGAGCGTGCGCCTGTAAGTGATGATGAATGCGCGCTTGTATGTGTAGATGATTGTACGACTGTGGGTATTGGTAAATGTGCGCCTGTGCGTGTAGATGATTGTATGACTGTGAGTGGTGATGATCGTGCGATTGTGAATACTGATGATTGTGCACTTGTGAGTGTTGATAAATATGCGGTCGTGAGTGATGTTGAATGTGAACTTGTATGTGTAGATGAATATATGGCTGTGAGTAATGATAAGTGTGCGCTTGTGTATGCTGATGACTGTGCACTTGTGAGTGTTGAAGAATGTGTGTGTGTGTGTGATGATGAATGTGGGGTTGTATGCGTAGATGATTTTATGACTGTGACTGTTGGTAAATGTGCGCCTGTGAGTGTTGGTAAGTGTCCGTCTGTTATTGATGAAGATCGTGCGCCTGTGAGTGTTTGTGAGTGTCCGCCTGTGAGTGGTAATGAGTGTTCGCCTGTGTATATTAATGACTGTTCGCCTGTGTATATTGATGACTGTTCGCCTGTGAGTTTCGTGAGTGTCCGCCTGTGAGTTTCGTGAGTGTCCGCCTGTGAGTGATGATGAGTGTCCGCCTGTGAGTGGTGATGAGCGTGCGCATGTAAGTGATGATGAATGCGCGCTTGTATGTGTAGATGATTGTACGACTGTGAGTAATGGTAAATGTGCGCGTGTGAGTGTAGATGATTGTATGACTGTGAGTGGTGATGAGCGTGCGATTGTGAATACTGATGATTGTGCACTTGTGTGTGTTGATAAATATGCGGTCGTGAGTGATGTTGAATGTGAACTTGTATGTGTAGATGAATGTATGGCTGTGAGTAATGATAAGTGTGCGCTTGTGTATGCTGATGACTGTGCACTTGTGAGTGTTGAAGAATGTGTGTGTGTGTGTGTGATGATGAATGTGGGGTTGTATGCGTAGATGATTTTATGACTGTGGCTGTTGGTAAATGTGCGCCTGTGAGTGTTGGTAAGTGTCCGTCTGTTATTGATGAAGAGCGTGCGCCTGTGAGTGTTTGTGGGTGTCCGCCTGTGAGTGGTAATGAGTGTTCGCCTGTGAGTGTTGATGAATGTTCGCCTGTATATATTAATGACTGTTCGCCTGTGAGTTTCGTGAGTGTCCGCCTGTGAGTGGTGATGAGTATCCGCCTGTGAGTGTCGATGAGTGTCCGCCTGTGAGTGTCGATGAGTGTCCGCCTGTGAATCGTGATGACTGTGCGCCTGTGAATGTTGATACGTGTCCGCCTGAGAGTGTTGGTAAGCGTGCGCTTGTGAGAGCGGATGACTGTACACTTGTCAGTGTTGATAAATATGTGTCCGCGAGTGATGATGAATGTGAACTTGTATGTGGATGAATGTATGGCTGTGAGTGATGATGAGTGTGCGCTTGTGTATGCTGATGACTGTGCACTTGTGAATGTTGACGAATGTGCGTGTGTGAGTGATGATGAATGTGCACTTGTATTCTAGATGATTTTATGACTTGTGAGTGTTGGTAACTGTACGCCTGTGAGTGATGGTAAGTGTCCGCCTGTTAGTGTTGAAGAGCGTGCGCATGTAAGTGATGATGAATGCGCGCTTGTATGTGTAGATGATTGTACGACTGTGGGTATTGGTAAATGTGCGCCTGTGAGTGTAGATGATTGTATGACTGTGAGTGTTGATGAGCGTGCGCTTATGAATACTGATGATTGTGCACTTGTGAGTGTTGATAAATATGCGGTCGTGAGTGATGTTGAATGTGAACTTGTATGTGTAGATGAGTGTATGACTGTGAGTGTTGATGAGCGTGCGCTTGTGAATACTGATGACTGTGCACTTGTGAGTGTTGAAGAATGTGTGTGTGTGTGCGATGATGAATGTGGGGTTGTATGCGTAGATGATTTTATGACTTGTGAGTGTTGGTAACTGTACGCCTGTGAGTGTTGGTAAGTGTCCGCCTGTTAGTGTTGAAGAGCGTGCGCATGTAAGTGATGATGAATGCGCGCTTGTATGTGTAGATGATTGTACGACTGTGAGTAATGGTAAATGTGCGCGTGTGAGTGTAGATGATTGTATGACTGTGAGTGTTGATGAGCGTGCGCGTATGAATACTGATGATTGTGCACTTGTGAGTGTTGATAAATATGCGGTCGTGAGTGATATGAATGTGAACTTGTATGTGTAGATGAATGTATGGCTGTGAGTAATGATAAGTGTGCGCTTGTGTATGCTGATGACTGTGCACTTGTGAGTGTTGAAGAATGTGTGTGTGTGTGTGATGATGAATGTGGGGTTGTATGCGTAGATGATTTTATGACTGTGGCTGTTGGTAAATGTGCGCCTGTGAGTGTTGGTAAGTGTCCGTCTGTTATTGATGAAGAGCGTGCGCCTGTGAGTGTTTGTGAGTGTCCGCCTGTGGGTGGTAATGAGTGTTCGCCTGTGAGTGTTGATGAGTGTTCGCCTGTGTATATTAATGACTGTTCGCCTGTGTATATTGATGACTGTTCGCCTGTGAGTTTCGTGAGTGTCCGCCTGTGAGTTTCGTGAGTGTCCGCCTGTGAGTGATGATGAGTGTCCGCCTGTGAGTGGTGATGAGTGTCCGCCTGTGAATCTTGATGAGTGTCCGCCTGAGAGTGTTGGTAAGCGTGCGCCTGTGAATCTTGATGACTGTGCGCCTGTGAATGTTGATACGTGTCCGCCTGAGAGTGTTGGTAAGCGTGCGCCTGTGAGTGCTGATGACTGTGCACTTGTCAGTGTTGATAAATATGTGTCCGTGAGTGATGATGAATGTGAACTTGTATGTGGATGAATATATGGCTGTGAGTGATGATGAGTGTGCGCTTGTGTATGCTGATGACTGTGCACTTGTGAATGTTGACGAATGTGCGTGTGTGAGTGATGATGAATGTGCACTTGTATTCTAGATGATTTTATGACTTGTGAGTGTTGGTAAATGTACGACTGTGAGTGATGGTAAGTGTCCGCCTGTTAGTGTTGAAGATCGTGCGCCTGTAAGTGATGATGAATGCGCGCTTGTATGTGTAGATGATTGTACGACTGTGAGTAATGGTAAATGTGCGCCTGTGAGTGTAGATGATTGTATGACTGTGAGTGGTGATGATCGTGCGATTGTGAATACTGATGATTGTGCACTTGTGAGTGTTGATAAATATGCGGTCGTGAGTGATGTTGAATGTGAACTTGTATGTGTAGATGAATATATGGCTGTGAGTAATGATAAGTGTGCGCTTGTGTATGCTGATGACTGTGCACTTGTGAGTGTTGAAGAATGTGTGTGTGTGTGTGATGATGAATGTGGGGTTGTATGCGTAGATGATTTTATGACTGTGACTGTTGGTAAATGTGCGCCTGTGAGTGTTGGTAAGTGTCCGTCTGTTATTGATGAAGATCGTGCGCCTGTGAGTGTTTGTGAGTGTCCGCCTGTGAGTGGTAATGAGTGTTCGCCTGTGAGTGTTGATGAGTGTTCGCCTGTGTATATTGATGACTGTTCGCCTGTGAGTTTCGTGAGTGTCCGCCTGTGAGTGGTGATGAGTGTCCGCCTGTGAGTGTCGATGAGTGTCCGCCTGTGAATCTTGATGACTGTGCGCCTGTGAATGTTGATACGTGTCCGCCTGAGAGTGTTGGTAAGCGTGCGCCTGTGAGTGCCGATTACTGTACACTTGTGAGTGTTGATAAATATGCGTCCGTGAGTGATGATGAATGTGAACTTGTATATGTCGATGAGTGTATGGCTGTGAGTGTGGATGAGCGTGCGCTTGTGAATGCTGATGACTGTGCACTTGTGAGTGTTGACGAATATGCGTCTGTGAGTGATGATGAATGTGCAGTTCTTTGTGTAGATGAGTGTATGACTGTGAGTGTTGATGCGTGTTCGCCTGTGAGTGTTGATGAGCGTTCGCCTGTGAGTGTTGGTAAATGTGCGCCTGTGAGTGTTGATAAGTGTCCGCCTGTCAGTGTTGGTGAGGGTGTGTTTGTGAGTGTTGATGATTTTGCGTCTGAGAGGGATGATGATTGTGCACTTGATTATTTAGCTAATTGTACGGCTGTGAGTGTTTGTGATGTGCGCTTTTTTGGGTTGGTAAGCATATGCCTGTAGGTGCTGATTAATGTGTATCTGTGAGTGTTGGTAAGTGTGTGTCTGTGAGTGATAAAGAAGGTGCACTTGTATGTGTAAATGATTGTACGACTGTGAGTGCTGGTGAGTGTCCGCCTGCGAGTGGTGATGAATGTTGCAATTGTGAGTGCTAATGAGTGTACGCCTGTTAATGGTGGTGAGCGTGCGCCTGTGATTGTTGGTAAGCATATGCGTGTGAGTGCGGATGGGTGTGTATCTGTGAGTTCTGAAGAATGCGCTCCTGTTGATATTGGTGAATGTGATATTGTGGATGGCGGTGGGTGAGCTGCTTTGTCTGTATGTGTTTTTTGGTATGTAGCTATGCGTGTGCTGTTCTATTCTCTTGTGGTGTATTCTGTTGGAGGGATAGAGGACAAGCATGAATTAGAGCGGTAATCCGTGCCAGAATTAAAAGCAAAGTCTGCTTATTTGCATGGCCTATGGTAGTCTTTGCCCGATACGACTGGGGGTATTTCGTTGAGCCTACGTCCGCGTTGACAAAGTCTTCATTGTAGCTTTCGCGGCGTTCACTAGGTGGATCAATATAGTCGGCTCCATGACCTTTGAAAGGCACATTGAAACGCAGAAGCTCTGATCGCTTGTTTTTAACGGGTTGAGTGGGCGCCAAAGTGGATCTTGTCAGTAGCAGTCGGCTAGAATGAAGAAAATGTTGCTCAACTGTAAGTAAAAGAAATAAAGAGGATCTGTAAACGCGTACTTTCACTGCCAGTGCAGAACGTCGTGAGAGGTAGAGCATCAGTAGAGAAATGAAGATTCATGTCAACTTGTTCGCACTAATGTTTTCACTTTGAAGTCAGGACACGACGCAAAAAATCGGTATTGCTCATGGATCCAACTTGCTTTATGGGTGGTTATTATGCAAAGAACATGCTTTTCTCCTTTGCATGTAAGTAAACAACGGTTTTGAAAGGGCTGTGCGTCTCTCGCAGAGAGATCTACAATGATTACATGAGTGAATGGTACGATACATGGAGATGAACGACATACCGTTTTGATTATGATTCCACGGCAGTTTCTGAAAGAAACAGGGAATCTGGAATGAAAGAGTTGTACTTGAAGTAGCAGGAGTTAGACCTCTGTCCTGGAATATGTGAAGACACGCTGGGGAGTATATCGTGTGTAATAATTCTTTGAAGGTAAAAAAGAGAAAAAGATGCAGGCGAGCGCCGAGCAAGAGACTCTGTCATTAAATACTGTCCAGCTTGTTCATGATCAAATAAAGCTTCATGATTGGGACGATCGGTCTCCAAATTTCTACCTATCATATCAACCGGGATTCCGCATTCCGCATTTACCCGTTTACCTAATAGAATGGATACATTGTTTTTACTTAATCTCGTTCTTTCTGGCCTATATATCATGCGCTACTAAGATGCAAAAATAGCAGAAGATTAAAGAAAATATCTCCGGACGGGGTCAGAAGTGGATATGTAGAGAGCCATAGTTGATAGACAATAAATGACAACTTTAAGTATGGAGTACTCCTCCCCGAGAGAAAAGATGCATAAACTTGCATCGTGCATTTGTGATCACTTCGGAGCGTTAATTCTACTCAAGAAACAGTCCTTCACTCACATGATCATGAGGTAGTCAAGGTAATGTTTGGTTTTCCTCCCATTGCTCGGTAGAATTTTAACGCAAGCCTTCCTCCATTTGAAAAAAAAACGACATACCTTCCCGTTATTACGGTTAATCAAGTATCTTTAAAAAATATGACCTCACAATAATACACGTTTCTATTATTTCAATCGCATATGAAAAACACTGCATTGCGTGTCAATAAAATACTCTATGTGGTGCTGTCAAAAAATGATTTCCCGCTCGAATTAAGTTAAAGCCTGAGCACTGCCAGTCAACATAAATTAACCTTCCCCGTGCAACCTGTTGCTCACTTCCAAATCTCCAAGTTTAGGTGGATCGAGACATGCCTATCGCGATAACAGTGTTCGATCAATGGAAATGATAAGTATCAGAGAAGAACATCGCCAAAATAAAGGTATGGGCATGGTTATGAGCACAGTGGCAGAAAGAGCCAAGCGTACGAATGTGTGAGAGGAAACATGGTAGTGTCACGGGGCCACTGGGATCCGCGGGCCGTGGGACTTGGTGTCTGAGGGACTCTGCGAAGCTACATATTCCAGTCATTTCTAATCATATCGTGGGCGATGCGTGTTGTTGGCATTGCTCCCTACTCAATATTTATTCTCCTAGTCGACCACCTACAGTGTCATATGTTCTTTGTTTACATCTGATAGCCACCATGATTTTCATATGAACGCGTGTAAACACAGAATACGTCTACATGCACCAATGTGTGTGTTACACAATATCATAATACGCTTGTAATATCACCTTATTTTGACCCACTCGTACATACTAAACAGAGTTCTATTATTTATACGTAACACCTTTTTCCTATAGTGCCAGAATATTTATGAATGGGTTTCTCCAACTCGTTATGGTGTTAATTCGTTATAATGGTAGTATGTTGGAATCTGCAATATCATGATAACGGACAGCCTCTGCAGCTTTACCGTAGAATCGTCTTAAACTCGATGCCTTTCAGAAAATTTTTATCCATAGGTCATGATGACTACAGACACAAATAAAGGCTGGATTGTGCCATTGTACACTCCACGCGTAGCTTCAAACGTCGTTGGTGCAATCAAAAAAATATTATGTTGCTCAGTGATTTATAGGTAAAGCTTGTAAGAGCGGCGTTTTTGGTGCTTTTTTCAATATCATTGGTGATCTCGCGCCTTATGGTCTTATGTCAACGGAGAATACGATTTATTCAATTTTATATCTGCAATAGATATCATCGCAATACATCCAGAGTTGGTGAATAAAACACAATGTCGAGAATGAGTGCTGGATGTCGGCTATTATCGGTGGCAAGGAACTCTGAGTTCTGAAGAATCGGGGCAGTAAGAGACATTGGCCGGTTTACCATTTAGTCATTAGCAACTGTGCGATAAGTTTTGATTTTTGGTGTCTTCGCCTATGTGCATAATATTGTGCCACAAAATATTTATCGATTGCAGATATTTTTCAGCCACAACTCACCAGTAAGTGCGAGAACTATATGTCATTCCTAAATTGTTCATTCGCAAGTACTGTCTTCAACATAAGGTCATGTCAAGCTTGTGCTTTGCTGATATTACAAAATCACGACTACCTGGAGCTGTTGTCATAGGCGATTTCGATAAAGTTTCATGGTCTAAAACAGTATGAACTATAGACATTTCAATGTCTTCCTTACACTTATATCACCCACGTGCAAGTCCCCAGGTCCAAGCAAACATCTAAGCTGCTTCAATTCATTGGACTAATCCATACTCTTAGCATGGATATCGTAGTGTACGAACAGACAATGATCTTCGGGGAAAAGAAAAGAATTCAACAAATTCTATCTTAGAAGCATCGTCTGATCACACTACGTACAACAGACAGCAGCGACATTGGGTGGTAGTACAGCCTTTAGAGGGAATGCTTCTATCCGATGACAAAGGAAGTATTTACCCGAGATCTTTGTCCTTGCAAATTTATTTGAGTGAATTATGTACATATAAGACGATCGGGCTATGTGCGCGTATGTCTCATTGCTTGATTAGCCGACTCTCCTCCATTCGAGCTATGTAAATTATTAAAGAACCTATATACATGTGGGACGGGGGAAAGAAATGGAGGGAATAGTGGAATAACCAAACAATCGGCGTGTGGTATGCTAGTATTCGGGCGATAGAAAAAGGGGTTGTTCGGGAGAAGATGCGGAAATCACACGATGATATGGGAATCTGTTGGTTGTTTTGAGTATCTGTACATAGTCATAAAGGACACCATGATCATCTTGCTGCTGATCCTTCTGTTTTCTGATTTGCGGATGCTCCAGGACCTGGTCAATGGTAGGACGCTCGCGCCAATTCATTTCAAGCAGCCATTTGATGAAATCTTGCATTTCCGTGGATTTACTCGCTAATTCTTGTTCACAATCCGAGTAATCCGCTAATCGTAATTGCTCCCATGGCTCGCCCATATCTGGTAGTTTCTTTCCGGTGGCCATCTCCAGCACAATCATGCCTAGACTGAAAACGTCCGCAGGCTTATGGAAAAGATCTCGTAGTAAATCAGGAGCCATGTATCGTCGATCACCCTCTCCTTTCACCCACGTGCGATCCTGCGGAAGCCACCGTTTTAGAATCTGATTTCCTCATTCTAATCGTGCATCGATCTACATACCACAGGTACCCGCACAGATTTTCCAAAGTCGCCGATCTTGATGAAACCCTGTTCATCAATCAGGATGTTAGAAGGCTTAAGGTCGAGATGGATGATATCAGCATCATGAATCGCCTTTAACCCCTGGTATACTCACACATTAGCAAATCTATTAAGAGCAGCCGCGTAAACATATCCTTACCAACGCGATTTCATATACGATAGCCCACAGGCTGTCTTCGGGTATCATTTGATTATGTTCATCGATATATTGTCGCAAGCTGAGAATGTCACAATAAGTAACACACATATGCTATAACAATTCTTATTATGTGCCTAAATCAACATGCATCGTACCTTCCGGACTGACAGAGCTCCATTTCAAGGTGCAAAAACCCGCTTTGCTCCCAAGCGCTACGTATCTGAATGCAATGCCTGTTCTTCTTAATTGCCTGCATATGATCAACTTCGATTATCTGTAGCCACCGGTCATCATAGCTGTCGAATGGATCCTTGGTTTTCTTGATTGCCACATTTGCGTTCGACTCAAGATGGAGAGCCTCATAGACATCAGCGAATACCCCCGACCCCAATGTATACAGTAGTTTGTAGTTCGTCTCCAGATAGGTTTCCCTAAACGCATCTTCTTCGTCGTTCATTTCTTCCCACTCGTCTTCTCGCATGCAATCGAGCGGCCCGTTGTTTGCAAAGTATTCTACAGTCAAGAGGCGGGGAGTCCTGTTGAGAAAACTTGGCCGAACCTTTTGCCAGTTCTGTAATCGTTTTATAAGATCAGGGGAAGGGATACGCTCAGTGTGGATATTGTCGTCGATATGACTACTGCTTAAAAAGAAATCACTGATGGGATCATCGTAGACTCTCGGTCCCATTGCCGTTCCCGAAGGTTTAGGTGAAGGTTGCCAGTGAACTTCGTCCTCGTCCTCGTCCTCTTCGCCAAAAACCGCTGAAAGAAGACTTTTATGTGAGGCCAAATGCGCCGGGTCTAGTTCTTCTTCATCATCGCGTGCATTTAATTCACTGTTCCTGAATTCTGTCAGCAGCGATCGCCGTGCTGTTGAGAATGTCGACGGAAACTCGTCTTCGGGGCTTGCCGGACAATGGAGGCTGTTCAAGCCAGAATCGCACGATGGCCATCCGAGCTTGTTGAAAAGATCATGGTCTTCATCTTGGCCGCCATGGGTGTCGCTAATGTTCATGTCGGTGACAGCAGTGACAGTAGGCGTCGTCTCTGCTTCTTTGAGCGGCTCTTGTGTCACTATTTGCGAATTGTCAAATAGATTGGATGCTTCGGATACCCCTGAGCGATTGTTTCGAAGAGGTGTCATTGGTCGTAATAAACAAACAGGAGATTCATCTAGACGAGCTTGCTTCGTTGCAGGTGTGATGGGAATGTCCGTGGGATCTGAGACGTCAAACTCGTCCGAAAGAGTACGCTTCTGACCAGCGGTAGAAGAAGCCGTACAATTAGTATCGGTATTGGCATTGTGCAATGAAGAGGTCAGTTTTGCCTGTATTGACTGCATGGCACCTGGATTAATGGCACGCATCAAAAGACCAATAGAAGCTGCTCAAAGGGAAACAAGCCGAACATTTGAGCAAAAATTGCTCTCTGACTGTCAAGCCCATTGACTTGAATACTCCGCTGAGTTGTTGATTGGGTAAGACTTTACTGCATTAAAAAATTCGAAGAATCGCACTTGTCACTAGCCACTTTCCTCACAAAACAGGCAGTGCCGTGACCTTATCCCCTGCAAAGATGGTTTTCTGATATTCATGGCAGGAATGCGTGTTATCTCTCCAGGATGCTATCATGCAAGGCGCCACCTGAAGATACGTTCCTTCGTAGCTGCAGCTGTTGTTAAGGTCCTTGGCTGTAACGCATTCACCCTAGAAGATTAGGTAAGCCCATGTTTACGTATCCATTTCGTTCTCTAAAAAGCTATGATGGACATAGGCTCATCCATATAAATTGGCTGTGGAAATCCTTCTCTCATCTCTTCTGGTGTTTATATTTACTATCTCTTCATTTCGTCCTATCTTAGAAGAGTTTGTATGAAGTAATAATGTCTGCAGGAAGGATTTAGAGCTGAGTACTAAGCTGTAATGTGATCTGGCAGGTTTCTCTCATTGGCATTACCTTTCGATGAACTATCTTGGCTAAAATCACCTCTCACTCAGTATTGATCCACTGTTTTTTTGTGTACGATCGCCACTCTATAAAGTTGTACACAACCCCTAATCTGTGGTTGCACCGAGCGCGTGCAACGCGGACCCGGCGACAGACTCCTCTCTTTATGCACACCTCGAGGGAGCATTTCCTGCTAACTCCCCTTAAAAACAATGGTAAATGGTATCAATGGCCGAAATCAGCTATGCACAAATATCCTCGTTCAAATTCATCCATGGAAATTGCCACTACTACAGCACGATGCGTTGAACCTCAATATATGTCAAGTTAGACAGAAGAAGACGGCACGGCCGCAATAGGGTACCCGTAAAGAATATCAGATAACGCGGGTTATTTTATTGCAAAAGAGCACGTTGATACAGCATTCTTTTTAGAGAAAAAAATAAAATAGGCGGGATGGGTGCTTAATAAGGAGATCACTTCTAAGCATCAATAACGAAAATATCCGGACCCCAGGCACAGAGATTTCCATCGAAGATGATGAAACTGGAAAAGAGCTTAACTTTTTAAGAGCCAATAAAAGAATCACTAGTTTTTAAAGCACGCAAGCGGTGTCCTTTTTTTTTTATATAGCTTTTCGATCTCCAAACTATCCTCTTTTTTTTTATCTCTTCCCCCACTCACGTTTGGACATAAAAGAAAATAAACATGGGTCGAAAGGTCTTCAAACCGGTAGCCAGTGATGCTGATGCCGGTACACACGATGAGCGATTATACGACAAAGCCCTTCATCCGTTACGTGCCAAGATTCGCCGAAAGCTGATCCCACTTGTTCGCCACGAGACGCCGTACATTGCCAAACTGCAGGTAAACCTACAAAAATGACTGTATCAAAAAATGGCACTTTATTGACAGCGAGGGGCTTCTTGTTTCTTCTGAAAAAATATAAGCATTTGATCCGTACTCCTATGCTAGACAATTATTTTCTATGGACAGCAAACCTTGGGACGCATACTTTTTTCATGGTCTTTCTTCCCATTCTTATTTGGTTTGATGGGCCCGGTATTGGCAAAAGGTACATTAACAAAAAGCTCTGATTTCCAGAACCTGGACTTTAACCATCTTTTGTTGGCAAAGTGTTGCATGTATGGCGGCGTTTGGGGTCTTTACTTCTGGATTTATGAAGGTAAGCCGAACAAGCTCTAAAGAGGCGGGCAGGGGAAAGCGCGAAGCTTACTATGGTTCATTATTTAGGACTATCTATGTCTTCCTCGGCCGCTTTCCCCTCCTGTGCATAGGCTTTCCATGTCATCGTCGACGTCGCTTGAATATGGATTCCCTTCCACCCACTCCACTAATTCAATCTCAGTTGCGCTCTACCTTATTGCCGTTGCACGTGAATCTTTGCCGCCAGACTCACCCTTCCGATTCCTTTGCTTCTTAGGCGCATCCATATATGCCATTAGCATCGTGTTTGGTAGAATATACTGCGGAATGCACAGCGTTACAGGTACAGTATTGCGATTGATGTTTCACAGAAGGACATACGCACACGCGCAACCGTGAGAGGTGATATCAACTGATTTAATCGGTCGGGATGGATTAGATCTGGTGGGAGGGTCAGTTCTGGGGTATCTGCTCTACTGGATCCAGTGGACCTATCGAGCTGAATTCGATGCATTGTTCGCCTCTGATTCATTTATACCCAGTAAGTCGATACTCCTGGTGGGATGTATGCTGGTTCTTACGGCTCTTGCTCTTTACAGTTGTATTCGTGATCCTGTTTTGCCTCTTGCTTGTTGGCATTCAGTAAGTTCTGAGCGCTGGTTGTAACATAGATGACTAATTGAATAATTGTAGTCCCGATCCTATTGAGCGATGCCCATGTTTTGAGGACAGTGTATGTTTTATGGGTGTTCTCATTGGCATGGTCCCCGGCGGATGGATGTGTGTCCATTCCGACTATTGCGAGCTTGGTCAACAAACATTGGCCTTTAGTCAGTCGCCCATTATGGTTGCAGTAGCAGTGGTACTTGCCAAGTTGGTGATAGGTAAGACTCATATAGGACGGATTATTACTTCTCATTGCTTACATATTCTCAGGCGTGGCTACGTTATTTATTTGGCGCATGGCCTGCAAAAGGGTATGCTATTTCATCTTGCCACCCATTTACCGTGCATTCAACCTCCCCCACAGAAAGTTTGAAATCGGTGCAAGGTATATATGATAGGATTGGCATGTGATAACGACGACATCATGTTATTCATTCATTTGTACTTTCAATGCTGTAGAACCTACAAGAGCCTAAACAAAGAAAGCATCCACCCTATTCCTTCTGTTCTCGACCTGCGGGATCTCGCAACTACAGTAAGCGAAGCTGACCATGTGGGCATTGAATCGGCAATCGATTTGCACGAGAAAACAGTACTTCTTCATCGTGGAGGCGGCTATTGCGAAAAGGATAGTATGATGGATAAGACTGTGTATGATCCCACTTTAGCGTTGGTGGCAGAAGATGCTCCTCTGCGCTACGATGTAGATATTGTCACAAAGTTAATTGTGTATGCCGGTAAGTGATGAAGATGAATTGCCGACTATTGTGGCTTACCTTTCTGCCACTTCATTAGGCATTGGTTTTTTAGCTCTTTGCCCTATTCCCATGATGTTCCAGTTCTTAAACTTGAGCTCATAATACTTGACTTTTTTCCCATTTCCTTGGCCTATTAATTATACTTGTACATTCTCTATTATCTATCCCCCAACCCACCTTATGTTGTGTTGAATTTAATCAAACCAGAATTTCATGAAAGCAAAACAGAGCAATATCTTGTCCCTTCCTTACTCGATACGACACTTGTTCGTGAGAGCGACAATGGGCCGTGTCATCCGAGAGTGTAAGTCGCACACAAGCATCTACACCAAATTGCCTCTGGTCGCAGCGCCTGATAGTGACTCCTTTGCATGAAGGCATTATCTGCAGCTATTACAAACCAGGCGATACGCACGGTTAAATGTCAAAAGGCGGGGTTGGCCGGTGACATGCGACTAAATCATAGCACCGGCCCGTGAACTTTTTTTTTTCGCCTCGCTCTACGCTTGTTTCCCCTTCGTATCTATAAACAGCAATGCCTTCGCATTCATTTCCACCGCTTAAGAACGATCTGCTGCTACGTGCCGCGCGAGGTAAATGTAGCCGCTTTTCGCATGTCTCGTTCGATCGGCTCTTCCTGGGGATCATTTTTGTTTTACTAATTAAATCCAAACTTCTAGGTGAAAAGGTCGAACGCACGCCCATTTGGATCATGAGACAAGCGGGTCGCTATTTACCTGGTAAGGGTACAGTCTACAGAGCTATAGACAGCACATATCTGACTGATTCTATCTACTTGTATATATATATAGAGTTTCACGAAGTTCGCAAAAACCATAGTTTCTTCGAGGTCTGCCGTACGCCTGAGCTTGCTTGCCGCTTGACACTTCAGCCGATTGATCGCTATGGTACCTTGCTTGATGGTTCCATCATCTTCTCGGATATTCTTGTGATCCCACAAGCGATGGGACTTGATGTGCAAATGGTGGAGGGTCGCGGTCCTGTGTTCACAGACCCGCTCAAGACGCCCGAAGACGTCGCCCGGCTCAAGGAGCATGTAGATGTGGCCAAGGAACTCGGCTACGTCTACGATGCGATCACTCTCACGCGTCATAAACTTGAAGGACGCGTCCCACTGTTTGGATTTATCGGTGCTCCATGGACGTTGATGGCTTATATGATTGAGGGCGGTGGAAGCAAGACATTGTCCAAGGCCAAGAGCTGGTTGTGGAAATACCCTGAAGCCACGCACGCCTTGCTGAGACGGATTACAGATGTTGCAATCGAATTCTTGGTGGGCCAAGTGGAAGCCGGTGCGCAGGTAAAGAAAAAGACAATATGAAGGTTCGAGGAAGTGGGCGTCAGTTAGCTAATACAGAACTGCCTGTTCGGACCTATCTAGCTGTTACAAGTGTTTGATTCATGGGCTGGAGAGCTGAGCCCCCATGATTTTAAAGTGTACTCTCTCCCATACATCCAGCAGATTGCTGCACAGGTGCGTCAACGCCTAGCAGCCAAAGGTATGGCAGATGTGCCAATGGTTGTCTTCGCCAAGGGCGCCTGGTATGCACTTGAGGAACTCTCTCAGAGCGGCTATGATGTCGTGTCTCTTGACTGGACGGTTGATCCCCAGTACGCCCGCAAGGTTACCAAGGATCGCGTCGTCCTCCAGGGCAATATGGACCCGTCTGTACTCTATGGTGGTGCTGATGCCATCCGCGAGACGGCCACTCGGATGGTCCATGCCTTTGGCAAGGACGGCAAGCATATTGCCAATTTGGGCCACGGTATTCTGCCCACAGTGGATCCTGAAGCATTGAAGCTGTATCTTGAAACTGTCCAGAAGGTGTCGTCTGAATTGAAGAAGGATTAGAAAAAAATAGACCTGCTATTGTAAAGCCGTATCTACTTGTGTGATTCCATTATGGTTCCTTATGTTGGACCTCATGAACAGGTATGCGCTTTGTTCAGTGTCTTGTTCGGAGCGTGCGGTCTGCGTGACTATTTGGAATTCCGTCAGAACGGCTGAAGAATTTGTTTATCCAATTGTAAAAAAATAAAAGCCGGCCGAGCGAGCTTTATCCCTACCTGCCATCCGCAATGCTGTCTATTACACGATCCTCTGCCATCGCCGGCAGACGCTGCATTGCTAATGCAGCTGTTGCCATGACACAGACCCGTACTTATGTCTCCAAGAAGAAAAAGAAGGCAGCAGCACGCGAAAACCCAGATGCCCTTGACATTCAAGAAGCTGTGCGGGTACTGCAAGCCTTTGAGGTCGGCAGACCGAGTCATCAAATCGAGGCCCACATTCAATGCAAAATCGAAAAGTCGACGCCACTCATTCGCGGCTCCATTGTTCTTCCCCGCAGCATTCGGCAAGAAGCGACGATCCTTGTGTTTGCAACTGGCAAGCAGGCCGACGAAGCGCGGGCTGCAGGTGCGCACTTTGTGGGTGGTCAAGAGCTTATTGAACAGGTGCAGAACGGCGAACTCAAGTTTGACAAGTGCATCTCGACTCCTGCCATGTTCCCTGCTGTCACTAAGATTGCTCGTGTGTTGGGCCCCAAGGGTTTGATGCCGACAGTCAAAAAGGGTATGTTCTGGGTTTATGGCGCGCGCACTCTTTGGGATGCATCCATGTCCCCAGTTCTTCTGTAAAAAAAAAATAAGAAACGAAATGAGAGAGCTCAACAACCGATCTTTTCTATTGGGGTAAATAGGCACTGTTACCGACGATGTTGCTAATATCGTACGGACATCCAAGAGCTCATTTGATTTCAAGGGCGATAAGCACGGTGTATTGCATACCGGTAAGGGACATCGTATGTCGAGAGGAAGGGAACAGGGACGCATTTAACACATGAGAGCTGGGTACATCAGGCATTGGCAAGGTGAACTTTGAGGGCGCTGATATTGAAGGTATGTGGGGCGAGAGGCACTTTGCGAGGACCTGCTGTACTGGTGAATAGAGTCTAACAAGCACATGACGTATGTAGCCAACCTGAAGGCTATCTTAGAGGAATTGCGGGTATTTGGCAAAACGAACAACTTAAAAGGTAAGTGAGTGAGAGAGGCGTGCAAAGACAACTGGAGAGGGAATGAATGGATACTCATCATGGTTGTTGACAGGCTTCATTCAAAATGTTGTCCTTTCCTCGACTCGCGGACCAGGCATTGTTATTGCTGGCGGCCCCGCACTTTAGACACATACATGCACCCGCTCTCCCACCTTATATCTTTCTTTTTTTTTCGACATTATAAAAAAAAAAGTAAACTCTGTACATGCTCTACGTAATAATAGATTCAATATTATCAATGTGGCTGGTGGTTGAGCCAGCATATGTGGATTCTGGCTCTGCGCGTTACTAACGATGCGATTCGAAATGTCTGACGACCCTGCATGTTCGGAAAAGGCAATTGACGAGAGTCACCATTTCAAGTCACGAATTTCGACCTGATGTTTTGGAAGAGGAGTTGAACAGAATATCCGAACCGGCCTTTTGAGAGGGCAAAAAACATACACACGGCCCGTACATAATACCTTTTTTTTTTGCTATGGCTTTCTCGTCGTCGCTCAAAATTGCCAGCCGACATGCTGCAACTCTGCGCCGTGCATTTACCACGACGCGGGCATTTAGCACCGCCATGCCCGCTGCTGCGGTCGGTTCTTCCTCACACGGCCTTTTGCGACTGAAAGAATACTACGACACTACCTTGTCCGAAGACCTCATGATCCTCACCTACGATCATGCTCGCGCCGCACCAAGCAGCTCAAAATTCCCTGACATTCAAGCACACATTGACCGAGCCTTGTCTTTGTCTGCCGAAACCGAAGCATCACAGACCAAGGCAACGACGACGACAATGAGCACCGACAGCGAGAACACAGCACACCGTACACGAAAAGGTGGTAAACCTGTCAAGCCAATCCAACCCTTGAAGAGCCCCAACACGATCCCCAAGCTGGATAAGATTACTCTCCATGCCTTTGTCAAGGACGCTATCCTCAGCAAATCCAACCTGTTATCCGCGTTCATGGCCTTCCAGAGCATCACGGCCACGCGACCAGAAATCGTCTATGCCCGTAACGGCGTTGCCAACTGGAAGCTTCGGTAAGCATTTTCTGTGATGGATAAAGAAACAGAGCTAGTCGAAACAGTTTGGGTTAAATTACTTGTACAGTGAGGGCATGCCCATTGGCGTCAAGGTCACGCTGCGGGGAGAGGAGATGTACCAATTCATGGACAAGCTTGTCGAGATCGTCTTGCCACGTCTCAAGGAATGGCCGGGTGTGTCTATCACCTCGGGTGACGGTAACGGTAACATTGCCATCGGCTTCCCACCCTCTGCATTGGCTTTGTTCCCCGAAATCGAAGGTTCCTTTGACGTCTATCCCAAGATGACCGGCTTTGATATCATCTTCAACACCACGGCCTATACGAATACCGATGGTCGACTTCTCCTGTCTAGTCTTTCTGTTCCATTTAATGCTAAAAAATAGATCTTTTCTGTGTATTTTCTTCATGTATAAAAAAAGGTAAATCACATCGGCATCAATTTCAGTCGAAAGGGGAAGCATCCTCTTTCCCCCTTCCCTCATCCCCCCTCTTCTTTTCTCTTAATCTTTACGCATTCACTCTTTACTTGGGATGTTCAAAAAATGGAGCTGATATCGGGTTTGTTATTCATAAAGAGCTCCGGTTGTGATAATACCCGGCATAATACATGATCCATCGCTACCTCCTCCACCAATGCAGTTCTCATCCTGATATAATACTCAATCTTTCGTGTTCATTATAAAGCACTAACGGTATTCTTCCCATCTCGTTTCAGTTACCAGTTTCCAAATATCTTCTTCCCCAAGATAGACGATGTTTATAGAGAACCGGCCTCACCTTCTATGCCGCAGACGGATAAGTATGCGACACAAGAAAATTAGCACATGATATCGCCCAGAAGAGAAAGAAATGGTGCGACGGGGATGTCAAGCGACTGAGAAGATACAAAACGAGAGCCCATAATGGCGTTGACAGGTTACACATTCCTGTGACACCCACCTATTTGATCTTTCTCTACTGTGAGTTGGATGCATTGTGACAGATATCCAGCAAGGCCAAGAGATTAAAGAAAGGGGATGAAAGGAGAAAAGATAAATTATGAGAGGAGATTCACAACCGAAGAGAGAGAAAGTCGTAGATGGCCTATTAACCAGCGATATGTGCGCACGAAACCCCTTCCCCCTGATCGCATAAAACTGCAATGCAAGCAACGGAATAACTCATCATCGCTAAATGGGCAAAAATACGCTCGCGTTTCAGTTGATGACCAACGCTACATTCACGCATAAACATGGGGTGTACATATGTCCTTCTCGCGTCTTGTCGACGCACATTGCACCGGATGTCAAGGGTAACGAATGTGTTTCTCAGAACAGCGGCAGTGCTAAGCCTGCAAAGAAAAGATGGTAAGAAGGCGCGGTACCCAAGTAAACAAGATCGTATGAGCAGCTCCGGCGGACAGGACATCACAAGCCTTTTCTTTGCTTTCATCCACGGCAATCAGGCGCGGTGGCGATACTGGAAAGCGAGTGCTACGCCTCCTGTGGAGGGAGGTTGTGCTTGTATAAGAAAGATGCGTGATACATCTTTCTAACCTGGACTTGCTTTCATCAGAAGCATAACACATCCGCAGGAGCAGTATCACACATGGCACGTACCTTTTTGTTTACTGTGTGCCTCGATTGCTCAGCATCCTTTTCCTAGTTTCAGGAGTCATCGCTGTCGGATATATACATATGAGACCCCGAGAGCCACAAGGAGAAACGGAGGGGATGCAAGTTGGATGTCAAGGACTTGTGGGTTATTAGATAAACATCACATGGACCGGAGGACGCCTACCAACAAAGGCAATCCACGCATGCACACGCATATCCGCAAGCTCTCTGAGATTGAGCCCTTTACGTCTCCACTTTTTTTTATGGGAGCGTGCTTCGAGGTGTTGAACAAGGAGTAAATCCACCACGTCTTTGTCATAGACCACTATCTCCGGAGAGAAAGAGTGGCCGTTGTATGTGTATGTGCAAATATTCATTACTCCTCTGGAGTTCTATTTAAGGCAAGCGCAGTCGATCCTTTTTTTTCCTCTGGATACCTTTATGACGGTTTGACACCGGTCCCGGTATACAATACATTGTTGGCGCGTCGGCCTATATCCGTCAAGTTCTATATACAACGGGCTGTAGCATTGGATGGACAGCGATGGAGGGGAAGAGGGGAGAATCATTTTTGTGTTTAGCAAATGCGGAACAACTTTCTTTTTTGTGTAGCATTTTCGGATAACGGCATTCTGCGCCGTCGTGTGTGTTCGTGTCCTGCTGATCAAAATTTTCTTTTTCTTCCGTGTTCCCATCGCTTTTCCTTTCTCTCTCTCTTTCACATACTTTTTTCTTCCCTTCCTTCAAGCGCACTGCGACAGCCCCAAATGCTTCGTCCCAACAAAATACTACTTCCATCAAACCACTCTTTTGATGTGCAGTCAGAACCCGCTTCACCCCCCGATACTCCTCTCGCCAACCGCTTGCCAAAGCCATTGTCGTCACCCACACTCCCTCCTTCGCCCTCCAGCTCGACCGCTTGCCCCACTGCATCCGCTTCGATGATGACAGCCATCCGTGAGAACATCCAGGTGATGGCCCGGATTCGGCCGCTTTCACCAGAAGAGCAGGCAGCCGAGCAGGGTTCATCATGCTGGGTGCTCGGGCCTGCAAACGGCATGATATCAACACAAGAAAGCGGCAGACGGGATATGACCGTCTTCCAGTTTGGTAAATCATTGTACCATCTGCACTGCATCATCGTTTCAAACCTTTCTCACCGATCCATTATGTAGATGCGGTCATCAGTGGAACTGATAACAAGGCTGTCTATGATATTGGCATCGGGGATTTGGTTAGGTAATACAGCAGTAAAAGTATTAAAATGGGCTTTCACGGTGGTTACTCACAGCAAATTTTTGTGCGTAGATCAACGATGGCGGGTTACAATGGTATTTCATCCTGCAAAAGACTGAGAAGAAAGCATGAGGATAACACTCATTCTCTACAGGCACGGTGTTCGCATATGGACAGACTGCAAGCGGAAAAACATATGTAAGTTAATTATTCCAACGGTTGATAAATATACACTGTTCCTAATAATATTTCACAGACGATGGTAACTGCTTTATTATCGTTTTCGGTACTAATGACAAAAACTCACCATTTATAAAATGTCACATTTGTTTGTTTGATAACAGATGGGTGAGTTTCAGACACTTTATTAAGTGGACACAAGCAATTTCCTAAGTCTTTTCATCTAGGTACCGACGAGGAACCGGGTGTGATACCAAGGGCAGTCAACGATTTATTCGCATATATTGAAGAGGTAGGTTCGCAGACGGACTATCAATCAGGCATGAATGGCAACAAAGTAATCACATTGATCATCACTGGCAATCACTAGAATCCTGGCAGGGAATACCTCTTACGAGTGTCTTACATGGAGATCTACAAAGAGAAGATCCGTGACCTTATTGCCAAAGCCGGAGACGACAGGGTCCCAGAAGTTCATGAAGATAAGAAGGTGTGTAACTCAATATGCGCAATGGCCTGATAAAAAAGTAACACGACACTGCATCATTGTTGCTGTTTTCATATTGCAGCGTGGCGTTTATGTAACCAACTTGCGGGAGGTGTGTGCTTCCTCGGCCGAGCAAGTTATGGACATTATTAAACAGGGTGAAAGTAAGTCGGTACGCGTCAATGTCATCTTTATGTTAACATTGGATTTGTGCTTAATTATAGGAAACCGTCATGTTGGTGAAACGGATTATAACACTAGAAGCAGTCGCTCCCATACGATCTTCCAAATTGTAAGACACTACAGCAATAGAAGGAAAATCATCAGATGAGTTCGCGTTTGCATTCGCGCGCTCTTCTATTAGCCTATGTCGCACTAATAACAAGTGCGGGGCCTCTTCTGCCCCGTCGCCCTATCTCCTTTAGGTCATCGAAAGCAGGATCAAGAATCCCTGCTCGAACAAATCCGAGACGGTTTGCATTTCTCAGCTGGTAATTTATGACGTTTCTCACAACAGTACGAACATGGGCTCAACGACGAGTGCGGTTTTTTAGAATTTAATTGACCTTGCTGGTTCTGAAAGGGCGACAACAGATAAAGATCGCCGAGCAGAAGGGTCGTATATTAATAAGAGGTAAAGAAAAAGAAAACAACCGTGTGCTCTTTTCTTTACTAATCCTGTGAATAAGCTTACTTGCTCTGGGCAATGTAATTTCTCAGTTGACCGCCCGTCAAAAGTCAGTCGAATAGCTATGATGTTCCGAGTCAGCGAAAACTGAATGCTCAAACATCCATTTTCTCAATATAGCTGCGACCAAAGCAATGTTTTCGTGCCATATCGCACATCAACCCTCACTCGCGTATTACAAACAGCACTATCCGGCAACGCACGTGTCTCTGTGGTCTGTGCCATAAATCCAACATTGAAATGCAGAAATGAGTCGATCAGTACTCTACGCTTTGCGCAGCGCGCCAAGCAGATACGCACAGCCGCCAAAATGACGAAGGTGAGCTACCAGTCGACAGACTCGCTATACAGAAGGCATCACTGATGCTTGCGCATGTACGCTCATTCATTCCTAGATCAAAGAAAACTCAAAATTGAGAGAATACAAGGAAAAGATCGAGATGCTTCAGACATACATGCAAGAGAAGACCGAGGTAAGAAAAATGTGCCATTTAAATGTATATACCGAAATGACTCTGGACTTCTTTTTTTATATTGCAGCGAGAAGAAGAGACACGTGACCGGTAAGTCGTAACGAACAAGCTTAGTCCGAATATCTAACTGATGCAGCGGCTTGTTAGTTTGAACCACTTGCTCAGCATCATTCTTACCAGTAGCAGAACGTCCTCCGTGGTCCCGATCATGGTATGTTGCCAACCAGAGGAGAAACACAATGTTGCTGACAAAGTGTTTAGACACCTAATTCCACAGCGTCAGTAACCGAATTCTTTCCGGGGGAAACAATGAACGATATGTTCACCCAATGCGAGCAAGGGCTGAACATGCATCGAGAGGCTATGTCACGCCTTGAATATGAGCTCTCAAACTCTGAAGAGGAAAAGATGTATCTGACGACACGCCTGCAGATGGCTCAAAACAAAAGCGAAGAACTGGCCGGGAAGCTTGCAGAAACCGAAAACACATACGCTGCACTAGCAGAAAGTTACAAAGAGCTCATGATCGAGCGTAAAGCACTGGAAAAGCAATGGCAGCAATCCTGCCAACTGGAGAAGATGCTTGAACAAAACATGGAGAGTCTGCAAGCGGATCTAACAAAGATGTTAGATGCAAAAAAGCAGTATGATAAGGAGATGGCTGAGAAGCTTCAGACATTGGCGGAAGCAGCAAAGGTGGAGAAACGGAGCATAGGCGAGTACGTCCAATGCATGGAGAGCAAGATCGAAGACGGACATCGACGGACACAGAACGTGGAGCTCCAGCTCGGGCAAGCACAGCGTGAAATTGAATCTCTCCGGAGTGAAGTAAGAACAGCAGCAAACGAGACATTGGCTGCTATCCAACGCGTGAGTCGACAAGAACAAGAAGAAATGCGTTCCCAGAAGGAGATGATGCGGCAAGAACGAAATGAATTCGCAGCCAGTATCGCACTGCTCGTAGCTAAAGTTGAGACGTCTGCGAACAAGCTTGAAAAAGCAATGGAGGACCAGGATCTGCAGATCAAAAAACAAGAGGAACATTGTAAAACGCAGCCGAGCATAGTCACCGAGCCGCAGACTGAGGGAAGACAAAAGATGACCCTAGGGATTGATAAGCATGTCACTGTCTGTTCCTTGATCGGAGCAGCAATGTACGCTGGTCTCGCATTCATTTGTATATAGCTGTTAGTTAGATGGATTGCATGTGTACATAAACCCTACTAAAAACACGTCGACATTAACCCACCAAGCTGCTCTACCGGTATTTATTAAATTCATTGAAAAGAAACGACAACGAGCCATGTCGTGAGGGCATACAGTGCCGGGCATAGTCGGCCGATACAAGGAAGCTGAAGGCTACTGGGGTTCAAAGAAAGTTCAAGGGGTCGCAGACGCGGTGGAGCAGCATGGGATGAGAACCGTCGGCAGAGTATCGCCGGTTTTTGGAAAATACAAGGCACGCGTTCCCGGTAATCTCACCCTACCCCATCTTTTCCAATAAGGGTATATTACACGATAATAACAGCAGCAGCAGCAGCAGCAGCATCAGCAGCAGGAGCAGTAGCACCGCCGCCGGGGTGGGAGTGGGAGAGCTCACATCAATCACGAAGTGTGACCTCGAGACAGGTTCTTATGATAACGCACGTTTACTGATCTTCATGTGAATAGACATGCAAAAGGATGGGCCTGTTTGGGTGTGCATAATCGGATCTGGCCCATTGTTTACTTGGGTGTATACATCACCTGACGATGAAGTTGGTACGTACAGGTCATCAGAGATTGGTCTGGTACGTATGCTTGTGCCTTATAGAAGTAGGACGATCCGTATCTATGGATCCTAGTCACCCTTTCTCTCTCATCTATTGTTGTCATTGGTAACACAAGTCGGATGGAATCTTTTAGTCACTCTCCAGCTGTCCTTGGTCTTCTTCCCCCCGGGGGGGGAGGTGCAAAGGAGATGGGAGACGATCTGTGTACTGCTGTCTGTAGAGGAAGCCATTCTTTCCCCAACCATAGACGATGAATGAAAAGAATCACGACCACAGTCTTTTGGTTGTTCCCTTCCTTCATGGCAGTGAAAAGGGGTACTTGATAATCCGTGGAATCTGAGCGTTAGGAAGTCGTACGAAAATGGGTCGAGGTCACCGGAGGTTCTTGCAGTTTACAGTGATGGAATCTCAATGGAAGCAGCTAGAATCCCAAGGATTTGTTTTGTTGAATGCACTGCTGCTGCTGCTGTTGCCTTTACCGTCCTCCCTCCCCCCAACCCCAGCTTTATTTCGTGCTGGCCGATTTATGTCACGGACGTTGTTGATCTGATATAGATGTTCAAGGAATCTTTTCGGGCTTTCGACCCGACAGTTTGAGATGCCCGCAATGCCCAATATCCAGAGACGCCCGTAATCTCAACGTCCTGTTCACTTCAAAGTGGCGAATCCATGAAACGTGTGTGGCCAGGAAGAAAGAAAAAAAAGAAGATGAATGGGAATAAATACTATTTCAGCGTCGGCTCCGCAATCGACGCTCGTTCACCCATCATCCCCTTCCGGCAACCCCGCCTCCACGGAAACACAACACGCACTTGCCCGAGAAAAAAAAAAAAGACCATTGCTGAATGTAGAATTTCGTATCACTCAACTCTCTGAAGCCAAGTCCATTCAGAAAAAAACCAACAGGAGAAGGCAGCTAGTAGGCCTATGTATTCACATGGACGGATCACAAGAAAGATGAGCATTGAATCCTTTTTTCTCTCTTCTTCTCTCTTTGCACATACACACACACATACTCTCTCTCTATCGCATTGCCATTTTTTATTTATTTTGTGCTTTCGATCTGTATATATATATATAAAAGTTAATTGGCGGAGCGATGGATGTCAATGGTTTCGCATGACTTGTACATTTACCACGGTCCAATGGGTGACACAAATAAGGAGTGACTCATCCAAAGTCAAATAGGGAATCTCAAGCGATTGCCAAAATGAGAAAATCAAGCGCACAACCAAAGTTATCCATTGGCTCTCTGTGCCCTTTTTTTTTCCGCATTGAAAAAAGGAGGGGGGGCCGGAGAGGGGGAAGGAAGAGGTGGGTTCAACACATGAATACATTGAAAACCTCCCTAGTGATCACATTATAATGGATGGTATCATTGAGGGATCC
Organism: Dichotomocladium elegans; assembly: GCA_025716815.1. Taxonomy (NCBI): domain Eukaryota; kingdom Fungi; phylum Mucoromycota; class Mucoromycetes; order Mucorales; family Lichtheimiaceae; genus Dichotomocladium; species Dichotomocladium elegans. Next base: position 1,723,005 of record JAIXMN010000005.1, read on the forward strand.
CCATAACTACGGTTTGGTTGTATACCCAACCTACATCAGTACCTCTCTTCCCTCCCTCTTGCGTATTAAGGCAGAGAGACCATATTTGCTTTCAGTCCTATCCGGCTTTGTGATCCGTCCCGTCTAAAAAAAAAAAGGGTCGGAATTCAACTAACTTACTAAACAAGGAGAAAAGCGAAAAGAGTTCAAAAAAAAAAAAAAGAGTAGAAAGCCGTACGAATAAAAACGTAAAAAAAAACTTTTCCTCTTTCTCTTTTTATTATTTCTCTTAACTCTTTTGTTTCTCCACAACCCAGTTCTACACCCCTCCCCCCGTTCTTAAATCGTCTCTCTCGGCATGCGACGATCATCCCACGATCAAAGCGACATCGAGTCCATTACCTCATTGACACCCACCGAGACCAGCCCGCTTTTACCGCCGGGCAAGGACGTTGAGGACACCAGCACTTATGCGAGCGAATTCCGCTGGCTGATAAGCAACAGTCTGCCGGTGGTGGGGACATATTTGCTGCAGATCTCTCTGCAGCTTGCGAGTATATTTACATTGGGTCACTTGGTATGTTTGTTATCAACATTGAAAGATGCCTGGCATTGGTGTTACACCTCCCCTCTTTTCCCAATCCTCTCTCTCCGCCACCCCCCCCAAAAAACCTTTCCTCTCTCTTCTCCGCTCCCCCCCCCCATCGCCTGCTCAGTTGGCTTATTTTCCTTCATTGGGGGCAATTGCGCGCTCTAGGGTCCAACTGAACTAGCCGCATCGGCGCTTGCGGGCATGTTCGCGAACGTTTCAGCATGGAGTGTAGCTTTCGGCACAGCCACGGCGCTGGACACACTGTGCTCGCAGGCATGGACCGGGGCACGGGACAAGACCCTAGTGGGTGTCCATCTCCAGCGGGCGCTGCTGATTCTCTCGCTTCTTTTGCTGCCTGTCGCAGTCGTGTGGTGGAACGCTACACGAATCTTGCTTGCGCTGGATCAAGAGCCCGAATTGGCACACAAGGCCGGCCTCTTCTTGCGCTGTCTCCTCCTCGGCGTGCCTGCCTTTGTTGGCTTCGAGGCCATCAAGAAGTATCTCCAGGCGCAGGGCATCATGCAGGCCTCGACGTATGTTCTGATGATTGCGTCGCCCCTCAACTTTTGTCTCAACTACCTCCTCGTGCACTGGGAGCCCATCAGCATCGGGTTCATTGGTGCTCCGCTCGCGACCGCCTTCAGCTACTGGCTCATGCTCGCTCTGCTGCTTTTGTATATCAACAAGGTCCGCGGCAGAGAGGCCTGGGGCGGCTGGTCGCGCGAGGCTTTCCATGACTGGTGGCCTTTCCTGAAGCTGGCCATTCCGGGTATTCTGATGGTGTGCAGGTAAAATAGCAAACCAACCATGTGCTCCAAGCAAGCGTTTCTGACCGATGCTTTCTATAATAAAGTGAATGGTGGGCCTTTGAACTGGCTGCGCTTGCGGCGTCGTACCTCGGCACAACCGATCTTGCTGCGCAGTCGATCTTGCTGACATCATGCTCTGCGACGTACACGATTCCGTTTGGCATCTCGGTAGCGGCGTCGACGCGTGTCGGCAATTCGCTCGGCGAAGGACTTGCGTTGAAGGCGAAGCGCGCGTCCATGATGGCGTTGATGTTTGCGGCCGGCGTCAGCTTCCTCAGCTCGGCATTTTTCATGACCACCCGCACCCGCTTTGCCTATCTGTTCACGTCCGATGCAGACGTCGTGATGCGCGTCGCACACATCCTGCCCTTGTGCGCCCTCTTTCAGCTCGCGGATGGTCTGTGCGGCGTGTGCGGCGGTGTCATCCGTGGCCTTGGCCGCCAAAAGGTCGCTGCCTGGATCAATCTGTTTGCGTACTATGTCGTTGCCCTGCCCATGGGCTACGCCATGACCTTCACCGCCCATTGGGGTCTTATCGGCATCTGGATCGCGCTCACCATCGCCTTGTTTCTCGGCGCAGTGGGCGAGGTCGGCTTCTTGTTCATCGTCAACTGGCAGGCTGAGATCGATCGGATCCAGGACAGGGTCAAGGTCGAGGAGAATCATATGCATGAGGCCTAAAAGGAGCAAGAGAGCAATAACGGACCGACCGACCGACTTGGCATGGCCTGGCCTGGCCGAGCCGACCCGGTGGGGGAAGGAAGGAGCTTTCTCATATATCCTCTCCTCCCAAAACGCATCCAACATACCATCCTGTCTCATAGAAACTTGCCCAAACTCATTATTCTATTATAGTTACTATCTTATTATTACCTCATCCTTTCCTTCCCCCCCCCAACCTCCACGCACGCTCTCATCATCTTTTTCTGCCAGTTGTATTTTATAAAATAAAATAAAGATCTAAAACAAACAAATGTATATTATGGTACAAGGCGTTTCGTTTATGTGCGTTATATATGTATATGTATGTATATATGTCATTGAAAAAGAACCATCTTCAAGCTTAGGCGTCCTTGACAATCCGGGCAACGAGATCACCCGACGAGAGCGAGTCGCCTTCGCTGATGGGCACATACTCGACGCGACCCGCGACAGGAGCAGAGACGACGGTCTCCATCTTCATGGCGCTCAAGACGCACAACGGATCGCCAGCCTTGATGTGAGCTCCCTCCTTGGCACGGACCTCGATCACAACGCCGGACATGGGTGCGCCGACATCGCCAGGGTTGGCAGCGTTCGCCTTCTCGCGGGTGACGTGCTCGACCGCCGCGCTCTTATCGGTGATGCCCACAACACGCGCCTCGCCGTTGAGCTCAAAGTACACATCGCGCTTGCCGGTCGAGTTGATCGGGCCAACAGCAAGCAACTTGATGATCAGCGTCTTGCCCTCCTCGATCTCAACATGGAACTCCTCGCCAATCTCGGGCTTCGCCAAGAAGTAGCGCGTCGGGATCACCGACAAGTCGCCGTACTGCGCAACAGCTTCGCGGTACTCCGCAAACACCTTGGGGTACAACGCAGCCGACAATACATCGTAGTCCGAGATGTTGTCGTATCGCTCGATGAGCTCCTCCTTCAGCTTCGCAAGATCGAGAGGCTCCATGGTTGCGCCAGGACGGCTGTCGATGCGAGGCAGGTTGCGGATGATGTCCGATCGAAGAGGCTCGGGAAGACCGCCAACGGGCTGGCCAAGATAGCCCTGGAAGAACTCGACCACAGAGGTGGGGAACGAGAGCGTGCTGGCCTTGGCGCGGACACCTTCGGCATCGAGCTTGTTGGACACCATGAACTGTGCCAAGTCGCCGACAACCTTCGAAGAGGGCGTGACCTTAACAATGTCGCCGCAGAGCTGGTTGGCCTGAGCATAGGCCTTCTTGATCTGGAGCCACTGGGTGCCGAGACCGAGCTGCTGAGCCTGGAACATCAGGTTGGTATACTGGCCACCAGGCATTTCGTGGTCGTACACGCCCGAATCGGCCGCCTTCACATTGGCCTCGAAGCAGGAGTACAACATGCGGCACTGCTCCCAGTACGAGTTGAGAGCCTGGATGTCCTCCATGCGGATACCCGTGCCGACCTCGGTCTGCTCAAGGGCAGCTACAAGGGCACCCATCGAGGGCTGCGACGTCATACCAGACATCGAGTCAATCGCAGCATCGATAACATCAGCACCTGCAGCGGCAGCAGCAAGCATCGATGCAACACCCGTGCCGGCAGTGTCGTGGGTGTGCACATGGATCACAAGGTCAGGGAACTTGGAGCGAATCGTGCCAACAAGGAGCTTCGCAGCCTCGGGCTTCAGGAGACCGGCCATGTCCTTGATGCCGAGAATGTGGATGCCCTCGTTCACCAACTCCTGAGTGAGCTTGAGATAATAGTTGATGTCGTACTTCGAGTTGGCCTTGGTCACGTCGCCAGTGTAGCAGATCGTGGCCTCTACAATACCACCAGCCTTCTTGACCGCATCGATGCCAAGACGCATGTTCTCGACATAGTTGAGCGAGTCGAACACACGGAACACATCCATACCAGCCTTGACAGCCTTGGCACAGAAGTCGTACACTACGTTGTCGGGGTACGAAGTGTAGCCGACGGCGTTGGCACCGCGGAGGAGCATCTGGAAGGGCACGTTAGGAACGGCCTTGCGAAGCTTGATGAGACGTTCCCAAGGGTCCTCGTACAAGAAGCGCATCGCGACATCAAAGGTGGCGCCACCCCAGCACTCGAGCGAGAAAGCGTTGGACAACGCATGGGCAGTGGCGGGTGCAATGCGGAGCAAATCTGAAACAATCAGGATAACGTTTTAGCCATCTCTTCCTTCACCCCCACACGCACAAAAAAAGAAAAACTCCGATAATTACCAGTGGTACGAACGCGCGTGGCGAGAAGACTCTGGTGAGCATCTCTCCAGGTGGTATCCATGATCAAGGTACCGGGATAGGCACGGACAGCCTTGGCAAAGGCCTCGGGGCCCTGCTCGACAAAGATCTTGCGCCAGCCCTCAGTGGGGGGAACAGAGACATCGATAGGCTTGCCGGACTGGTCGAGAAGCTCAGGCAACTCGATCTCGTGCTTGTACGAAGGCTCGCCGACCTGGCCCTTAATCTGCGAACCGTTGACGACGACATCACCGAGATAGCCAAGCATGCGCTGGGCACGGTTCTGGTACTGGACGAGGCGGAAGAGATCGGGTGTGTCGTCAATGAAGGTGGTCCAGCAGTTGCCATTGATGAAGGTATCGTGGGTGAGCAGGCGCTGGAGGAAGGGAATATTGGTCTTGACACCACGGATGCGGAACTCAACGAGGGAGCGGACGAGCTTGCGGCGGGCAACCTCGTATGTCGAGCCAGAGCAAGTGCACTTGACGAGCAAGGAGTCATAATGGGGCGTGATGATAGCACCGGCATAACCAGCACCACCGTCAAGACGGACGCCGTTACCGCCCGACGAACGGTAAACCTCGATCTTACCAGTATCAGGCTGGAAGTTCTTCTCGGGATCCTCTGTGGTGATACGGCACTGGATGGCGAAGCCGCGCTGGCGGATGCGCTGTTGGGTCAAGCCCAACTGGGGAAGAAGTGCACCAGCGGCGATCTGGATCTGGGCAGCGACAATGTCGATACCGGTGATCTCTTCGGTGATGGTGTGCTCAACCTGAATACGGGGGTTGATCTCGATGAAGTAATGACGGCCCTGGTTATCGACCAAGAACTCGGCGGTACCGGCGTTCTTATATTTAACGGCCTTAGCAATCTTGCAAGCATCGTTGAGAATGGCCTCACGGACGGCGTTGTCAAGGTTCTTGGCAGGGGCAATCTCGACGACCTTCTGGTGACGACGCTGCACAGAGCAATCGCGCTCAAAGAGGTGGACGACGTTACCGGCGCGATCAGCAAGAAGCTGAACCTCAATGTGACGGGGCTTGTCGAGGAAGCGCTCAATGAAAACTGTGCCGTCACCAAAGGCAGAGAGTGCCTCGGACTTTGCACGCGTGAAGGCATCCTCCAATGAGGCCTCGTCGCGCACAACACGCATACCACGGCCACCACCACCCATGGCAGCCTTGATGATGATGGGGAAGCCATGCTCCTTGATGAAAGCCTGAGCTTCCTTATACTCGCTTACTGGACCGGGAGTACCGGGGACAACAGGCACCTTGCACTCCATGGCTATGCATGTTCGGATCAGAAAAATGTATTCCCCGGAAGCAGCATCCACGCATGTCTTACTTCCGCTTCCGCTTCCGCCTTCGCCCGGCTTGCCCATCCCCACACTCTGGCTCTCTCTCTCCCCCCCCTTGGCCCCGCCCCGCCTCTCGTTCGTATCCAAAGATTACTTACCAATAGTACGGGCCTTTGTCTTATCACCGAGGCTGTCGATGACCTCGGGCGAGGGACCAATGAATGTAATACCGGCAGCTTCCACCTTACGGGCAAACTCGGCATTCTCAGACAAGAAACCGTAGCCGGGATGGATCATGGACACGCCACGTTCCTTTGCGATGCGGACAATTTCATCCTGAGCAAGATAGGCACCGACAGGAGTGAACTTGCCAGTTTCACCGATCTGGTATGCTTCGTCGGCCTAGAGTGTTTAAAAAAAATACAGTCAGCACAACAATGCGTTATGAACAACATCACTATTGTTATTATTGCTCTTTTTCTTTACCTTGTATCTGTGCATGGAAAGTCTATCCTCATGAGAGAAAATAGCCACGGTTTTCATGGAAAGCTCGTGGGCTGTGCGGAAGACGCGAATGGCAATTTCCTGCGGGGGAGAAATGAAAAGTTTGTTTGTATTAGTGTAATGTAATGTGACCAATTTTTTTTTTCTGAGACACTTACACCACGGTTGACAACCATCAACTTTCGGAGGCTGCCCATCACCTCGCTGTTTCTGCGGATGGTTTCGACGGAATGTTCACGGTGTGGCATGACTATGCGTTTGTTGCGGGAGAGGGGTGGAGAAGGAAAGAGGAAGAGGAAAAGAGAAAAAAAAAAAACGCAAAAGTCAGTTTTCTAGTTTTTTTTTTTTTTGGTTTTCAGACAGTCATAGATAAAGTACGCTAATCGAAGCGCACACGCAGGAACGACCCAAAGTGCGACGAGGCAAGAATCGGGCAGGACAGGGCAAGTTTTGATTTCATATGATGACATAGGGTGCACAAAAAGTGTAGCCGGCCCGTTTCCTCCCCTACCTCTCCGCTTTGTGCTGTCCTGCGTCTACTAAAAAAAGCAAGCGCAATAAGATGCACTTCATCGTACCTTGAATATATATATGCTGTGACGGGGCTTATGGACAGAGAGAAGATGCAAAGAAAAAGATGAAGAAAGGAAAACAAAAAGAGAGAGAGAAAGAGAAAAGAAGTGTGTGCTTGAGTGTTGAGTGTGCGTAGAAAATTCCTCCAGATTCTCGTTTACGAAACTTGCAAGGGGTGGACTTTTTATAATATCGCCATTAAAAAAAAAAAAAAATGACTGATCTTCCCCCAGATGCATCTGTAAAACAAGTTCGGGGTAGATTCAGTTAAATTCCCGCAGAAGAACCCATTCCCGCACTTTCCCAACACGACATGACGTGAATGACTAAAAGAAAAAACAGCGTCCCACTCTACACCATCCCGACAAAAATCAAAAAAGGGAAAAAGACCATTAACGCCCGCCCTTTTTTTTGTTGATGTTGAAATTAAAAATTTTTGAAAGCAAATTCGTGGTTGGTCCTGTAGCCCATTTGCGTAACCAATGAAAATGTCCAGAATCTCCGGGTGGGGTTGTTGGCTAAACGTTGAGTCTGTAGTTCCCGGTTCCAAAGCTTAGATCCATCGAAGCAAAGTGAAATGAAACACCGGAGCTTTCTTGCTTTTAATGAAGAATGCCATAGTGCAGCAAGAACAGTTCCAAATCTTGCCATCCCCCTCCGACGCGCACAAGGACCTTATTCCGCACAGCTGCCGATCGCGTATCCGATTTCTGGCGTCGTCCCGTATAGCTCATGAGCTTGCACGTGTAGAGTTTCTTTCCCCCACCAACAGACGGGCTCAACTCGCTTCCGAAATAGTACCGTCCTGATCCATTCGGCCCTTTCTGGCACTTGATCGCAATCGGACTTGCATTCACAATCCTCCCCACCTCCACATCGAGCGGGTCCTTTGGATCAACCTTGTAGGCCGGCACACTCTCCTTCACTGCCGGCACCGACACCTTCTTTCTCCATCCGTACCCGTAGTCTTCGTTATCGTCCTCGTGGTCATTGTCTTCCATGTCATAGCCGTGGCGGTATCCTCCGCTATCTCTGTAATCGTAATTATCATGGTAGTCGTCTGTCCCAAATGCGTTCGGCGATGGTGTCCGTGCGTGTACCAAAGCCGAGGACCGCATGGGCGACCCGGCCCGGTGCATCAGGGCCGGCATGGATTGCTTCTTGCGTAACGTGCGTCGGACGTCCTGCTGGGGATGAGCAGGCGGTGGTGAGCTGTCTGGCAAACAACCAATTCGTGAGCTTGTTATTTGATATTCCTGTAGGCCTGAATAAAAATAACACAGTGTAACTTACGTCCCATCGGCGCTGCCAACTGCATCGACGATCTCGGCCGCGGAACCATGGACGGGGATGCTGCTCGTCCCGGTCCGGATGGGGTTTTGGGCCGCGGAATCATCGATGGCGTACCTGAGCGCCGGATAGGGGATATAGCCCGCTCAGGGTATGCGACAGTCAAATGACTCGGTGAGTCTTGTCGGCTTCTTGGACGAGAGGAGGGTATGTTCGCCCGGCTGTTGCTCGAAAGCGTGGTATCATTATAGTGTGTGGGGGTCTTGGCCCGGGAAACCCCGGCAGAAGTCTGTTGCTGCTGCTTGGCTTCTTCTGTCCTCTGCTGTCGCAAAAGCGAGCTCTTTGTTGGTTTGATCCATGATCCCCAGTCATCGCCCGCATCGGGTATTCGACTCTTCCGCCGGTCGCTGGTGGTTGTGGAGGAGGTGTTTGTCTGTCGTTGATGTTCAGAGAGTGCCTGCGATATGGAAGAGCTTGATACGGAAGATGAATCCGACGTGCTCGGTCGAAGTACACTGCTAAACGAGAGAGGACTCACTGTCCGTTGGAGACGTCCGTTTGGCGTTGTCACCCCGCGCAATACATCTCGGTGGCCGTTGGCGGTGGTGCTGCTGCCCCCCATCCCACTGTTCGGCGTCGTGCTCCGTCCACGACGGTTGTCGTCATAAACATTCAAGGGACTTCCAGTGCGCGAAAGAGTGGACCTCGATAGAGGACTCCTGGCACGACCGGTGGTTAGCATGTAATCCGTCATCTCGCGGTGGCTCATGGGTTCCGGGCTTCGGAACCGCATACTGCTCATGCTCCGGTCGCTCCGATCGCTGAACCTTGAATACGCTGGGCTAATAGGCCGGTCGCCCACCAGAATGCGCTCCGTCTCCGGAAGGTCACGTGCCCTCATCTCGTCCATTTCATTCTTAAGCTGCTGCCAGCGCTGAAGCATGGTCTGGTGGCGGCGGCTGGTCGTCATATCCTGGCCCACACGTGACGCGATGCCATTCCCCAGCATGGCCAGCATCCGGTCGATGGATGGCTTGTAATATTTGTACTTCGCCTCAAAATTCTTCTCCAGTGACCGAAACTTGTAGTGATCCATGGGCGGCGGTTGCTGCTGATGGTGGATGCCATTATTCCCGTTGCCATTGTAGCCCGCCGATCCCGATGACGAGCTCGATGAGATAGACGTTGTCGACGGCTGAGAGCTCGGCCCATTTTTGAGGACTCCCCTGGGCATTGCATCTGACAAGGTACCGTTCAAGCAGTTACTGTTGCTCCCTGCAGAATGCCACTGTCGAATCTGCTGGATCATCGCATAGCACTGGGCGGTGGTCTTTTCCAGTCCGTCGATCATAACGTCAACCTGGTCAGCCACCTGCCGGAATACCGTGAGCCAGCGATCCTCCTTGAGTTCGTCCTTGAGATCGTCTATCTCTGCACGCAAATTCTCCCATCGGCTTTGCACTAATGCATGTTTCCTGACGAGTGTCCCCGACCGGTCCGTGGGCGAATGGTCGGGTGATGTCATACGCACATATACGCGCTCGACCTCCCGAAAGACCGGCTCTACCCTCTCATCAATGGCGGCAAGGATGGACTCATCCTTTTGCCTTGTCTCTGCAGATAGTGAGGGAAACAGTGAAGATGAAGTGGTCGATGACGATGACGTCGATGATGTCGATGATGAAGCAAGAGCCAAGTGCTTTTTTTCATGGTACTGAAAGATCATCGTTGAAATATCGTTGAGCTGTATGAGGATCTGCTCCATGGCGATTGTCAGGCTTCTTTCTTCCGCGATGGACTGGATAGCCTTGACGACCGAGGAAACAAAGTGTTGCAGACCAGACCATTCGGACTGGATCTTGGCCAACGCCATCTTGACCGCCATCTTACGTTGCTGGAAGATCATCCGCGCGGTAGGATCGACGTTATCCATATCGTCGTCCGCATCGTCATAATCGTCCACGATTTCAGTAGCAGTCTCAATAAACACGGATATCAGGGGCTGCATTTGACCGACCGCGTCCTCAAGCGGCCTTGACTCAGTCGTTATGGAAGGGTCCTGCTCCTTGACCTTCTGTTCTAACGTAAACACCGTCATGTGGGCGACCCCGAGCCACTGGGTGATTTGCTGAGCAACGGTGTCAAGATGGGCCATGAGATCTGCCGGAGAGAGTGAATCCCGTAGGGAGGAAATGTCGTCGATTTGCTTGATGGGCAAAGGCGTCATGTAAAGATTCTGAAAAAGCGCCTCATCATGAATGCTCACGGATGATTTTAATGGTGCAAGAGGAGGCTTCAGCAAGGATGAGGAGTCCATTCGAGTACTGGATGCGTGTATGAATATTTGAATGGTTGAGAATGCGAATGCTTAATGTCTGGTTTTCTTCCGCTTAAAAAGCTGGTATATTATTGGAAACGTTTCAGAAGAGGAAGGTACAAATCTGCTGCTTTGAAGGAGCGGGAGAAGGGGAAAGGGAAGAGACGTACCCAACAAGCTCAGGACTGGGAACCGATATGATAAAGAGAGGGAAAAAAAGAAAACCAGTCGTCCGTCTGTCCGTCCGTGCGTGCGTGCGTGCGTGCGTGGTATGTATGGAAAATGGATAAAGGATGTTTTTTTTCCTTTGACGCTCTCTCTTCTCTTAGCCGTCCTATTCTGGAGGCGCACGTGTTCGAATATTTATTTAATGCAAATTGAAACTCTTGCACGCCTTCTGTTTATTATCGTGGAGCGTAAACAAAACTTGTCTTCAGAGAATAATTGAGCGGGCCGCGCGTTTGTTTTTTTTTGTTATTCTCCTTTATTCTCTTACTGTTTCTTTTTTACTTACAAGCCTTTTTCCCCTTTTTTTTTTTATCTCTTGTCTCCAGGTAGCTGCATGCGCTCCATGGGTCGGGTTGGGTTATTTTGTTTCAAGACGGTAAGATTAAAAGATCAGATGATCTGTTGACATAGGCGATGCTATTGTTAACACAATAAGGTATCGAATGACAACTATGATGCGAGGTTTTTCTCAGGGACGGAAGATAATCGTATACAATAACACTTCATTTCTTTGTTTTCAACTGATTGGACAAGTTTAATCTGGCGCCGACTCAACAGACGGGAGGCTCTGAATCTTGCATTTAGCTAACTGTTTTTCTCTCTAAACAAATCAACGACCACCCCCTATTTTCCTTCACGCACAATGGGCTAGTGTGTAGATGTATTTCAAACACCATCACGGTCTTTAATCATATTGTCTTTCTTCCCTCGTATTTACAATGAACAAAATGGGGAAACGCAGCAGCATAATATAGAAGGGAAAAAAAAAAGAAAAAAGGCCACGTGCCCTATTTTCACAGGTACAGCTTGATCAGCTCGTCACTGACTCCGCTCGGGGTCAACACACCAAGATCAGTGAGCAAGAGGGTGAAGTACTGGGGAGGTGTGTAATCCACTGACGGATTGGTGACAGTCAGTTGGTCCATTGTGTCTGCCTGGGAATTGCTGAATGATTTTCGTCTCGATGTGAAGCTTACGATTTCCGGTGTGGCCGAAGGGAGATCGTATTGGTTCAAAGGGTAGACGCGTACAAATTTATAGCTACAAGATGAGAGCAAGCGAGCAAGAGAATGTGTGTATGTGTATGTGTTAAAATGGCTTCGCGCAATTGGATATCATGTTTACCTCTCGGCCACAGCATATACAGGCTTGCCCAGCGATTTGGCCACCAATGCAATTTGATATGTACCGATCTTTTCGATTGACTTAGCATTATTTCAAACGATCCGAACTTTTTCTTCTCTGACTACTTGCCTTGTTGATTACACCACCGTTCTCAACTACACCTTCTGCGCCTACAAAGACCATATCAACCTTATCCATGATATAGCCCACTGCAGAATCCAGCACTGCTCGGCATGGAATACCGGCCTCTCGCAGATAATCGACCGCTTGGAGACTACATACGTTATGAATAAGTATAGAGTTTAAACGGACTTGTCCTTTATCCTATACCCGTCGCTGTTAGGTCGTCCCTCAGTCACGTAGACCTTGAATCGCTTGTTCTGCACGTTGGCTGCATGATGCAAGACACTCATCACCACGCGCGAATACGCATGCACAAGCACCACTGAGTTGTCATGGACAAAGTGTGCGCCTACCTCTGCCGCCCGCAGACGTGCTGAGAACGCCTTTTCGAGGATCAATTGCGCACGATGCAGCAGATTCTTCTTGAATTCCTCGAAACTACGTGCCTCGGAGGATCGCTGGATGTATTTATCATGAGCCTTTCCTTCTCCCTTTTTACCCTTTCTTTCTCTCCACTTGCCGAAAAGTCGTGGGAGTGTCTTGTCACAAAACGCATAAAGAGATCCACACCCGCAAGAGACGCAATCGTCGCTTTATGTTGGTGTTTTGTTGTTGAAGAAGAGTCTGACTGCGATTCGTTACGAATTGACTGAGCTGCCTGTTCCAGCGTGACCATAAACTCGGACATGGTAGGTGCTACGTATATACAAGTATAACTCTATTGGTATGCCATTTGTTGGGCTCCATGCACACGCGCTATCTTTTCAAACAAACCTTTATTGTCCCTGCAGAAATCAGTCAGCGCTTTGAATACTGCAACGGGGGTCGACATTTCCTGTGATTTTTAACAAGACATTAGGAGATCGTGGCGTCGTATGTGTGCTTCGTGAGTTTATGACATTAGGTCGGAGGGAGGATATACGCACAGGATCTTCAAGAAAACTATGATAGAGCGCAATGACGCCCGATGGATCTTCACTTCTGTTGGCAGAAGACTTGATTGCCATGTTGTTCTATCGATGTAGAGAATAGACACATGGTTTAAGAGTTGGGTTGGTTGATTCGTTCATTTTACTTACTGTTAGGTGGGGTTGTGTTACTAGTGAAAAAAAATTAGAAGACGGATTGTAAAGCTCTTGTTTGTGACTCAGGTTGAGCATTTCCCTGGACTGGGCTACGGTGATCTCTCTCTTTCCGAGATGGGAAAAATACAGTTCCATTGCTCCTAATGACCATCGACAAATAATGGGCGGGTAAGCGCATCGATGTGTTATCTACTGTGCGAACGTTCGTCGAGCAGGTGATGATCATCGTAGCAGTGCATCTATCGACATCTTGCCAGCATGACTATAAAGACAGAACACTCGGTCTTTATCTTGCGTAGGCGATCATCGCTAATTCACACTTCACAGTTGCTATGTTGGACAGGGAGAAATCTAGTCATACCTTTGCGTTGAGAAAACCTCATCCATCTATACCTAACACTCTCCCCCCCCCAAAAGAAACGGTAGGGGGAGCGAAAAAAAGCCCGCCGCTTTGTTTTTTATTTTGACGTGCGCACCTTGTACTGTTGCTCTTGACATTCTACCTCTCAACATTATGCTTCGTTCCATTGCCGTCTCGCGCTTTGCTAGCACGAGAATTATTCGTCATTACAGCGCCGAAGCAGGTATAATTATAAGAAAAAGTCGGTCAGCGCTTCAATGGACGACGGCGGGAATGGAGTGCGGCTGGGCAGTAGGATGACCCGAGTAATTCAACTAATGTGTACGGGTAAGGTTCCTCGGCACTCTTGGCTCGACTTAAGGATGATCGCAAGACGTTTATGCGCACCAAGGCCCAGCCGGAGCTAAACGTAGTCAAGAATATTCTAAGCGACTACACCTACCATATTAAGTCGCCCAACTTCAAACCTGAGCAGCAGAGCGAGGATGCTGCCGTGGTTTCTGTGATTCAAAAATTGGTCAAGAAGCGCCAGGATGCAATTTCGCAGTACGAGGCTGGGGGTCGGCCCGAACTGGCTGCCAAGGAAAAGGAAGAAATGAGCGTGCTTCAGCGTTATTTGCCCGCCCAGCTATCCGCTGAAGAAATCGAAAGTGAGGTCAAGCGTATCATTGCTGAGGTCGGTGCCACCTCTCTCAAGGACATGGGCAAGGTCATGAAGGCATGGTCCCACGAATCAGCAGATAAGAAGGCAGTCAGTGATGCTGTCAAGAAATTGCTTGCCTAAAAAGTCCAGAGAGCCAAGAAGATTGCCCTTCTCTCTGGGGATTGCTGTAGCAGTTCTGAAGTCGCAGGATCACAAAAATAGAGCTCGGATTTTACGTAGAAATTTTTACGCGTGGTGACAAAGCAAACGTCGCACAAAAAGCTTGGCAGATCCATGTGTACTTTATTTCCCGTACATGAGATAAAATAATACTTTATTTTCAAAAATAAATGTCGCATAGAATTGTATAAAGTTGTCGTATCAGTAGGTAAAAAAATTTCGCATCCATGGATTAAAACCTGTTAGTCAACAGAAAACACTGCTCCTCCATACGCTTTAACTTACACTCAAGGGCCCCGAAGGACCCAGGAGTTGTCCTGGGTAATCCCAGCGATAACCGGGACGGAGAGACAGGACGAGAGAGCCAGCACGCCAGAAGAGACAGGCGGCGGCTGCCAGGGCGCCAGACGAGGGAAGGAGCGGAAGGGTGTTCAGGAACTCCTCTCTTCATGGCTCATCAAGCACGGGTACGATTGGTTGATCTATAAAGGACAGTGGATGTTAGTTGCAATAATCATACCGGATAAGACCATGGAAGAGAGGGTCGGGATGAAGTTGATGGAGAAAGGAGATTTCTCAGTTGTCCATCATTTATAGGAAATCAAGGAGGAGCAGAAGAAATTTCTTTGTGATAAACGATGCTGCAGTAGATACAGCGGCGGATCACACGCTCTTTTCATTGACTCGCTGATCCTTTAATCGGTACAGAAGCTTGGAAACGTCCTGCTATTGCATTCCGACAGTACTTGCATAATTTCTTTGTGATGAACGATGCTGCAGTAAATACAGCGGCGGATCACATGCTCTTTTCATCATTTACTGATACTGTTTATTTTGGTGTTTTTAGCCCTAGGCGGTTCGCATAGCGTATTTCAGCCGTCCGTGATGCTGTTAGAAACGAGATTGTATTGGGCATATTCAGAGGTTGGCTTGATAAGAATTGGATGTGCATTTATGTTATAGTGGCCGCCTGTTATAGCGATACCTTCGGTTCCAGGAAATCGCATCACTATAATGAATTGGAATAAGCCTTACCTGGTAATTTTGTTCTGTAAAGTGTATCGCTACAATGAATTACCATTATAATGAATATCACTATGAGGGGCGGCCACTGTACATAATTGGTTTCCCGTTAATCCTACCATCTGAATGCTTGTATGAGACTAGTCAAATAAGAAAGAATAGATAATATATACTTTCGCGCAGAAAACCGCTTGTTTACTCTCACTCTTTCTTTTTCTTTGATACACTCGTTTCATCGACAACCTACCATACTAAGACAATCCTTCCAAGTATGAACGTTCATCGACCGAAACCCGCGATCGTACAATAGCTGTGAAAGCATCCATTGACAGCATAGGCTGAAGACAAGAGTACCGCGAAAAGTTGAACCATTCGGTCCACATTGTGAATATAACGACAATGCATGCATACGCGCTATCAAAATACATTTTTCTCCACGAGTTCCAACCATATGAAAATTTTGACATCAGGGCTTTTATCAACGAAATATTCTTTGCTGAAGTCTGGCTCGCATTGATCGATTACAAATGACGTGGCTGTGGCGAGGAAACGACTCGATACCGGAATCTGATTGATGAATACTCGACTCCATACCTCTTGTATACAGATTCTGAACGACCATCCTTTCCATACTCCCAGCAATGTGCAAATTACGAAGGCGCCAAGATGGTTGTTGCTTACACCAATAACATTCAAATGCGATCCGGCCAACATTTTCGGCGGGCTACCAATGCCTTGCTGAATATTCGACAGCGAAAAGAGGAGCTTGAAGAGCAGCTGATTGGCCAAGATCTGGACGCGACACAAATCAGTCAACGCATCCGAGAGACAATCATTACACCCGGAACAACATTTAAACAGATTGTAGCTCGTCGAAAAGTATCCAGAGACGACGTCCCCGAAGACCCAGCTTATCTTCAGGAAGCTTTAGACGCCATCTGGCCAATTTACGATGTATCACCCGTCCTCGAGAGCTTCTATGCGAATACAGCCATTCATCATACCAACCACAAAGTTCTACAGTATTCCTCAAGCTCCGTCTGTCGACATATTTCATTAAACAATGAGCGAACGAAAGGCTTATAGACAACGTGATTGAGAAGTTTGGGCCAAATGCTGATGGGTAATAGGTCCGCACCGAACGCCAGATATCACGAGCCATTCCGTGGCGTTGGCTTCCAGCGCCTTTTCAAACATGGCGAGCGCCGTTTCGACATGTACTTGATCAACCGATTCAAGACCAGCAAACGTTGCCCTGCATGCGAGACCGAGAACCTTTCTATGTTCAGGGTCGTGCCGAATCCACGATTCTTTCGACGAAGAGGATGCTAACGTCATTTGCCATGGCCTGATACGATATGAAGGTTTCTTAGGTGAATTCTAAAATAGCAAAATTCAATTTTTAGTTCCCTTTGTAGATGCACAAATCAAACCTGTACAGCAGGAATGGCAGAGGGCGCTTTACATTGATTGTAGAACCAGGATATGGCCGCTTGCCTGAACAATGCTTGGTGCCAGAAAGGTTTTAGCGAGCACCTTTTGGAGCTGTCAGATGTCCGCCACAAAGGTCTAGATCGCCTGAGCCCGAGGAATGAAGGGTGCGACCACGAAGGCCAAGAGCTACGCAAAGGCCAAGAACTCCACAAAGGCCAAGAGCTCCGAGAAGGCCACGAGGGCCAAGAGCCCCAGCAGGGTTACGGAGGCCAAGAGGGGCTGGGCAATGCTGCCCACAGCGATGATTTTCCGTGCAGGTTATCGCCGGCACATATCTAGCTACCTTCGCGGTAAGTGAAAGAGTCTAACGCATGTCTAACTTTCTTACCCATATATGCGATAACATTTTGTACCTTGCGTGCCCATCATTTTCTCTCAGGGAAATTTATTTTTGGAAATAAAGTAAAGGAATTAGAACGCTCCTCTTTCTCTTTCACAAACGTATCCTTACATTCTAATCCACAGCATACTTCTATTGTCAGCATGGGAGGCGGTCCAGCTTTTGAATATTGTTCAGCAAATCCATTCTCACAAGATTATCATCGCCGCCCAACCCTTTATCAAGAGCAACAGCAGCAGCAACAGGTACTCCCTTTCTTCTTTCTCTCGCTCTTTTCAAAAATAATCACAAACGTCGTCTTTTCCCCCACAACTGTAACAGCCCGCTACGTCGAGTGTTTCGTCAACGTCTTGGTTACATTTTCCTTTAGCACCACCACCTCCGCTACCTCCTCTGCCGCCGTATTACGTCCTTCCCCATTTATCTTCTGCAATGCTTCACAGCAGCATTCCGCCTAACGTTCCGTCCCCACTACGTCTCATTTATACAAAATCAGGCTTTTATGCTCGGCCACGCGATGCACTTGACCATTCCCGCGATATTCATGGTTTCTTTGCCGTTGTTTCTCGACACCAGGTACATACACCAAAAGCAGCCCCCTCCAAAAAAAAAAGACTGAGCAAAGAGATTTCTCCGTTGTCAGACCGATGTTGACATTGCAATCGCCTGGATCCCCGAATATCTTGTCGACGACAGCGACTTGGAAACGTTTACAAGCCTTGACGGTATCCTCGCTTCTGAGCAAGGTAACACTTTTTCTATATCAAAAACAAGCAGAGTAATAGATTGAGCATGATTTCGTTTTAAGGTTTCCCGAACGTTCAATGGCTCGCGGGACAAGACGAGGCGATGCTGATTCCCATCACGGATATCCATTCATTATATGTGTGTCCGCCCTTCAACCCCTTTCATCCATGCCCACAAAGTACTGGCTTTGATCAAGATAACAGCGGATCAATTATCATCACCACCTGTCAAGGCGACGTGCTTCGGCCTCTTTGGTTCCGCAGTGCCGTGTCGTCTTGGCCGGGTTTGGATATCATTGACATCATTAGCGCGTTTGTCCTCATTCAGAGGCAAGCACTCGGATTTTTTCTTCTTTTTAGGAGGGTGAAGGCAAGAGAACGGCCTGAGCTAAGATACAAAAACATTTTAGATCGCCCGAGGATGACTTCACACACATCATTGTCCGTGAGGAGAGAGTCCATCGCAGCAGCAGCAATGTCAGTGTACCTGACACAGCACCTAAGCAACACCAGCAACCTACAACCGATGCTGTAGACATAACTATGGACGCATCCATCCCCTCTGGTCCTTCTCCCGATATGACCACAGCGGATGACCCTTTGCGAAGGGCAGTTCGTGAAGCACGATTTAATATTCTAGAACGCTTTTCGCAGCTCACACGGCTTTCCCGAGACACAGCCAGTAGGTGTTCTTATTGTAAAAGCGGAGTATGCCTGTATGAGCTAAGTAAGTAAAATATCCTCTGCAGCTCAAGTCCTAGATCACCCCATTGCAAAGACCATCCTGCCTCTGTTACCAGCATCGATCCAAGGCATGGTCCGGAACATGATAGTTCAAGAGACCATGAATGACTATGATCGTGCGACACTTTACTTGGCACAGCTGTACGTCGATCCCTTTTGCTGTTGGATGCCGCTTCTTTTCTGATGGATTATCATCATGCGCTTTATAGATCAGAAAAGGAAAATCCGCCACAAAATGATTGGTCGCAGTCACATGACCCCCGAGGTTTGCTAAGCGACATGGCCGAGATGAATATGGTAAAGAAGCCCGCACCTGAGGGGAGAGACGCAGAACGAACGCTCTTATTCACACTCAATGCCTCTATAAAGCCACCACCGACGCACACTCGGCGAGAAGAACTTAGACCTGAAGAGTGGGTCGACTTCTTCGATAATGAGGGCAAACTGCGGGTGAACGAAAGCTATATTCTAGGGCTGATCTTCCGATCAGGGCTACACCCAGATGTGCGCATCGAGGCATGGAAATTCCTCCTTGGAATTTACCCGTGGGACAGCACATTTGACGAGCGTGAGGCTATCCGGAGAAGCAAAATGTACATCCAAAATGATAGGCTGTACGACAGTAGTAGGCTTATTCTCATACACTAGGGATGAATACTACGAGATCAAGGCATTATGGTTCAATGATACTGAAGAACGCAACAAGCCCAAGTTTCAAGACGAGAAGCACCGAATTGGTAAAAGGAGGGAGGATGACCATGCTCTGTTTGACCTATGAAACTAAACTGTCTCTTGACTGGACGGAAGACAAGGATGTACATAGGACTGATCGTACGCTCGCAGTGTTCGAGGGGGACAACCTGCCGAATCCTGACCCACAAATGGTGGTCGGGACGAATGCGAACCTGGAGATTATGAAGGATATTCTTGTGACGTACAATTACTACAACACCAAGCTGGGGTATGTGCAAGGCATGTCTGATCTGCTCGCGCCGATCTTTGTGGCGATGGGCACGGAGGAGATGGCATTCTGGTGTTTTGTCCAATTCATGAATCGTGTGCAGTCCAACTTTTTCATTGATCAATCTGGTATGTACGGCCAGCTGCAGACCCTGGACGCCTTAATCCGGTTCATGGATGCACAGTTGTATAAACACTTTGAGGACACCGAGACGTCAAATCTCTTTTTCTGTTTCCGGTGGCTGCTTGTATGGTTCAAGCGCGAATTCGAATGGGATGACGTGATTCGATTGTGGGAGGTCAGAGTATCTTATGCTTACAAGAGAATAGGAGAACTCACACGGAGATGTGTGGTTTAACAGATATTATGGACCAATCATATGTCGTCGCAAATGATCATGTTTTTCGCGCTTGCGGTACTCGATCAACATCGTCAGGCGCTGCTGAACCTCAATCAGTTCGACGAGGTGCTCAAGGTAAAGCAGGTCGCACTGAGAACGCGATAGGGGGAAGGACCGACTTTGTTAACGACAGCGGACGATAGTATATTAATGAACTATCGGGTACGATCGATCTAAACGAAACCTTGCAGCGGACCGAAGTGCTCTTTCGACTATTTGAACGACGGATCCGTGCCATGGATAAGAAGCGGATGCAGCTCGAAGAAACACTCCAGCTGCGGTCTGTCTGGAATAGCGAAGAGCGGCCGAGGATCGAAAAGGATATTGAGGAGCTTAAGGTGGACGGGCGGTTGCGAGCGCTATTATTGACTGACATCAGGGCGCCGTAGCTTTATATTGGGTGTTGTTGGCACGAAGGGATTTATTGCAGCCTGGGTAGGGAGGAAAGTAGAAAGGGAAGAAAAGAGCACTTCCCCGTCTCTACTTCTGTTCTCTATCATATCCTCTCTTTATATTTTCTCAAATGGAGGCAACGGGAAAGAGAACTTGTCTGCATATTTGTGTAATTCCCAGCATCATGCAAATAAAAAAGAATGACAGAGTCTTGCGGACATTGAATATAATGGCGGTCCATTCTTTTCTGGGAAGTGGGGGGGGGTTTGGTTTTGAGCCGACCGATGGGGGAGGGAGGGAAAAAAGGGCGCTCTTGTTAGCTATTTTTCGGTTTCTTCCTCGCCCTTTTTTTGTTTCTTGGATCGCCTTGGCTTATGGAACGCAACACAACTGCATTTTACGAAACACTCGGCGTACCAAAGTCTGCGACGCAAGAAGAGATAAAAAAGGTACAACCTTGTTCATGGAGTCGCTCCAATGACGGAAACGCGCCGACATACCAGACAATAGACGCTAATCGTATTGGATAAAAGGCTTATAGACGTTTGGCATTACGATACCATCCCGATAAAAATCCAGACAGTGCCGAGCAAGTGAGTTACTGCTTATCGAGACATGTCGGTATCCTTCTTTCCTAATCAGCCTCTCACCGCTGGCTCTCTTTGTTGTTGTTTTAGTTTAAAAATATTAGCCATGCATACGAGGCAAGTTATCTGGCTTGAAAGAGAAAAAAATGGCTGAGCTGTTGACGGGTTATTATTGATGCTGTTCTCTTTTCTTGTAGGTGCTAAGTGACGAGCAGAAACGACGCGTGTATGATCGATATGGCGAACTGGGCCTTCAGATGATGGACACGGTAGCGAGCCCATTGTTCAACCCGGAATTCGAGTCGATGCTCTACGCATTGCTTTCGACTATTGGTTTCATTTTCACGCTCCTCATCATCTTCGTTGCCTTTCTGGCCGTTCGGATCGATGAACTTGTTTTGTGGAGCTGGGCCGTGGTGTGGATACCGTTGTGGATCATCGATGCAGTTTTGGGCTACCTTGTTTGTCAATATTTGATCAGAGCCATCCAGAACAAGGATGATGATGATGACGACGAGGATGACGACGCAGGTGAGAATGACGAAGTGAAGCGAGTGCAGCGCAAAGCCGCGCGTCGGCGGCTCCGGATTTTCCAGCAGGCGACCTTCGCGGTCTACTGGGCACTCCTCGTTCTCTTCCAAGTGTTTATCGTGCTCCGACTGGACCATCGTGTGGGCTGGGGATCGTCTGGCGTCGTGTTTATTCCGTATTTCGTGCTCGAAGGGATCCACTTTATGCTGAAAAGCGTCGAGTTGGTATTGACGGTGGTAGCAACCGTTGGAGCAGCCAAGCATGACCAGGAGAGCAGTCCATCGATGCTCACCTACATACCCATCCTCATATTCAAGCAGTTCTGGTTCCAGGCATTGCGTGTGGTTTTGTTTGTGCTCGTAGTCCTGCGAATCGACCGAACGATTACGTGCTCATGGGCAGTGGTGTTTATCCCAGTATATTTGGTCGCCGTGAAATACGGTGTGCAACTCGGGGTCAGCTACGCCACATACAACCGACTGACGAGGACACAGCCCGAGTTGGCACAGCAAGGCAAAATGTCCGTGGTGGTAGGTGCCATTGCTTTTTGCGTGATCGGTGCTCTTGCATACGCGCTGGTGGGTATGCTCGCCCGTCGACTGGACGACAATATTCTGCGCATGGCCACCGTGTTTGTTCCGCTGTTTATTGTCATTGTAAGTTTATCATTGTTTGCGTTGTTTTCTGTTGAAAAAGAAGCTGATTGTGCGCTTCTCCCCACTCCCCCTAGTCTGTCACGTGCTGCTGCGCAGGATGTTGTCTTCCGTGTATGTTGCTAATCTCATCAGTGGGCGGTATGGATGACATCGAGCAACAGCAAGGCCTTGTGAATCCCAATCATCGTATCACACAAGCTGGCGAGGATCCTGTATAAACAAAACCACATATATTCCCTTCCCCCCTCTCTTCTGTTTTAGCATCTAATATCACTGTGTAATTTCTTTCGCCTCCTCTTCCTTCTCCTCCTTCCAACTATAAACACGTACCCCCTTCCTTTATACTTATTATAAACTCGTTTTCATGCACCGCTGTAGTTTATGGTAACAAAACAATTCCAAGCAAGGTACGAATTATAAGGACATCAACGTTGCTGAGGGGCCAGCCGCATCCATCTTTTACATGCGGTACGTGGAGCCAGCAGGGAGCATCGCGAGAAACAATGGCTGTGTAAGGAATATGGGTTTTCGAAAGTGAGGATTGACAAGGCGATAGGAAGGTTACGCTGGTTGTTGACATTCTGTTGACATGACATTGTTTTTTCTTTGCGAGCTGTCGATAGAAAAGAGGCGATGGGCTCCCAAGTGAGTCCGTTTGACGACGATATTGTTACGCGGTAGCCTTTAGCTCTCTGCATGGTGGTACAATTTTTTCAAGCGCCGACGATTGATTTTTAGATACAAACAGTATCATTTCCCCCGGGCACGGTACTTCTTCTTTTCCCCTCCCCCCCCCATAAAACAAGCTGACAAAGAGCGTCTCAGAGAGTAAGGAAAGGCGACTAAAAAGCAAACCTTCTCTGCCAGCAAATCAGTGCCTGGGTAAGGTCGAGATTGCCTTAGGAAACGCAGAAGACTTTAGGTCAGTGCGTGTGATCTTCTACTTAAAAAGGTCCCCCCCTTCCGGCATCAGACGAGGGTTGTGTGTGGCTTAAGAGCTATTGTATCATATTAAGCTTCCCGGAGTAATAACGTGCGACGGCATCAGGCCTTGTCTGCCTGCTTGGATGACTTGTATAGCTTTATTGGTAAATGAGGAGACAGAAGAATGCATAACACAAACTCCCCCATTAGCTGCTTTATTTTTCTAGGAGACACGCCGGTAACACTAGTACATTATCCATCATTTTTTCTACTACAATAAACTAAGACTATCTACACGAAATTATGCTCCATCTGCTTCGTCGTATTCTGCCCATGACTGCGCCCATTTCTTTAATCTATTTATTCAACGACACGATCTCCTCAGCGATAATGGGCTCGGCCGGTGTATAAAAAAAAAGCCTTGGCAGTGGCATCCAACGTTACACAGCTGCTCCGAGTTCCTTTTTAAAAGGGGGAGAAGGAACGTCAATCCAAGATTTTGGTCACTGCCCGACTCGTTACTGTTCAACCGACTTCCCGCCATGTCCCTGACGGTCGATTGGAAACATCCAAGCACGAAACGCATAATCTTATCATACCTTCCGGATTGGATTCTGGTCATTCTCATGGCCATTGCATTCTATTGCATTGATCTGATTACTCCCTTCCGCCGTCGTTTCTCACTCGAAGACAAGACTATAATGTTTCCCCATTCTCCAGAAGATTCGGTCCGAATGTGGGTTGTCGGTGTAAGCACATACTTTTACTTTTCTCTTGCTCATAATCCACGCTTCCGCTTCCTCCCTCCCGCAAACACACATGCACACACACACACACACACAGACACACACGCTCTCTCATGGATAAGGTTCCTTCTAAAACAGAACGCGGATGCGTATGAGTTTAGATCATTTGTTTCCTTGCGCCTATTTTGATCATTGCCGTTCTTGGCCTGGGATACAAAAGGAGCGTGATTGACTTCCACAGCGGCGTTTTGGGTAATATAAAAATATCTGTTTCATGGACGCGCAAAAGCCTGTGTGACTCATCCTTCATAGGTCTTTGTCTTAGCCTGAGCATGTGTGTGATGCTGACGACCGTCATCAAGGTACGTGAAACTGTTTGTTTCAAAGCGCTATTGATCGCGCGGCTTTCCTGATCAACATCTGCAAAAAGATCACAGTGGGTCGGCCACGACCGGACTTTATCGACCGGTGTCAGCCAAGCCCAGGAGCTGTCGATCCCGTACTCGGTCTCTCGGACTATACCATCTGCACAACACCTGCCGATAGCCATCTTATGATTGATGGGTTCAAGAGCTTCCCTAGCGGTCATTCTTCATGCAAGTAGAATCAACGCGCTGTGCGCCGCCATGGTGCAAAGATCTAATGGAAATCATTTAATCTTAGTTTCCTTTGCGGGGCTGAGTTATCTAGCGTTTTATATTGCTGGCAAAATTCAAATGTTTGACGAGCGAGGCGTAAGTGTTCCCCGGAGTCAGAAGACGATTTTATGCGATATATTGACATTCCGTATGGTGTAACAAAAACCAAAAAAAAAAAAAGCATACATACAAAGGGTTCCTTTTTGCATTTCCCATCATCGGCGCCTTACTAGTAGCTATTTCCCGTACAAGCGACTATCGTCATCACTGGCAAGACGTATTCGTTGGTTCGCTATTAGGTATGTTGCATCCGAGAAAAAAAAACCATGAGTTTATTCTGATATGAATTCGATCTACATACAGGAATTGCCTGTGCTTACTTCTCATACCGCCAATACTATCCGGTTCTTGGCCATAGCACGTCCCACAAGCCATTCAAAACTCGAATTGAGGCCTTTAAGAGTAATTATATCTACAATTCTTCCACGGTGAACGATGGTCCTCCACAGCACAGTGGCGATCGTGATCAACTCCTGGGTGTCACTGTGGTTACCGATGATCCTGCCAACTGCATGTCGGCTAATTCAAATAGTTACCCACTACGCAATGCGGACAGATATCCTCATTGACAATCTCTCCCCCCCTCCCCGCCATCCTACGGTCCTTTGACAACAGCGAACAAAAAATAAATGCTACATTTAACCAGGTGATAATGGTTTGGTGATTGTTGAAGGGGAAGGCTAAATGTGTGGTTCTCTGGTCAGGGGAGTTGGCGCATACCAGATGGTGCCATGGTTTGGGTTTGACGGGGTAAGGTCGTCTTGGGTTTGGTCCATCAACAGTAAGCCATGAGGAAAAGATTCCCGAATGTAACAGTCAATGACCCCCGGGACATGCAATGTGTAATCCCTCCAGAAGCTGCAGCCTGCAACATGTCCGTGCCTCCCCACGGCATGCAGCCGGAACTGGGGTGTTTGCTGGAGATGACTACAAAACGAAGAAGAAATCCGAGTTTCGGTGTCAGAATACGATATTCCATGGATGAGGTGAAAAAAATGATTGCATGTCTCCTCCTCCCACCTGAACAGCTGTGCAAGACCGAAATGGGCCCTTGTCAGAAGCTCAAGAGCGCGAGGATCGCTGACCTCGACAACAGAGTCGGCCTGATACCCATATCTCTCGCCAAAGAATGTCCTGATCCTGCGTTTGAACTTGGCTTGCTTCTTTTGAGTGACGTGCATGACATCATCCGCATCGGGTGGCGACGGTGGAGAGTAGGGGTACTGGAAGAATTCCTCATTAGACAGAACCTGGACCCGACTCTCAACGTTGAAGAAGGCCGACAGCAAACGTTGAAGATTACCCGCGGTCTGAAGCACCATCCTCTCTACGGGGGAAAAGTCCTCGGGGAGCTTCACACGGATATTAGACGCCGTCACTGGCGGCGGTGCGGCACGCAGCAGAAGCCTGGTGTGTCAGTACACTCTGTCTCTTTCTTCTTTTCCTTGTTCGCATACTTGCCTAGCTGATCAAAAGCATGCGGAATACGTTTATAATTCTCGGTGCCGACCGGGTCAGGAAACATTTTTGCGAACGCAAAGGAAAGAGGACCATCCTCCTTGGGTACTATTTATGGCTCTCCCCCTCCCCC
Source organism: Dichotomocladium elegans (assembly GCA_025716815.1). NCBI lineage: Eukaryota > Fungi > Mucoromycota > Mucoromycetes > Mucorales > Lichtheimiaceae > Dichotomocladium > Dichotomocladium elegans. The sequence goes on from JAIXMN010000005.1 coordinate 1,748,890, forward strand.
CTGAAAAGAAAAAAGGGAAAAGAAAGTCAGGTAGACTAAACCAAGACACGCACAGGTAGTGAGAATGGTAACCAACCTTGCCAGCCTAGGACAACATGAAGGAATGCAGTCTGCTCATTATGCAGCAGAATGAGAAGTAGCAAAAAAGAAATCAATCGGGCCTATGACTTGTAGACCGACCAAACATGTTAACAGCGCAATCTCCTTGAGTTGATCATACGGATGAAAAGGAGTAGGTTTTCGCCACTCTGAAAGAAAGATCTGTAGATGGACTACAGCATAATTTCCCCTTATAATGTGCGCTCAAAGGATATATATATATTCATACGAAGAAAAAGTCTTACACACACACACCGAGAGAGAGAGAAGACAATTCAGTGACCGAGACGTATTCAACATGTTCGTCCAGCAAGAAACTTGGATACTTGAAGGATCCTCCTTCGTGCTCGGCACAATCCTGGCGTACTGTTATGTTTTTCACATGGCGCCGCTATCCCCAACCGAATGCGAAAAGATCTTGAATGAACACGACGCCAATCACATCTGAAAAGAAAGCATGGCTCATACTCGATTTCTGCGCGGTATCCAGCTTCCGGTGCCCTCTTCTACCTAGGTCTGGACTATCTCACACACTGCATGATAAAATAAACAATGAACGTCTATCTACAGTGTTTGGAAAGAGAATGATTAAACCATGCTGCATGCATGCTATTTCTGCTGTGGGTTGATGTTGGAGATGGGTGAACGCAGGACGTCAACCGGAGGCTTTATACATGATTATGACCGCCCACAACGGGGGGGGAGGGAGGGAATGTTCGTGCCTGTGACGGGGATCTCGCCACACTGAAACCTGATACCTATACGATTTCTTTTTTGTCTCAATGTCCGACAATGAAGATGCGATCGACTGGCAAGATTTGTTCGGGCCCTCTGATGAGCAGGAACAGAAGCAAGGAAGCAATGGTGAAACGATCATCCCAGGTCTTCGACTTGAGCGAGAAGCCCTGAATCATGAACTGCAGATGTTACTTGTGAAGGCCATCACCAAGGCGGATTACTTTTGTGGAGGAAAGCTGGATCAAGCAATGTGCTTTGGTTCTCTGCCTGCACACTTTGGGTGGATAGAGCCCTGGATACGTGCGCATCACCCGGATTTGTTGCCGCATGCGATTTTGTCCCGGCGACCATTGTTTGATCAGGCCATCATCAACCTATACCAAAGAGGTACATTCCCTTATGGACAAAATGGATCAAAGTAAATAACATGAGATAGGTCAGGGAATTAAATCGCACGTTGATCTGATGCGGTAAGGTTGTGAACAAAGCTGGTTGAAGAAAAATACTAAAGAGTGGAGGGTGGGGGGGGAGAGGAATAAGCTTTGACGATGGTATTGTCATCATCTCGCTTCTGTCCTCCTGCGTGATGACCCTGAAACCTGTCAATGCACCTGCGCCGGTGATACCCATTCTTCTGCGTCCCGGCGATATTCTGGCTCTTTCGGGTCCTGCGCGGTACGATTGGGAACATGGCATCGAGGAACGTATAGCCGACGAGATTCACGGGGAATGGATCGAGCGAGGCACACGTATCAGTGTTACGCTTCGAAAACTGGCGATGGCCTCTACCGCTTCGTCGCAATGAAGTCACGTTTTCTCGTATCCTCCTCGCATAAATCCCCTTCTTTCTTTTTATCTGTTTCTTTTAAATTCTTTGCATTGCGCAAGCTTTCTTGATGTCCGATATTCAGCTCTACGGGAATCTCTTCATGTCTGAAGGTGAAGAATCTTCAGACAATACAACTGATCAGCACATGTCGCGATACATGGATTTCGATGACAATGAAGATGAGGCGCTCAGCGAGGATGACGCACATCGGCTAGGCGACAGTGCGCGCGAAATGAATGCGATGCGTATCTACAATGAATCTCACCCTGAGCATAAGCAAAAAAGCACAGGTGGGCGAGAAATCGCGGAGCACGAAGCGATCTGGTCAGTTTCGACCTTTCGGCAAGACTGGGGCGTTGAGAGGCTCCGTGATAACAATCCATTAACGTATTGGCAGTAAGGTTTCGAAACCAATTGGATGAGAAGGGAGAACGAAAAAAAAAGAATATGAGCAGAATCCTGAATTTTTGAGATACATATATATGCGCGCACACATATTAGATCGAATTGTCCAAATGCAAAATCGCCTCATACGGTCGACCTGTTCTTCCACCATGCAACCTTTATTAAGGTATGTGCTAACAATATAGCTCAGCCAAAGAACTCGTAATAAACGAGCGTATGTAGCAAATATCCATATTTATCGACTTTTATCAAGATGAAAGCTATACCCCAAAGCAGATCTCGATTAGTGGGGGCATCACGTCCCGTGATTTACATGTATTTAGAGTCAAAACGCAAAGCAGGTGAAGTTTGATCCTAAAGCTTTAAATAAGGAAATCACCTCTCTCGAATGCGAAGAGACGGTAGGGTGGCAAAATGCGGATCTCACCGAGGCAACAGGGTAAAAGAAAGATATTCTTTTTTTTTTCGCCGTTATTCGACCTCTAGTCTAACTCTTTGTTTTTGTATGAAAGCGAACCAGTGCGACTTTTCCGACTGCAGATTGCAGTGGTGAATACGCATCTGAATGGGCGTGATGCACATATCCGCCAAATCAAAGTCTATTCTGTGCTCCCGTATGCGTACTTTACACACTCGCATATACTTAACACCACTGAAGTTCTCACTCTCCCTTATACGGTCTTATTTCCCCCCTTAGGCAATACCTTCGGCAACATTCTGTATCTGAGCGAGTTCGGGGATTGCGGTAGAATAAAGGAGGTGAAGATTTCACGGAAATGATGATGATCTTGTTGTAAATAAAATCCATGTGCCAAGCGATTTTATCATCGCTTGACGACATTGGTATCTTCAAGTTTGGCGGCGCCTCTTGCTTCGCGGAAGTTCTCCAGTGTGATGGATGATGCGTCATCACCCTCACCGCTGTTGGCGTGTGATTTCTCTGCCATTGGCTCCTTATGATTCTGCTGCTGTGACTGGGGACTTCCATAACGGACGTTCTTTGCGAGAAGAGCACACACGACGGCGATTCCGGCAACGACCAAGGGCATAATAAACATTTTGTTCAGCGCAACCATGTAGGCATGTATGATGGGCTGTTGGATCTCGACAGGCATGTTACGAATAAACAAGTAATTCGATGTTGCGCCGTACTGGGAAGCAATAGCAAGGACGTCGGGGGATACGGACATCAGTTGGTCCTTGAGGAACTCACGGTAGAGGGTATCGCTGATGGCAACGCCCTATTGATTGAAATGGTTAGCATCGCTTGGTGATTGCATGCCTCTCTTTGTTCGGCCCTTACGATAGCGCACGAAAGCATCAGCGAGAACTGGTTCAGACCCGTAGCTACGGCAATGTATTTCTTTGGTGCAGCTGTCTGGACACCAAAGAGACAGTTCTGCTGGGACAGCCCAAAAGAGAATCCTGAGACGGGAAAAGAACGTGGATTTAAGATATTGTTTTATGCAACAGGGAAGAGATTGGGGGGAGGGGCAGGAACATTGCAATCAGAATCATCCAATTACATACCACAAAACATAAGATAACAGGCTTGCTGTCCCCAGTTGCTCTGCTCGTTGACGGTCCAGAAAAGACCAAAGCCTATGATGTTGAATATGGAGCCAATGACAATGTATAACTTGACGTATGGTATCAGTGAAAGGAAATAGCCGCTGCCCACGGATGAGATGATCAGACTGCACATGTAGGGCACAAGCCGCACGCCAGAATCAATGCTGTCGGCCCCAAAGACGGACTGGTAGAGAATGGGTGAATAGTAAAGCGTGGCAACAACTTTTTTTTTAAACGCACGTAAGAAAGATTTCTTATCTCGTCGATAATTGCCACTACTTACATCCTAGACCAAAGCAAAAAACATAGAGATAGAAGATGGAAACTGCTGGATTACCAAGTAATTCGAGCGGTATAACCTGGCAGGGGGGCGGGAAATCAGAATCCATGTCACAGTGGTCATGAAAGATGTCTTACCGGTTCCTTTGCAAACTTGCTCTCCACAATCCCAAGCACAATGAGCGACACACCCGCAGCTACAAAAGGACCAATGGCATGACCGCTTGACCATCTTGTTTATATGCATAAGTTACTCCATGGACTTTGTCCTTTATATAGTTTTCTTTTCTTTGCATACCCATAGATCCTGCCCCAACATAAGCCGAGGAGCAGACAGCAGACAAATGCAATAAGCAGAAACGTGCCGGCAATATCAATGCGCTTGAACTTCTCCCGGAACGAGACACCTTCGAGGTCGAGTGGTTCTTCGAGTAACAAGATGATGATAATAAATGCAATACCACCCAGGATCACGTTGAACCAAAAGTCCCATCTCCAAGTGCTACGCTGTACGAAGACGCCACCTTTTGTTTTTTCATGCATTAGACAAACCAGTGAGAGTTAGAACGAAGGGGAGGAAATGGATAGATCTTTCGTTTTTCTTATTTTTACCTATCAAAGTTCCGACGACATTAGCAAGGCCAAAGTTAACAGACAATGCGGACTGAAAGCGCGGTCGTTTCTCAACGGGTACCAGGTCCGCAACGAGTACAAAGGACATCGCCATAATGCTACCAGCGCCGAGGCCCTGTACGGTCCGGCCAGCTATCATACCCGGCATGTTTTGAGTAACTGCGTTGACGATAGAGCCGAGCACAAAGAGGAAAATGCCGAAGAGATAGATAGGCTTCCTTGAGACCCGGAATGTTAGGTTACAGAAGAATGCAATGGATCATCAAATTTTACCTGCCAAAGATATCAGAGAACTAAAATTAAAGAGAGACAGAGAGAAGGTCAGTTGTTGTTGTTATCCTCGGTTATATAATGGTTATTATATACCTTGCCAGCCAACCCTTGGGAGGTGACAAACGCAAGCAGATAAGCAGTAGCAATCCATGTTAATTGATCCGGAGCACCCAGATCGGTGGCGATCCGGGTCATGGCAGGTGCAATGACTGTGGTGTTTAAAGCTGTGACAAACATTCCAAGCAAGACGCCAATGATCAGGATAGGTCGCCTTATCGCATCGAATCTTTTTTGTGAGTGTTCCCGCATGGCCTGGATCAAAGTAAATATGTAGGGAATGTAGAACACAGAAAAAAAAAAGTAGTAGATCAAAGATTTATAAAGACCTTCCTTCGTCCGCGTGTGTAACCATCCTTGGTCAGTGTTTGATGTGAGGGATAAAGTTTCCCCGCCACAGAGAGTCATTCAGACCATCACACCTTTCCCTTATCTGTAAACCCCATAGGCGCTACAGTGAAAAGAAAAAGCAGATGACTGCTTGTTTGTATGGTGCGTAGACTGTTTTGCACTGCAAGGTCTTGTTCCCTCAATCTTCGTTCAAGAAACATGATGGAACAAATCAAAATGCCGACTTGAAGATATTTTTTTTGGTAAGCGGTAAACGAAAGAATACCGCTTGATAAGCCGATATCCCTTCTACTGAATACCGCATATCGTTATCTATTCCAAGTACCAAATGATGTGCCCGAATTGTTCATATGGATAAGGGCGAATCGATGCTTCTTGAGAGATTTTAATACACACTTGCGTGGGTCCACGCTACCCTACGGGTTACATAGTAGACTGGGCGGTCCGCGTCGATGGAACGCTAGAATCGAAATACATTTTCCAAGTCCTACTCCTTTATGCGATGGACTCGAAGCACAGAGATTAGGTTTCTTGGATCTGGAAACCCAAGGGGGAAACAGCGACACTGCTCGGCGCGTCCTTTTTGATGCGCGTGCTTGTGTAACGAAAGAATGGGACGGAGCTGACACGATATGCGGAGCGACAACTTATGAAGCGCTGCACTCTTCTGCACACGTACCTTTCTAGCAATGACGGATCGCATTCACACGGCTGTCTTACAGTTTCTCTTGACCCATGGCTACAAGGAGACCCAAGAGGCTTTTGTGAAAGAAGCGGGCGACAAGATCGACTTTGAGGGCATTGATGATTTGCCTCCGCTCCAAGATTCCTTCAATGATACGTTACAGAAAATGACAAGAAATTTCGGAAGCCTCGATATTACCCAAAGGTCTGTCAATCCCCTTCGGCCGGAAAATCTCAGTCAACATTGTTAAATCCCCCTTTCATAGACCTGAAGACTTTGAAGACGGCGACAATCAGTTTTTTTCAACACTCGTTGAACAACACAGCACACTACATACATCGAACATTCTTGCCATTGCGGTGGATCCCCACACACGACGCATTGCTACAAGTTCAACAAATCGTGAGGTCAAGCTCATCACGAAATTCGGCGTAACAGAACGTGAATATAGACATCACCAGGCCCCTGTGCTCAGTATCGAATTCCACCCTTCCGAAGCGAACTGGATGCTTACAGCATCGATGGATGGCACGGCGGTACTGGTCGATACCACCCGTGACGGAGACGATGATAAGGCTGTTGTTCAAAGGTTCAAGGACCACCGAAAATACGTTGTGCGTGCCATCTTTTCTCCTGTTGATGGGCGATACATGGCGACGGCGTCATACGACCGAACAGTAAATGTGTACGAGTATGATCAAGGTCTGGGACACTACCGGCTGATCCACCAACTGGGCCCATTCATTGGCAATGTCGAAGCGATCTGCTTTGTGGAGAATGCAGTGCTGGTTGTGGGAGTTCGAAACGATAATTATCTACATTATATCCATATCCCGGAGAGCAATACGGCTGAACTCAGGCATGAAAAATGCAACATGAACGCAAACAACGATGATTGGGTCTCCTTTTCTCCTGTCTGGTTGAGTGTCTCGCCTGACGGGCGCCACGTCTTGTGCTCGACGGATCAAAGCACCGGTCGGCTTATTCTCTTCAAAAAGTTCGAGTCGACGCAGGTATGCAACTACTATGACAGCCCATCCGATAATCAATTCGCGACCCGGCGCCATGCCTGGCACCCAAGCGGCCACTACTTTTATGTATCGGGTGCAGACGACCACTCTATTCGGGTCATTGAGACAAAGACGGGGAAAGTCGTTGGCACACTGTCGGGGGGCCATACCGCCATGATCCGTACAATCAGTGTGGACGAGCAAGTGGGATTAGTGTCTGGAGGGTACGATCATACAATGTGCATCTGGTCGAAACCTGAACTTTCTGTGATCCGGTAGAAGGGTTTGCATGTATATAGATTTATTACAGAAATACACCAAGAGGGGGAGAGGGCGAGAAGGAGAAGATGATGCAGAATAGAGAATGTAGATTTGGTGTTACGAAGCAGGTGCAGAACAGGTCTCTTTGATGTCCTCAATCAACTCATCAAACTTCGAGCGATGAACGAACATGAGTCGCCTTGCGGGCGCAATTCCAAAATCAGAGAAAGCCCTTCGTGCATCTGACGATGACTCTTTCTCTCGGTTGGTAAACTTAAAATCAAACTGATGCTCGGCATATTTGCTGATCACTTCATCCTCGGGCTGGTAATAGAACGTCTCCGTCTCTTGCGCCGCAATCGCTGCGGCCTTCTTCTTTGCCTTCTTCTTTGCTGGACGTTGTCCCTCCTTTTGTTCTTCCTCGTCTCCTTCTTTATCCACTACAGGTTCAACTTCCTTGTACGTCTTTGCAATGAACATATACCACTCCAGGTCATATGGCTCGCCCTGCGATATTTTCTATTTAATGTCATGCCCTCCATGCCTATATTCCGCTCTACCTTTTCCTTTGCTTGCTTGGTCTCGTCCTGCATCATGGTATACATGGGCGGCATGACCTCAAAGGGCATATTGATGAACCGCTCCGACACAACCCAACCAACATGTTTATCCGAATCAGGAGACAAGATTTTCTCTACCACCGAGGACTCCTTCTTTGGGCACTTGCTCAACAGATACGACCGTAAGGACTTGACACCTTCGTTGTCCTTAAAATGATCTCGTTAATTCCTTGCGCTTTTTATTATTAAAGAACGCCATACCTTAAAATGGGTCATATTGATCACGCTCAGAATGGCGTAGGGGTCCGACTCTTGTCCGTCAACCTTGACGGTTGTGCCGACGTGATTCTCCTCCAGCAGAATATCCACAATATCACCTATGTTTATCAGCTCGGCGTCTGTCGAGAAAAGTTGGCCCAGAAGCCGTTTAAGCGCGTGGAAGTCGATCTGCTCTGGATTGTAAAAGTCAAAGTCGACATTGACAATATCCTACAGCGATCCACGGATCGTCATTTAGCAAAAACCGAGCAAAGATCCCATAATACCACGTACTTGAAGTCCATCACTGTCTGAATCAGAATCGGAACTTTCGGACGCCTTTCTCTTCATCGTATGTTTGTATTATGCGGTGCAACAACGCCTAAAAAAAATTGATGCCCAAATGATTTATAAAGTGACTGGCCGACAGACTGATTGAACAGACTGAAAGGGCGCGCGCTTCATACCCGCACAGCACAGCTACAAAGCGGGAACCGAAAAAGTGACCATTGTGGGGAGAGCGTTCAGGTGCAATGTCTTCTTCTCCTACTTACCATGCCGTCCCTGTTCATGACATTGATGCCGCTTCCTCTACACACCAGCAGCGGCACCGCCCGCGCTCGCTTATGGCAGGCATGATGCTGGCCATATGCATTCTCTCTTTTGTTCTTCAGACAGAGTTGGCCCAATATGTTCAGCAGACCACAAACTATCAAAAGCCTTATTTTCTTCTGTAAGTCTGCTCGTTGCTACGTGGGCTCTCAATAAGAAACTAACAACAGGCTCAACATTAAGCTATATTGGCCATTGCGGTTATATTTGGATGGCTCCAATCCAACTCATAGCCGAATGTATTGCGCGGCGTAGTGTGCCGCATAAGAATGTCCTCCATCTCATTTACATTACTACCGCTGACCTGAAAGATGAAGTAATCCGGGCCGCTCTAGAGCTCGAGACGCGGGCAAGACAATGGGTTCTCCGTATTTTAACTATCAGCGTGCTACTCACGCTACCTGCGTATCTTTGGTACGTCAGCGTCAACTTAACAAGCATGTCCAACCTGACGGCTATTTACAACACCGGCTGTTTCTTTGCCTATCTATTTTCGATTCTCATGCTTGGCGATCATTTGGTGGTATCCAAGATCGTGGCGGTATTGCTCTGTATCCTTGGTGTGGCTGTCATGGCGTTCTGGGAGAGCACTGGAAATGAGGGAGGTCAAGAGAGCGATGATGGCGGTGTGCTCGGTATCTTAGTCGCTGCCGCCGGCGCCTGCGCTTACGGATTTTATGAGGTCTACTACAAAAAATATGCCTCTCCGCCGCGGAAGCCTTCCATCTTGTTTGCCAACACGGTCACTGCGGCAATCGGTCTCGTCACTCTTCTTGTTCTGTGGATCCCAATCCCTATCCTTCATTGGCTCGGATACGAAACCTTTGAATTGCCAGACTGGACAACCTTCGGCTATATCTTGGGAATTGGGTCCATGAGCGTCGTCTACAATGCAACTTTCATGTGCGTCATTGCTCTCGTCAACCCTGTTTTTGCCGCAGTCGGCGTTATGCTCACCGTGCCCGCCGTTGCAATTACCGACGTCTTGGTCACAGGCGTCATGATCCCGACCTCCACCATTGTGGGTAGCTTACTTATTTTGATAGGATTTTACATTCTCAATCGAGAAATCAAAGTCGAATAAGCAGCGATTAATGATTTACACTCTTTTTCCATTTTTTTTGGTTGTATTTTTTATTATTTTCCTTTCTACATCTTGTGTGTTTAATAGAAGAAACCAAGAATTTTGCCACCTGGATATTAGAAAGAGCATGAGTGCTACTGCGCAAAATACGCCCGCCAATAAGAGTTTGAGAAGGGTACCTGCATGCTTGCGGCGAGCCTCCTCGTGATCCATGATACCAGCAGAGGTAGTCAAAACGAGGAAACCAAACTGACGCGAGGGAAGGAGGTTTGACGTCCACTTCTCGAGGTCGTTGAGCTTGATGTTGAAGCGGGGTGAGATTACACCACACTTATTCAAGCGGCCGTTCAGCTGAATGACGATCTTTCCAGAGCGATGATCGTCAATCTCCTCAAATTCACCAATGTAGCCTAATATATTGCGCCTGCATGTCAATACCACTGTTGACCACCTGACTTTGTCTATGTGTCATATATACCATGCTTCTGCATAACCGACAAAAACTTGACAATGACCTTTGAGGAGGGACGGATCATGACTTGGCGCTTGCCGCGGCGCTCAGCATTGTTGATGGAGTTCAAGCAATCGTTCAAAACGGAGACACGGACCATGGCTATATATCAAAGGAACTGGAATGTCCAAAATGTTTAATTTAGCATGTATGCTGAAATGAGTGTCGCCCTCGATTAGACGATTCATTAAAGCATCACAGCTACGCCGTCTCAAGCAAGTGGCTTTCGTTTTTTTTTAAAAAAAAAGAAGCTTTGCAAGTGACATATGTGGATGGATGGATCAATGGATGGAACATACCCTTTTAAAAAGGATGGATTGAGAGTGAACGAAAAGAAATGTGTGAGAGAGAGAGGGGGGGGAATACAATATTACTTTCGAAAATAATAACCTGGAAAATTAAACGTCCGACATTGTAAAAGTGACAAAAGTTACTCGAGGCAAGCTGGGCCGTTTCCCGATTCCCTGCGATCACGGATAAACACGCAAAGAGCACTGAAAATGAAGTACAGTCTCTTGGCCGATGAAACTTAACGTGATAGTCTGCATGGGCAACGTGAACATGTAGCTAAAGCTTATATTTCTTTTGTCGCTGAAAGAGTTATTGTCCATCTACCCAAGAAGAAATAAGTTAAACGGTACAGCATTTCCCCCAGTTCATAAGTCGGCGGATATCAACAATAGAAGTCGCATTTGCCAACAAATTTTTGCACAAGGTGACTCCAATACTGCAATCTTTGTGAGTTCTTTTGATGGATGTTGTGTTGATAACAGTTCGCCAAGGGTATGTGGCATTGTAGATCTTAGCCGTTTGATTCAGACGTCGCCAACTTTTCCTTTTCAGCCGTGCAATTTTCCCAAAACAAACAATGGATTGCAACGAGGTCAAGAAGATTGATGTCTGTAACAATGACAGGAAGTTCTTCGACGTTTCTTGGGAAAACAATTGAGAACATTTGGAGCAAGGCTGGGAGTGACGTGTCTAGTATTTGCTTGCAAATGTCCACTTCCATGCAATAGCCTAACGCGGAAGAATAAATAATTGTTGATAACAGCATACAAGGATAAGATGAAACAGCCTAACATGGACTTGAAAACAACGTGCTGCATTCAGGCTTGCGGCTGCTTGGCTGCTGAGAGTTGCGAGCTGTAGAAAATCCTCACCTAAAGACATCCAAATTTGCGATATTCCCCTTTAACAGTGCACAAAAGCCGTTACTGAAGACCGGACTCAATGGCACTGCCTAAGGAGAAGCAAAGTCGTGGGGTCCGACTTATGACCCCGATCTTGTCAGCATTCTTAACGGACCTAGAGAGGCAGGTTCTCTTACGATGGTATGTATTAAAAGTTTTTTCAGCTCGCTATAGGAAACCTACTCAATAGAATTCGGCCGGGTGATGCAAGTGAGACCCGACGCCATTATATGCACCATTGATAAGCTGGGTTGAGGAAAGTCGGTAGGATACAGCGAGGTGAAGCTTGCTGAAGCGACAGCAAGACCGATAACTCAGCTGGATGATACCGTATATACTATAAATACTCACAGCGAGGCCAGTCCAAGCAACTCGCTTATCTCAGGTTGTGGGATATCAACTGACAGAGCAAAGAGCGATTCAACTCATATTTGCCTTGCCCCCCTTGTGTTGTTCTATCTCTTTTGCTGCAACAGCATGGTCCTTGTATACAACGGACACAATAGCTCATCTAAGAACTCTTATAGCTTGAAACTTCGCTACTATGGCGATTGTACCGTTAACATTAGCGTTTCTACTTACCGAAATATCGCTTTGGACTTCTATTGCCATTGCTTTGTTGGACATTTCACAGAAATGCAGATATCGCTACGAAGTGCATCATACACTCATCCGAAAAAGTCCTTGGAGAAAACTTTGAATTTTTGACTCTGTGCAATGACGTACTTCTTGAAATGAAAGAGATGTTAATCAAGCCTTCGCATGACGCAGCAAGGTTCTTGCAGACCTCTTCGCTTGTTCCAATCCATTCTTCATGGAGAACCTCCTCCATCTCATTCAAGGAATTGATGGTGGCTCCTTGCTAGCTAGTACAGTCACCGAGATTTCCAGAGGTGTTCAATCTTGTTAAGATCAAAGCTTTGGACAGGCTAGTCCTTAAAGCCTTTGACTCCTATCTTATCCTTCCACCAGCGCGCGTAACTGTCAGTATGGAAGCTGACACTATCCTCTTGGAAGATGAACTCATGGTCATGCTCCGACGTTAACTTCTCGAGCCACGGGAGGAAACAGCTTCTGAGGCATTTCACGTACTTGTCTTTAATGACAGAGCCTTTCAGCGCCGCCAAGGAGCCCAGGCCCCCAGCCCAAAACCATGATAGAGCCTATGCTGTACTTGAAGGTAGGAACAGTGTTCTATCGAGAATTCTCTTGCCTTTCTTGCGGATGACTCTTGCACCACCGTCATTATGCCTGATGGCGAAGTTGACACATCAAACCACACGACGTGCTCCATTGGTCCATCGACCATCCACGTTTGTCTTTCCCCCACATCATCCTCTATACGCTGTTTATCATGCAACACCAGAAGCAGCTGCGGAACCGCTGAGCAAGCATAGCGCAATCACTGGGCCACTACGGTACTGTACTTCTAGCTTCCTCCCAAGTACAATGGAAGTTCTGGTAAAGCATGAATTGTTCAATGACAGTCATATTGTCATGGATTATTCCCCCGTTCGCGAACACAAGGACATCCGCAAGCATACAAAAAATATTGTATACCGCCGCGTATATCTTCCAACCTATTTCATATTCTTATTAGCGATCTCCGCGAATACTGTAAATATTCCTAATTCCAAAGCTCTATGACTGCTTGGATAAAGGGCTAATATAAAGGATGAATATATCGAGCTTATTTTGCGTATTGGGCATGCGTAATACAATACGCTATGTGCAAAGCAAACAATTGAAGATTATTTAGGAAATGAGCAATTTGGTACGAGGGCACATGCGCAAAATGGTTCCGGAACGAGTGAAACCTACAATCAGAGCTATCCAGCCTGGAGATCAGGTGGTTATCTTTCACATTCGGCATGCAAGTCGATCACCTGAATTGAAGCTCCTACCATCGACATGCCCCTCTCGCTGCTGTTTTCCAACCACGTGGTTATTAATAGTCAAAGCGCTTCTTTTTACGCCTCCCCCCACCCGCATTCCCCATTCCCACCCCGATACGGAGGGCCACGTGCTGAACCAATCACAGTGGCCTATTAATCTTACCGCGCAGCATGATAAAATCTCATATTCTTTCTCTCTGATGCCATCTATCAGAGAAGGTCATGGATACAGACCATACTGTAGAGAATCCGTACGATGAAAGATCACACGAATTTTCTTAGCCTTCCATGTTCGCCTGCAGTGCTTCTTTCAGGTCTGTTGACAAAAAAAAAAAAAAACTCCTCCCGAACTATAGCTAAGCTGCCGTTTCCTGCTCTATCTATAGACGCGCATAGCTTTCAGCCACCTGGTAAATAACCCGTTTAAAGCACATTACAGTGCAACTGTGCATATGCTTTGACTCCCGAAATGCAGAGACCGTCCACGTTCCGGACCCAATAACGCGCACGCACCCACAGGTACACAACACTTTGGCGCGCGCGTCTTCATGGTTTCGGTATGCAACTCCAAAAAGATGAACTCCATATACTAGATCACTGAACGAAATAAAAAAAGAAACTGCATGCATGATGTTGACAGTCGCTTAGGATGCTATGGTTACTATTTCCATCCAGTCCAGATTGCTCTTGAGTGTACATGACACTGGTGCCGGATACTTCACTGTTATACGTGGCTGTGTCACACATGCACACACGCACACACTGGTCGCGAAGGCCAGGCCGTTGAACTCTAGCGGAAGCTGAATACTGTTCACATAGTTGCCCATTTTAGACTGACTAAGAAACACCGCCTCGCTTCCTCTGTCCAATCCGCCACGCATCTTTACCGTTCTCCATGCCAGGGGGGGAACACTTGTTTCATCTGGAAGGTCCTAACACGATGCGGTCACCATCGCTAATTCATGTTTCCTACTATGTCACCTCTCGCTATGCAGCTCTACTTCAGGCTGCATACTGATATATTGGCTTTAATTTTCCACCTTGGATACATGTTCAAGATAACCGGTTTATGTTTATGTTGTTGTTGTCGATCTAATGGGTGATGCTCCAGCACGCAACATGTCTATCTACAAAATCACACCAGTGCGTGCTACCATGACAAATCATGAATCGCACTTGCATTCATGGAGTGAAGCCAAAAAAAATCTCTGCCACGAAAGACAGTAGGTCTCCTCATTTTCAAGGAGATAATTGCCATTCAGGGATGCCCACCGCATTGCTGAAGAGCAAGGCGTGAAAGATAAACATATCGGGCGAAGTGCTGTCTCCAGCGTATTATGGTAAATGTGTTACTAGATCCAATGAGACGACACCAATGGCTTTTAATTTCCCACTTTTGCTTTTGAGCCACACTCGAAGCCAGTAGTCAGTGTGTGCTGTGATAAGTATCATCTGATAGGTGTGGAGTCCACTAGCGCACACACATCTACGTGCCACAGCATGACTGACGGTGATTGGAGATTCCAGAGCGAGAAATCATCCCATTTCCTAAAAAAAGAATCTTTAACCAATAGCCTGGACCCAACCCTGGGCAGCCAAAAAAAATTCCAATAAGTACACGAGATCACTGTTTTTTTTTTGCTCTTGACAGCGTTTCTTTTGTTTCTGTGTTATCCTCCCCTCTCCCTTTCCTTTCCTGTTTCTTGTAAAAAAAAAGAAGAAGAAGAAGAAGACAAGAAGGCAACATGACCTCCACTTCTCGTGCTAAAAAACAGGTCGAATATTTCTTTATTGATATGAACGACCCAAACCGATACAAGAAGCTCAAAGTGTCCCAGGCATGCGACTTTTGTCGACGGCGGAAATCAAAGTACTCAGGCAACATCACTCATAATAGACAATGCCGTTGTAACCTAATGTGAATCTTCTGCGTTAGATGTGATATCGGTATCCCAGGATCTGGCTCGTGTTCCAATTGTCGCAAAGCCGGTATCGTTTGCATATTCGCCAACCAGCCTCCTCCATGTGACAAACTCAAGTCCCAATTGACTTTCTCGTCTGCCCAGGACCTCGTACAATGGATATACACGCTATTCCCACTCCTCGACATCAACGCAAATCCTCATTTTAATCTACAAGACACGTCTTATGTACACTATCACCAGATCCAATCTCTCGACACACTCGAACAGGAGCTTCTCTCGATCTATTTTTCCGATATTCATCCTTATTATCCTATTCTCACCGCCGGCACGCCATTGACACCATCCTTACGATCGGCTGTCCTAGCTGTTGCATGCGCTATTGCGTTACCTGACATGGCCACTCTGTCATCGGTCTTTGCTGGTCAAGCCCATAGCAGCCTCGGAAACGGTGACGGTCTCGAGACGGCCCAGACTCTTTTATTGTTGTGCAAATACCAAGAGATGACATGTCCTTCCCAAGAGAAATCACCCTACTTTGATCGCATAAGGCTTATTGTTGATAGTTTACCGAAAAACAACCTTGAAGTCTTGCGAGCAAAGTGGATTCTCTATCTCAACGTCTCTTGGTCTGGATCTACCGAACATGAGGCTATTTGGAAGCAATGGTGTAACGAGCGTGACACGTATGAACTGTTGGATATGGAACCCGGATTTGCTGCGTTCGCCAGAATCACTCTTAGTTACTTCAATCATCACCATCATTCCCCTGTTTTACCGTCGTCGCAGCAGCACCAAATTTCATTACCCCCATCTCAGCTGCATCAAACCCATCATCAGCATCATCGGCATCAGCATCCTCAGCATCAACATAACCATCATCAGCATTACCAAGCCGACGGCCCGTTCTATCCTTATGTATGCCTGATAAATGACATGATGCTCCTGTCGACTCAGCAAGTGCAGATGGTTGATCGACTAGAACAACAGGTCCGCAATGTTGCGGGTACGATCGCGCAACGAGCGTCTATCCAAGGCAGCCGGATCCTTACCACCGCACTTAAACTCGGACTGTACACCTACATTTGCTACTATGCATCCGCCTCAACATTCAGCCCCTCAACTGACATTATGGACTGGACACATGTACGCCTCTCCCTTATCATGCAACTCTTCCAAGCTGTCGGAGTACACCCGAACCTCAGCACTAGCGTCCAACATCTCATCAACCTGCTATATCAAGGTTGCTTTCATTTGGATTATCAAACGCCTGCAACTGCTGGTGTTGTCTATTAATATGTACTATGGAAACCTCGCACTATACAAGAAGGGCAAATAATAAACAACACGAAGCAAAGCGATCAGCACCTTTCTATAGCACACAATCATGACATGGCATGGCAAATCAGCACCTCTCTCTTCATGCTGTCAGTCCTTCCTTTCTTTGCAGCCACCCATTTAATCACCACCCCCCTACTGCTTCCTCCGTCAACCACGTTTGATCATATGGATCGGCTCTAAACAGCTAATCTCCTTATTCATCTGCTCATTCAAATAGAAATCGCATGCTCACATAACTCAAGTTCTTTCTTTATGGATGCATATGGCAACGGTTAGGAAATACGATGTGATTCAAGGTGCTGTTAAAACAAATGAAATTTATTTTAGTCGCACCGCTTGGCTTTGATTCTTTTTCTAAAAAAAAAAAGTAAATGAATCCACAAGGTCTTTTTTCTTTCTTCCTTCTTGTTCTATCTCTCTACGCTCTTTAGACTCTTCTTTTTCGGTTTCTTGTATGTACACGTCTCTGTGCCGGACGATGGGGGTTCCCTCTCACCCGCACTGTTGCGCGATCATCTATGCAGTGTGGATTCGCAGCTATGATCGCTCCCACTAGGCATATGCAAGCTGCATTTGACGGAAGTATATCAAGTACATGTTCGTGTCATTTGGGCAAAAAAAAACAGATCATTGGTTCTCATGATCAGGAAGGACAGAAATTTATGATCCACCGTTCATTATGAAATTTGATCATATGGATATATTCTGTAGAGCTATTACCTTTCCAAATAAACCGTGCTATGTAATCGCACATACGGATCCCCTTTCGAACGAATTCTTGGCGATTTGTATATGTCCATGGAATATGTCAGCTGCCTTGATTAAAAAAAGAAGAGACGATCCCGAACGCCCCCCCCAAAAAAAAAGAAAAATACTAATAATAATAAGCTTTGGATCTCTGTGTATCCAAGCATGTTCCAGATAACCACCAAAGAAGAAACACGCAAGCATGGGGATCGTTCTTAATGGCTTTACCCATCCTCTTGCGCAACAATAGACTTTTCTATGTTGCACCATCTGTCAACCATGTGTTCCGAAATGAGATCGAAACGGTAAAAACGAATTGAATGAAGGCAGCACAATTCAAGTGCGGTGTTGAAATGCCGGCAAGGATGATAGGTTCTTCTTTGTCATACAGCGCCGGAGAAGGCCAGGAAACGGGTTATATTCCACTTTGTGACGAGAGCAGTACTATGCACTTACAAGATCCGATATATGGATATCACAATTGCAGCGGGAAAAGTGGAAGAGCACTTTGTATTCAAAGCGTGATACACCGAAACTGCAGCACAAAAGCAGTAGACCGATAACCTTAAATGGAAACCTTCGAGATTTTTGAATTACAAACAAATAAACCATGTACCTTGAAGAACAGAGCTATATGCGCTATTTATTCCTACCAACTTCCCAGACGTTCTCATTTTATCTGCTCGAGCAACGTGCGTAAAGGAACTTTCCACCCAGAGAAATCCCGCGTAGCTTAGGATACTCAAAGCATTTACAGGTGTAGAGGAGGAGCAGGATCTGCGAAGGTGCAAAGGAATAGCACCCGATTCAAAAACCGCGTCTGCCAAGTAGGATGACAAATCAAATGTTGCATTACACCGAAATAAGATGTCGCACAAAAGCTCAGTGAATCCCCTCTATAAAAAAAAAATGTCGGCCCTATCGATCATTCTCCTTCCATATCTTGCAACGGTAGAGAAACGTTTCGCGTAACTCTAAGCTTGGTACTACGCATATTCCCAAGCAGACGGACACAGACACTCTGATGAAATAAGCAGGTTCTACGTGGAGTGACGCAACTTGTAGTGATCAAGACAAGATGAAGTTCTACGGGTTGACAGGATACGACTGACATTGACTTTACAAAATATTGCGCTTTCCTTTGATGAGTCGGAATACTATTCTAAGAAGAAAATACAGCGTGGCATGGCCAAAGGGAGGGCTCCTGCGGCGCTTACAATACCACTGACACTGACGATTTTGAGAAACGCTATTGCAGCCTCCTAAAGTTTCAAGGGATGTGATGGACAAGTATAAGGTATAAAGATACACTCTTCTGTAATGGATAAATTGCCTGTTCACCAAGCTGAAAATTGTCCCAGGTGAACACCTGGATGCTTTTATGCTAAGCCGGGATAGTATGTAATCTTTCAATTATCTAATGAAATCCTTTTACTTGTTATTAGAACAACTTCCTACATTTTATGTAAATTTTTTCCCTGCAAACATAAAGTAAAATCGCATTATGGATGCTCCTATTTGCAAAAGTTATCTGGATATACTGGTGAATGAGAGATGAAGGCTGCGGAGCGACCAGTACTAGAGATGTCTGCTCCTTCCGTTCTAAAAAGACCCTGTTTATTATTTTCTGTAAACCATGAAATGTTTAATCTGTGATCTCACGGAAGCAATACCCAAATCAAGCAATTTGCCATAAAGAAAGAGCTCTAGCTATATTCCATAGATACATATATTCAACTTTTCCTCGATGTCTTATTTGTGGGCTTATAGAAATACTAGCGGAATTGTTTTCTAGAACATCGAGGAGACTTACTCCACTTATGCATACATCCTTGTTTAAAAAAGCAACTAATAAGGACACAATCTATTTGCTATCGCATAGCAACATGGCTACGTCATCATATAATAGGATTTCCCATTTCAAGATAAAAGGGGCTGCAACAATGTATGAAAGAACAATAGCTGATTCCTGACCTTGAATCAATTCGCAAAAAAAAAAAAAAAGCTTATTCGCGTCTTTGAACGCAAATACAGCTGATATCGATGGACACATTCACCTTGGTCAGAACACCAGAGTCCCTGTGTCTCCAGGAGATTTACTGTTTTGTGCGAGTGTGCCCATGTGCGCGTATGCGGAAATCTATGCACAAAACTCTTAGAAAGCCCTATAGCCAAATGCCTGCCCTGAGTAGAAGAGCATTGCGGTAAGCCGACCAAGTAAACACAGAAAATAATTACCGTCAAAACCGTAATTGTGCAGACAAGCAAGCATGATTACGGCATCTTTTAGTAACATTATTCACAAGGGCGTTTTACTACCGGCATTGCTGATCGATCTATTGGAACGAGGTTGTGGAATCGTGTGTTCTTGACCGAGAAAAATGAGAGTTTAAAGCGTAAAGTCAACCATTATATCAGTCAAGAAACGACCTGTTTTTTTTTTTTCCTAAGGGCAAACTGCTGATATCGTGGGAGGGCCACATCACCATCAGCTACGGAGGAGGGATAAAAGTGGAAGCATTTTGCGAGAAACGCAAGCTCCTCACTCGTCTTAACTTCCTCAGAAAAAAAGGCCAGGATTGCTGCCACCCACATAGATTAACATGACCTTTTCGGGCTAACTCCATTTTATTATGTGCGTGGCAATGAGTGGCTGTGACTATTCTGACAATGTACTGGTGCATGAATAAAACTTTATAGAATGACGAATATTTTTTTTCCGGGGCAGGGTGGTTAGGAAGACGAAATTTTCTCGTCCTTTAAGTGATGTTTTTGAGTGCATTATTTGCTGAATGCACCCATTCGATGGATTGGCGATGACGTCTTCGAATCGTTCTTTTAGATAGAACTCACCCCATCGCCCTGACAGCACTTCTTGGACTCCAAAGATAGGTCCTCGCTTATCATTGCATGGATATTGAGCTAGCTTCATCCAAGGGACTGCTGTATGCACATATGGGTTCATTTAAACCAGAACTTGGGCACATCCCATTTCTACTGACCTATGAGGACTGGGAAAAAAGGCATTGGGGCACCTCTCAATATGGTGGGATATACAGCTGTGAGATCTCTATTGAA
Source organism: Dichotomocladium elegans (assembly GCA_025716815.1). NCBI lineage: Eukaryota > Fungi > Mucoromycota > Mucoromycetes > Mucorales > Lichtheimiaceae > Dichotomocladium > Dichotomocladium elegans. The sequence goes on from JAIXMN010000005.1 coordinate 1,769,283, forward strand.
CATGTAGCAAGGCACAGCAGTGAGGTATTGATGTAAAACTGCACTGGATAGGATAGAATGAGATAAAAAAGGGGGGATTGTGCGCAGGGAAGAAAAAAGGGGGGGCGACCTTCATTGCACAGACGACTACAACATTCCTTCGTCCGCTTGAGGTCCTTGGGATTAAAAAAAAAAGATCCACGGCCGCACACACACACTTAAGACGCATGTTTTCATAATTATCCGAGAAAAAAAGACAAATGAAAACCCTTTTCCTTGACCTATTCCTTTCTACTTTTGATTATTTTTTATTGCTGATTTTACTTGCCAGATTTATGCCCTTTTACAATCCATCGTCTCCTGCGCCGCAAAGACGGATAGTCGTAAAACCTCAATCGCCTGCCAGACTCGGTTCCCCATCACCCCCCAATCTCAGCCCATTGCTCTCGCCAGATACCGGCCGACGGCGAAAGGACATCGGCGATTATTGGCTTGGCAAGACGTTGGGCAAAGGCTCGTCAGGTAACTTCACCCATACGATAATCTGATGGTTGTTTTTCCCTCGCTCTCCCCTCCCTTTTTCTGCGTCTTCGCCTTATTGTGTGTCCTTTACCTTTGTGTATGCATATACATGTTGAATATCCTTGATTAATAAAATCGAGCAACAGGACGCGTCAAACTCGGTATACACAAGGTCACCGGTGAGAAGGTCGCCATAAAAATCATTTCCAAAGCACATCTTGCTACGAGCACTGCCGTCGAGCGAGCCGTCAAGCGTGAGATTGCTATTATGAAGTTGATCCATCATCCGAACATTATGGGTCTTCTCGACGTGATTGACCTTTCAGACTCGCCCAACTTGTAAGTCGAAATCTGTACATATATATATATATATATATATATATACCAGGGTCCAGTCGCCCGATCATTGTTATGCTAAGTTTGGAGTCTCCATCACACTAGGTATCTTATTCTGGAATATGTTCAGGGCGGAGAATTGTTTGATTATCTTGTCTCCCAGGGCAGACTGTCAGAGCCAGAAGCACGTAAATACTTTCAACAGGTCATTTTCGGACTCGACTATTGCCATCGCCACTTGATTTGGTATGTGTGGATGCGTATAAGCCGTTGAATCACTGTTCCAAATCCTCATGGACTGAGCTTCATAGCCATCGCGATCTTAAGCCAGAAAACCTATTACTCGACAAGGACCACAATATCAAAATTGCAGACTTTGGTATGGCGTCTTTGCAACCTGCTGGAGCGCTTTTAGAAACCAGCTGCGGGTAAAAAAAAAAGAAGCACCTTCCCTGTCCCTCCTCACTTCTTCCTTGCTGCTCACTACTTTTTTTCCATACCCAGCTCTCCGCATTATGCAAGTCCTGAGATTGTCAACGTAGGTTGAGAGAACGGAAGAGAAAAGCATAATATCAACTGTGTTAATAGCGTATTTCTTTATTATACAAAAAAGGGTGTTCCCTATAACGGCTCGGCTTCTGACGTGTGGTCCTGTGGTATTATCCTCTACGCGCTTTTATGTGGCCATCTGCCTTTCGACGACGATGATATTCGCGAGCTGCTGAACAAGGTCAAGACCGGAAAATACAGAATGCCTGACCATATCTCAATTGGTGCACAGGATTTGCTTCAGCGAATTCTTGTAGTGCACCCTGAAAAACGTATAACGGCAAGTGGAATTCTCTCACGAAAAGAGTGAATCGTTTGTCCTCTGGCACTATAAACTCAACTTTGGATATTTATAACCATACCTAGATCAAAGAAGTCCAGGAACATCCCTGGTTTAAAATCGACACGCCTCTGAATCCATCTATTCTTCCTGATCCTCCAACCGCAGAAGAAATAGGTCGACCGGTATCCGATTCATCAAAGATCGATGATCGCTTATTGGAAACTTTGAAGGTGCTCTGGTCTGATCTTAGTGCGGAGCAGGTTGTCGAAGCTCTTTTGAATGAGAAGTAATATAACCCAAGATTACCCAGGTTAACATTGGGGCATTAACACAGAGGTTTTCGATCATTAGACATAATATGCAAAAAGTGACATATGTGCTGCTTCAACGACACGCAAACAACTATTGGCAAACTGAGCGAGATGATGATATCCGACCTGGTAACGACTTGTTCCTGCATATTTTACATATTTATCTGATATCTCTCCCGTAGACTCTCCACCAAAGCGACGGCGCCCGCTGACGATCTGCACATCGGTGTCTCCGCATAATCCCATGCCAAGCATCGACGACGTCACCCGCAGGATCATCTCGAAAGAATATCACAATGTTGGAGATGTCGATCTGCCACCCCCTTTGCCACCAAAACCCATTGTTATACGGGGTGACCTCATCTATCATCAGTCTCATGCTGAAGCCTCTGCGACATTCAGCCAGTCCAATACACCGCATTATAGTCCTTCGCCGTCCCAATCACAAGAGTCAACCCAATCACAAGAACAACAAAGGCACGTCCAACCGCAACATCATCAGCAGAAGAAGGACGAAGTCTGGTACGTACAATACAGAAAAAGCATGTTTCTTTTAAAGGAAAGGACTAACTTTGCATGCATTGATACGGGTAGGCGGCATTCGATCCAACAAACGCACACCCCAGTGCCCCAGCGTCAGTCGATCAAGCAGTCCGAATTGCATCCATCATACCCTTACCATTGTTGCCAAGCAGCAACACCGCATCCTCCTCTTCCACCACCACCTCCTCCTCCGCAGCAGCAGCAGCAGCATCTTCATGTTGGACATATGCTATCTCCTCGGGCATCAACTGCACAACGTTTTAGCCATGTCGTCCAACCATCTTTCCATCGCCATTTCAATGGTTATACGCCAACAGCAGGCAACAATGAGCCCTCGCGCCTGAATCGGCTGATGATGCTCTGGCAACGGAATAAGATCGACCCGATGATCAAATCCCCCAAAGCTGAGCACAGACTCTCCATGCCAACGCCTCATATCGAGATCGACAGTCGAAGCAGTCTTCGGGATCCCCAGACAAAACTGGATCGCCGAGCGACGACAGTTGCTCCAAGAAGCGAAACAGACCATCGACGAGCCGCAGCAACTCCGTCGTCCACACCAAGGAACTCGCAGCACGCCCCGCAGCAGGGGTCGCAGCGCTTGTCTTCATGGCTTCCTGGCCTCTTCCACTTCAAGCAGCCCAAGGTGTGCTCGATTGATTGCATCGCGCGCGACGAGCGTGAGGCCATTGGAAAACTCCGGCAGGTGCTGGAGGAGGTATGCTTATACAATATCTGTAGTGTTAATTTTTTTTTTTAAAAAAAAAAAAAAATTCTAGGGCTAATTTTTTTTTTCTTTTTTTTTTCTTTTGAAGTGTCTGGATGGCACAATCATCGAGTATCAAGATAGCGATGGATATATCCGACGAAAAGGTGAAATGACACTTCCAGGAAACGGTACGTTACAGATTGCCGCATAGGTGGATGTGTAGCGGAAAAAGAGAGGAAAAAAGAGTATTCATGCATGCGTGTGAATGTGTTGCGTTCATGATAAATTGAATCAAATTCTCTCCGGGTAGACACAACAACCAAGGCGATATTGCTTCGGTTTAAGGTCGAGGTGCACCACCTGAGGTTGCGCACGATTAGAGTTAACTTTATTCAGCAGCAAGGTAGAGAGAGAGAGTGTGTGTGTGTGTGTGTGCTTATGAATTTGATCCATGGGGATTCTGGGGTTATAACCACTAGCATCTTTTAGGCGATGCCGTTGCGCTCATGACTGCCGTGAGAATGGTTCAGAGAGCCCTCGAGATATATGAGCAAGATGCCAATCTAATTGCTGTAGCAAATGGATGGCTAGCACAGCCATCCTACGTTTAAAATATTCCTTTTTGGCTGTAGGTGGAGATTTCATTGGGCAATAGATGACTATACCTACGCTTTTTAAATGTGGGCCTTGACAGAGACCAAGGAATCATGGATACGTAACGCTGCCACATAGTAAGGAGACCCTTGTACATGAGGGATATTCTCGCACCTTTAACTGAATCCTTACATAAATCACTGCACGCATCCAAGTGCGTGCCTATAAAGAGTAGCTATGATCCAGACGCTGTTAGTCCATCGAGGATACGTATGTAACCGTGTATACAAAAACCCCCCACCAAACTCAAGGTTCACTGACTTTGTGACGTATTAACACAGGCTCAAAGTTATTACCGATTGAGTTAAAAAGAGAGTGAGAGGGAATGAGGGTACTGTCGGATAGCCTATTTGATTGGACAGAAAGAATCCTTTCCTATGCTACTTCCGCCTCTATCGGGTATTTCGAGACGTATCATACTGGCTGAAACATGTAGCGGGCGTGTACATTGGAGTAGGTTCTGTTTGGATGAAGAGCTACTTATATGTCTGTGAAGAACCGATCGGACCATTGCAAAACTAGAATTCTCGACATGGCATGACTCGTGTAACTCGATTTAGAGGGATGTTTTTTTTCGGGATGATTTTTCCCAAAAATTTGGCTCTCCACTCCTTCTCTCCGTGTCTCTCTCTCTTATACACACGTCGTCTGTGTGGGCGCGCGTCACATTCCCTATCACCTAAGTTTAACTTTTTTTGAATATAACAACCATGGAGCCTTCTAAGGATGCCAAACAGCCGCCTGTCGTCCTGTGTATTGGCATGGCTGGGTCTGGAAAGACAACGTTCATGCAGGCATGCATTTCTTTTTTTTTTTTATTAAATTCGATTCTTCTCGCTGACAGAAACTCTATAGCGAATCATTGCCGATCTCCATGCCAAAAAGACGCCACCCTATGTTCTTAATCTCGATCCTGCCGTAGGCACGCTCCCCTTCACAGCCAACATTGACATTCGTGACACTGTCAACTACAAAGAAGTCATGAAACAGTATGATCATATGCATATGAATTCCATGCTGATCCCATTGTTTAACTTTCTTTCATGTGTGTGTGCGTATATAATCACAGATATAATCTTGGTCCAAACGGTGGCATTTTGACCAGTCTGAATTTATTTACAACAAAGTTTGATCAAGTGCTTAATCTCGTTGCAAAACGCTCTTCTTCTGTCAGGTATGTTACGGAGAAGAAGAAGAACCATGTATAGAGCGATATGCATGAGGCTTATTTCCCTTTTCTCTCCCCGTATGTGCGTGCGTGTTCGTTCTTTAGTCATATTCTTGTCGACACACCGGGTCAAATCGAGATCTTTACATGGTCGGCCTCGGGTGCGATTATCACCGACACATTGGCGGCGACGTATCCTACGGTGGTGGCGTATATTATCGACACGCCACGTACGACATCGCCTGCTACTTTTATGAGCAACATGCTCTATGCCTGCAGTATCCTATACAAGACGAAGCTCCCATTCATCGTAGTATTCAATAAGACCGATGTGGTATCGCACCAGTTTGCGGTCGAATGGATGACAGATTTCGAAAAGTTCCAGGAAGCGCTGAGCCACGATACGAGTTACATGAGCAGCTTGATGAACTCGATGAGCCTCGTCCTCGACGAATTCTATAATCACCTCAAGGTGGTTGGTGTATCGGCCGTGACGGGCCAAGGTATCGACGATTTTTTCAACGCAATTCATGAGGCCGCGGAAGAATATGAGACGTAAGCCATGTGGACTGGGGGGGGATTACGTGAGTGAGTGAGATAATAGCTGAATCCTGTATTCCTCAAGTGAATACAAGCCCGAGATCGAGCGTCTGATACGAGAAAAGATGGAACGCGAAGAGAAGAACAAGCAAGAACAGATCGATAAGCTGATGAAAGACATGAAGCTGTCGAAAGGCAAAGAAGTTCCATTGGATGGGACACCAGTAGTTGATGATGAAGACGAGCGATCGGAAGATGAGGACGATTACAGTGAAGGTAAAAGATCAAAGAATAATACAGCAGATTGCATAACCTCATAACTATTGTTTGTCCATAGACGAAAACCCATTACCATCCGCATCAAAATTCCCTCCATCTCTTGATCAGCGACGGAAAGATGATAAATTCAAATCATGGCTGTCACAGCAGGAATAAGCAAAAAAAAAAAAAAAGTTGTACATTGGCATTAGAAAAGAAAATGGAATAGATGCATGTGGTGAGTAACTGTGTATGTGTTGTAGATGCGATCGGTCTATTATGCGTACACCACTTTCTTATTTAAAAAGTACTGTAAAACTGGGCGGGCTGAAGGGTAAAATATTAGTCGTCTTCATGATGTGAGAAAATGCTGTTGCTGCCAATCAGAATTAGTGTTTGTATTGGATTGCTCGGAAGAGAGGTCAGAGAGGCATAATTGATTATTGTGATAATGTGGATGTATGGAAGTCGTTGAAGAAGACGTTCGAAAAGACGATGTCAGCGAGAGAACAGTGGAGCGAACCTGGCCCGGTACGGGACAATGCGGGCGAGTATAAGGACTATGGTTTGGCTCTGCTGTGGTCGAGCTTGCTGAGGTGGAAGACTGAATACGGTCGTGTTCGTCTGCTTCGCTAGGACACCTATCGTCATCAGTAGGACCAATGGCAGAGGCGGAGGAGAGTGTCCTTGAAGAGTGAAACGAAGCAGTAGGACATCGCTGTTGCAGCTGCTTACGGTCTAGCAGTTCATCCGATTCCTCTACGATATTAGCACTGTGACGTTTCCGGCTGTAGCGATTCCCGTTACTGTTCTTCGTCAAAAATGAGGGCATAGTGTCAGTGTGGCGAACAATTTCGCCTGGGGAAAAGGAGAGCAACGATGACGAGGAGGAGAAGCGGTTGTCAACCTTCTTGGTACGTTCTCGTTGAAGCTTTTGGCGCAAAAGCCTTGATGTCAGGGGTGGAGGAGAGGCAGTACATGTGGACCTGTCAAAGGAAAACCGGTCAAAGGGATCATCAACGGAGAGGTCGAGTGAAGAGGATCGACTAATTCTTGGTGTCATGGTGACAAAATTATCGTCGAAGTTTGAAATATCCGTCTCCGAGCGCAGTTTGGGAATATATGGAGGCTCTAGCTTGAGCTGAGCAACAGCAGGCCAGTCGATGCTCTCGAAAAAGGGATGCATCTTGACGGATTCTGCGCCGTCCACACCCAAACGTTTTCTAGGATTCCGCTCGAGAAGCTAAATTCGTCCAGAGTGTAACGGATAAGCAAACAACAAAGCGTGGTCTCGCGTCTATGTTTCTAAACATGTAACTTACGCCTGTCAGAAAATCTCGAGTGACCTGCCCGAAATGGGGCGGAAAGTCAAGGGGATCGTCAAGAACCCTGTGATACATTTCCATGTGTGTGTCTGCCCAAAAGGGTGTCTATACAGCATGATGGCATGTATATGAGATAATGTTTGGAGAAAAAAAGGGGGGAAGGGCAGAGGAGGTGCAAAACGACTTACCACCCCGGCCAGCATTTCATACAAGAGTGTTCCTAAACTCCAGAAGTCTACAGTGAAAGTGTATGGCTCCCCCAACAAGACTTCGGGCGCAAGATACTCAGCAGTGCCGCAGAAAGTTTGTGTCATGCAGAAGCTATCATTGTCATCGTTGACATTGTCGTCCTGACCAATATTGAATATTTTTGATAGTCCAAAATCAGTGAGAACGATGTGACCACGGTGGTCTATAAGAACGTTCTCTGGCTTAAGGTCCCTATCGGTTTAAAATAAGCCTTGTCTTTCTAAAAGGATACTCCTTTCTCTTTTCCATCTGCTACTTATCGTTTACCTATAAATAACACCATGCAGATGCAGGACAGAGAGCCCTTGCAGTATTTCAGCTGCATAAAACAAGGTTCGCTCTGCAGAAAATACGGGATATGTTGCCATTTGTGTCGCAATGTCACCGCCACCATGATAGTCGAGGATCAAGAACAGGTCTGTTGGTGTTTGGAACGCATAGTGCAAGTTGATCAAGAATGAAAAGCCACGCATCCGTGTAAGAATATCCCGCTCGGCTTTGGTATGTTCAACTTCGTTTTGCTGAATGATATGCTTTTTTTTTATAACTTTCATGGCGTACAGTCCGTTATCTCGTTGAGACCGGACCAAGAGAACCTTGCCCATACATCCCTTGCCAAGAACCTTCAGCATCTCAAAGTCCTTGAGCGTGGCCCTATGACGCTGTACGATGGGATGTGCCACTGCAGCTGTTGATATTGACGGAAGAGGAGCAAAAACGACAGGATTAGGAGTATCAGGAGGCAATGATGGAGAATTTTCTTGCTGCTGCTCTTGTTGCTTTGATATAGTATTCTGTATTATCATGGAATTGGATCTAGTACTGGGCTTGTTATCATTGCAACAGAGAGATACAGGATGTACGTTATTGCATATGACTTCTTGATCCTCGTCGCGTTGGACAGCCAGAAAATCGCGGAAAAGGGTTGAGATGGAGATAATTGGATGCTCAAAACAACGCTGGAGATACTTCTCGAGCTTATCTGCATTAGATTTCTTTTTGTTCATATGAAAAAGATTTTTGAGCGATCTTCTTCTGGTGAGCTGATGAACATAGACCGTTGGCTCCGTAAGGACCGGAAACTGTATTTTGACGGAGCGTGGGTAATGCGCCCGAATCTATAACTATCCTGTTAATATCGGGTAAGATTTCCAAGTTGGCAACAGCTTCTCTTGCTTTCTGATGGAATTCGACGAAATCAGATGGATAACGAACGAGGGATATGGCAGTTGAAGATGTCTGAACGACCACATTAAAAACCTATATTGATGGGGAAGAGACTGAGCACACGAACGGATGGATGCGCGTGCGAGATTGCGCGAATAAGAAGGGGTGTCTTCAGAGATGGAAACTAACCGATAGAACCTGGTGTTGTAGCGAGAGAGTGGTTTCGAAAACAGAAATTAGCCGGGGATCTGGAGGAGGAGGAGGACGCTGCATGTCCAGCAGGAACAAAAGAGAAAGAAAAAGTGAGTGAGTGGGTGAGAAGAGAGAGAGAAGAAGAAGAAAGAAGACACATCACCATAGGGGTAATAGAAGGATGAGACAAAGAAAGCCGTCAGAAATTACCGTGACAGGGACGCCGATAAACACATGCAAGGGCAGATCCAAAATAATCAACGGATCTGCATATCCCCTTCTGATATCACACAAATACGCGTGAGTGTGCATTTAAATGTGTACGCATGCTTGCGTGGATTATTATTGTTCTTGCTCTTCGTAGAACGAGCAGAGTCAAACGCTCCTGGCATTGTCTAGCTCCCTTCTTTCTCCGGCTACCCGGCCCTGAAGGTCTCTACGAATTCTAAAACAGACTACACACACACACACACACCTTGTTTGACTTTGTCGACAACAAGAGAGTCCTTCTTTCATCAAGCTTGCTTCATTCTGGAGTACCACCATTAGGAGGAAAAGAGGAGGATAGTCCCACTATACAACTATCATCCCTTTTGCCTTTTTGCTCACTTCCTCCCCCTCCCCCATTCCTTCTCCCCTAAATATTTACATCCGATCTTCTTAACGTATCCTCCATATCATAAATAATCTATAGATGCCATGATCGATCACAATCAGAAGTTTATGCTTTTTCAATAAGAAAAAGCAAAAGTCCCTTTTCATTCAGTCATCCGATATCAGCGTCGAAGAAAGGGAAGGTAAGATAACAAAAAACGGAATACAAGAAGGTGCCTATGCAGGTACCATACGAATTCGAGGAAAAGAGAGGAAGAAGAAGAGGAAAGGTACAACGAGGCGAAAGAATTTATCGGTCTTCAGCCCATTCCTATCCACATGAAGTATTAGCGTATGTGTAGGTAGAAAAGGGGAAAGGCGAAGAAAAAGAACCACTCACGTTTTCCTTTCTGATTTGCGCCTCCTCCTCAGGCGTGAAGTCGTTCACAATGTTGAAGGTTCGTCGAATTTCTTCAGCGCTCTTGCCCTTGATCATGTTAGCCACGGTTTTGCAACCCACATCCAGTAAGGGCTTGATATCAAGGTAGTTGGCAGCCAAGATAATATCAAAAAGCGTCTCTTGGTCCACTTCCATGTACTTTTGATCCCATTCTTCAATGTCCGTGTTGCGACGCTCTTGTTCATCGTTCACCACGGGATCATTACGGTGGTGGTCACACCATTCAATGACCTAACAAGCATGCAAGATGAAGTTAGTGTTGCCCTTACGCCAGTAGCATACTTTAGAAGACGCACTTTACGGAGAACCTTGGCGGTCACATTTGGAAGAGGAATAGGGGAATCACTATCACCAACATCTATAGAATCATAGCCATTCGACATGTGAATTTCACCTTCCTTCTCACGGCAAGGTCGCACTCGCACATTCAACACACCACAAGTCACGGGAATATACCTTCCAACATATTCTTGATCAATACCGATCTCTCGGCAACCTCTCTGTCAACAGTAAAGTCTTCGTTATCAGAGCTGATGAGTTTAACGGTGGACATTGTCGTATACGGAAGTGTGAGGTGTGGTGCTGCGCAATGACGAGAGAGGAAAAAAAAAAAAGATGTGCCCAATGCTACTACGTCAGCATTCAATCTCCGATTTTTGTTCTTCTCGCTTCTCTTTACACAACCTCAAAGGCTGCGCAAAAGGGCGTCAATATGACCACGGGACTGAAGACATTTTACCCATAATCTCTGCATCCAGAGAGAATCACCCGTAATAGAAAACGCCCTCCCTATTTCAGGCCTTCAATAAATAGAAAATGCTACTATTATCGTACGAGGTTAAAAAGAAAGTATTAACACAGACGTACCAGTTTCAATTAGCCGCGAACAAGGAGAAAAGCTTAAAACAAAGGCATTTATCAAACTGATGTTTGAGAATGTCTTGAGTGGATTATCTGCTACAAAACAGCTAGGAATCCATGTTCGTTCAGCCCAGCGATGGGCATTACAATACGAGAAAGACCCTGACAGCATCTTTAAGAAACCTAAGCGAGGGGTCGTTCGCGTATTCTCAAGGAAGAGCATAAGAACCTTATTTTAGAATGCGTTGATGAGATCCAACCATTGTCCTAGTGCAGCTGACGGAGCAACTGCTCCAAATATTTGATAGGGTCTCAAAGTATCTAAAACCGACGCTTCATCGACTTGTGACAAACGAATGCAACTTGTCATTGAAAATGGCTTGGTTCAGCGAAGATTCAAGAGCACCCTGCCTGGGTGCGCAAACGGGACAGGACCGACATTGACTTTAGAAAAACTGCGTTTTCCTTGATGAGTCTGGATTCCATATCAATCAGGAACGTAGCATGACATGATCCAAGAAAGAGACTCCTGCAGTGGTCACAATACCAAAGACACCTACAGTCTTGGGAGCAATCGCAGCATCAGGGATCATTAAATGTAGCTTGAGACTCCCACATCCAACAATCAAGAAAAAGGGCAGGACATCTGAAGTTACGAGCAGAGGAACTGTAACTGGACATTATCTCATCTTCCTTAAGGCTATGATGGACGAGATGGATAAGTATGAACATATAAAGGGCCATTATTTGGTAATGTACCTATCCATAACGCTGAGTATAACGCTAAATACAACGAGTCTCGGGGATATCGATGTGCTTATCTTCCACCCTTCTCGCCTGAACTCAATCCATTGAGCAGTTTTGATCAGTCGTCAGGAGCAAAGTAAAACGAAATAGGTTACTCTATCATACCGACTTATTCGATTCTGCAACCTTCTAATATTCCTGAGCCTCTGCAGATAATGATATCTGCCTAACTCAAGAGCTTCGTGAGGAGAGGATATGGGCTTTGAGTTGGACCGTGATTTGGCTGCATCCGCACAGCCCTCCCACTGGTTTCGTCGAGGTATTTTGGTTTGTCTGCTTCCTCTGTCGCTTTCCCCAATGCTTCTGCAGCCGGGGTTGTCGTTGGTCCGTCGTCGTCCCTCCTCTTTCCTTCATTCAACCCTTCCGCACGAATTACATTTTTTTTCCTTTCTCGATGTCATAACATGTACTTCAATTATTTATTTAGATTTGTTATAGCTGCTTAGTCGCAGTATATTAATGTGTGGTCTAAACTGCGTTTTTCTTAAGTAAATGCGACTGATGGCCTGTTGGTCACCTAGCCTCCCTGGTGAAGTTGCTTTCCGTTCGGTCTTTGCGTGGGGCATTGCTTAGGATACTTTAATATCCTACAGTCTCTGCGGAAGTTGCTCTACAAGTCGTTACCGGTATATTGCAAAATAATACCTTTTATGGGCTGTATTGGAAAATAAGACATCGACCTCTGATATCTACGTTTCTCGGGGTATTTCATATGAGATTACCGATCGCCATGCACTGCGCAGCTGTTGTTGAACACTTGCTTATTTCATCTGATTTGAGATATGCATAACAACGATCTGAGTCGCACTTGCAAGGGCTACGATGCAGATATTCAAACATATTGAAGAGAGCCATTTATTTATCAAAAATGGGCCTGCTCATAGTAGTAAATATCATTTCAGGATATTCAATGTATATAGAGGCGGATTTGGTGAATTTCTTGTTCATATCTGAAAACGTATATATATAGACACCAGTGAAGACATTGCAGTATGATTCGGAGACTAAGAGTTAGATAGTGAAAAATACTGTATTGCTGGATTGATTTGCCAATCTCTTTTATCCAGGTCATGATTGTTATATCGCCGAACTATCCTCATCCGTTTGGATGCTTTTTAATAGGTCTTCTGCCATGACAGCAATCGACTCACTGCGCTGCAGCCGTCGCTCACGAGCATTCCCGCGTCTTTTCGTGCCAGTGTCTAGATCACCAGCACGTAACCTGTCGAGCAAGTTGTCCATGATATTCTTTTCATCCTCACTTCCCGCTGTATTGGATTCTACTATCGCTCTCGTTAATAACCCGTGACCCTTTTTCTTTTTTGTTAAAAGTAAACCTTCGCTAGTATCCACACCACGGTGGCGTTGTTGCCTGATGCGTTCACGCCGTTCGGCATCTGCCTTCCTTGCGCGTTCCATTTGTTCTAGTTTTTTGCGAGCACCGACATTATCGCTCATGGCACGCTATCATCCATATTAGTTACATCTTTTTCCTCTTTACGAACAATACGCAAACGCACAACCCGCGCATCCAATTAATACAACTTACTTCCCAACTCGAAGTGAACGTCTTGAATATACCAAAGAACTCATCCGGCTTCATCTCATTCGGGTTCTCTCCATAAAAGCTCACTGCATCCTTATAAGCAACATCCATTGACGTGTACCGCACCTCTAGTTCTTCGAATTTCTCCATTGCTTTGTCTCTAAAGCTCGTCATAGTTTCCATGAAATTGTCTCCGGGGGGCGCTACGTAGTCGCCGCCATAATGAACTTCAAGTTCTTCAATCATTTTTTGTAACCCGCTCCGCAGTTCATTATATTCTCTAACGACGTCTTGGAGGGTGACTCTGCAAGCTTGTCCGGTCTCTCTCAGATCGTCAATAAACCCATGCAAACGAGGGAATTTGGATTCAACCGTATCCACCAAGAAGTGGAGCAACGTAACATTGTTCCCATCTGTGCCTTTGGTATCAACAAGCTATGCAACAGATTCACTTAGTCAACTCTGCTCATGCGCCTAAGCAAGGCATTTAACAGACATGACATACCTTGTTGATACTACCAATCCGAATACCGAAAGCACCGCCTTGAAATGTGGAGCCATTCATGAAGTTACCCATTGTCAGAATAAGCTTAGAAATATGATGTTAGTTCCACCACTTTTGAGACTATATATTCCCAATCTCACCTTGAGTAGTTCTCTAAAGGACTTCGATTCCTTGACAGCAATAGAAGCCTCCAGAATAGATGTCATATTCTATCCACATAATATCGGTTAAGTCCTTGAGGGTGCATGCAACGCAAAAAGACTTACTCGGCTTAGTTGCTGGTGTTTTTCTTGGAAAGTGACACGGAAAAGCATGTTATCAATTCGCTCCTTGTAGCGATCGATTTTCATCACCTTTTAGTCGGAAGCGGCAGCGATGACAGTAATTTAGAGGGGGAAATTAGCATCCGCCAAATTCGATAACCCCTCATATCCTTCATCATTACCAGCAAGTTACCTCGTAACAAAACATGTCTGGTCTGGAAAGCGCCTCTAATTCTTCCTCAGATGCACCCTTGACAAATACGGAGATCTTTCCCGTCTCGTCAGCAGTTGGTGCATATTCTTTAAGATTCCGGAGCAGAGTTTCGTTACAGAACTTATCGTCCACTGCTGTGATTTTTGAAACTACTGTTTCGAAGGAAATGTTCTTGAGGCGCGATAGAATGGCGATATCTAACAGTTATAAGCATCAATATTAAAGCTTAATACAAGTGCTAACCGTCCGCACATACTGATATTATATGCCTTGTTTGCTTCGAGGATACGTATCTCTTGTCGCTTGACCTGGGCTGTTCGCTTCTTTCTTTCGATCACCTTCTGGGCAAACATATCCTGAATAGCGTTGAAAACACCTAGATTCATCAACTCGTCCTCAAGTGCTCTTTCATCGATGTCATTGGTGCCCCACACGGTTTTCCCAATCATCTGGTTGTGCATCTTGGTCCACTGAAGGGCACGCGTTTTTACGTCAGCCTGATAGCGCATCATCTTGCGTGTAGGACCTTGGGGAAGTGGAGGTGGAAGTGGACCGCCCAGCGCTGGTGGTGGTGGCGGAGGTGGAGGCGGAGGAGCTATCCCATTGCTCCCGGGGGGTGGCGGAGGTGGTGGAATGCAAGGCCCAGTCAAGGAAGGTGGAGGTGGAGGTGGAGGTGGCGGTGGCGGTGGAGGAATTCCAGGCTCCTCATCCACTGGTTGCGGAGGAGGGGAAGGAGGTGGTGGTATAACCTCACTAGTAATTCTCTGTGGCGGAGAAGTAGGCTGCAGGGATGGATCCAGTTTAGAGTCAGTGTCTAGACCATAGTGCGTTACTCCCGGCATTGGAGGCGGTGGTGGAGGCGGCGGTATCGAGGATATTAAAGCCCCAGAGTCTATTTCTTCATCGCTCACGATCACATCTTCTGTTTTCATTGACGGTTCCAGCGGCTGCGACACTATCATGGACGCTTCAGTAGGCGAATCAGAGTCTCCAACAACTTCATGTGCAGTGCTGGCTGCCAATGATGCCGGGAGTTGGGTAGATGATCCATCTTCCGTAGACAATGATGGGTAATCTGTTTCTATTCCCAATGGCCCGGATTCTTGGGATGCTTTAGGGCTAAGCGACGATGTTCTTATGCCAATTGCTTGCTCACGATCTTGTACAGAAAGTGGTTCTTGCTTTAGTCGTGGTTCCTTCTCCAATTCTGCAGCACGAGATGTAGTGGGTTTTTTGCTGTCCTGGCCGGTGGGCTCCAATTTGTCATCAATTGGTCCTCCCTCTTCTAGAATCTCATTTCCGTCTGCTTCTGACCCGCGAACCCTCCGCCTAGTAGAGCCTATTAGCGGCATAGTACCGGGCAAGACAAATCCAGTCGGCGCAACCGAACTGAACTGGTTACGCAACGTGGCTTTGAAGCTCTCTGATAAACCTTCTGCTCTCGGTATATTCTTTTAAGTGGCGCGAGAAGGAGTGGAAAATAAGATATTCTGGCTCGATTCCATGCAATACACAATGTTACCTGAAAATCGTTCTGATCTGGCTCTGTATGACGTCCTTCCAGAATGGCCTGTGCCCAATTTTTATCGAATGTTTTGGGAATATGCTTGCGGGCCACTGCATGCTCCGCATTTTGGTCATTGTCATCTTCATTGAATTTTTCCGCTACGTTGGCAAGTGAGGCTGTCTGATACAGGCTTCGTAATTGCTTATCCATAGTACCCAGGTTACGGTCATAGTCTGCCTGGAGATCTTTAATACGTGCTTGCAGAGTTGCGATTGTATGACGGGACATTCGCAGCAAGTCTTCAAGTGAATTCGTCTTTTCCCGCAGCTGCCCAACCAAACCATCTATCGGGAAAAGATTAGCATCTTTCAATCCCTGATACTTTTCATTGAATCCAGGTACGTACCGCCTTGAAGATTAACTTCAGCCTCGAGTTCCTGCTTCTCCTTGATTGCTTTTTCGTATCTTGCTTTTGATTCCTTGGCTTCAGCAATTGCTTTGGCAAGTTGATCTTGCTCTGCAAACTTATCGATCAAGGACGCCACAGACCATCCAAGTCCATTTGTGAAATCCTCGGCTGTCAAACCCTTACGATCCAGTACAATCTGTGTGATTAGATTATCGATAAGCTGATAATAACGGACTCTGATATATTATCCAGGTAAGTAAATAGAGACGAGGTACTTTCTGCGGAAATAAATCGTTACTTACTGAGCTTCGCCCTCGTCGCGGATCAGTAAAATATGCTGCAGTGCGCTCAAGAAAAAGTCATAACCTCGAGTCCCTTCCACCCGTCCCAGGATTGCTTCAAATACATCCCGTGGATCGTTCATATTTTCAACCATCGACGTAGTACTCAGATCGTTGATTTCTTCACAGTCATTATCGCTCATCTGTTTATAAATGCTGATATGACGTCTGATATGTTCGTTGTTGAATGCGAGCATCTTTTCTGTGATAGCCTGAAAACCACAGGCATTCAACTGATTTCGCAAATGAACACGCACTTCGACATCCTCAACAACGCTGATAAGTGAATTAACGAGCATCATATTTGATAGCTGGGTGGATGAAGTTGAGTAATCGTCCCAGTTAAATCATGACAAATAAATTCTTACCGCATAGTCGCACAAGTGGCTCTCAAATGCACCTTGCTGTCCAGCAAGGCGCCGTACATCATCACTTGCGCCAACAAGACTGCCCATTCGTCCTCGACCATCGAGAGTCGCGTCCAAGAGCTTTAGCCAAGCGTCAAACCTACCGAACTCTTTTCGATAATCGCGAAGTTTATCCATTCCCTTTAAGACGATTTCCTGTCCCCTGGGAAGGTCCACATGGCATAAGAATGCCAGAATCTCACAGACCAGTTTCCGAGTTTGGATAGGCGGTGATAGAAGCGACAAAACGACCTGGTATATACATTCCGGATGCGATACAACTTCGCGAGCGCCCCACTATATCTCTGTTAATGAGCTACTTGAATGTGTACCTGAGCAGCTTTGTATAGTTACTCTGTTGTTGATCAGAGACTTGAAGCATTTCAGTATTTCAGCTTCCATCTGTAGGTTCTCTTCGGTCCTATTCCATGCAAATTTTAGGAAACTATCAACAGTGCTTTGGGAATGCATACTTTTGTTCACGTCGATTCAAAATACCAATGACATTGGTGATTACTTGCAGACCTCTTGAATCTATAAACTGTCGTACCCAGCTATTCGATCGGGCATCAGTCTCCTCCCTTTTTCCACTACTACTTACTTACCTGAGAGGCGCCGTCCGGAGGCTGACAGCAAGATGGGCGATCAATTTTGGTGTTACACCTCTCATATCAGGCTCCAGGAACTGTTTAATGTAAAATTCAGGCGTGCTCTTGTCCGGATCACGCGAATCGTTGCCGTTCTTTTTGCTGGATGAAATAGAATTTGTCGGCGCTTTGGATTCAGCTTGCAAATCCTGCGATACCATTAACCATTTCTTTTCTGTAGAAAAAGATAGCATTCCACTTCGAGCTACTGGGTCATGGATACCCCGTCTTGTCTATTTGGAAGTGGTTACGATATTGCGCTTCTTATCATCTTTGTATGTGTGGTGTTGTTGTCTTGCCAGCATTTTCTCAAAAAGATCTTCCACTTGGCCTTCGGTTAGGCCGTTAAAGCGCCCTTGTTCCTCGGATGTAGATCCTGCTCTGGACGACGAACGCGATGGTGGGATCGTCATTACACTATCGCCTATTGATATTCATCAGCGATTACAGCACCCTCATGGAAAGTGAACGCAGCAAAGCTTGCCTTGGTAATAGGCGTCTAAACTATATCCAGGTGATGGTAACTGATTTGAATAGCTGGAAGTATGTGGCATGGACGTCGCCCATGATTGCTGACTTGTTGAAGTCTGTTGGCTGCCATTGCGCGGAAATGCGGGCGATGGGGGAACCTCTGAGCTTGTGGTTTGGATACGCTTTGGTTTTGTCTTGCCTTTGATTCCAAACATCGTATTCGGATGACCGGCAAAGATGTTGGAAAGTACAAAGGCTAACCCTTCTTCCGCAAATGCTGTGTTACAATTCTATCAACGTCCCTTTTTTTAACCACACTCTTTAATCTTTTAATGTACGTTCACTCACTCGCACGCATCATCAAACATAATTTTTTCCCACCTTCCTCCTTTATTGAAGCGCTAAATGCAAATCATTCTTAGCAATAACTATCGCGCCCCTTCCAACCGCGTGAGTGGCCGTCTCAAAAGAACAAACAACAATTTTTCGTTGTGCAACTCACAACCCAAAGATGTAACATGCCAGTTAAACGGCCGAAGCAAATCAAAGAAAGGTTTATGTCCGAAAATATGGATAGTCATTCGCACATACTCTTTTCCGAAGTCATAAGTATCATTTTGTGTATTCATAATCTACCAGTACTCCGCCCATTGTTTGTTATCGTTGACATGAACCCTCGTGTGCTGATAGCAATGAGAAAGCGAGAAGAGTCAGCCCTCCAAAGGATTCATCAAAATTACCATAAAAACATCCGTGCTCCAATTAATAACTTTCTCAAGTAGATGACGTGATGTAGCATTCGAATAGGATAGACAATAAGTGTTCGGATTGTTCGTTTGGTGGGCATAAACTATTGTAAGAAATACTCAAGATATGAATGCCTTGGAAGCGAGCAGAAGTATGTGAATTTCTACATTCAGTCGATGATCGATACATGACTCTATATTTTTCCTGTGGAAGAGGAGTACGCTATTTTACAGCGTGTGTTTTCATTTTGGAAGAGAGGGGATTGTAATTACTTAGGAAAGCATCCCAAAAAACATCCGAGAGACCGGATGATCAAAGCTACTGCCATCAGCGACCTTTCATCGCTGGTTTGATGGTCACCTTGAGCCTGCTATCTGCACGTTTCTGCAATATGTTAACGTGTCCATATGTACTGAAATGATTCGATTAAAATAGCTTACATGGTCTAGATGATGGATCTAAATAATCGAATCTGCAAAACTATGCAGGTATATGACGATCTGCTATACTTATTTTTGGTAAATTCAATAATGCTGCATAGTTCTTTCGTCAGCTTGAATTTATTTCACTTATATTGCGGTAGTTATAAGCATCAAAGGATTTGCACAAGAAGCCAACGAGGGTGAATGTGCTTAATCATGCAGATCATATTGAGTTCGTCGTTATAAAAAGCAATTATCAATATAAAATAGTATCCCTCAGCATCATGATTCAACTTGCCTCCTCGACTTCATGAGGAGAAGTACTTCCCGATAAGCTCGCTGTGATAAACAGAATCTGTGGTTGGAGGTAATCATGGCTGAAACAGCGCAATAAACATTGACCGGTAGTTCCAGAAGCGGTAATAGGATGGCTATAGTGCAATGCTTTTGTTCGATATATAAAAGGATGCGAGCTGGCTTTGCACAAGATATTAGAGCTACAAACCTGGAATCTTAATGGTCTTACACTGGAACTATTGTCATCTTTGCGGTAGGATAAACATGTCTTGACCAATAAAAATGGACTGCGTTGTAGAATCATTTGTGCCTTCTCCAGTACCAAAAGAACCTTCATCAGTCAAAGCAGCTTTTGACATTATATGCCACCACTAGGACGTCCTAAAATCATTTGCAACTTTTGGATGTACTTCCTTGGGTTCTTTTCTTTTACTTGTGCTGCACGATAGTGCTTCTACTGGTATATCTCTATGCTGGGTTCTCATGGCTGACTATAGGAAGTAAACGCTCCTGTACATAAAATGTAGTTATGCAACTATAACCCCCATGATAGGCTTGTAAGATTAGCCTATACACTATGTCGATCGTCATAGATTTATCATAAATCGAATTACCGATTACATCACTGCTTCAGTGCATCGCCTTTCATTGTCACCTGTAAGTTAAATTCAACGCATTAGCTCACAAGTAGCAGCAAAAGATAAACATCAATACCAAGCTAGCAAATTCAAATAAGGAACGAAGAATTCGGACTGTCTCATTGTCATACTCTCCTTGTGCGCACCTGTTGTGTCTGCCGTAAAGGGACTTCCATGGCCAGATCAAATACACAGAGGGGTGGTTGATATTTTTTCTGTTAATATGTTTCAGCAGAATATGCAGAGATCAACAAACATGCCCGATAACATGCAGCTCCTTTTTGACGCAACCATCCTGCGTGAATACTGCGACACACAGTTCGCTTCGCTTAATTAACAGCAGTATAAATGAAAAATCTCCATCGACAATAGTTATAATCATATATTTACTCTACATCGATACTGCCTGCTTGGCTACTTCATTCCGTGATTGCTCCCGCTGTGTGTTCTGTGCGTTCATCATTTCCTTTTAGTTTTCTTCGTGGATATTGTCATTCTCTTCTGTGATATTCAAAATGTTGCCCATATACTTCGATGTTTATGCCATAACTGATAGCAAAGAATCAATGTAGCAATAGTAGAAGAAGCATAGGGGTAATGGATGGATGATCTCTGTTGTTTTGGGACTGACTGGGCATATATACTGTTTTTGCTCTCTAATATTAAAATTGGTAAACAGAGAGAAATGGGAATAGATGTTGGTGGTGCATATATCAAGAGGACTATTGTCATTTGTGCGTTTGTGGGTTAGGACTACAGATAAGGATAAAATAAAGAATTTTTGGTTGATCAAGTATTCTTTTCTACTGCAAAGAAGACCGAAATATACTGTCATCTTTCTTTTAAAACTACATCTAAACAAGATGCCGCCCATAAATGATGAAGAACCAAGAAGGCTAATCACGGAGAATATAGCCGTACCGCCAAATACATAAATAATAAGGGGAACTTTAGATAATCCCGTAATGTATAGGGAAATCCACTGCTTCTAATTTTTGCAATAAGGCTTAGCAATCTGCTGGCCGTAACGTAAAAAGAATAATACAATGGTTGTATGTTGCCTGGTCTGGTGGGAGTAACATGACCATATCAATGTAGTGAAAGAAGACAAGTAATGACGAATCCTTTATTCGATGATTCTTGATATCACAACGCCTAAGGATACTTATATTAAATGTCATAACGAGCGGGTGGGGCCTAAAACAGTCTACTGAGATGACTTGAAAGAGTTAATAAGCGATGTCGAAGGAATGTATTTAGAAAGCGGTAGTGTTATTGTGACAGGAGTCGAAGCTATCCAATCTTTTTTTTTCTCTTGCATTATAGTTCTACGAAGGTACAGAACTGACCGCGCAGTATGATAAAAAACGCCACATTCTTCCACACGTGCACCAAGAGCAATACCAATTAATGTCGTATATGCTCTTGCGACAAAAGGATATGAAAAACTATCGTTAATTGATCGACAGCCAAAAGTCTTACACTTATGGCAGGACGTCGTAGCCACACCAGCCAGCTATTCAAACTATTGACTAACTCCAATTTAGGCGTTATTCCTGACTAGCTTTCATCCTATTTCTTCTTTTGATACTACGCTAGGGATGGAGGATAGGTTACGCACATCGCCGTATAAATGACGATATCATATCATGTATACTCTTAACGTTATCAAAAACATAAATAAAGAGATTCTTTATCTTCTGGTAATTCTTGTTTGCGTTCATGGTACAGTATTTCACTCTTCTTTTTTGTGCATAGCAAGGCTGATTAGATAAATGGTTACCGGTATCGATATGCAGACTCACGCGGCAAATGGCAGTAAATGAGTTCTCTTTTATTCATACGCATAGGATTATCCATTTATACCCTGTTTCTTTCCTGTCTCTATGGAGATCATCCAATGGTTGCTTGTATAGCTCGCATTGGATGACCTCCTATGCTTACAATACCTCACGTATTACTACGATCGATCGTAGTTATTTCCACCGCCATGGTCACGAAGATCCTTTTGTCTCAAGCAACGTCGGGTTAACCAGAACAGAAATGTAACTATGGCCGTGCACAATACCACAGGCCAATAGGAAGTGTTTTTGTCACATCATTACCACTGTTGGAACACGTAGCCGTTTCTCGTTAATCACAATGGCCTTAACACGTAACTTCCTCCCCAACGAGCATGCAGACACTTTTCATCATGTCACGCAACCATTGTCTTGTAATTAGTATTACCACAATGGTAGAGAACGTATAGATATCCCCTCCACTTGTAAGCAACAAAAAGACCGATTTCAAATTATCTTTTAAAAGTTCCTTTTTATTGGAACCATCGTTCCAAGCACGCTGTCGCTAGCCTCATTTATATTCGTCAAAAGGGCGACAGCTAGTGTCGCCTTTTGAGTATTGCGAAGGAAGGCAGGTGATGATCACGAAGAGCCACAAAGGATAGGGTCACTACAGAGAATATATCACGAAGAGCAGGGAACCACGAAGTGTGGCAACCACACTGGCAGTATCAAAAATAGAGAAGATATACTGATGTCGTTTAATGATCACAATGGTCCTCTATTTATATAATTGTCTATTACGCTGAGCACCTGCGCACCGCATTACTTATTGTGGTGATGACTGCGGCAAAAGCAGTGCAGCGCATCAAGAAGTACATCTGCGACTCCGACTACTTGAAACGAAACTACGACGATTTGGAGAAATACAGGATTGATGTTGTTATCGTATGGCCAATGCTAATATTTTTGATATTGCTATCGTAAGTTGTTGTTTTATTGCTATGAGTATCCACGATATATATGTTCAATACAAATGATTCTATGAATCAGGTGGAAGATAATAGCAAGAGCATTTCTAGTAATTGTCAGTGTCAAAAGGAAAAGTTGAGCGCAAATTGTCGTCTATTTTAGCGGATAAACCTTGGCCAGGGATAGCAATTAAACTTGGTGGCAGAAGCAGAAGTAGAGTCTCGAAAGAGATCCTTATTGTATGTGAGCTTCTTGTTATTTATACTGTTTTTGCTATCTAAAAACATATAAATAGAATGTCCTAAGGTAAAGTTAATAATCGTTGGGATTGTTTTCCTTGACGGAACGTGTCATATTGATGCCTGCGATAGAGGTGTAGGCAAAAGGAGATTCTTGGTAAGCTCATGATAGGTCGGGAATCTGTTGCGACAAAGTCAAAAGGTCATGTGACCAATCATATCGGGCCAGTGGGATAAAATTGTAAGTCTGCTGGCAATCAGCCTGCAGATTTAATCCGATAAATCATCGGATTTATTAAGCCCTACGTGGGGGTCGAACCCACAACCTTGAGATTAAGAGTCTCACGCTCTACCGATTGAGCTAGCAAGGCTTCCTTGCTTTAATACGATCAGGAGAGATTCTTCTGGCCGACCACATTCATAATTCCACAGTCCTGAGCATGGTCCCTTCCTTGCGGCCCGGAGTACACCACGTGACCTTCCCGTGCCCCTTCCCATTTTTACATTCCTTTTCCTCACTTCTTCCCTTTTGCCTAGTCGACCGCCCTTTCAAGATGCGCTATATCTTCTCAACCCTTTTTCACGCTAAATATTTAATTTTTGTTAGTACAGAGCTAGCTTAGATCCTTCCTTAGTTTATTGCTTGCACTAGTTTAGTGTCCCTTTATCAGTTCGCCTACATCTCTTCTCTTCGATTGTATGTTCCTATGTCATCATCCCATCTCTGAGTTTCTCGACATCATTTATCTAGCATTATTGCCCTTTCCTTTAGTCTGGGAGCGACATCCTTTTAAGCGCGTCCAATTGGACGAATAAACCGGATCATCAAGAGTATCACTTTCACTTTTTTTGGTCACTTCTATCCATAAGGATTACCCCTTTATTTTTTTTACCCAACCTTCAGAACCCACCGTTTGACTTATTGCTGTGTCGAGACAGAGAAGTCATCCGTTTGCCATCGCTTGATTTGCACACCACTTTGATATTTTCTTTCTTTGACTGTATCGATTTTTGGAGCCGGTCGACACGATCAAAGAGCCCGATTTTGCAAGTGAATAGTCCCGTCATACTATCTTCTTGCCCATTGTAGCCCCTATCATTGTCTTCCCGGTCATTTTTGACATCCATCCTTTTCATTTTCCTTATTGTTGTACCCCCGGAGTATATTCTCACATACAGTTGTACCGACCGTGTCAGCTTTTACAGCAGAAAGGAATTATAATACCATCTTCTAACACGCTGTGTATGATGATCCTTTCCGACAATCCCAACGTGTCAGCGCCGAGGGTTACTGGTTTGATTTATTTTTTTGGTAGATGCAGCAAACATACTACAAACACGCACTTGGACGCTCATGCTCTTATAATTATATAAACAACACTGGGAATTGGTGAATTAAGCGGATACTTGAGAAATGGATGATTATGTCATTGCTTCTGTGCCAAATGCATTATAATCGATAATGGAAAGATTATATAAACTTTCCAGACAACCAAGTTCTGGAATATTGATAAGACATTGTATTGCATTATTCACTTATTAGAGGACCTTAGGTTCGTATTCTCTCAGGAGAGCTGGACGGTAAAAAAGCACTGAAGGTGCTGATAGAAATCTGTGGTACAGCAATTGAGGGGATGGAAACCGATGCATCAAACCTTGTGGTGTAGAGTATTATTCATTTATTTCCGTTAAAGAGGCTGATGACGCTTTTAGTAGTGATAGATCCTCTAGGAATTTCGTGGAATTAGAGATTATGAGAGTCGCTTTTGAAAGAGGGATTTGTTTTGTGTCTTGAAGGCTATGTCTTTACTGTTTACTGATGGTTGCTAGCAGGTCAACAAAACGCATGGCCAACGGTTTCAATCACTTTCTCTGTCTTCAATATCCTCATCGTTAGGTAGCCAGTACATCAATACAATACTAAATTGCTGCTCGCTTTTCCTTTCGCTTTTATATGGCGATGCAGCTACTCGAGATTTTTTGTACGCAGACCTGTTTTAGCGAGATGATGCTTGCTTTACTGGATGTGCGGTTTCGCAAAATGTCATTTCAGGCACTGGGTTCCAGGGTTTGATTATTTATATCTTATCCCCGTTCTCGAGAATTATCCTCATATTACCTACCATCGGATGCAGGGTCTGAAATACAGTTTCATCTTATTTAAATAGCTCGGCGTGCGTAAATCTCACACTTTTCTTCTTCTCTCACTTTTGAATAATTTAAGTAGACAAGGCAAAGCTGTAAGCTGAAAGCGATGTGTTCATGAAACGTAGGTCAAATTGGTTAACCATTTCGCTTTATGAGGCAATGATCAGAAATTACATGCTCTTAGCCAAGACCACCGATGAGCGTATGTTATCTTGGCTTTAGGCGCGCAAACTCTATGGATCTTCCTCCTTCCATATGATGATGATACGGATATCTTCATATAGTTAAGTGCAAGCTCTCTAACTACGCTTCAAAGCCTCATGATCAAGATGCGCCTCGTTGGCGATTGCATGTGATAAAAAAAGTCCAATGTGTTTCTCTAGGAACCTACACAGATGAACAGTTTCGCTGACCATGTTGGTTGCCCTTACATCTATTCTCGACGAGCGGAATCTGGTCTCAATGTTTACTTGTTTATTCGAATATATTGCCTGTGAACGTAAATGTCCGTATTTTTTCAGTTCCACCTAATGCCCATCCTTTGCAATAGATAGCTTGCTCTGCTGATGATATATTGCATTTACAAAGTGTTTGGTTCTGACATCACATTACTTTCGAAGGTAAGTCGTTTTTTCGCATCACACCCACCACAAACGTTCGCGAAATATCCGTATAGAAGTTAAAGGTAACGTAACATTGCAGTACCTATGCTTTTCTACTTCGAAGCTAGACACTGATAAAATGGGCGAATATAAATGATATCTACAAGATTTCACAATATAGTAAATAATTCCAATAAAATAAGTATTCCAGTTGTTGTTTATTTTATGTAAAAAATGTAATGTAAAGAAGACTTTTGGACGGAAGATATCGCTGATAACGAATTTGTAGACAAAATTGACACATAAAATGGAGGATCAATCGTATACGACATTCTGGTATGTACCCTTGGCCATTGATAAGGATGGCTGAAGTAGTCGCAGCTACAGTTTTGGACAAAAGCAAGTCTGCTTAACAATTTCAATGCATAAACACATTATTTCCAGGACTGACTCTAGAGAGGAACTCCAATCTCAGGAGGAAGCAATTTGACAAGAAAATAGAAGATATGCATGTCAGAGACAGCCATTTACGAGTGTAAGCTATTTCAGAAAAGCCTGTCTAAAATGCATGCAACTCGTAGAACGACCGGTTCTGACGCACAGATAAGCAAGCCGCAGAACCGCTGGGTTTTGCTACTCTATTTACTGGTTAGAACCGCCCATTACGGGTAGCAGCGCTGCTGCACATAATGGGATGCTTTGATCACTTTCGGCGAATCAAAACGGCAGCTTTAACATAAGCACGTTATTTTTTTTATAAACGGACAAGGTCAAAATTTATAACATAATGTAAAAATGCTAATGACCATGAATGTTCATGTATCTCCTCATTTTTACTAGGGATGTCTTATAAAGATACTTGTCAGCTGTAAGACAGTATATGATTAAACGCCTCAATCAACTTCCCATGCAAGAAAGATCGAGTGGGGGAGATAGCCGTAAGAATACTGCGGTTAAAATAATGTTGGATATTGAAGAATTATTTGTGTTCTTGTAACTTCTAAGAGAGCTTGATACTCAAAGACGACAATATTGATTAATCCTGGAATAAAGATGCTCCAACGTAACTATGATTTGTAGTTCCAATATTATTGTTCCATCCAGTAATAAAGGAGACGAAGATGATTCATAGGTATTGGACTAGATAAAGGAAGGCTGCTTTGTTAAATAAAACACATAACCATAGGAGCCTTTAGTACGTTCTGTTTTTAATATACTTACGTAAATCGATAGCAGTACAAGTCCGTAAAATTCTATCGGCGCCAGTGTGTATTTACGCATATGCCCATAAGTTTTTGCTGAACTACAGATTCATCTGGTAGGTATGATGGGCTCAAAGCTTTAAAACAGAGATCATTTCCTTAACTTTGAAGATCCAATAAGGAATGCTGCTTGAAAAAATTCAGTGGACATTTACGCTCGCTGTTATAAATGTGAATCATCTGGGATATAGCAGCACAACCTCCTTTGTCAGAGAAATAGGCCAAAACGTTCTTCTGTAGTGAATATTTATTTTTCTCGATGTGGAAGATAATTCTTTCGTGCTGACCGAATAGAAAATTGCAGGGTCGAGTCCTAGGCTTATTGGATCGACTTGAACGATTGCGTATATCGACATATATCTAAATGGTTGCTCTGAAACTATAGCTCTTGACGCTGCTCCTACCAAATTTCGGGCAAAGAATCTCTATAAGAACACTGGTTCCAATCAGTAGATTTCATGGATCAAGATCATAAAACTCGTAGCTAATATATGTGGTTACCAAAATGAAACCGAGTGTTGCTACATGTAAAAGGCTTGGTATACCTGGTGGCTACCTTTGGTCGAGAAATCAATTGATCGCATAGACAGTAATAGAGTCCATGTATCTGGAAAGGAGCTCCCCTTTTCTTATGTCTCATACCGTGGAGGTACGTACAGTATATTGTCTTGACATTGCGACAAAAGAATGCTGGTAGGATTGCCTTTTTCAGAAAGACAACCAACCATTTTGATGATGAACAGCACTCACACCTCCCACTAAAAAAAAAAAAAAATCCGCGCAAGCGCGAGCTCGCGACGAAAACTATCTTCCTCTCTCATTTTTTATCCACATGACCTTGACCGACTCACATCTCACGAGAGACGACCTAAGCAGCCCTAGACAACGTATAATAATGGACGAAGGCGATCAAAACACAGAGGCGCTCTCCCTCTTCGCTGGTAGCCCTTCTCAATTCTCCCAGAAGTATAGCGATGATCGTTATCGATCTCTTGTTCAAGAATCACCGCCGGCAGGCTTCAACATCAAAACGCCTATTGTAGATGATAATAGGAATTTTAGAATTGCCGCAAAGCGAAAGGAACAGGAGCCTCCCTCTTCATATGCAAATTTAAAGACTGCACGAGACTGGGATGAGCTCTTAAATCGAAACAAAGCAAGCACTGCACGGGACCACGACAATGGAACCGTCGAGCTGCCACCACCACCGCCGGCACCGCCAGTGGCATCAACAGCAGCTGAATCAAAAGCCGTGCAAGCAGAACGTCCTTCTCAGCAAGAGAAATCTGTTAGTATGCCCAGAAACGCGGAACCACCACCACCGCCTAAGCCGCGCAGCGAGAAACCCAGGGCATCGGTTCCCTCATACATGCGATCCACAGCGTCGTATGAGAGCCGCGTACACCAACAGAGACTTTCAGTAAGTGTACAATATAAGGAATCATCTGGCTCTGGTGATAACTAGCTTTTCTCTTCGTATCTTTCGTAGCACAAAAGACGACATCAAGTTCCTGACTTCCGCTCATCGACGCGAATCAATGCAATGGACGATATACGTAACGAAATGAGGGAGGAGGATACATATATTCCATTATCTGTTCGAGTCAAACTTTTTGAGCAAGGACTTGAAGGTAGTGGGCGATCCGTCTCCAGGCCAAGGGCACAGGAAGCAGTACGCAAAGAAAATGTAATGTGTTTCTTCTCCTTCTTTCCCGAGAAGTTCCAAACTCACTAACTTACCCTTGTAGACTCAATCCTCACAGCCATCCTCGTCCTCTGCCTCTCGCTTAACCCGGCCTCGTTCCCCAAAGCTACTTACAAGCTATCGTTCAGCATCGTAAGAAAAATTAATTTATCGATGTTAATTCACGCAAATCACTCACGCAAATCTAATGTATAGTCATCGACGAACAACTGAAGTAAGCAGAGGAGGAGTAGCATCAATTTCTATTGCGTGTTGATATAATGAAATCCCTTGGATTAGCCACGAACCTCAGCGGCAGCAGCAGCAGCAGCAGCAGCAGCAACAACAACAGCAACAACAACAGCAACAAAAACCCCTTCTGCTCGATCGTCCGTTATGCAACACCGGTATCCAACACGTTCAACTCCTTCGGGCTCTATACCTCCTCCATCCTCGTCGCACCATCGTATGTCGCAGACCTCCACTGAGCATCAAGCTACAAAACCTACCGGCCTTCATACTGAGCAAGACGCACAAGCAAGAGAAGGTGGTGCTAAAAGGCGAAAGACACAGCATTCACGACTGGAGGTCAAGGTAAGTCTGGATTATGATGTACATCACACTGATTGTAGCTTACCACGATGCCTCCAGCCATTCCGATTTGCGACTGATGAACGAGCCGCCCATCATCGAAAGGCATTTCAGGAGAAACTCGATATGTGGAAGAGGAAGGAAGAGGAAGAAGACAAGAGAGTAACCACAACTCGAGGCATAAAGCGTAAGGTGAGTCACTGATGGATAGCCCATGCACATTCTATTCTGCACATATTTCATATGTATCTTTTCCCTACAAATGAGGCTAACATGATTCCGGCAGGCTCGAGAATAGCTTGAACTATAGCAGTAACACCGTCACACCGCCACAAAACAATTCGTGCGCATATTTTACTTAAGCAGACGTAGTACTTTTTGTTCGAAGTTTGGCAAAGCCGATTAGGACGGGATAGGAGTACTGTAATAAAGAACATCCTTGAACGAGAAGAGCGACTACGGGTTATTATGAAGACGGAGTTGTCGGTGTAACTCAACTACCGAAGCAACGCAGTACTATGAAACCAACACAGAATTTTAGCGGTTGGGTAGCTAACACAAATATCATCTGATGCTCTTGAAAATGACGTCCCACAGTCGATACAGGCGTATCGATTGGCTGACTCAATCATAGATTACGATCCTTGTTAGACATCGAAATCACTGGGTGCCTCGGTACGCATCAAAGTCGACAGTAAGGCCAATGCTTTACGTTTTTCTGACTTCTCAGGATAAGTTTTCGTGGGTTCGAAGGTCCAGCAATAACATCTTTTAAAAGTGTTCTTCCTCCAAGCTTTGACGATATACCAATGGCAAATCAAGATCCACACATTTGAGAGATACAGTTTCGACCCTATACTGTCCACATGATTATATTGTATGCTTTATTGATTGATAACTATCCCTTTGCGCCCATCAGCGCTCGTATTCATACCTGGTATCCACACACACTATCTTCTCCCAGCAACTATGAAACACACTTAACACAAAAATAATGCTTATGGTAATTTGAAAGGAGCCTCGGATACATTACCACTAGCAAATGACACCCGACAGACGAAGTCTTCCCATTCTATTGAAAAAAACAGCCTAACAAGCATTGAGCAGCGGGACGATTGCTTTCGTAAATGGACGTGAACTTCTTGACGAATTGCGTGTCTCTTGGCAGTCTGCTTTTGATACCAGTAGGGGATGATCAAGAGCGTAGTCTACGAAAGGTGCTCATGCTTTTGTTACTCGGCCTACGTACTATAAGAGCAAACACAACGTCCATTTTGGACGCTATTTCTGCCGCAGGTTTAGATACGGTGGGCGTTCAAAACCGAGGCCTGCTAAGAAGCGAAAAGCTGACGCGTAACGTAAACTCAGGAACTGTGGCAAGCTGCTATATTAGTTTCTTAAAAACGACTCTCGATGAAATGGACAATCATTCATATATCAATGGTTACTGCATTGTTATGGGTAATGTCGCCATCCATACGCATGAAAGCGTAAAGGAGCCTATTTGAGTATCTTCGGCCTTATTTCCTTGAACTGAACCCAATATAACAATTCTGGGCAGTGGCAAAAAGTAAGGTTAAGCGGCCCAGGTTTTTGCAGGATAATACTTTAGCAGAAAAAATCATAGATAGTTTGCATTCTGACAAGTGTTGGGCGAAATGTCGAAACAGAAAACCCGCATAATAGTCGCTAATCACTTTTAAAAAAAAGTGCCTACAGTGTAGCAATAATGGTAAGGTAAGAAATAATCTCCATAAAAAGGCACGACCTATTCACACCTATCACGCTAAGCCAATCCAGCAAGATGATGTTATATGGTGTCAATTTTGTCGATGAAGTCGACACCAGAATTCTCCCATCGTAATTTCTGCACCACCATAGTCTGCTTCCGTAGCCTTGTCACCAAGTAGGCAACGAGTTCGAAAACTGTGAGACAGTCCAGTCTTTGATCGTAATCCAAAATTATTTCCGCAATTCGGCATTCTTGATGGATTTACCGACCAGGATGCTGGAAGTCAAGGGCTGTTGTGGATAGGGTGATGGTGGAGAAAATAGATTGGACCGAAAAGGTCAGTAAATTTTCGGCGGTCGAGAACCATGAAGTACGGTATCGGCTGAACAAGGATTTCAATGTGCAGAGTGAGCCATGAACGTTTTTAAGCGTATCGTCCTTGGTGTGTGTGATATCTTCGTTGGTTAATTCCAATGACCCCTTCATAACAATGACGTCGGCACCATGATTGTTACGTCCTAACCCATCTACAATTCTCAAGAGTGCCGCTATTCCATCTATCCTGCTGCATCTTTAATTCGGCATACGACGCTGGATTCGTTTCACACCATTAGAAACTAACTAGACCCGTTGACCGCCGATGGATTGAAAGGTGGGTATGACTCTATCACTCCAAAGGTACGCTCGGATTTAGGCTGAAAAATCAAAGAACGATTGCATTTACCGGACCAGTCCGCCAAAGCAAATTGCATGATATCACCAACTATATGGATGTGGATCTGGTGAATTTCTTAACGTTTATTTACAATCAGCACCATCATCAATTGTCTACTCTGAAACTCTGGTGCTCAGCGATCACTCGTCTCCATTTGAAGCCGGATAGCTTACAGGTTAGTCTGTATCTCCACACCTTCTTTTGCCACTGTCACCACGGCTGCACCAACTCGTTCCGATCCGCCGGCGCATTATTGATTTGACGCCTATTCTTCACTATATAGCAAAGCTACCTAGTACTACAACCGCTTCCCTGGCTCCTCTTCTGGGGAAACTGGTCTTTCTCTTGGGGTTAACTGGTTTCATACGCCCATCAGATTTACACCGCATCTCCTAGGAGTCAGCTGAAGTCTCTGCTGCCCAGGATATTATTTTCTTCTAAGTGGTTGCCCCCCCCAAGGAAAGGCATCAACGTGTTCGAATTAGCAAGCCGTTTCTCCTCAAAAAGCACGCCGACTCTCACCTCTGTCCAATTCTTTGTTTTCTGGACGTTAAGGGATCATCCGCGCATACGGTAGTCTCTTCACGTACGTCGGATACTCCCTCTGTGAATTCCAAAGAACCCTCTCTCTGGCAGTCAGAAGTACCACGATCAGCTCCTGGTTACGTAAGCTACTCCGGGATAGTACCTCTGAACACCGTGCATCCGTTCACTCTATTAGCTTCTCTCATGCTCTGCGGGCTGATATAAGGGTGGATGATATGATCACTTTGGACAATTGGCGCACGCGGAGACGTTCCAACGCAATTATCGTCGCGAACACCTTTCCACGGTGGATTTCCGTAATGCGGTCCTCAAGCTCTCCGCTGCTCCCGTCGGGGTGGATCACTCTTTCTGGGATGCCCACGGTTCTGTGGAGTCCGATGAAGGATGAATATTCTGAGGGGTTGGTACTTCAGATGTTTCCTCTGGACTAGCATAGCATTATTATCTCATATTGTTGTCTCCGGTCTAATAAGTAATAGGTATGGATAGGTATGTGTACACTCCCGCGAAAAAGTCTGTGGATGCATTTTTTTGGGATGAAGGAAGTGTTAAGCAACCGTTCGCATAATGTAACGCAAAGTACAAGTAAAATCAAACAACGTCTGACGTTTTCGAATATATAATCATATCATTGATTTACTATTCGGTGTGTCTATCTCTGGCCTCTATAACTGCCTCGCTTCCAGCTGCATAGTCTGTACAAGATCCTTGCATACCTCTTCGCTTATTCCGTACCATCTTTCATGGAGAACCGCCTCCAACTCATCCAGGGAGTTGATGGTGACTGTTACTTGCTATCACAGCCACCGAGTAACTTACTAGTGGTGGTTTGATCGGGTTAAGATCAGTGCTTTGGTCAGGCCAGTACTCAAAGTCTTTGACCCCTACCTTGTCCTTCCACCAGTGTTCGTCACTGTCAGTATGGAACTGGCACCATTCTCTTGGAAGATGAACTCATGGTTATGTTCCGACGTTAGTTTCTCAAGTCATGAGATGGAATGGCTGCTGAGACATTGCACGTACTTGCCTTGAGGTGACCGAAGCCTTGCAGTGTCACCAAGGGGCCCATTCCTCCAGCCCGAAACCATGATAGAGCCTCTGCTGTACTTGAAGCTAGTAACAATGTTCTATCGAGAATACTCTTGTCCTTTCTTGCGGACGACTCTTTGCACCGCCGTCATTATGCCTGAGGGCGAAGTTGACTCATCAGACCACACGACCGTGCTTCGTTGTTCCACCGACCACACGCGTTTGTCTTCATCGGATTAAGTTTGTGAGCTGCTCGGCGGGAAGAAAAAGTACTTTGATTTCAAGGAATTTGCGGATCGTGGAGGCGCTAACGTTCCTTTTGCCTCGGGAAGATTTTGGCGATACATGCCCAGAGGTTCAAAGAGTGCTCTGCGAACATCATAACGAGATTGGCACTTGTATCTTTCACCGAGTGTTCTCGGGCGTCCAGAGCGAGGCTTAACAGCATTCTTTCTTATACTGATCGATGGTCTTGCTCACAGTTCACTTTGGACTATTGGGTTCTTTGGCAATCCTGGCTTGCTTGCAATTTGCACGAATTGCTAGAGCACAAATCTCGTCTGCTGTAAATATCGGCGAGTGAAATAGCGAGGCGTGGTTCATCCACAGACCTTTTCGGGGAAGTGTACCAAAAACGGTTGTTTTATCGAATTAAATCAAAAGATGAGGTCCAGATCTGTTCTTGCTTTTTATTAAGAGGTATGGCAATGGCGAGATATCCGCTCTGGTGGTAAAAATGTGAGTCTTTGATAGTGGGTGGGTGGGGGGTTGAAACAAAACAACAGGGGAATTGTCTACAGTACATAATATGTGTCGAACGTATGCAAGTTACTCTAGGCGAATAAGAGGATAAAGAAGAAGGGGGTCAAAATACTGAGAGACGTTGGCACAAGAGAAAGATCTCCAGACGCGAAATTTCTCTACGACTGCTACTTGGTTTTCTCATTTCGTACGGTCGTATTGTTCCATAATCGCCACTGACCATGAAGCATCGGAAATCGATGGCGGTGTTCAACAGGGACCCTGTTTGCTGTCGGCAAGATTTCGAGTGATTTTTCTCTCGCCCTGGCCTCACCGCGGTCGACGTCTGATTTCGCATTCTGGTACATCCACAGCCCGACAAAGGTCAGGAAGATACCTACGGCCTGGGCGAATGATACCTCTTGGCCAAACCAGAGGATGCTCACGACAATGACGACGATTCGCTTGATGAGGGATGCAATAGAATATGTGACAGGTGAAGTCTTTTCTAAGGTTGCAAACGCAAAGTAGCTCTGGCCAAAATTGGTGATGCCATTCAGAACAAACAACCATACTGGCAGAGGCGTATCTGTTTCGGGGGCTACGAGCTTTGCACCATCGGTGTAAATCCATAGAGGAAGCATAGCAAAAAACGCCATCGACGACAAGTAACACAGGATCTGGAGACGGGGTAATTTGTGATCGCCTTCGAAAAGGACCTTTTTGTTGTATATGTTCTGAGCAACAAAGACCAGGCAGGACAAGAACGCACAGACAATGCCGATCCAGTTGGTCGATAGGGTGAACGTGCAGGTCAGCACCACACCTGTAATTAGCGGGAGGAGCGATACATAGACGCGCGAGGTATATTTGGCTTGGAAAAGAAAACGATAAATGAATACAGTGAAAAGTGGTGAGAGTGCCTAGAGGATGAAAACGAATGAGTAGCCCAAATCCATCTTTTTTTCTTTTGCAGTTTGCCACTTACCTTGACCGTATGAACGAGGCTGACGGGGATTCGACTCATCGCGACGCTCGTAAAGACGTGCCCTCCAACGAGAAACAGGGACAGTGGTACCATAGATATTATAAATTGCGTGTTGAGGGATCTAATCCGTGTTTTGTTCGAGAGTGCTGCGGTCGCGTAGCATTGCAGTCCCACCAAACCAAACTGAACAAAAGTCAAGGTCACTGGGAATGGGAAAACATCCAGGATTTGCTTGCCCGAGTTGCTCGTCATGGCCGAGCAAGCGTACCAAAGTGCACAATAGGCGGCCACAACCGTGTTTTCTGGCATATCAGGCTGTAGGAAGCTGAATAGGTTTTTCAGAGGGTTGTCACGTCTACGTGGGACTTTTTCCTCGCCCGCCAAATAGTATTGCTGGGAAGGCGGACAAGGAAGGTAGTCATCTGTTGATGAGGGTGGAGTAGGCAGCGATGGAAGCACGCTTGAACTCCCGTTTAAAAAGAGGCGAGGCTGTTGCTGGCTGTATATGTTATCAGTGCCTTCGGCGGACGACGAGGAGGAATATTCCACAGAGGCGTAGGTGAGGTCGGCACCAGAAGAGTGAGGGGCGGCCATGGCAATCCCGTCATCAGAGATCCGGGTGACAGGAGGCATGACCAAATGTCGAAGAAAGGGCAAGAAGAAGGACGATACAGAGAGAAAGAGAGAAAAGAAAGAAGAAAAAAGCTCGGTTAATGTGTTATCAAAAATCTTACACTCAATCTGTTGACTGTATGTGATCCTTCTATTCAAAGCCGCGCGTAGTTGAAGCTTTCTCAAACTGTCGTTGCAAGCCTAACCAGGGCTTTTTTTTGTTGCGCCCATAGAAAAAGAGAAAATGAAGCAGGCCAGGGACAGGAAAGGAGATACTATTAACGAAATAAAATCAAATACTTTAAAATATGATGCGATGTGATTATGAGAGCAATTGTTAATGGATACGTCCAAACAACTGGGTGTGTTGAACTACTCGACACCAGGTGGACGTTGGATACGGACTTGATCCCAATCCTCCTCAGTTTTTGCTTGCAAACGCTGATAAAACGGATGTAAGCCATCGGTGCGCCATACTCCTCCCCCTCCCTCGTAAAAAAAGGACAACTCGAGTTACCCAATACTCTTCCTGGAGACTTAATTTCCGTCTGTTCTTGTCCATGCCTAATTCCTCTTCCTTCGCGACCTAATGTTCATCACATTAGTCATCCGTCGTGTTTCCACCTTGCCGTCTTTCGAACCTTTCTATGCCGTAAATCGCGGTGGTCGTAACGGGTTTGTGTGATTTGTGCAAGGCCAAATGATCCACCCACAATAATTGCAATAAATGGCAACCCGAAAAGCAAGAATGGGTGCTTCTTGGCCTTTGTCAGCAACGGCTGAAATGGGCTCGTTTTACCGTATGACTTTGACTGGAATGTGGGCATGTCTCCGACTAAAGGCAACAAAAGCCACGACGTTGTACTTTATTTTCAAAAATAAATTTCGTAAGAGGAAGATTATGACGCATATAAAGTAAAATAAAAAAATGTCGCATAAAACATAAAATTTGTCGCACGGATAAAGAAAACCGTTAGTCAACAGACATAACAGTCCCTTTCTTACTCTTTGACTTACCCCAAAGGTAGCTAGGACTATGCCGCCGGTAACCGGCGCGGAAGAGAGGAGGAAAGGAAGGATCCGGAGCTGTTGAGCGTCGACGGCGGAAGCGTTGGAGGAAGGCGCGGGGAGGGATGACGACGGACCAACAACAACACCAGCGGCAGAAGCAACAGAGGAAGCAGGCAAAAATAAAAGCGCCTCGACGAAGCCATGATGGGAGACCTGCGCGGGTGCAGCCAAACCACGGTCCCATTCAAAGCCCTTATCCTCTCCTCTTGAGGCACTTGGGTTAGGCTGATATCGTTATTCACAGAGGATCCGGATTATTAGAAGATTGCAGAATGGAACAAGGATAACCTAATGCCTTTTACTTTGCTCTTGACAAGTGACCAAAACTGCTCAACCGGATTGAGTTCAGACGAATATTGTGGAAGAGAAGCACATCGATATCCCGGAGACTCGATGTATGTAGCGATATCCTCAGCCTATGGATAGGTGCATTATCCATTACCAAATAACGGCCTTTTATATGTTCATATTTACCCATCTCGTCCATCGTAGCCTTAAGAAAGCCGAGATAATGTCCAATTACAGTTCCTCTGGTTCGTAACTTCAGATTGACCTGCCCTCTTTCTTTTCTCGGTTGTTGGCTGCAGGAGCCTCAAGCTACATTTAATGAACCTTGACGCTGAAATTGCTCCAGAGACAGTGGTTGTCTTTGCTCTTATCTTTGATAGCATAACCACTGCAGGATTCCCTTTCTTGGACCATGTCATGCTGCATTTCATATTAATATGGAGTCCAGACTCACCAAGGAAAGTGTAGCTTCTAAAGTCAATATCGGTCCTGTCCCATTTGCGCACCCAGTCAAGGCGCTCTTGGATATTCGCAGCGCTTTGCCTGTCTACACGCTGAAACCAAGCTATCCTCAATAAAAGTTGCATTCGTTTTTCATAAATCGATGGAGCGTCGTTTTAGATACTTTGAGACCCTCAAATATTTGGAGCAGTTGTTCCGTCAGCCGCACTAAGAAAATGGATGGATTCTCATCAACGCATTCTAAAATAACGTTCTTATGTTCTTCATTGAGAATACGCGAACGACCCCTCGCTTTAGGTTTCTTAAAGATGTTGTTAGGGTCTTTGTCGTACTGTGATGCTATTGCTGGCCTGAACTGATTTTATTTTGTGACCGTGCGACTTCAGAACCTGGCAGGGCATGATTTTGATGTTGGAATGTACTGTATGCTGCAGAAATTTATTCTCCATTCAGCAAACAATTTTCCTTAGTGGAACGTATCCTGCTCGCTAAAACTTCGCGTATCTCTCCATTGGACGATGCAGGCGTCGTGGAAGATATGGCCAGAAGAAATAAGATCTTTGATCGCCCTAGCCACAAGTATCCCAGCAACCATAGCTACGGCCATGCCTGTTTTGCTTGTATCCGTCAATTCCTTTAGGCATATGGGGCAGGTGTTAGAATGGTTCAGAGGCCTCGTCTCGATCATAGACCCGTCCATACAGATTGCTTCGTGGGATTGGAAATTCGAACTACTTTCTATCACCAACAAGATGCCACTTGGATAGATGCTTTGCGCTGTCTGCTTTTACTCCTCGAGTGCGGTACTTGCAAGACATATGGCATTGATAGGTTGTTACACAATGGACACGCTGACTGCGTCCGACCCAATTCGTGGACACCATATCCCTCCCTGTAAATGACGCGATAGCCAGGCGTGCACCTGCACGTGGCTTCCACGTTGGACCCAACCCACACATGTCGCCCCAGAGGTGCCTGTTGACTGAATGTGCCTAAACAGATAGCGGCCTGGTCCAACACGTCCGCGAATGATGAACCTCCGCTGCCCCAGCCACCATTGCGACGAAGAGAAAGATAGATGGCGACATTATCACAGATTTTGTAAATAGCTGATGAAACGCATATCTCTGAGATGCTTGCAGTTGCTAACGAGTGATTGGTATATTTCAGGAATGCCTTGTCGCGCATGAATGATCAAGGATAGTGCTAACGGGCGCTACCCGCACAATAAGAAATTTGCTGCCCGTCGAGTAAATGAACAGAGTGTTATGATTAGCAGATCCGGAGCAGTCGCTTGACAACGTATCGTGGCGGTTGTATCCGATGATGAGGATATGAAAGAGTTGTAGTATGCAAGTAGGAGCACCATCTGTAGATGGTGCTGTACTTGCTTTCTATAATCCCAGATTTCTATTCCATCAATGTGGAGGCTACCGGTCTCCAGGGTAGCACAGAGTTTTTCTGATACCCGGTCCACGAGGGTTTGGATTGACTCTTCGGCAAAGTAAGAAACGGTGACACAGGTGCCTGGGCGTCTTACCAGAAGTACGGATATGGGTGCTTTGCATTAGCAGAGGTCAGAATTAAAGAAGAAAAAGCAAGATGACAGTGGAAAAGCAGAAGATATCCCCTCCATTGCGTGCATTTATATTTCCCTTTCGTTTTGTATGAGAAAAACATGCATTGATGGGTTTCTTTAGGCCATCGCTGATGATCACCTATTGGGACCTAAAGCTCTGCTTAAGTAAACAAACTGCAGAATAAGTACATAGACCCGTCCTAGAGGATGGACAAGGCTAGCCTTCTTAAGGCAGGTTCCACATGGATATCATTAACATGTTGTGCCCTTTCCATACATCAATCCCCGAGTCCCCCTTCCTCTTGTGTAA
Source organism: Dichotomocladium elegans (assembly GCA_025716815.1). Lineage (NCBI taxonomy): Eukaryota > Fungi > Mucoromycota > Mucoromycetes > Mucorales > Lichtheimiaceae > Dichotomocladium > Dichotomocladium elegans. Next base: position 1,808,556 of record JAIXMN010000005.1, read on the forward strand.
CATACTTCCTTCTTTTTTTATTGAGACAAGCAGCTTCCTTTAAAGAGGCTACTCAATTTCAAGAAGGCCGAAGCTTTCATTCTGCACAGCCCGCAGGAACGCCACATCACCATTGCAGACATCTATATAAACTCCTCCTCTTCGTGTTGTCCTTCTGCTCTTTTCCCTCTGTCCTTCTTTTCCCTCTTCCTTATTTCTATTCGTCACACGCAATGTCGTTCTCTACTGCCGGCAATACCCGACGAGGCTCATGGTTCAGCTTTATGAATGGTTCCATCGATAACAAAAGCGTCAAGTCAAAGAATAGAGGTAGCGATTCCCAGACGAGTGGTAAGCCAATTCAAGATATATTACGGTCAGGAACACACGCACGCTTACACCATCAGCAGCGATCATCCAGAAGTCAATTCCATTTTTCAGCAAACGACGTTCTTTTATTGTGCGAGACGTTCGACATGTTGCTGGCAATAGCATACCCACCAGCGAGCCTATGTATGACCCACCAATCCCGTCACCACTAAGGAAGACGACGGAAGAAAAGCAAAACTGGCTGCGGATCCGCGGCAAGCACAAGTCCGAAATCCTCGTCGATTATGGTACCGATAATCATGATGCCCACTATAGCTCATCATCGGACTCCACCATTGCTTCGAGCGAAACACTCTCGGTATCTGCACCAACATTGCATATGGCTGCCCAATACAATTGCAAGATATGCACGGATCTCAAGGCTGTTCCAAACAAAATGCTCGAATGCGGCCATCTTTTTCATGACAATTGCATTCGGGGCTGGGACGGGCAGTGTCCTACTTGTACGATTTATTGAGTTTCAGTTTTCTTCCATGTCTTCGATGTATACTATTTTATTCTTTCCCCCTCCATTTCAACTTGTTCATAATACATACACACCCATGTAGCATTTCCTATTCCTTTCAACTACGAAGTGCCACAAATTACCGCGTTGACCAGTATTGCCGAGGCAACTCTGCTTAAACTCGCCCCTCCCATGACAGGATTACCAGCACGCTTTACGTGTATCCTAAAATAGAAATACGACTTGTATCCAGCTTTTCAGCTGGTGATGAATGCTAGCGTTGGTATTTTTAGGAACTCACCCCATTTGAATGGTTGTCGCCTGGGCGCCACTAATTTCTATCGATGTATCTCATATCGTGGACTTGGGGACAAACTCTGCATATGCATAGTTTCATTAGTTAGCCAAATGGGTCACATGCTACTCAAAAATAACGGGATGGCCTGCCTATTATGAATGACATGGCAGTGGCTGCGATCGGTTGGTCATACACTCACTCATAGACAAAGTCATCTGAGCAATGCCGTATCAGTACATTAGTCGCTTGTATGTATGAATAATATGGATGGATGGCCCTCTCCACGTTTCTATCGATATGTTGCTCGGTATGGGAATGATATCCGTAATAGGTGCTTCAGCTGATTATTACGTTTGTGGATTCATTCAATCCACCCGTCGCCGATAGGAAGGTCAAGTACGACGCTCATCCATGGAGGTACGTCATCGAATCCTACGGGTTGTAATATATCTTCGTATGAAAGACTAGCGGCTCAGCGGGGCACAAATGAAAGGGAACCGTCGTACCTGGAGCTGGAACTACAAAGTCTTGTGTTCCTACCGCTCGCTCGTACACATTCCCATCTCGTGAAGAATGGTCATCACAACTCAGTTGACGCGCCTCTTGGGGATTAAAAGCCCCATTGTCCAAGGTATGTGACTGTAAATTCTGCATGGGTACAACGCTCGCAGATAGACGTTCTCGGTTTCGCTTTTCCTTTTCCCTCATCTGACATGCATTGACATTCCTGTATAAGGTGGGATGACTCATGTGGGAAGAGCAGAGCTTGCATCTGCGGTCTCCAATGCTGGAGCACTTGGCATTATAACCGCTTTAACCCAGCCAACGCCTGAGGCCCTTCGGCAAGAAATCCGACGTTGCCGCAGTATGACTAATAACCCGTTTGGGGTCAATCTGACTCTTCTCCCTTCAATCAACCCACCACCCTACAAAGAGTATGCTAAGGTGATTGTCGAAGAGAAGGTTCCTGTGGTTGAGACAGCTGGCAATAACCGTATGTATGTCTGAAGATACGCACGTGCGGGTGTGTCTGATGTATCTTCCTGTATGATAGCGAAGGAGTTCGTTGCCATGTTCAAAGAAGCAGGTCTTCTCACGATACACAAGTGTGTAACAATCCGGCATGCAATATCTTCGCAAAAAATGGGTGTTGATATACTCTCCATTGATGGCTTTGAGTGTGCTGGCCATCCGGGTGAGGATGACGTCTCGGGCCTGATCCTGCTCGCCAAGGCCTCGCGGGCGTTGACAACGCCGTACATTGCTTCCGGAGGTTTCGGTGACGGTCGAGGCCTCGCTGCTGCTCTAGCGCTCGGTGCCCAGGGTATCAACATGGGCACGCGCTTCATGTGTACGCAAGAGGCACCCATTCATCCGAATATCAAGAAAGCTATTGTCGAGGCGGATGAACGGTCGACAACTTTATTGTATCGACCTTTCAGGAACACCGCTCGCGTGTTTAAGAATAGCGTCGCGGTTGAGGTGAACAGAATTGAGGCTAGCAAGGATGTCAAGTTTGAGGATATCAAAGACCTGGTGGCAGGCACACGCGGGCGAAAGGTCTTTGACAGCGGCGATAAGGACTTCGGTATTTGGAGCGCCGGTCAAGTCATTGGACTGATCGACAATGTGCCTACCTGCGAAGAGCTCGTGCGTTGTATTGTCGCCGAAGCAGAGCAGATTATCACCCGCGACCTTTCAAAGATGATCTCATAGATAGAATCCCTGTTTTTGCAAAAGTTGATATTGGCCATCAGTAAACATCGTCTGAGAATGTTTGTAACTTCATCTTTTAACCGCCGCTGACGATTCTTCCACCCCCCCCCCCGGAGCGAGCCTTTCCGAGCCGGATCTCGGAAAGGGCAACCGCTCGGTCTGTCTGCGCAATTGCGGCGCTTTATTTGTCTTTCTTTCTTTTTCTCCTTGAAATACGTGTTTCTTCCCTTTGTGCTTACCTTTACTGGATGCCCGCCTTTGAACATGGTTGCCTTGTATGCTCTAGCAAGTTCAAGACTACCACCAAATTGAATAAGCACATGAAAGACAAGCATCTGGAAATGCTGGCGCTTGAATGTTCTTGCTGCAACAAAGCCTTCTCTTCAAGACGGTCCATCATCAACCACCTCAGGAAGTCCCCGAATGCGTCAGGTGTTCCCCTCTACACGCCCTATGTCTCAACGCATTCCGCTGTGACGACGAAAAATTCCTTCGTTACGCGTTCGGTCAGTTCTAGAAGTGTCCAATCTCAAGAATTCCACCATTTTATATGCCTCCCCTTCCCTATGCCCTCTTAAGCTCTATATGCGCCTTTCTTCCTAAGAAGGCCTTACACTAATGACATACCCTCAAAGTTGGTTGTTATACTCTTCTGAAACTTCTGTTTTTATCATCCTAGTCGTGCAGAGAGATCAAGTAACACTGTATAATTTTCCTCTATACCACTACAAATATATGGAATACGTCCCAAAACTCTCACTCTCCGCAATCTGGCTCCTGCGAATCTTGCTTGTTTTTTTTCTCCCATTCAAGTTTCAGATATCCAACTGCTATATTATACACGAGATGATCTTGATTTTGGAGGAACGTGGAAGACATACTGCAGTATTTAGGTATACTTGACAATAACTGAAGTAGTCCAAAGCCAGCTTGAAGGTAAACAACCCTCGATGATTTCATTCCTTGTCACGTGCTCAACATGACGTAAAAGGAAGTTTTTCTGTACGCCACCCCTAGCCTCATCCTCTATCCCAAATAGGAGCTCTTACTGTTCCTGCTTTCAAGGACCGATTTGAGACTTATATATGTGCTGCCTTTCTCATTTATATAGTCTCTTCATTATTATTGAGCTTATGTTTCTGATTAGTTATATTCTCATCATTCTCTTCATTTAATAGACATGTTACCTTGCCGGAGTGGGGTGATAGTCATGCGATTCCAAGAGATACCCGGTCTCATAAGTAGCACGGCTACGTAGAAGCATCACATAGGCTCAATAGTAATGAATGAATTATAAACATAAGCATCAAGTTGATCCTAGAGAGTAGGGATAGTAATGAAACCATACTTGCTGTGAATCCTGAGGGCTCGGTGCTGCACACTAGGGTTTCAAGGAAGAAGGGTTTAATCATTTAAGTCATCTATCAGGAACCAATATGTACAGAATTAGAACACTTTTTAAAAATGAAAAGCCGAAACTCTATCTGGGGATAATGTACACTGGATGCCATATATATGGATATCTTATTGTTGAGTAGATCTTTTTGTCAGATGACCGTATTTTACGTTTAATTATGACACCGCTGTTTTGTGGCTTGCAATCATATATATTTCAAGCCTAGAAATACAGAACTTTGTAGTTTTGCGCTTAGTTTCCATTTGTGCATGTTGTGAAGGTCGGTTGCTATACAATATCCTAGAGGCAAAAGGTTTACAGGAGCAAACGGGCAATGTGTATGTCCATTGTTGGCTGCCTCTATGCAGGACTTAATGAAGATGTCGAAAAGACAGCGCCGCAATTGAAAATTAGAAACAAAAAGTGTGATGTTGCTTCAGTTGCATATCTAAATAGGGTAAAAACACTTGTATAGTAGAGAGGTTGGAAGGCTGGCGTCAATGATTACCACTAGATGAAGTTTCAATGGCTATATCAAACCGGGTGGGATAAGTAGTACATCTTTGTACACAAATGGAATGCCTTTTGTAGTGACAAAACACCATCCAATTGCTTGCGTGACACAAGAAACCACGTTGCTCGTGTGACCCCTGTACTTGTGTACATACACCCAGAGCTAAAAAGGCGAAGATGGGCAACACATTCTCAAATTCATTTCCGTCGCTAAGCAAAAGAATTCAGCCACAACAGTGTAATATTGCAATTATCGGTAAATCAGTCATCGCAGCATTCCAGGATTGGGAGCACGGTCAGTATTTCTTTTATACCTCGGTTTCTCCAATAAACCTCGTTACACTGCTTTAGTAGGTAGTGCAAAGTATGGTAAGGGGTGAACGATCATGGACTAGAGTCATGTGTCCATCAGCACCAATGGTAGGAGTTCATGGTGCTCCGACTCAGAAGATTGGAGGTCTGAATAAAACATAATGCACTAGCTGTGTAACGATCCATGGGCATGGATCGTTTCCCAACCCGATATAGTCGATACTGTGTCACGAAACAGACCCCATAGATACAACACACATTGAATACAAGACGCTTCTAAAATGAATGCACTCTATTGCGTGCAGAGCTCCTTCAAAAAATTTATTTCTGTTCCTCGCACGTTTCTTACCAAGTCCAGCGATGAGTAATCCGACAATTTGATCTTATCCGCATTGTTGGAAGAGATCCTCCAAGGTCTGTTTTTTCCCACAAACGGTCACTGCTAAAATGCAGCTCTCCCTGTGCCTTCCCCAGTTTTTTTCTCGTATTGTAGATAGACATTATTGATTGTTAAAGCTACAGTGACGATAATCATACAGAAGATGGATAATGCTTTCCGACTTGGTCGGGTAAAGAAATAACATCGCCCTTCGTTCCAATTCTCCGGGTACTTAAAACGCCTATTCGGCGTGACGAGAAGTTTGTATACCCTCCTGAACTTTATCGAAATCTTTCGTGAGCTAAAAAAGTTATTTTAATACAATATTTTGTGCGCCTTCAGGCGGGCCCGGGCTGGCCTCTTTAAGGAATGTCGTACAATCAACACTTCATCGGTTGATATTATCCAAACAAGCGCGCGTTGTTGAAGTATACTTTAACTTTCTGGTATCCTAGATACAAGTTCGATAAGAAAGCAACTCCACTTTATGCATCTACTGCATGGGCGATCTGTACACGCATATGAAGTGGGGGGTACTATGCGGAGCATAGCCAAAGCGTAAAATGACACCATTGCCACGTTTCAGTTACCATGACATCATGTGTAACGTGGACTCTATGACGCTTTCCCCACATGCATATCTCAAAGAATAATCATGACATCATTGTGCATGGCTTTTATACAGTGGTTACCTTCAAGGATGGTTCCTATAACGGACTCCACTTTTGACGTAATGCAATTCATACTACATGGTCATAAAAGGCTGAGGGACTTAACCACATTTCCGTCGCTACGGCTGAAAATATTACACGTTTTGCCGTAGTTTTAGTGAGTCTACTGTGTATTTCCGCGACTGCATCCCATTATACTTATCGTTATTCCATGGAGTTTGAGTATGGCCAAATGTTCTATAATAAGGAGTCAACAAGTAAAAGGGTTAGTGGAAAAGTGGGCGGATAAAAAAGCAGGAAAAAGAAAAAAATGAAATCAGCAAAGGCAAACGCCCTTTTTATATTGTTTGCAATCCGAAAAAGCGGGGGTGAATAAAGCATGTTTCTAATAATAAACCACATGACGACAAGCATAGGCAGGCTGATTGTTGCCAAGGGTCCAAGCAAGAATGATGGACTCCCTGAACACGAAATGCATTGCGAAAAAAGTAAAAAGCCGATTTCCGAAGGGCACATACCAGGGGGCAATTATAAAAATAGCAACATGCTCCTTTTTCGATCCGATGGAGGTAACCGATGTGCACAGGCGCACAAGGATTGGACCGATTTAGTTGGTCGGTCACAGGGCCAGGGCCGGAAAAAGCAGCGGAAAAGATTTATCCTTGTGCAGCAGCATGTGTAACAGCTATCGGTTTAAGACGGCATTCGTTCCAGCGACCTCATAACTCCGGTCAGGTTCAATGTTACACGTTGGGTTACATGGTCACGTATTTCCATGGAAAAGTTAGAGAAAAGCAAAATGTGTATGATTGGTGTGTTCTAACAAAAGGTGGGGAGCGAGAAATGGTTATGTCATTTATCACAACGCAAGAGTGAGACGCGGAGTATGCAGGGTGACGAGAGTAGACCTGCATTACATATCTTCAGGATTACAATTTTAGCTCGCTTTTGGCCTATTTGTGTGGGACAAGAACTTAGACTTTTGTGGTTTCTTCGGAATATGGGGGAGAATGTGTCCGTCCTTTTTTTAGGGGTTGCATTAAACATATAAATACAAACACGCCTTTCCCACTTCCCCAAGTTTTTTTTTTTCTTCATTCATCCACACTCACAACACTCGCACACACTTTTCATACCTCATCTCTTTTTTACATCATACATCATGCCATCCGCACTCACACATACATCTTCCCCTTCCTCCAAGTCTCTCAAGTGGACTACTCAGCGCATAAAGTCGGGCCGTGTGCACAAGCGCACTACGTCTAATACCTCTTCCACATCCACTTCCTCACGATCTCCTTCTACGTGCCACCTCAAGAAGCCTGTATCCCGCCAGGACGCTATCCGTCAGCTTGAGTCCGAACTTGCCTTCACCTACGATACTTTTGCGACTGTCAATGTCATGTTTGAAAGTCTTCAGCATGCCTATTGCTCGTCAAAATACGAGATGGATCAAGCTCGCAATGAGACTCGACTAAGCGACAAAGAAAAGGAGCTTTTGGCGGCCTACGATGATCTCGGTCTTCAAGTGACCCATCTCGAGCGCCAAATTGTCAAACTCGAAAAGCGATTGGCTGAGCTCCGATCATCGACTCCTGTAACACAGACTCCATCTCCCGCCGTTTCGCCTGCTGTTACTTCGACATCGCCCGCTCAAGATATATCATCTCCTGTTCTGTCACCCTCCACATCGCCCTATCTGTCTTATCCAGACTATCCTTTTGCCGGAAATGGTTGCTTTTACGAACAACAGAGCTTATATTGTGGATTTCTGCAGTCACAGCAGTATCTGCCGCACCATTACCAACAGCAGCAACACCTGCAGCAGCCCTATCTCATTTCCAACTCCTTCTTCGATCCCACACTTGTTTACAACCCCCACACTGCTGGCTACTATTTCTCCAACACAAATGTCATCCCATTTTAAGCAGCCCACTCTTCTTCTCTGTATCATGCCCAACATCCATCTCTATGCAATCAAGCAGTGAATCTCACCAAACATATTAACTCGTCCCCAACACTCTCATTTAACTTTTCTTACGCCACATGCACGTATATATTCCCTCATTGTTACCTTGCAATTATCTACAAGCGATCACTTCTTTCATACAACAGCATCCTCTTTCTCTCTTCTATGATCTATACCCATTTTCAGGCATTTTTGTATAGCAGGCATACATTCCATTATCATATTTATATATATATATATCTACATATACGCATATACATCACATCATTCATTTGCTTCTTGTAAACATAATAAAAAGTTCTCATTTTTTCCTTTTCATAACGAAAAAGAAGTCCAGTTATTTGCGTCTGACTATTTTCATAATGGGTTATATCTCATTTGGCTTGTAGTTTGCTTAATCCCAAAGTATGATGGCGAAATCGCTCAAAAATTGGTTTCCTACACAAGGTGAAAATAATGTCGCACAGCCGCATATATAGAAAAGAGGGCATCATAAACTTAACTTATCGTCTCATCTAATTCCAAAAACCTACCTGATGCCGACGTATTGATAGCTATGGCAGATCGATTAAGATAATTCGATATATTTAAAGATTCATATATCCATACTTATGTAGCCTTGTTGAGTATAGTCTTAATGTAAGTTGTGGCGATGCACGCTTCTAGCTTCCTCGCTTGCAGCTTTAGACTGACTCGCCAACCACTGTGTTACTTTTTCTCGCTGATGACTACATGACAGGTGGTATTTAATGATCACCCAATGCCTGAATTGCTCTCCCCAAAGGTAAAGATCTTTCCATAATCTTCTCTAGGACAAAGAATGGATTCCCCGTCAATATATTTGAAAGAAACTTATGCTTTTATCGATGTTACTTTCAATTCGGTAGTTTCCTGTATTTCTTGCAAATCATATGAGAACCATTATTCGTACCAGAATTCTTTCTCAATACGTTCTGCTGCATTTAATGCACTCAAAATCTTCTCAAGCACCAGATTGATAAATCTGTCTTTTGTCTTAAGCAGAATATATCCTATAGCTGTACTTGAGCGTTTCTTCTCTCACTAGATGTCTGTATCTTTTTCGTCTTAAGGATATACGTGCTATGCATATATCCTGTACGGGAACATGTAGATTGAGAAGAATACTTCTCCATCAATAGCATGACCATGTTCAGATATCGACGGATCATTTCAGAAATGATGCATGTGTATAGCGGTGAAATATCCAACGGGAAGACTTAAATCATTCATTCGGAATTTTTGCAAGACAATGATCTCCGATCTTTTGATTTCTATTAGGATGGGAGCACATCCAGAGTCTGTGTCTTTTATAAAACATGTACGGATAAGTGCATCAAGTAGAGGTGAGGAGGGGTAATTTATCGGAAGACATCTGTGTTTCTGAAGCTTGATCTATCTCTTAATGCGTCGTTGTGGCTCTTGTATTCCATCACTGTCTCCGAGGGCAGCGCGAGCACTCTCTTTATAGTATCTCTACAAGAAATCAACGCGATGAGGCATAGAATTCCTCGTATACGGTTTGGGGACCATACCTTATTCTCAAATTAATCCTGTTGTTCAAAGCTGTCTTATTCCATACAGAAATTATATCCTCTGAGCTACGAATGGATAACACTGCGCCGCATATCTCATCCTTGACTTCAAATTGGTCTCCAATAATCGCCAGTACCTAGCGAACGCACACCAAATGCATATGTGAGCTCCCTCCCCTCGCACACAAATATATTACCTAGCTTACCAAGTTTTCCCAGTATCGACTCGCTAGCCCTTTCTTTAGTCGAACAATCCACTTTCCTCCATTGATATTTGCCCCATCCTTTTTTTTTTAAAAAAAAAAAAAGATCAAACAGCCAATTAGCTCTGGTATGCCAATCCTTCTTATGTGTGTCTGTGTGCGTTTTTTTTTTTTTTTTACCTCCCATACAGGTCGGACGCCGTATTTGAACAAGTGGTAGTCGCTCACAGTAGGTAATTCAAAAGGGCGTCGTAAATGACTGTAAACTGCCCAGAAATCCTCAATCTACAGGCGAGGTTGGAATGGGATGGTTAACGGTGAAGATCATTGAGGCGGAGGACAGCCGCATGCGCGACATTTGTGCGTTTCTTTTTTTTCGTCTGCTTGCCGTTGAAAACTGTGCGATGCGCTTCATACTGTCTTCATAGTTTGTAATCTTTGCACCTGGTACCCGGTGCATAAACCAAAATACCCAAGTGTAATGTAATGGATGTGAAACGTCGTTTTGATTATCTGCAGTGGCCTTGTTCATGGTCATTTAGAATAGATTCTTTTTCCCCTCCACACACATTTTTTCATAGAAGTCTCAGCATGTTGCCCTTTCCCACCCTTCCTTTTCATTGGCCGAAAAATTGACCTAGAGATCGCGCCGAAAAGAAAAAAGTTCCGTCGTAGCCCAGTTCGTCCCCGGGGAACAGTCGCCGAGCTTTCATGAACATCATTATGAAGGGTGTCACTAGGGGGATCATCTTTACGTAACATTGTTCGCCTATCACCGTATTTGCCTATACAGAGTCTTCTGGATTTTAATGGAGAAAAAGAGACGAGAGTTTGTTTATCTGCCGGTTCATGGCCATACTCCAGCATACATTTTTTCATGGTAAAATCAATGCAGCCTAGGCTAATCTTTATGTATAGAAGCAGCAGTAGCGTCAACGTCAGGGCAAATGGCGGAGAAAAGAAATGTGTATAGGATTATGCTAATACAAACAGGAAAAAGGTGGAAAACAAATGATCTAAAAGTGCGTTTTTCTTTTTTACTTCTTCAAGGCTTGGTCGAAGAAGGGAATCAGCTGCTGGGCAACGGTGAAACTGAAGATAAGCTTGGGGCCAACCTAAATAGGAAAATGAATATGAGTCACACTAGGTTGTATTTTCCTCCTTCAATCACATGAAAAGACACTTACGACCAAGATCTTGGGTGTCAAGCCCTTGAAGAAGCCAGCAAATCCTTCCTTCTTGATAAGATCCTTGATAATGTTCAAACCAGATTCGGGGTTCTCAAAGTTACGGTTTTGGATACGGGTCTTGACAACGTCCAAGGGAGCGGCAACAGTGATGGATGCAACGGCACCACCGATGGAAGAGCAGAAGTTCTGGAAGAATGTAGCCTGGTTGTAGTCGCTCAGGTGGAACACATATTCCTTGACAAACGCAGAGCCACCAAACAGAGCGAAGGAACCTGGTGCATTACGGGCAGCAGTCCAACCTGCACCTCTAAAAGAATTTCATAGGCGTATAAATATGTTTTACTGGTCTGCTGAACCCTTTCGCTCCTATCCACAGCTTACCGATACAAGCCCATGCCCTCATCCTTGATGATGGTAAAGAAGCCACGGCCACGGAAGGCCTCGGGGTTCGTCTGGCGCTTAATCTTCAACACATCCAAAGGCAAGAGCGCGATTTCACCAATGCCCACCAAGCTACCGGCCGTTGCGTGCATGATCGTCTTGCCAGTCTTCTCACCAAATGCAGATGTGAAGGCATCCTTGTGGTGCTTATTCAAATAATCCTTGACGAAAGGCTGACCACCGAACTTATAGACACGCTGAGCAACCTTGTAGCCAGCAGCAAAACCAAGGCCAGGGAACAGCGAGGTGTATTTCTTCAAGAAGGCGTCCTTGGCAGCATCCTATATTCATTCCGAAACAACCTTTATCAGACGGCAGGGGAGAAAGAGAACACAAAGGGGAAAGGGACAAATCTTCTACTATACCTTGAAGATGACCTTGTTCAACAGAGCATAGCTCTCAGCTGAAGACAAACCGCCACCGAAAATCTAAAGACGTATCCTCGGTTAGTTTGAGGGATAAAGGTGTAGACCGGTGACAGGCTTACTCTGGACTGGTTGCTCATAAGACGCTTGGCGACAGTGTCAACGGGGTGGAAAATAATCAGCTCGAGAATACCAGAGCTGGCAGAGCCCAAGAAACGAGCAGTTCCAGATTCAGACTTTCCAGTGGCGATGGGAGGCGACATTGTTGAATGAGGGCTGGAGCAAAGGGAGAAAGAGAAAGAGGGAGCGGTGGGGACTGTCAAAACTTTTTTTTTTGTTTTCCACCTGGCAATGTTGCGTTTTTGTGTCACCTGCTTATCCAACGGAACTTGAAGTTTACTACCAGGGCAAAGAAACCCGCACGAAGATCCTTTTCCATTCTCGTTTGCTCTATACCGTCACCAAATTTCTAATGGAAGTGTATTATTATTATACACGCTAAGTCATAATTGATTCATCGACCATTTCTTTTCTCTTATTGAAGAATGTAGAGAAGAAATCCCTGTTTTTGTTGACTGTAATCTCCGACATGAGAGTCAAATCATCAGAAAGAGTCTTCCGAAAATCGGAACAAATCAGCGCGTTGAATGTTCATGCCGTTTTTATCACCGGTCAGCTCACTTTGACCTGGCGTAGATTATATCTCAGCCGAAAGTGCCTGAGATTTTTACACCCATTGTCCAACTATGGTAGCATCCCTTGTGCCAACGGCAGTCTATTATGTTATGTACATCGACCCATTTTATACAACAACAATAGCTTCATGTTCTACAAATAGATATGCAGGAATATATAGAATGTGCAAAGAATATGAAATCGATCTTCCCTTGGAGAGAAACCTTGGGAACACAGGCGTTTAATTTGGTCATACACTATTTCTTTCTAAAAAAATAGAGAGATAGAGAGAGAAAGAAGAACACCTTCTTTACTTTTTTTTTTCTGTAAGCCACTATTTCAATTTGAAGCTAGGCAATCCCGCCCCATTATACGGATCCAATGCCGTCTTCATCTATATCTCTTCGAAGCGTCGCCCGAATTGCGGGCGTTGCTCGGGCAATGAAGCGTCTTTGGGCTGCCATGACATGGTCTGGCCCACGACACGATTCACTCTTTTTGTTATTCATCGGCTGGCCCGCAATGTGCCTTTACTACGATGACTTCCTTGTTTATGTATTCCCACTCGCATTCTTTATCAAAAATCCTCACGAACAGGACGCGGATAAGCGGCTCGAGCAAGCTCAGGATACGCTCAGCTGGATCGAGAGTCTCGTGAACTATCGAGATGGACTGTCAAACAATGGGCTCCTTGTGCTTGTCGTTCTCTGGTATTCTCTGAATTTATTTTATCCTACACGCATAATATTACTGGTGATCGGTACTCTGTGCATAGCTGGTGCTAGCCCTTGGATGTGCAATCGGTGGCCCGTTATATTGCTCCGGTCCTTTTGGGTAGTCCTCCATGGAACAAGGCGTGAAAACCAAGACGATGATACCTTGTCCTTAACACAACGCGTTGAAGAATTCCAAAAACACCACATGCAAAGCAATACCGCGATCGCCAATTTTGAGTTCGCACTCTATGAGAATCAGGTAAAAATAAAGGGCTATACACAATTCAGCGCTTCTATATGACACAGAGAAGCGGAAGAGCAAGTCGTTCGAGCTCCCTGTTATTTACTTAATATACATATAGCGATCCTGGCCCTTAGCTGGCTGGAAGCCCCAGACTTTTACATTCATTGATCGTGCTGTATGGACAGACACTGCCAAGAAGCCAACCTTGTCGAAAAATTTGTTCGAGCTCCCGGAAACCATCAATGCGGGCGAAAAGACGTGGGTGTGGATATGGATCGACGATGACTGGAGTCTCGATCAGCGGGTCATTGCCGATGAACTTGGATGGCAGTATGGTACGCCATTCTGGTCCTTGTTTGACTTGACACCAAAAGGTTGGCTTTCGACTCGCCGTCGCCGATGGATCCGGACCGCCAGTCTGCGGTCTTCTCCTGGCCAACCAATTGCCCTAACTTCACCGACATCGCTTCGCACACGCTCTCCATCATCAAGTGTGCGAAGCGTTCCCTTCAACATACAGAGTTTAACGCCCACTCCCCAAAATCCAGCATCCACCTCTCTACAATTACCACTGAGCCCAATAAGCCCATCGGCGAACGTTTCAGACAAAAAAATCGTATCTATGGCGTCCTCGACCTGTCTACATCCTCAGAATATGTCGACCGTTTCGCTAGAATTGTCAACGCAGCCGAACGCCTCCACTGTCACCATCCGCAAGTCTGGAAAACGGGAGAGCAGCACATCATGGAGAAGAATCGTAGTCGGTAAACACAGAGATCATAGCAACAATAACTAGAATGACAGCCTTTTTCTCTTATTACTGTATTCTTCCTGGTTTTATTTGCAGTCATTGGTATTTTTTCTTTATACAATGTATATGATATATCTAGAGCTTGCTCTGAGGAACAACCATGTTATTGAGGCGCTCAGTGATGATCTTTTCGGCATCTGCCGCAATGCGTGCGACAAGGTCCTTGCAGGTGGGGATGTCATCGATGAGGCCTAGGACCTGACCAGCGGTCCAGACGCCATACTCGGGATCACCCGTCGTATAAACTTGACGACCACGAGCACCAGCAACCAGCTCACGGACATCCTCAAAAGCGACCTTGGGATTCCTTTCGCGTTTGTTCACTTCGACGGCAACTGAATTTCTAAAGATACGCGACGTGTTGCGGAAGGGACGGAAGACAAGAGTTGTCGACCGCTCATCAGCTTTGACCATGGCCTCTTTAATGTTGTGATGGATGGGGGCCTCCTGAGTGCACATAAATCGGGTTCCCATATTGATACCCTCAGCTCCGAGCGCAAGAGCTGCAGCCAAGCTGCGACCATTAGCCATTCCTCCGGAAGCTATGTAGGGAATACGCAGTGCCTTTGCTGACTTGGCCAATAACACCAGACCACCAATGTCATCCTCTCCGGGGTGGCCAGCACACTCGAAACCATCCATTGAGATCACATCGACACCCAACTTTTCGGCTGATAGTGCATGGCGGATGGCAGTACATTTATGGAGCACAACAATGCCCGCGTCCTTAAACATCTTGATATACTTCCCAGCTAGATGAATCGTATTCAACAAGGGAACCAGCCTCATCACCAGCAGCCTATCTCCACTTCAAAAGTAAAAAATATACATACGATTGTTTCCTGCAGTCTCAACAACCTTGATGCCTTCCTCGATAATGGCTTTGGCATATTCCTCGTACGGAGGAGGAGAAATAGCAGGTAAAAATGTCAAATTAACACCGAAAGGCTTGTCGGTCATTTGACGGCAACGGCGAATTTCAACCCGAAGAGCATCAGGAGTAGGTTGAGTTAAGGCGGTAAGCATACCCAGAGCACCAGCATTGGAAACTGCAGAGGCCATTTCAGCAGTACCAACATATTGCATACCGCCTAGAGCATTGTTGATATTCGGAATGAGACATCAATATACCCGCAACCCATTCAGCGCCGAACTAACCTTGAACAATAGGATACTGGATACCAAGAAGTTCTGTCAACTTTGTCTTGAGGACCATAGTGCTTTGTGTGGATATGCGTGGGTGCGAGTTTGTTTGTGGAAGAGCGTGTAGATAAAAGGTCTTGGTCTCTTTTTTCGTTTTTCCTCTCACCCATATTATAGAAGAGGCTGACTAAAAATAAGAGGAAAAAGCGCATAGCATTGGAAGTCCGCTTTACATTATTTTTCACATGACATTTTGCTGATGATCAGTCCGCGCCAAAAGATGCCCACGGTGACCGCCATTCGGCGTTATTAATACGAATTAGGCACCACCACAACCACCACCCGGATACCGTGTGCACTTTAGCTGAGCGCGACCAGTGTCCTTCAAGTCGTAGGTTTGTATTTAACCTTTTTTTGATCTGGATCTCGTTTTCAAACTAAGCTTGGCATGTGAACCTTGATGTTCAAATATTTCTCCTATACAAGCGCTTTGATGACAGCTTGTACTGACTTGAACTAGACCATGTGGCCTCTTGATTAAGTTAAAGATTTATGGCAAACTATCTCATCTATGGATAAGGTTAGCTGGCCATTGTATCTGCATTTTAGGGTAACCTGGTGTCCGAACACAGTTATAATTTATGCATAGATTGCAAGCTGCTGCTCAGATACGTGCTATCAGTCCAGTACTAACATGATGTATGTGTGCTTTCTTTTATTTTTTCTCGAACCATACGACCGTAGCCCTCTTAGCTTCGCCAATATTGGGCCCATTTATGTACGGTCTCCATGATTTGGGGGAAGAGAGCATTCACACTCTCCGAAATTAAACTTTGGAAGTAAGCAATGGCCGCCTCTTCGGACAGATCCAACCGGAATTTCTCCTGAACTTTGTTGACAGCCTTGTCAGGTTCAATCTTAATATCTGGTATATTGGCATCGACCATGAGCGCAAACAGGTTAAGGATTAAATTGGCATTTCGGCGAAGTGTCGTAAAAGCTGTGTAGCAGTATTGCCTGAATTTGTTGTAATGCCGTGAATTCGCACCGCCCATGGCTTCAATCATCTCTTTGCATAGCTTCATCGGTGGTGGGAACGGTTTGGGGTCACGGCCAAGTATAAAGCCGAAGTCAACATGGAATAAATGCCCTATGTAATTTATGACGTTATGTCAGTCTCCCCTTCCCTTGTATGTAATATTTATGAGATGCTTGCCTTCTGGTGAGAGCAAGAGATTGTCAAGGTGCCGGTCTCCAACACCCAAAAGGTAGGTGATTACACAATAACCAGCTACAACTATATCAATACACAGGCAATGACATATTTCGCGAATCTCACCTACCACAACTACGGATATACGTCTCCATGACTTGTGCATCTACGCCATAAATGCCATCCGGTCCTGGGTCTGGGTTATGTTTCTTGAAAAAATCAATCACATTATTTTGGTGTTCATTAAGAACGGCGGCTAACGACATGGACGGAATAAATTGCATTAGACCACCCTCAGAATCAGTGGCAAGGACTTTATATGGCGTCAGCCGTAGATCAAGGTTCTCCTTTTGCAGAAGCTTATCCATAAGAGTGATTATCTGAATCACTAGCTGGTCCTGGCGCAAATCATCGCCTGTTTTAAATATAATCTGGTATAAATGTCAATAATGCATAGCGTACTTGCTACTGCGCTTTTTAACATTACTGGATACTCGGAGCCGTCATCACAGCTGAACGTAAGTCGAAGTGGCTGTAGATTGCTGTTAAAAATACCAGATTTTTCTATTCTCATTTTTAGGCGTGATGCATGGGTAAAAGGTAATTTATTTAACATACCAGGAATAATGCCTCGAACTCGTACAGTAGGATCAAGAGGTAAAGGAAGTTCAGGGAGGTTGGCTAGTGGACCTTTAGGATCTGATAAAATGGCGCGAAGTTTCTCAACCTTACAAAAGGTGCTCAGCATTGCATTCTGCTTATTCTTTTTAACGTTACCTTTTTAGCGCGGACATCCTTCATGGCACGAATCTCTTGAGATATCGCAGACAATGTCAATATCAATTCGCCCTGTTGCCGCAAGACATTACGTCGATGATGACCATTTGGAGCCTTCTTTAGAACTAATAAGTCATTATATTATTTTCAATGCAAGCACTCATTACCTCCAGCATGGCAGTAAAGAAAAGGTATGATATCTTAGCAAACATTTTCCCTACTATTTTGTCGCCACATTCGACCATCAGATACCTATTAAAAAGTCAGTTAACAGCTTAGATAAATTCATCTAAATGACATACCAGTGGAAATAGTTGCCTAGGATGGGATTCTGAGTAGCACGATCTAGCAAGAACTGTAGTAGCGAAGAGTCATAAGATCTGGTGCCTTTTTCTACTAGGTGTTCAAACTTGAGTGCTTGCACCAGCTGAAGAAGATATAGCAATAGATCCTAAAGATGATATTAACAACATCTCAGAAGAGCAGCGGCTTTCTCTTACATCGTCGTCCGCTTTTCGCAGCTGATTAACAGCGTAAGATCTCACTGCGCGATTACTGAATTCCTTTCCGAGCAACTCCAGCGCATCATCTACATCAATATCTACCCACAAGGGTAGCAGATCCACTGCTTGGCGCACCTCAGTCGGATCTGTCCATACAACGCACTTCAAAAACTTTGTCAAGGCCTTGAAAACCACAAATTAATATTAATCGCAAAATACAGCAATTTTTCTTCCTCACCCTCTTGTCTCTAGTGAGATAGAAACGAAATTTCCACACAAGATCTTTGGCCTCTGTCGTCAATGTCTTTGTTGGGGGTATGACATGATACTCTATGCTGGGATAAGTATCGCCGGATATGTACCAGCTATCTCATTAAG
Organism: Dichotomocladium elegans; assembly: GCA_025716815.1. Lineage (NCBI taxonomy): Eukaryota > Fungi > Mucoromycota > Mucoromycetes > Mucorales > Lichtheimiaceae > Dichotomocladium > Dichotomocladium elegans. The sequence goes on from JAIXMN010000005.1 coordinate 1,826,836, forward strand.
ATTACTCACATTGAGATGGTCACGGATCTTTGGGTTTGGTTTTAAATCTCGGTCCAGAGGTCCATTCCGATGGCTTCGGACAAGACGGCGATGCTTAGCTTCGACGGGATTATCTCCGCGGATGGTATCTAGATCAAGAATCAAAGAGTAACTTTGGGGAGCATTTGTTGGATGAACAATGGAGACCCTTCCTTGATTTGTGGAGTCGCTGTATCCGGACTGGTTCATGGTCGTAACTTGATTGGTCGCAGTGTGTTGCGTGGTATTGAGGGAGTCATTAGGATCGGGTAGTGTATACTCCTTTATTGCGTATCAGAATTTCGTCGCTCAATACACCACTATCGCACTCACCATCTCTCCAAAAACTACTGGGAAGTCGAATTTTGGCAGATCGATGTAAAGCGCCATTCCCATTGACTTCTGTGCGGCTTTCTGAACAGGAAAGTCATTCAGCTATTTGTAACTTGCATAAACTGACCTTCCCATGTACCGTGTGGACTTTTTCAATATACCGAAAGGCCATATTATCGAGCCATTCGACTTGTTGAATATCACCGCAGTGATATCTTTTGACAAGCTACGAGAACTTTACAATCATTTCTTTCGTTCTTCGCCCGTAATCAGTCTCCTTACCTTCTCCAGCTTCTCCATATCATCATCTATCTTGACGTCACTTGGCGTTTTCGTATCATCGCGACCATCTGCTTCCTGACCAGGCCAAAGATGTAGTTTATGCTTTCCTTTACGCAACGTACTACAGCAGATTTTCTTAGCAATAAAAAAATAACTCTAGGAAGTGCTTAACTTACAAGTACTTTCCGAAAAGGCGAAGCGTTGTACCACCTACAGGGACCGCCTGGCGAGGGCCTTTTGTATCCCATACAGTAATTGCACATTGTGAAGAGGGAGGTAACTCGCAATATTTTATCGGTAATGTCAACCACTCGTTCCAGCTAACGATATGCAATGACTTGAGCTCTTGTAATCTCAAAAGCGACCAAACCAACCTGCAATGGCTCCTAAAGGCTTTATAGCTCGTGCGTACAGGAAGTGTCAGAGGTTTGTTGTCGCCAAAAAGCTGCACTGTGACATAATAATCGGTATGATCTCTACCGTCGCGTGTGTAAGTGAGCTGAACTGCTCAACCTTTTGATGAAGTTCATTTACTCCTCATTGTAAAACTGGACATCGTTTATCCATTGTTTTCGATCTCGTGAGCCTTCCAGACTTGCACTAACATTGTAGTCATTATAAAAGAGCAGTACGGAATGCACAACATCTCTACATACATTCTGATTGCAACGGGTAGTTCTATGTCTTTTGTCAAGCAGTATGAAAAATCCATATGCTTAGTATCGGTTTCCTGTAAGAAAGAAAATAGCTCCCTGCTTATGCCGACATTTCCGAAAAAGCAACACGTGCCACGTGCTTGATGACTTTCGGGTGTGACTATCAAGCAACTAAAATACGGAATAAAAGAGCAAACCAAGGTACGTCTATTAAATATAGCTTGACCTGCAGATGGTCACTGGTTGATTTGTGTAGAACAATACATCAGCAAATTAAAGATAAATAGCTTTTTCCATGCAGAAGAACGATATGTGACCTTTACGTGGTATGCACGTGCATTAACCTATACAATGACGATCTATAACTACGTAAAGGCTCTAAGGGTTCAACGCTCATTCCAGATAGAGACAGGACATTTGTCGTGAGTTATGGCACTGCATATGTGGATCTTCATGCTAGATCGAATAAGTACGTGTAGGTGAGTGCTTGATTTTTGATCTCACTTATTCGAACATCACGTCTACCATATTCTAATAGCGTGAAGTTATGTTTTACAGTTGGACTCTCTTTCCCATGATCAACCTCTGCGTTTACATTGGTCATCCATGAATAGACGAGTTAAGCAGGATCCGCTGTGGTGACATAACGCAAGCGTATGCGGCCAATTGGAGCAGCAGATTTCCCAGAAGTGTTACCTATATATCGCTGCTTTGGCCATGACACTCGCTTTCTGTTTCCGCCTTGCCTCTAGCTGTACCTTTTTTTCCGTTTAGGAACTTAAGGTGTCTATAAAAGACTGTTTCATTCATCTGTAGATAATTCTTTCTTCGTCCCATGTCGTCCTAATTCAATCACCGAAGCTGACACAGAACCACACCAAAGACAATTTGATGATTTCTCAGATGATGATTACTATCTCTGATTTTCACGGTTTCCCCACAAAAAGGAACTCATTACATTATCTGTAATAATATTTCGGAATGTATATTGGATGGATGATCGACAACACGTATTATAGATGGATGTAGTGGTGACGATTATCCTATATGTACGTTTTCTGGAGGCGGATATCAAATGGTACGAGCGTCTTCTGTGCATTTTTCCTGGAAGAAGACATTGATGATCACCTTTCTCTTCCATATTGATGTTCTATAAATAATGGATATCTGAGCAAACTGTTTTTATCTTTTCCATCAGACCCATTCCTACCGTCTATTCTATCGCTTTGTCTGGTATGATTGCAGCAATACTAATCAATGAGTACAATCTAGCAACAACGGCTTTGTAAAGTTATCAGATGCACGAGCACTTGATAAGCGATTCAAAAGATACTGACTCCTCAATTGCGTCGCCATTAGGTTGCCTTGCGCAACACGCGTCCCCTTTTTTGCCGTGGGGCCGCTGCTAGGCCATCGCTGTCTCATTTACCTCTCGGACTCAGAGTCTTGCATTATCGCTGGCTCGCTTTATTGAACCCCTGCCGTTACCTCCATCGGTTGATCGCGGTTTTTCCCAATGTACCCCAAATGGATATGCTTTGAAAAAAAATTGTCTGCGTTACCCATTCAATGCCTAGTTCTATCAAGCACACCCACGCTCCTATCACCTCCAAAACAGCTCACCATATTTATTTCTTTTTAATATCTTTCTATCTCATACATTGGCAGTTAGTATACAATATAAAGATCTACCTATAGAGAATAAGAAGGAGCTTTAACCTCTTCATCTTTACTTCCCTACCCACCCATACACCGTGAACATCTGTCAGCCAAAATAACAGACATGATTCATCAGACGTAGTTATATTCTCCTTCTGATCACATCTCTCAATCAATTTTGTAACTTCCTTAAAGTATATTTATGTCACCACAAAAAGGGATTATTCGGAAGCTTTCACTGGTGTTTGTAATATCCCCTTTCCAACTGCACTTAGTTCGAGCACATTTATTAACCCCATATGCTTCGCCCGTTTATTTATAATATATGTTAGAGATATCTTTTTTATCTTGTGATAATAATGGTCATTGAATTAAGTAGCTGCCATATACTTGCTTTAGTCTATGCTATTGCACTGGTCAGCTAAAACAGACAACGTACAGTATCACCCCTTTATTTTTTACCTAACGGCCATCATATTACTTAGCCTCGTTACGTCAAGCATGAATAACGGATCTTCCTATATAGTCTAGGATTTTCTTATGCTTTATTTCTTATTCTAGTGTATTGGCCGTGCGACTGTATTCTCATCCGTGGTTACTCATCATTGTGGGCTCAAAAAGAGAGACAGTACTTCCATATTGTCGGTCATTGATCGTATCAAAGATTGCTCGACTAATCAACGGTGTTCTTTATATTCGATGTAATGCAATCTATCTTTCCGCTACCCTTCCTCCTTTCATTACAATAGGCTATGGAGTGAACGCCAAAGCAGATGATAAACACGGCAACGTCACAGGGATATTCTCAGCAATCCATTTTGCCGAAATGCACATCTTAATTATAGATGCTCACGCGAAGACTTCCACGGTGCCGCATCAACAAGATCATCTCTTTGAGTGTATCTTAGGTACCATGTATAATCAACACATAATTACCCTTCGTCTGTAAAACGATAAATGATCGTCTTAACTATGCATTTCCTTCAATATATATGTCACCCTATCTCTGCCCATTGAGTTACCAGCTCTGGCTTAAGCAGGTAACATCTCTGTTACCATATGGAAATTAGATCAGTGGCTAATGTCATAACCCTTGATGTTGCTGCGTTCAGTATCGTACTTCAGTGCTAGGAAAATTCATACAGTATGTATTCAATTCTCGTGGCTCTATGTCTGACGTAGGTGAACCAATGCAATAAATATCATCTATCTGTTGTCCTTCTTCTACTGTTAATCCTGATCGCTGCTAATGGCTACGGTGTAACCGCCAAAATATAAGCACGCCAATTGGCTAGTTGATTGTCGTGAATATACAGGATTTTCAAGTAAGAAGTTTACCACAAAGTTTAATTGTTGTTATAGATCGTAGTATTTCGTTGCTATCCTCTTGTCAAAATTTAAACGCAATGCTGCAAAACGCTTTCAGGAAAGGCTATAGGTGAGACTTTCTTAGCTTCCTTTTTTTTTTTTTTACACAAGAATAGCAACGACGCAAGAGTAACAGTTGGGAGAATATGGGTCGCAGATAAATAGATGATTCTCTTTATTAAATAGAAGCTACTTGGATATTTATACTGTTTTGATATCTAATAGTAATATAAGGAGACAAGAGAGAAAAGAGAAAAGGAAAAAGGTATTCGGTAATACGGCTGAAGAGAAATTACGACCGGCTGTGCTTTCACTGGGGAAGAGGATAGAAAAAGGATAAAATAAGGAATGGCATTAATCGGTAGAGCAATCTGTGCTTGCCACATTAGAGTTCGTGGACCAATTGAAATGCTAGCAGTACCAGTTATCCTTACCAGCAGAGGTCGTAGATATCATCTCCTTCCTTCGTGAGGATTATGGATACCCATTCGTACCAGTTTTACCATATCAATTGTCTGTTCTTTACATACTATTAGCATAATGGTATTTAACATTATAGTATTTATTATCATTCGCCCATACCTAGCTTTAGTAACCCTCAAGAGCAGTAGTATATATACGATATCAATCCATAAAAATTAAAGAGACATCCAGTTCGGTTATTCTTACAATTGGCCAAAGCCTACCAGCCAAAATAACCGACATACTACGACCTAATCACGTGATCTACATTTCCGAAGAATGTAAAATAAAACCAATTGAACTTCACTGGTCAGATCTCAATTAACGCTCCTAGGTGGGCTCGAACCACCAACCTCCTGATTAACAGTCAGACGCGCTAGCCAATTGCGCCATAGAAGCGAGACCTTGTCGAGCATCGCGCGCGGCGAATTCGAGGTCTTTATATACTTTTTCGGTAAAACACTTTCTCCGGCCCGTCGAAATTTTCGCCCCAACAACTGCCAACATTACAAACTCCATTACGACTCCCGCAACCACCACCGACACTTCTAACGTGCCTGACAGCAGCACCACGGCTCCCAACACACGTGCAAAGCGTAGGCATTCACTTGTGCCACGTGCAACAAAGATCCCAGGCCCACCACAGCCGGTGAAAAAGCGAATGATGCAACCTTCACCAATGCGCCAGGACGCTATCACTTCCGAGATAGAGGCATCATCGGCGACACGGATCAGCGATAACCTGCCCTCCCCGCAAGCGACATCCCCTGTGGATCAGCCATTTGATAAATTAATACAGGAAATGCAAGCAAATGACACACCCATCGCAACTCCAGTGGAGGTGCCACACTCAATTAACTTGTTTAATTGGGTGCAAACTGTACAACGGCAGCTCTCAGAGATGAAACATCAACTTGCCGAACAGAAGCAGCTGGTGTCTGCCCATGACAACATGATGGGCCAATTGCAAGAACTCCTCACTGAGCGAGATCAACTCAAAGCAGCCCTTGCTCAGGAACAAGCGATTGCGGCAGAACTCCGTCAAGAACTAGACGCATTGCGTAACCCCACCTCGCAGCAGCCATACACCCCAACGCAAGAAGGTAGCATCATGCCAGAACGCCCATCTGCGGTGGTGCGTTTCATGGACGCAGTAGCTATTCCAGGCACCTCTACCATGGATTCGCGGCATCGTCCTGCCAATCTTACCAATGCCACACCGCAAAAGAATTCCCCGACTACCTGGGCTTCTGTTGCAAAAAAGCACATGCCTCCATCTCGCGCCCAACGTCGTCGCCAACGCGTCGATCAACCAACCGAAGGTATGAGAAACTGGGCTAGCCGCTGCTTCGCACCGGCAGCAGTTGATGGCAATCGGGGGTACGCGATGCTGTATCTCTCATCCCCTCGTCGAACGCAACACAGTGAGGTCAGAAGGGCGCTTGCAATCCTTGGTGTACCTCAAGGGCGCATCATAGACGTGCATTTTCCCGTGCGCGGTGTTACCAGCTTGCTGGTACACTCCTCCTTCGTCAACGAGCTTAAAGAGAAGCTCGCTCAGGCTAAAATAACGTTGATCGATTTTGATCCCGTCGCAGCTAATACGATAGTCCAGCCCGCTTATGCCGACCTTACTGCCGATCAACGCATCAAGAAAGCTCGTGAGTTGTACTCAGAGCGAATGCTGAGGGCTTGCATCCGCCTGCCCAAAGCGCACCTAGGCTATGCAATCCTCCGCCATTTCGTGGCCGATGTGGCAGCCAATGACCCGCACCATCTGGACCAGTCAATCCTCGAGCGCTTCCTCTTAGCACGCCCTCGCCCAACACGGAGACAATTAGCGGTTCCATCCCAAGACGATGCACGAACCGTTTTTGGCACCCTCCAGACGCCAGAGGACGCTATTGACGTAGACGGTGAAGATGCAACGACGGAAGACATGCAACAATGATAAACCACATCAAGATTGGTTTATTGAATGCTCGAGGACTTCAACGATCACCGGACGAGCTATTACGACATTGCGTTAATTTCAACATTGACCTTATTTTACTAACCGAAACATACCTAACTAACGGACGACTTACCACGGACTGGATCCAACATCACAACTATGCACACACACCGACCAACGGCACACGCGGCATTGGAGGGCTCACATTACTGGTTCGACCAGAATTCCCATACCACATCCACCGCCTCGCAAACTCATCACCCTACATCCTCAGCTTCGAGCTGGGGCATTACATGATCCATGGACTCTACCTACCGCCTTCCCTCCCACTACAACAATACAACCGCATCCTCGACAACCTCACTATCGAAGAGAACACCATTCTCCTGGGCGACTTCAATACGCGGATCACCGATCTTCTTGGTGATCGGATCACTAACGAGCGTGGCCCCCCGTTCCGTGATTGGATCATGGAAAGGGGACTCCACATCTGGAACAGTACCTTGGCTCGAGGCCAATTTACATTTGAGTCCCATCTAGGCTCAAGTATCATCGACCTCTTCGTCTCTCGCTACGACGCCGTACGCGACCCATCCCTTGTAGTCCATCAGGAGCTCTCACTGAACTCTGACCACCATCTTTGCGAGTTTTCTTTTGTCCCGACCGTCCCGATCCAACCAACGCCCTTACCTAACGCTCCACGCCTACACTGGAAACTACAGCGTCTTCAAGACCCAGAAATACTCGAGCTGTACATACAGCAGTTCACCCGAATCGCTGAGCCCATAGGGAAAGAAATCGACACGCACCTCAATATCAGTAACTTCCATCTAACACGCGCCGACATTATCGAACAACTTGGTACGCGCATTACTAACTGCATTACACAGGCATTGGATGAGAGCGTGACTCGAGGGCGTATGCGGCCAAAGCATTGGAAATGGTTTTGGACCGAGGAGCTCCAGCGTTTGGCAGATGCCCGCGAAGCGGCATATCGTGCGTGGCGTACCGCCGGCGAAAACTTTGTTGCGCGGTCTATCCTTTGGGCGCACTTTATCCGAACTAGGGACACATTCGACAAAGAACTTCGACGGACTCGACGAACACACTGGAAGCAATTCTGCCGGACAATGGAACACAAGCCTCACGGCGAGATGAACGCGGTAATTAAACGAATGCGTCGTAGCCGACAGACCTCCGTGTGGCTATCCATCATGATGGGCCACACCAAGCAGCAGAGATGATGGCGTCACACCTTGAGAGCGTGTTCGGGGGACCCTACAAGAGGGCACCCGACCACCTCCTGGTATTGATCCTGCTGAGATGGGTGCTTCACCCTTTCGACTCAAGGATGTCATAGACGCTATCCGTGTCCAGCCCAGCCGTAAAGCACCAGGCGTCGATCACATCACTGGGGCCATGCTGAAGCCAATTGCTGTCCCTCTCGCTGAGCTCCTCACGGACTTTTTTACGCTCTGCTGGCGATGGTCGTGGACTCCAAAAGAATGGCGCATAGCGCAAGTCGTACCCATTTACAAGAAAGGCGACCCTGCACAGCCTGGCAACTTCAGGCCAATCAGCCTCACAAGCCTTTTTCGCAAAATACTGGAAAGATGCATGCTCCCACGTCTCCTGTCCAAAATTCCTGCCTTGGACATTGCTCAAGGTGGATTCCGACAAAACCGTGGTGCGCTGGACCAAGCCTTTTGCTTGCAGATGCTGATGCGCCGGTATCAGCAGATGTATGATGCGTGGCCTGTCGTGGCCTTTCTGGATATTAAGGCCGCCTATGATTCCGTTGACAGAAAGGTGATCTGGTCTCGATTACGAGGTCATGTCCCTGGGCCTTTACTACAGCTATGCCGCCACCTCTTCGAAGATGTTCACGTCGCTGTCATTCTTCAGCATCATCAGTCACGGTTTATCCAACCTGCCCGCGGTGTCCTGCAGGGCTCTATCCTCAGTCCCCTGCTATATGCTGTATTTATTGACTCACTTCCACAGGCCCTGCGCTCCCGTGTGCCCGTCTTATCGCGCCCGCTGGTCATCCGCACCACTCCGGTCAACAATGTCACAGAAGCCAGAAGCAATAGACTGAACTATACGCAGAACCTTCGAGGAGGTCGTCCGCGCCGCCGCCCAGACACTGACTTGCTAATTGCCAATGCGTTACTCTACGCAGACGATGTCGCGCTCGTTGGATCACCTGAAGACATGGTGCTCATGCTCGCTATCGCTGAAATCCACTCAATCGAACTCGGCTTCCGCTGGCACCCCGACAAATGTGTCATGCTCAACGCCCCTGATGGCTGGAACTTTAGCCTGTATAACTCTCCAATCCCCGCCGCCCCATCCTTCAAGTACCTTGGTGTCCCCTTTGGTGCCCACGGATTGGATCGCAACCGTCTCGTCCTAGAACGTATGGGAAAAGCTACTAGTGCCATGAGCGTACTGCAACAAGTCGGCATCCATCGATATGGCATTGGCATGTGGGCTGCTTTGCGTGCCTATCGAACGTTCGTGCGTCCCGTCCTGGAATACGGTCTCGCCATTGCCCCGCTAACAGCTTCACAGCTACAACTTCTGCACAAAGCACAGGTCAGCTGTGTCAAACTCGCAATGAACAGCACGGTGTCTCGTCGTCTCCCCACCATCGTTCCTATGGTAATGGCTGACCTCCCATCGATGCAGCTCCGGGTACAAATACTGCAAGCCAAGTTTGTAGCCCGTGCATACGATTTGCCAACCCCAACAATGTTGCGCTCAATCATGCTAACATGGTTAAGCCACATGCGTACTGATGACAACTGGCGAAAGCTATCGAGAGCAAACCCGGTGTGGAGAACGTGGAAAAGCCTGGTCACCGCCACCGACCCACCGCTGGACCCAATTCATGCCGCGGTCAGCCACCACCGTGACTTGGAATTCGCTCGCCGCCGCCGATTCCCCACCATCTCACGACTCCGCCCAACGAGGCAGATCGACCCGATTATGTTTCTGCCAGCATGCACGCGTGACCGTCACCGTTTGCAGCACTGGCGAATGCACTGGCTGCCGTCATATCCACTTCGCCCATGTCGGTGTGGACAGGAAAAAGCCGACCGCATGCATTACAATGCCTGTCCATTGGTGCTCGCCGCCATGGAGGACCTTCAGTCAGCATATCCACACCCGTTCCCAGGTAATGAACACCCCGTGGATTTTTTGTGCAACGCGCTTCCCCGGAATGCTTCCGGACTCAAAACCCGACAATGGATTGACACCTGGCCTGCCCTACTTCGCTACCTTCGACGGGTAGACTTTCTCAGTCATGCCGAAGCCGATCCTCATGAGTACATGGGCGAAGACGACCCAGTGCTGGCGCTCGACCAAGCCCTTGCAGCGGATCTGGCCCGACTTAGACAAGAAGCTGTAGATTAGACCCCACAACCAGTACGGCTTGCCCTCACGCTGGTGCCAAAAGGCACATACTTTTTCATTTATTTTCTTCTTTCTTACCAGTGGTTGGCTTTTCCCCTCAGGGGTTTTTAATGCACCACTTGGAAATTCACACTGTATTCCCATACATCTATCAGCCCACTTATAGACGCTAATGGAGCGGCCATATGCCAACAGGCGGGGGCCATACGTCTCCTCAATAAAATATAAAATGTTTTGACTGCGCCATAGAAGCGAGACCTTGTCGAGCATCGCGCGCGGCGAATTCGAGGTCTTTATATACTTTTTCGGTAAAACACTTTCTCCGACCCGTCGAAATTTTCGCCCCAACAACTGCCACCATTACAAACTCCATTACGACTCCCGCAACCACCACCGACACTTCTAACGTGCCTGACAGCAGCACCACGGCTCCCAACACACGTGCAAAGCGTAGGCATTCACTTGTGCCACGTGCAACAAAGATCCCAGGCCCACCACAGCCGGTGAAAAAGCGAATGATGCAACCTTCGCCTATGCGCCAAGACGCTGTTGATCCCGAGATAGTGTCAACATCAGCCACACCGATCAGCAACAGTCTGCCAACTTCGCAGTCGGCAGAGCGAACCAAGCAGACATTTGCGAACTTGATGGAGGAAGTGCACAAGAACGAAAACCAGGCGGAAGCCATGGTAGAACTCCCACACTCCATTAATTTATTTAATTGGGTACAGAGTGTGCAACATCAGCTCTCCGAGCAGGCGAAGCTATTATCCGCACATGACACGATGATGAACCAACTCCAGGAGCTACTTGCTGAACGGGACCAGCTCAAGGCAGACCTCGCCCAGGAAAGGGCATCTACTGCAGCACTGCGGAAGGAGTGAGTACCTTACGTAACTCACTACAACAGACGGAAGAAAATCCGATGCAGGTCGAGAGCAACCAGCCTGAAGGCACACCAGCCGTTGTACGATTCATGGATGCAGTCGCAGTGCCGGGATCTTCCACCATGGACTCACGCCATCGTCCAGTGAACGCAACATCCACTGCTAGCCAGCTCACATGGGCCTCAGTAGCACGGAAAAACACACCCCCCTCTCGCGCCCAGCGCCGTCGGCAGCGCACCGATCAACCTACTGAAGGCATGCTCACCTGGGCAACCCGCTGCTTTGCAGCCGCAGCATCTCCGGAGAACCGAGGTTATGCTATGCTGTCCTTTGCATCACCACGCCGCACACAACACAGTGAGATCCGACGGGCACTCTCAATTCTGGGTGTCCCTCAAGGGCGCATCATTGATGTACACTTCCCAGTTCGCGGTGTTACCAGTTTGCTGGTACACGCATCATTTGTGTGCGAACTTAAGGCGAAACTCGCAGAGGCCAAGATCACCACCATCGATTTTGATCCCATCGCAGCCAACACCATCATTCAGCCGGCGTATGCCGGATTTACAGCAGAGGAACGTGTCGCAAAAGCCCGCGAGCTCTATCAACAACGGATGCTTCGAGCCTGTCTTCGAATGCCCAAGGCACATCTGGGTTTCTCGATCTTGCAACATTTTGTGAATACCGACGTGGACGACCCGCACCATTTGGATGCTACCGTACTAACGCAATTCCAGGCGGTCCGTCAACGCCCAGTACGACCTGCCCCGCGGCCAATCCCATCTGTGGAAGAAGCTGAAAAGATTCTCGGCATTAGCCGAGATGTGGACGACGACGAAATGCACGACAGTCAATGATAGATCGACTTTGCATCGGTCTATTAAACGCGGCTGGCATCAACCGGTCGCCTGACGAGGTGGTTCGACATTGCACCAACATGAATGTCGACATTTTAATTCTCACAGAAACATACCTTATGCAAGGTCGACTCAACACACATTGGACGCAAACCCACAACTATGCGCGCAGGCCGCGCAATGGCACTCGCGGTTTTGGCGGTGTCTCACTCTTGGCCCGCCCTGACTTGCCTTTCCATATCCACCCACATGCCATCACCTCGCCCTATATCCTCTCCTTCACCATGGGGCCTTATACAGTGCACTCCCTCTACTTACCGCCATCACTCGATCTTCTTACAATCCGTGACCTTCTCAACAGCCTCACCATCGACGACCGCACCATCGTCCTTGGTGATCTCAACACTCGGCTCCGCTCACTCGGTGACCACGACCAGAACGACCGCGGTCCTACTCTTCGCGACTGGGTGATACAGCATGGCTTGCATATCTGGAATGGTTCACTCACCTATGGCCAGCCCACATTTGCATCTGCCCTGGGCACGAGCATCATCGACCTGTTCATCTCAAACCGGTTAGCTGTAAGAGATCCGTCCCTGGTGATCTGCAGCGATGTCTCTCTCAACTCAGACCACCACCTGTGTGTCTTCTCGTTCTGACAGTCACGCCTCTAACAACACTACCAGAACCTACAGCGCCCCGGCAACATTGGCGGCTACAACGACTCAACGACCCGGATATCATGGCTCTTTTCATCGACAAGTTCACCATCGCAACAGATCCTCTGCTTGACGAGATTCTCTCACATCTGACCGACGAGTTTCATATCTGCCATCGTCACCTAATAGAGGATTTCGGTGACCGGATCACCACCAGCATCCAGTCCGCCTTGGATGCGAGCGTCACGCGTGGAAAGATGCGACCTCGTCACTGGAAATGGTTCTGGAATGACGAGCTCCAGCGTCTCGCAGACCGACGTGAAGAAGAATACCGCCGCTGGCGAAACGCCCCTGGTGACCTAGTCAATCGCTCCATGCTGTGGAATCGGTTCCAGGCCGCGAAGAAAGCCTTCGGAAGGGAACTAAGATCGACACGCCGCCAACAGTGGAAGCAATTTTGCAAAGCCATGGAACGCAACACAAGGGGAGGTCAATGCCGTCCTCAAGCGCATGCGCCGCAGCCGTACTGCCCCCACCACCCTCTCCCATCCTGATGGTCCACTGCACGCTGCCTCCAGCATGGCAACTCATCTCGAGCAATTTTTGGCGGAAATCGTTTGGTAGACTCCACCCCTCCTGCAGCCATCGACCCATCCCTGCTTGGCATATCGCCCTTTAATGCCTCGGACATTCGTGCTATCATCAAGCAAATGCCGTCGCGGAAAGCCCCCGGAAGCGACCACATCACTGGGGCAATGCTCAAGCCCATCGCCATCCCTCTGTCCAAACTCCTGGAGGCGTTGTTTACCCTGTGCTGGCGCTGGTCGTGGACCCCTCCTGGATGGCGGACCGCCCAAGTAGTCCCCATCTACAAGAAAGGAGATCCCTCACAGCCGAGTAACTATCGTCCAATCAGTCTCACCAGCCTCTTTCGCAAGATACTCGAGCGATGCCTGCTGCCGCACTTGCTCGATCACATACCTGCATTGGATATGGCACAAGGTGGCTTTAGGGAGAACCGCGGTGCCTTGGACCAAGCCTTCTCGCTGTACATTCTCATGCGTCGATTTCAGCAGGAGCATGGTGAATGGCCAGTGGTTGCGTTCCTCGACATCAAAGCGGCGTATGACTCTGTGGATCGCCAGGTCATCTGGGAACACCTGCGTGGGCACCTCCCACCTGCTTCCTTTCGGCTCTGTCGTCATTTGTTTGAGGATGTTCAGCTGGCTGTCATCCTGAAAAACTACCAATCGCACTTCATCCGGCCCGCAAAAGGCGTCCTGCAAGGCTCGATCCTTAGCCCTCTGCTCTACGCCATTTTCATCGACACGCTCCCGACGGCCCTCCGAGTTAATGCACACCTGCGCCGGCCCCTCCTCCTTCGCACAACAAGCCTCGAGGGGGTTTCTGAAGAAGCAAGCAACCGTCTCCGCTACTATCGAAGCCCTGGTGGCGGCCGGCCCCCACCTCGGATCGACAACCACATCATGCCAGTCAACGCACTGCTCTACGCCGACGACGTTGCCCTCTTTGGTACTGCTGAGGACATGTGCCACATGCTGGGCATGGCAGAGCGACACTCGCGCCAGCTAGGATACCGGTGGAACCCTGAAAAATGCGCAGTACTGAATGCTCCAGCTAGTGACATTTTTACGTTGTACTCGCGGCCTCTTCCAGTGGTGCAAGCATTCAAATACCTTGGCATCCCTTTCAGCAAAGAAGGCATTGACCGCGACCAACTGGTACAAGACCGCATTAGCAAGGCCACAGGTGCGATGGCTACGTTCCGACATATGGGGGTGCATCGTTATGGTCTCGGTCTGTGGGCAGCACTGCGTACGTATCGTACCTTTGTTCGCCCCATTCTCGAGTATGGCCTTGCCATAGCCCCCTTAACATACGACCAGCTCGCCCTCCTCCAAAAGGCGCAAGAAAGCTGCGTCAAGCTTGCAATGAACCAGCCGACTGCCCGCCGATTGCCAACGATTGTGCCAATGGTGATGGCAGATCTCCCGTCAATGACATTGCGAATGCGAATCCTGCAGGTCAAGTTTGTGACGCGCGGCAATGCATTACCGACTCCGACAATGCTGCGTGCGGTCATTTTGTCCTTCCTGCAACACCAGCGGACCGATGAGCCGTGGCGTAAAATCTCGCGTGCCAACCCTCTTTGGACCACCTGGCGTGGCCTCGTTTTGTCAGATGAGCCACCTCAATATCCAGTCCGTGAAGCAGTGCTACACCACCGCGATCTTGAGCTGGAGAAGCGTCGCGCCCAGAAACCAGCTGTCGCCCGCCTACGACCTACGCGCCAGATTGACCCGGTGCTGTTTCTCCCCGCCACCTCACGTGATCGGCATCGCCTGGTGAACTGGCGTCTCCATTGGCTTCCCTCCTTCCCGCTCAAGAACTGCCGCTGCGGGGCTGAGGCTGCCACGCGTACGCACTACACGGAGTGTCCTCTGGTGGAGCAGGCCGCATTGGCCCTCAAACGCGCCTTTGGCTTTGTACCGGTCTCAAATGCGCTCCACCCCGTTGACCACATCATCAACAGCCTGCCACGATCAGCAGACAAGCTCCAGAGCGGGCGCTGGCAGCTCGCCTGGCCAGCCTTGCTGCACTATCTGCGCCGCGTCGACTTTCTTAGCCACCCCGATGCTGATGATTTCGAAGACGACGACGATGATCCCTCTGCTCCCATGGCTGAAGCTGTTCAAGCGGCACTTGAAGCTGCCCGCGTCGAGCTGGCTGACTAACTCCACCTGAGGCCTTTCTCTTGGTGTCTGGTATTAGCATCACATGCTCTTTTTTTCTCATTTTCATTTTCTCCCATTTTGGGTCTATATTCTTTTTTTTTTTTTGACAGGTGGTTGACTTTTTCCTCTTTTGGGGGTTTTTAATGCACCATTCTGATCGGCATTGTAACTTTAATTTTTATCCGACATCCTTTTGTACTGTCACGGAGCGGCCACATGCCCATAGGCGCCGGCCACAACCATGCTCCAAAACCAATAAATAACTTTTCAGTTGCACGGTAGAAGCTGAGGCCTTATTGACACAAGTGTCCGAAATATGTATAGGCTTCCACAACAATATTTGGGCGGAATCTCATGGTCTAAACCCTTATCTGCTTACATGTGCAGATGCCCCCATACAGATTACATGATGGAACACCACAAGACTTCAGCATTTCACTGCAGTTTTCAACGGGGCAACAGAGAAATTAGCGTAGAGTCCAAAGCGATGGGATAATCAAGCACCCGAATATAATATGACTAGCGATATGCTTACTGTTTTCAAGCAAAAGGAAGAGAAAGCATTTTTTAGACGACCCCCAATGATGTTGGGGCAGAGGGATATATGGCAAAAAGGCTATAGCAAAAGTGACTCCAACTTATTTGTTAGCTTTTTGGATATTATACGGCCTGAGATACATACATGCTTTTGAGGCTCAAGTCACAATCCTACTTCGTCTGTCATATCCTGATTCTAGTGATTGGTTGGCTAAGATCTTCCACAGTTCTGCAGATGATGCATGTTACGACCCGTGGCCATTATTCAAATGGTATGTTAGTTATGTATATTTGTACGCTTATCAAATGAAAAAGAGAACTATAGGTTTAAGAGCTTGTATTGTTCTCCGTGACGGAAACGCTGAAGCTATAGTCGAGTCTGGTATCAGCGTATCGATGATTAGCATCAACTTTACTAAAACATTGAATTTTGCTATGGACGATGACAATTTAACACCCTTAGCATAGGACTGTAAATTCGGCTGATTGTTACTTCCAATGATGAAGAAAGCATATTGATGCCCCATACTTGCATTGATCAGGAAGTTTTACGCATGATGACAAAGCAAATATCGTAAGCACGGCTAAAGACCTCATGAAAAAAAGCTTAGCAAATCCATTTTTATTCCCGTTGTACATTCTGAAATGAGCAATCTATTTTTCACAAAGATGTGCAAGATCATGTCGTTGATGAGCATGGCTACCCTGAACCTATGGACTATGTCATTGATGAGGGAATGTGCTCTCTTCCTAATTTGATTACATACAGTGTTTTCAAAAATTAAAGTCGTACCCCAGCCAGTTCTGAAGTCGCAGGATTACAAAAATAGAAGTCGTGTTTTGCCCAGAAATCTTTACGCATGATGACAAAGC
This sequence comes from Dichotomocladium elegans, assembly GCA_025716815.1. Classification (NCBI taxonomy): domain Eukaryota; kingdom Fungi; phylum Mucoromycota; class Mucoromycetes; order Mucorales; family Lichtheimiaceae; genus Dichotomocladium; species Dichotomocladium elegans. The sequence goes on from JAIXMN010000005.1 coordinate 1,843,557, forward strand.
AAATGTCGCAATACACGGCGAAACTTGGCAAATTCATCTCTACCCATTTACATTCTGAAATGAGCAATCTATTTTTTTACGATGGTCAAGACCATGTCGTTGATGAAGAAATGTACTCTGCAATCCGTTTGTTCTCATACAGAATATCTGCTTAGCATATCTTGCAAAGATAACTTTGAACTTATTGCCACGCACATTCCCAAGAGAAAGGATACAGACATTCGGATGAAAAAAGCGGGGATCAGTTACACAGCGTACACTGACCAAGACAAGATCAGATTTTTCAAGCTGATGTTTGAGAAGGTATTGAGTGCATCAGCTGCTAGGAATCCATGTTCGTTCAGCTCAGCGACGGACATCACAGTACGGAAAGGACCCTGACAGCATTTTTAAGAAACGTAGAGGCAGAGGTCGTTCATGTATTCTCAACGAAGAGGATAAGAGTGTTATTTTAGAATGGGTTGTTGAGAATCCGTCAATTGTCCTAGAGCAGCTGATGGAACAACTGCTCCAGAGATTTAAGAGTCTCAAAGTATCCAAAACGACGCTCCATCAATTTATGAAAACCGAATGCAATTTGTCATTGAAAATGGCTCGGTTTCAGCCTGTAGACAGGAATAGCGATGCAAAGGTCCAAGAACACCTTGACTGGGTGCGCAGATGGGACACGACCGACATCGACCTTAGAGAAAACTGCGTTTTTCTTGATGAGTCTGGATTCCATATTAACATGAAGCGCAGCATGGCATGGTCCAAGAAAGGGACTTGTGCAGTAGTTACAGTGCCGAATGCAAGAGTAAAAACAGCTACCATCTTGGGAGCAATCTCGGCATCAGGCATCATTAAATGTAGCTTGAGACTCCTACGACCACTAGCCAAAGAAGAAACAGAGCGGGGCAGCCCGCAGCTGCAAGCAAGGAAACTATCACTGGACATTATTATCTCAGCTTCCTTAAGACTACCATGGATGAAATGGATAAGCATGAACATCTGAAGGGACATTATTTGGTAATGGATATTGCACCCATTCATAAAGCTGAGGATATTGATGCGCCTATCTTCCACCCTCACCGCGCCCAGGAGGAGGAATAAGGTATCTTATTCCTAGGAATGTGAGTTTCAGATTAGAGAGTTCCCAGGGTAAGTGATATGAAAACATGGTCCATAATTAGTATGTCTGCGTTGCACACTCCTATCTTTAAATTGTTAAAGTTTGGTATTCGCGTGGCTACATTGTGATGAGCACAATTGTTCCATCAAAAAAGTTGATGTATAAAGGAAACAAGGATGAAAAAATGCAGTAGTAGAATGTTTCCCTAAAAAGGAACATGGATACAGTGCATTCATTGCATTTGCCAAGCAATGAATGCTTGACATTGAAGAGGAGGGTGATCTTGAACTCATCCACCAATTAGAGGGCCGGTTGCAGCGGATGAACCAGGAGGCCCTGAGCAGTGCCTACCCCTCACCCCGCTCTCCGGTAACTGTCCAACAGGCTGAAATCGATAACCTATCTAACATTTCGTTGTAGTGAGTATTTTTGCTTATCATATGATATGCACTTCATAGTACCCCATCCACGCAGGTTGGAACGGGGACCTTGATTTACTATAAAATAATGAGGTTCGACCAAGCCGTTTTTCTTTACCACTTGCGTATTCTAAAACCCGTTACAAACACACTCGTATTACACATCTCTCTCACCTTACACAACTCATACAACCCAAGGCGAAGAACACAAAAGCACATTCCGACATTAGACGGTAAGGCTTCTGGAATAAGACATGACTAAAAGATTTGTGCTAAGAGATAATATCACAGCTCTCTACTGCTGAAGACATGGAACAACCTGTCGACCCCACCAGGAGGAGGGGCGTAAACCCTGCCCAACCCAACCTCAGGCCCCCTGACCGTATGTTAGGTGTCAAGACCTCTATACGAGGCATCCGCTGGAACCCCACCTACCGCCAACCGTTGATGGACTTGGTCGCTGTTGTCCATGCGACAACAACCCATGCGTACAGCTTCGCCAAGTACATCTTCCTGCGTAAGCGCGAACGCGACCCGGACTTCAACCTCCAACAGTTCCTGCACGAAAAGTTCTTCTCTGAGGTGTGGCTCTCCATGCTCGACAAGCGAGTTCGTCCAACCCGGGGTTTTCCGGCAAGTGCTGAGCTCTGATCGGCGAGAAGACGTGAATTGGACGCACTCGGCTGGACCGAGGAGCAAATCCGCCAGGATATTTACGGCACCATCACTCGCCATGCCACAGGCTTCAAGCTCGCCATTGCCCGCCGAGGTGTGCGGAGAGATGACATTCCGGCGGAACCAGTTTTCCTCAGGCAAGCGTTCGACCAGATCCAACCGGTCTTGGATGCTTATCCCCAAGGGTACCAGTTCCAAAAACAAAGCATCTACTACGACGCCAAGGCGCGTTCAGCCAACCACTTCCGGCCGTTCATAGAGCTTGCCTATGTTTTCCAACGCAATGGTCTTCGCAGCTTCCAATGTTTTCCGCTTCGCCGATCCTGGGCCCCTTGCTATATGCAGATCGACACCACGATTCTTGTCCAGCATATTTTAAAGAGGCCAAGACACGACATCAGCCAGAAGTTGGCTCTGTGGGGAGAGGTTGTGGACCTCGACTCTCGTGCTTTCAGACCCCAGGAAGGCGGAACGATCGAGTTCCGTGGCACAATCCATACTGATGGAGTAGGCGTCACTGTTTTTAAGAGGACGAACAACCAACGACCATCATACGGAGCAAAGTACCGAGGAGTCGAGGAGGAGACCAATTATGTCTGCATGCTGACATCACAGGAACACCAGAATATTGCTGGTAGGTGCGTCACCGTCGACCCTGGGAGGAGGGACCTCCTTTTCTGCGTCTCAGAGAATTCCAGGCCGGAGCGAGGTGCCCGTCTGACGTTCCGATACTCCAAACCTCGTCAGGACAAGGTGCGCAAGACCAAGAAGTACCGCAGGTTATTGCAGAGGCTCAAGAATGAGGAACCTGAAGTCGTGCATGCCGAGGCACGCATGGCTGGCGAGCATTCCCGCAGCTTGGATCGTGCCGATTATGACCGCTTCCTGCTTGTCCGGTCCCAGGTGTCCCAAGTTCTCGAGGACTTCTATGCGAATACTGCCACCCATAATGCTGATCCCCAACCTCTTTTCCGAAAGCTCCGTCTGTCGTCGTACATCAACAAACAACGAGCAGATGAGAAGCTGAGGGACGGTCTGATCAACTTGGCCCCAACGCGGTATTTGTGATGGGTAATTGGTCTGCCCCGAACACTCGATACCACGAGCCAATCCGCGGTGTTGGATTCCGGCGACTTCTCAAGCAAGGCGAACGTCGCTTTGATGTATACTTGATCGACGAATTCAAGACCAGCAGATGTTGCCCCGCGTGCGAGACCGAGAGCCTTTCTACGTTCCGGAGGGTACCCAACCCACGCCCCTATCGAAGAGCCGAGAATCCAAACGTTATCTGTCATGGCCTGCTACGGTATGAAGCCTTATTCGCGGAGGATTTTGAAACAATAATGATAATCTAATGTCGCTTATTCTGTGCAGATGCTCAAATCAAAACTGTACAGCAGGCATGGCAGAGGGCGCTCCTCAGCAGCGATTGTGGAACCGTGATATGGCGGCCTGCCTGAATATGATACATATTCTCAGAGTTTTCGGGCCGATGGCATGGTCCCGGAAAGGTTTCGGCGAGCACCTGCGGGTGGTGACAGGCGCCTAGCAAGAAGGGCTAGATCACCAGAGTCCGACGAGCGAAGAGTGAGACGAAGAGGACCAGGACGAGGTCGCCAACAGCGATGATTTTCCGTGTCGGTTATCGCCGGCACACATCTGGATACCTTCGGGGTAAGTTAAAGTGTTGGTGACTAAAATCTCTCAACCAATCGATGTGAAATCCTTTCCATCTTGATACGCCATTTTATTTTATTTTCATGCGACATAATTTTTCCCCACCTGCGAAATTTATTTTTGAAAATAAAGTATGTCCAAAGCCATCCTCCCCGCCCGTATTTCCATTTCCATATTCTCCCCTGGATTTCCGGCAACTCGTTGCCGCTGCAGTCGAGGCGGTCGAACATGCATACTGGTGCCCATAATATTCGAGACATTAGCCTTTCTAACCTTAGTGGGTGTGGCCGCTCTCCGAGCAGGTTCGTAATATATAGTTCATACTACGCCACATCTTGAGGTGTATTGAAATGATTTTCTGGCATTGTTGCACCAAAATTGGGTGGCGAGTTCTATTTGAATCCCCAGCCAGCCAGCCAGCCAATTATTTTTTTTTTTTTTGCTAAAGATCTCCAATGTGGGTATCTACGCCACGCTTGTTTCAAAACCCCTTATTGCGGTGCCCCCAGCTAAATACCTCACCATCTATGCCAAAAGTCGCTGCAAGATGCTACTACGCCGTACGTCGCGGTCGTCAAATCGGAATTTATCAAACCTGGGCTGAATGCAAGGAACATGTGCATGGCTTTCCCAATCCTGCCTTCCGCAAATTCGCTACGAGAGAAGAAGCAGAAAACTTCATCCTCTCCTCCGACCAAGGACCGTCTCAACAGGGACAGCCTTACACAAAATGTGCTTACAGCAAAGACAGCACCGATAGCAGGGTTCAAAAGAACCACCTGCCGCATGCTGTGATATTACCAAGAACAACAAAAACAATGGCTTCAACCGGCGATGCGCTGTCAGTGAGCGGGGATCATGAATCTAAGAAAATAGCAGAAGCTGATGAGATTGTGTATACTGACGGCGCATCCTCAGGAAATGGAAAAAAGGGTGCAAAGGCTGGATGGGGAATGTACTGGGGGGATGGCGATCGGCGTAGCGCGGGTGGACCCCTTCCAGGTGACCGACAGACAAATCAACGCGCCGAACTCTATGCGATCGTTCGTGCTTTGGAAACGAGCATTGGCGGCAAAACAACACTCAAAATTTGCACAGACTCACAGTATGCGATCAACTGCATTGATAATTGGAGCAAGACATGGATCCGGAACGGATGGAAATCGAAATCTTCTAGCAAGCCGGTCGAAAACCGTGATCTAGTCGAGCGGGCGCTGGACTTGCGGAAGCTACGGCCGGGGAAGGTGGTCTTCTCCTACGTACCTGGTCATAGCGGTGTTCATGGGAATGAGATGGCGGATAGACTAGCCGTTCAGGGCGCTGCACAACAGCTCTAATCGCTTCTCTTGAATCTCATGCCGATTTGTTACTTTTCTGGCCACCAAGATTTCGCTGTGGCTAAGCAGGAACTGTGTATATATTGGGTAAAAAAATACTTGGTTACTAAAAGTCTTAGTATTTGGAACTGCGAGTATCCCAGCCATAACGTTTTAGTCCTTCTGATCCTTTAATAAGAAAAACGATCATCAGGCTTACGAAGGGATTGAGAATAGCCACGAGATGAAATAATACAACCCGCTTCATACACACATGGATTTTTCTCGTTCCCCGCCCCCAATGAATGGTGAATGCAGCGAAGGGATGGTGCGTTTACATAATCTTTTTTTTCAGGATTAGGAACCACTTCATTTGAGGATTTTTTTTTAAAAAAAAAAAAACTCTTTCAAATCGAAATATCTCTGAAATGTTTGTTAGCTTGTCCAGAGGCATTCTATACACATGATTCTTGGACTTTGGGAAGTTGTACTTTTAAAAATGCTAGGCTGTCGGGATTTAAACAAGTTCAACCCACAACTTGTATATGATCATTCCAAGACGCTGTTTATAAGGAAATCAAATCCGTTGCACAGGTCGACCGGAGGGTATCGCGCCCCTCTGTAAGCCGAGTGGTGGTCAATAAAGGGATGAATCAATCCGAAGGTGGAATCACGGTTGCATGGTAGTCTTGTCGATGACAGTGTCTTGCAGAGTCTGGTGTCAACATTCTAGCCCGGGCGTAGGCCTGGGTTAGGAGGTTGTTCAATACTGGGGAAATGCCCGAGGGTAGCAATACAGCAGGGAAAACTCAGAGCACTGGTACGGCTGTAAGGTGGCACGTTGGAGAGAATTTACCATGTAACCGCCACCGCGGGTTGGGACTCCCCCTTTTGTCTTTTTGTTCGCTTTATTAATGCTGTCGCTCTCGTGGCCAGAATCAGATGGTCACATAATCTAATTTATTTTGTAAGGCTCGCAAGAACGTACAAGGCGCAGTACGCTTACTGAGTCACGTGTCACAAGCTATACACTCGTCCAGTCACAGTCTCTCTATATATATATTAGCCAATATTTTTATAAATACTCAAATAGTTCCACTCAATAGACGACATCTCCTCTCTGATATTTCTCTGGATCGTCTTAGTGACATTTCAGTTCTGTGTGAACTCGCCGTTGTCTATTGCAAAAGGATCTCCGTGACCAGGACAACGACAGCTCGATGAGCCACGACACTTCAACCACTCTATTGGCTAGCTGAGAACCAGGTTGCGTCTTTTGATACAAGAAGTATCAGGATTCCATTGGTTCAGTTCGCTCAGTCGATAGAACTAGCCCTCACAGTAATGTTATCCGACCCAACTTGTCAAACGTAAACTCAGAGAACATTTGGGCCATAGAGTTGATTCACGACATGCTGCTCTACAGCGCTGGCATCCCTCACAGCCAGAAATAGACATTACATGGATCATGCGTCGACCTAACCGTATTAAAGGGTCTTGGTACTTAATCTCAAATTGGAAGCCGCCAACTCGTTATATGCAAGGAACTTGCTTTTCTTTACCTTGATTGAACCGTCTGTTTTGAGCTTCTTGACCACTGCTGGCTCCAGTTTGGGAAACGTAAAAAAAAGTTGTCTGTGGCGGGAGGTTTTTTATGGTGAGTAAAAGAGATGGGGTGTATGGTCTTTGAGGAGTTTTGAGTGTATGATTAGAAAGGCGGATGTGTGGAGGCAACGAAGAGGTTTGATGGGAAAAAACTGTCATTTACTAATTTCATCCGGATGCCCAGCTCTAATTCGCTGGAGTACGCGAGATCCTTGGTACTTCAATATAAATTACAAATATGATACCCCCAGACTATGTCCAACGCCCTCACTTGTCACGACATCTCGCATCATACAGCACATCAACCTTTTCTGCACGATGCTCTGGGCTAATTGTGTGTCTGTCAGGCTCTTGTCCTCAGAAATACCCCTTTTCTCTCATGCGCCACTTTATTTCCCTCTGCCTCAGGCCCAGCACCCGCTTTCTTTGATACATATGACTGGAAGAACTTTTGGTCACGGAACATTTTACTTTTGATGGCTCTGTTAAAGCTAATCTTATTTGTATATTTGTTTGACTGATCGTAACGCTCTTCTGCTCAACGCTGAATGATAAACTCTATGCCATTTTGGGAGCTTGAGATTGTTGAGTCACTCCTTTTGGGCGACATCCCAACTTTGCCGCGAGCCTCTCTCTATCATAAACCAGAGTTCTTCAGATCACGACATTCATCCGGGCTAAGTTGGATATACCTCTGACGTGATTAGCTGAAGTGTACGCTCAGAAATGCGGCCAAGCTACCTTGCTACTTTCTCAAAACAGAATCGGGAATGGTAATGTTCATAATTTATGAGGGTCATCCTGGCTCAACGGGAAAGCAATACTGAACTATTTATTCCGGGTGATCAGAAATTTGGATCCCATATGTAAAGCTCGATATATGAACAAATAAACCAAAGAAAACGGAAAAAGAAACCCGAGATCTTTACATTGTATTAACAAGGATCTAATGCGGTAACCTACCTCCTTCTATGCGAGATGGTAAATTAAATAATTATGGGTCCTCTAAGGCGTGGTGATAGCTATTGATGAAGTATCTAATATCCTGCGGGTAGGTGATCTCAAAGTTTCGTTTCTCCTTCACAAATCGCAATCGTATTCATTTCAAAAGATGGCTATATTAATGGTATGAGCTTGATCTGAGAATTGGCAATGAGTACGATTTCCCGAGAAATGCTATATATTGGGTAGTGTTGTATCACATAACATATCATGAGCTGTCCTCGGTTGCGTAAAAGCTTACTGAACACCCTATCCGTATGCCGATATATTTAGATGAAATCCTCCTTGGATGGCACAAGCTAGTCGTTGTTAAAACAAATAGGGGAAGCATTGATTGTCTAACGAAAGCTACGGGCATTTTTTTGTTGTTGCTTGGGCCCACCTTATCCAACGGCTAACTGTTTGCCGTGTCTCAGTTAAACCATACAAAGGACGATAATGAATGAGCCTGTTCCTATTAAATTCCAAGAACATGTGCAGGTGCTGTCCACAATTGTGGGTACGCGTTTGTAGCTTTGCTGTACTGACAGTCATTGCCGATAGCTTCAAGATGTTGGCATCAGCACGGCCAACATTGGCTTCAATACGCTCACGATGGAATCAGATCGGTTCATTTGCGTTCGAGAGCATCAGAATAATGCCAATCAGGTGGTTATAATTGATCTCTACAACAACAACGAAGTGGCTCGACGTCCCATTACGGCTGATTCTGCCATTATGCATCCGACGTCCAAAGTCATGGCGCTTAAATGTAAGAGAGAAATGGGAGTGGTATTGTCATCGCTTACCCAATTCTGTCTTTATTTATGTTTAGCATCCAAGCAGCTGCAGGTTTTCAATTTGGAGCTCAAGAGCAAGCTTGCGTCGCATTTGATGCCGGAGGAGGTCCAATTCTGGTGCTGGCTGGATGTCAAGACAATCGGTCTTGTGACAGACCATGCTGTCTATCATTGGACCATTGAAGGGAATGCCTCGCCAGTCAAGATTTTTGATCGCCATGTGAATCTCGAAGGGTGCCAAATCATCAGCTACCGCACCTCTGCAGATAAAAAATGGTGCGTCCTTGTCGGCATATCCGCGCAGCAAGGGCGCGTGGTCGGCTCAATGCAACTCTATTCCAGAGAACGAGGCGTGAGTCAGCCGATCGAAGGCCATGCCGCCGCATTCGCGACGTTTCAACTGGATAATGCTCCTTCCCCGTCGAAGCTTTTCATATTTGCTGTTAGGACGGCCTCCGGTACGGGCAAGGTATGAAGACACGAGGCAGAGAATGGCGCACAGGCTGTATGCAAGCTGATATTGAATTGTTTCTTTTCTTCGAACGTCGGTGTAGCTGCAAATAATCGAAGTTGATCACACAGAAGGCAATCCACCGTTCCCAAAAAAGTCAGTCGAAGTTTTTTTCCCACCTGAAGCCGCTTCCGATTTCCCTGTGTCTATGCAGATCAGCGAAAGATATGGTGTCATCTACCTAGTAACCAAACATGGATTTATTCACCTCTACGATCTTGAGAGCGGTGTGTGTATCTATATGAACCGAATCACCACCGAGACAATTTTCGTTACTACAGTCCACGAAGCAACGTCCGGAATCATCGGCGTCAACAAGAAAGGACAGGTGGGAACAAATGCATACGCAAGGGAGTAGCACATCCGATCTCGTTCTTATCATTTGAATCAGGTTCTCTCCGTGTCACTAGATAATGATAAAATCATACCGTATATTCTAAATACACTCGGCAACACAGAGCTGGCATTCAAGCTTGCGTCCCGTGGTGGCCTGCCAGGTGCTGATGACCTTTATATTCAGCAATTTAATCAGCTCTTCTCCACTGGCCAGTATGCAGAGGCCGCCAAAGTCGCTGCGAGCTCTCCGGGGGTAAGAGAAGAACCAAGAAATCCCAGCAGATGACTGACTGTATGTTATGTTCTTCTCTATCAAGGGACTTCTACGTACTCCTGAAACGATTGAGCGGTTCAGACAAGTTCCGTCTCAGGGCCAGATGTCACCCATCTTACAATACTTTGGTACACTTTTAGAGAGAGGGCGACTCAACGAGTACGAAACTCTGGAGCTTGCGCGACCGATCATGATGCAGAATCGCAAACCACTGCTAGAAAAATGGCTCAAGGAGGATAAGCTTGAGTGCAGTGAGGAGTTAGGCGACTTTGTGAAGCAATATGATACTATACTTGCTACATCCGTGTATCTCCGCGCAAATATTCCGAACAAAGCAAGTTCTTTTTTTATGGTACATAACCCATTCTTTGGAATACACGCTAATGCACCCTTCGATAGGTCGTCCTCTGTTTTGCTGAGAGCGGTGACTATGAAAAGATTTTGCCATATTCAAAAACGGCCAACTACACACCCGACTATAACTCGCTGCTTTATAATCTTGCACGAATCAATCCCGACAAGGCCGTGGCCTTTGCAAACGAGCTAGTCAACGATCAAGATGAGCCACTTATCGACCCCGAAAGGATCTTTGATGTATTTGTTTCGCAAAATATGCTTCAGCAGGGAACAGCTTTCTGTTTGGATTATCTTAAGCCTAACCGAGAAGATGATGCAAAATTACAAACCAGAGTGCTTGAGATGAATCTGATACACGCTCCTCAAGTTGCAGATGCAATTCTGGGAACTGGTATGCTCACATATTACGATCGAGTAGCGATCGGTACTCTGTGTGAGAAAGCCGGCTTATTCCAGCGTGTATGTTGATCACCAGTATTTCATATTGAATGCTCTATATCTCTCCATTAACCTTCCTCTTGCCGTTAGGCACTCGAGCACTACACTGACATAAACGATATCAAGCGCGTGATTTCGCAAACAAATGCAATGAGTCCCGAATGGCTTGTCGACTACTTTGGAACCTTGTCTGTTGAGCAGACTTTGGAGTGTTTGAGGGAAATGCTCCACAGCAATCTGCGGCAAAATCTACCCGTAGTCATCCAGATTGCAATCAAATACTCCGATCAAATGCAGCCACAGAATCTCATCGATTTATTTGAGTCTTTCAAGAGCAACGAAGGTATGGTTCCAAACATTCAGCTCTATAGCCCATGCGAGCGCTTCTTAAACCCCTTGGATGCATAGGTCTGTTCTATTACCTCGGATCAATTGTAAACGTTAGCAAAGACCCATTGGTACACTTCAAGTATATTCAAGCAGCTTGTCGGACCGGGAATCTTCGCGAAGCCGAGCGCATCTGCCGTGAGAGCAACTATTATGATCCTGAGAAGGTCAAAAACTTCTTGAAGGTCGGTCCTGCGTATTAATGTGTGTTGATTGTCCTTCTTACGTATAGACTGATATCCATGTATTATACACTTGTCTCTACATATAGGAAGAAAAATTGTCAGATCAGCTCCCGCTTGTCATTGTATGCGACCGCTTTGGTTTCGTATACGATCTCGTACTCTACCTGTATCACAATAATCTGCAAAACTATATCGAGACATATGTACAGAAGGTGAATCCTGCTCGAACACCCGAGGTTGTCGGCGGGTTATTGGATGTCGGCTGCGAAGAGGAGATCATCAAAAACCTTTTGCTTTCAATCAAGGGGGAACTGTCGGTCGCTAAACTCTGCGAAGAGGTGGAGCAGCGGAATCGACTCAAGCTGCTGCTACCGTGGCTAGATATGCGAGTGAATGAGATGTCCTCTGATCCTGAGGTGTATAACGCACTGGCAAAAATATATGTCGATACAAACCAAAACCCCGAGCCATTCTTGAAGGATAACCAGGTATATATAAAAGTGAAGAAAACAGACAGAATCGCTACCGAGGGACTGACATCCAAAAATGCATAGCTCTATGACCCTCTCACGATTGGCAAGTTCTGTGAAAAGCGGGATCCATATCTTGCATACATCTGCTACCAAAAGGGCAAGTGCGATAAGGAGCTGATCAACATTACAAACGAAAACAGCATGTTTAAGCACCAAGCCCGCTACCTGATTAGCCGCCGCGATGAGCATTTATGGGCTGATGTTCTCCAAGGAAGTAATGAACATCGGCGTGAGTTGGTTGACCAGGTAAATGATTTATGAGGCCGAGATGAATGAAGTCGTCCATGCGTAACCAACATTCCTTTCCTGGAATAGATTGTAGCAATTGCACTCCCCGAGTGCAAGGACCCCGAAGATATCTCAGCTACTGTCAAGGCGTTTATGGCTGCGGATCTGCCGAACGAGCTGATCGAACTTCTTGAGAAGATCGTATTAGAGAATGGTGCCTTTAGCGATAATAAAACTCTGCAGAACCTTTTACTCTTCACGGCAATTAAGGTAATCTTACCTATAGTAGGGCTGAGAAGAGACTGACTGTTTGAAATAGGCAGATTCGAGTCGAGTGATGGACTATATCAGCCGGCTTGACAACTTTGACGCATCGGAAGTTGCAGAAGTCTGTAATGGTGAGAGTCTCTATGAGGAGGCCTTCAGTATCTACAAAAAATATAATGAGAATGCCAGCGCGATGGATGTCCTGGTGGACAAGATCGGTGACCTCGACCGTGCCCATGAGTTTGCGGAGCGTTGCGACGAGCCAGGGGTGTGGAGCAGACTTGCGAAAGCGCAACTTGACCAGATGCATGTCAAAGAAGCGATCGACTCTTATATCAAAGCTGATGATACCTCGAATTACATGCAGGTTACGCGCCAGGCTGAGATGGATGAGAAGTACGAGGATCTTGCTCGTTATCTCGAGATAGCGCGAAAACACACCCGAGAGCCCTATATCGAAACAGAGCTTTTGGTTGCCTATGCCAAAGCAGATCGCTTGGACGACCTAGAGGATTTCATCGCAACGCCTAATATCGCGAATCTCCAGAAGGCGGGAGACCGCTGCTTCGAGAGCCAGCTGTTTGAGGCTGCTAAGGCGCTCTACTCGAGCATCCCAAACTATGGCGCATTAGCAACGACGATGATCCGCCTCAAGGATTATCAGGGCGCAGTGGACTGTGCGCGCAAGGCAACTAGTACCAAGGTATGGAAACAAGTGAATGCAGAGTGCATTTTGCAGAAGGAGTTCCGCCTGGCGCAAATTTGCGGTCTCCATATCATTGTGCATGCGAATGAGCTCGAGGAGCTCGTCCATGTATACGAGGCAAATGGGTTTTTCGAGGAGCTTATCAGCCTGCTGGAGGCAGGCCTCCATCTGGAGCGGGCACATATGGGCATGTTTACCGAGCTCGCTGTCGTCTACGCAAAGTATGCCCCCGACAAGCTTATGGAACACATCCGGATTTTTGCGGGACGCATTAATATTCCTAAAGTTATCCGGGCTTGCAGCGACTGCCATCTCTGGAGCGAAGTCGTCTATCTTTACATCCACTATGACGAGTTCGACAACGCCATCAGCACGATGATGGACCATGCTGGCGTTGCGTGGGACCATGCTGAGTTCAGTCAGCTGATTCCCAAGGTATCCAATGTCGACCTCTATTACAAGGCGCTCCGGTTCTACCTCGAGCAACATCCGGGCCTTCTAAATGAGCTCCTCGACGTGATGGTTCCACGCATCAACCACCCGCGCGTCGTACAGCTCTTTGAGGCGTCGGACAACATCCCGCTCATCAAGCCCTATCTGGTCTCTGTCCAGCATGTGAACAACAAGGCCGTCAATCATGCACTGAATGAGCTGTACATTGAGGAGGAAGACCATCAGAGCTTGCGTGATTCGATCGAACAGCACGACAATGTGGACGCGCTCGATCTCGCCGAGCGACTCGAGAAGCATGAGCTCGTCGAGTTTCGCCGCATCTCGGCTACGCTCTACAAGAACAACCGGCGCTGGCGCAAGTCGATTGCCATCTCGAAGCAAGACAGGCTTTTCAGGGATGCGATCGACACCGCTGCCGCATCGGATGACCATGAGCTGGCCGAGGAGCTTCTGCGATACTTTATCGAGGTCGGAAACCGCGAGTGCTTTGCAGCCATACTGTACACCTGCTACGACCTTATGCGCCCAGACGTCGTGATGGAGCTGGCGTGGCGCCATGGTCTGAACGACTTTGCCATGCCATACATGATCAACGTTATGAGAGAGCAGTTTTCAAAGGCATGTTACTCGGCCGTTTCTTTTGTTACCATCATTATTCCCCATCTTTTTCTAACACAAACAAAACCGCCCCCCCCATCTATAACAGATCCATGTTTTGAGCAAGCAGGTAGCCGATCTGACCGAAAAGATGGAAAAACAGCAAGAGAACAATGCGGATGCGCTAAGCGTCACAGGAGGTGGAGTCGGTAACCCGCTCATGTTGACCTCCGGTAGTGGGACGCAATCACCGTTGATGACAACGCACTCAACTCTTCCGGGTAACCCGTCGTTTAGGTCTTGCTAAGAAAGTTCCTCGGATGGATTTAGACGCTTTACGTATTTACAAAGTAGCTATTTACTAATTTCATTTCTTTAAAATGGATTTTTCTGATTACTACGTAATAATGGGATTGGAGTTAAAACCTTTCCTTCGTTTCATAGGTATATAGATCATTCAGCTAATTCATACAGACGAAGAATGGAGTAGAGAGAAGAGACACGTTAATTTTGCCGACGTTCAGGATCAGCAAGACGATGGACCCTGACATATGGCCCGGGATTCATATTGCTGGCATCTGATATATCAAAGTAAACATCTGTGATCAACATAAAGGCAAAAAAGGGATCAGTTCCCTACCTTGAGGTGTGATAAGAATATATTGGGAACTCGATTCACTTGCAGAATCCATCTATGTAGGTCATTCATGATGGATTAGATTGCATATTCCATACACGAATCGTTATTGACATTGACACAAACCATCATCTTCATGCTCTGCTTGCGATTGACTGCATCCATGTATACATCGAATTCGTCGAGGCTTGTGTATATAGAGGTGAAAGGGTGAATAAAAGCTCCATTTATACTAAAAAAGTTCTAAATGCTTACCAGACAATAGGAGACGCAATGCCCTGCCACAAAGCAAGCAAAAGACTGACTTGAGAGAAGGATTTCTCACCACCAGAAAGGGATTTTGAATCCTTGTGTCGAGTGCCTTTTTTAAATTGATCGCCAGTAGACACGCGCACTTCCAGCTTTTGTTTTTCGTGGTGGAAACGAAGATTTCCATCATCTCCACGCTTGTGCATGTAGTACTGGAAATGTCCCATGGCAGAGAGCGCAATATACTTTCGTAATAAAACCCATTTGGTCGTACGATCGTCCAGAGCCTTTCGCATTTTCTGGATAACATGGAATAGGATGAGCTCAAATAAAGACTCTCCATTCCTTGCTGCATTTTTCTTTACCTTGATCAATCCTTCCATCATTCTGACCGTTTTATCAGCCTCCGTCCAAGCAGTAAGCATCTCCATGGCTTCATCTTGAGCCTGTTCCAACGTTTTGCCAGTGCTATTTTTTTTTTTTACACGTCCATCAGTTTCTTCATATCTATACCAGCGTATCTTGTTTACCTCTTTTCCTTTTCAGCTTTGATCTTTATGAGCAATCCAATCTCTCTCTGAAGTGCCTCAGGCGTCTCGTCAGAATCCACGGGATTGGGGAAGCTCTCCATCGCCTGTTGCGTCCAACTCTGATGATCTTTTTAAGTCTCTGGGATCGAATCAAGGCTAACAAAACGCTTACTTCCACCGTCTTCTCTACGTATTCGAGTTTCTTTCGCAAACTTTCAATACGTTCTTTAAATGTAGAAATCTTCTTATCAACGGTGTCCCTATCCTGGATGGCCTTCTGTTTTAGCCTTTCGCACTTTATGACATTTTGCTATTTGGAAAAAAGAAAATAGGTTAGTTCCTCCGTAACAAGTCCATACTATGGTATTTTACCATATAGTCATTCAACTCCATCTGTCTCTGCTCGTCCGCCTGATCAAGGCGCTCTAGTTGTTCGGAAATCGTCCTCAGCTGCTCGCGGGTTTTGACTTCCTGGCCACGGACGTCTCTAAACTGGGAAACAAAGGCTTTGATCTGTGCTTCGATTTCCTTTGAAGCAAGTATCGTTAGATGTTTTCTTCAATTTAAAGGGATTATTGTTTACATTAATTACGCACTTGTTTTTGATCCAAGAAAAATTGAATATTTGCAGGCTCTTCTTCCTGCAGCGATTCTTGTAGCGTTTGAATCTCATTCTGGAATCGAACAATTCGAGACTTGATACCAGAAAGCTCGCGCTGTAAAAAGCAAGTACATATGAATGTCAACACTTCCACGAGCCCTTGTCAGCGTGCGGGGAGGGGTTATCTGCGTTACCGATAAGTCTGAGTGGCGAGCTCGCAACCTCTTGTACGCTGCATCATTCTGAGTTACTGCTTCTTCACATGCTCGTTTGCGTTGGACCAGCTGACGCAGTTTTTCTTCTGTGCGTCTATACACGATAGCACGTTAGATGACCATGATAGCAGCGCATAGCAATGGCTAACTCCTTACCTTATTTCTGGTTCCAGGTCTTTGTTGAGACGAGGAGGGCCAGTGTACTTGTTCATGCCTTCTGTACGCAGACCGCGAGCAGCACCCACCTTGAAACATTCTTTTGTATAGCACATTTTGACGTTGCGAGGTCCTCCGTTTGCCATGATCCGATCGCCTTCGTCCCGCTCTCGGACTAGAACAACCTTCTCAATGTTGCAGCCAACGATGAACTGTCTCTTCACCCACTCATCGTCAAACTGTTACAAAGGATATCAACCGGTTAGCTAATCTCGATGGCAAATGTATCATAATCTACCTCCAAGGCTCGTAGGACTGTCAAGAATCGTTCATCTGGTTCGCTCGCACTATAGTCAAATAGATCATATTTCGAAACAATCACCGGCGTGGAATAATCCCTATTTTCTCGGTGCGCATATGTGAGGACAAGACCAATGAAACGACAGCAATGCTATCTTCACAAGCTTACATTCTGTGGCGTTTCAAAATATTGGTCAAGAGTTGACGGTCCTGAAAATTTTCGACTACAAACGCGTTCATCTGTTTGTTGAGCACCATTTCGATTACATCCGAATATTCTGGATCCTTGAGTCTGATGAAGCTTCCAAGAGGCCCGACAGGTTTGCGTATCCAACGTCTCTCCACAGAGATGTCTTTGAGGACATTAGGAATGCTTTTACCATAGGCTTTTAGCCTGTCAGTTCGTTGTTCCTTCAGCCCTTCGTAGCGTTTCTTAGTTTCTGTTCCTTCACGAATGCAGCTTTCAAGATCCTTCTTTGCTGCTGCTGAAGTCGTTTCGAGATCGGCCCGCTGAATCTCCAGATCAGATATCTCATTCTCGATGCGAGTTTTCTCGTTTTCCTTTTCGACCTTTTGCTCCTTCAAGCTTTCGATTTTTGTCTCGACCGGTTCTCTCTTCAAGCGTTGACTTGATTCTTGATTTTTCGTTTCGCGCGCAATGTCATTTTCATATTTTTTTAACCGGGTCTTGGCAGACTTTACCCGGTCGTTGATTTCGGTGAGATCGCTCTAGGAGTAAGAGCAATGAGCACGAGGGCCATCGGAACGGGTGGGGTATTAATGTGCCCATACCAGCTGCTCATTCAGAATATTATCCCATTTGATTTTCTCGTTGGTGACCTTTCTCTTTTCTTCTTCATGCGGCGCAATAGAGTTCTTGAATTTCTCTACTGTTTCTGATGCTATTTTGACTTCTTCTTCAAAATGATGTACTTTGTTCTGATGTGCTCATGTCAGGATAGTACTTTTGTGTAATCAGCATAAACTTACCTGGAATCGTGTTTTCTTCTCCTCAAGGTTTTTGATCTCGTTTTCGACAGTTCTGATCTGCTCCTTATATGTTTGGCCTTCTTCTTTCTTCAGCGCAATCTGCCTCCACACCAACTTGTTTTGATACTCCTCAATTTGGGTATCGATATCTCGGGCTTTGAGCATTTCCTTATATCGTTGCTCGGCCTCCTTGGCTTGCTTCCGGAGTTCTGGAAGATGTGCCTTTTTTCGTTCGATAATGATTTTTGTGGTGTCTATGCTTTCGCGAATCGCCTCATAATCATCATGTAGTTGTGCAAGCTGTGTTCCACGCATAAACAGCTACGAAATGAAATAAAAAAAATTAAATATATTGGTTTCAAGGTGACAAATAAAAAAAAGAGAGCGAAGAATAGGTTGGTACCAACCTGGTATTTATCACTGGCCGTACTGGAATTCAAAAACTGACGTGCATTGTCCTGGCTGAGGACTGTCAGTGGATTATCGACCTGGATGGACATGTGATCGCATATTGCCGTTAATTCTTCGCGTTTCGTCGAAATAATCCTTCCGGATGAGTTTTTGATTTTGTAGCTGTTGACGCCATCCCGGAGAAGTTTGCGTTCGACCTGAATGAAATCCCCATAGACATCGGGTCGATAAGCATCGGGACCCTTGTTTGTCAAGACAACCGTGACCAACGCGGCGCTTTTTTACATTCGTAATTTGATGAACATCTCGATGAGGCCGGTAATCGGTGTATGTTAACTTACTTTGCACCCTCCCGAATCAGTGAACCGAGGTTTTTGCCACGGTTGGTAGAATGAGCCTTGGCACCGAGTGCGATGGTCACTGCTGTCAAGATGGCGCTCTTACCGCCTTGCCATACGCACAGCTCTCAATATAAGCACATCATCGCATATCCTCCTTTACTCTTCATCCCAACTTACTTCCATTGTGACCAATGACAAAATTGATCTTGGGTCCAAAATCTACCTTGAGGAATTTGTGGCACATGAAGTTGACAACCTCCACTTTGGCGATAGTGCCTGCTTCCGCCACTTCCTTAATAGTAAAGCAGATCGGCATGAGCTCGCTGATTCTCTTCTCTTTTGTTACATCCATCTTCTCTCTTTTCCTGTCTTTACCATTTCTTTAGAATGACTTGCTAAGGATGATCGCACTCTGGACTGAAGATGCGATTCAAGTTCGAGCAAATCATCATCAACATCGTCACAATCGAATTCTTCTTCAGATTCGCCTTGTACATGCCGTGGTTTTTTTCGCGATGCAGCAGCATTCTAAGAGTCAACAGAACAAAGTGCATGCATGTATGAGTGTATATGAATGAATGTATGTGTGTGAGTGTGACGCTTTTGAATGGGTCCAGGTTTGATCTCCTGTGCGTTGCAAGCCCACAAATTGTTTACCGAATTCTCAGGTTGTGCATCGTTTTGCGAGGAAGACGAAGACAAGCGTCTCTTGGTTGAAGGTGCCATTGAACGAGACTAGCCGTGTTATGCCGTTTGTCAGTGAAGGGACACCGATCAAAAAAATTATGGGAGGGTGAGACGCGGGCGGTCCTCGAAAATAAAAAAGTTGAGCTTTCCACTCAGTGAAAGATCATCCAAAAGGACCACGCGACTAACATATTCCATCTTTCTTGTGCGCCATTTCCCTCGTAGTAGCCCAAAGATAGTGAGCATGTTTAACTTTGGACATCCGCGTTGACACGAAAATTGAAAAAGAAAAGGGACCATGCCAGCGTGTTACTTGAGAATTTTGTCCGATTCACAAGGTTAGTTTGGATTATTTACTAATGCAATGGCGATATCAAAAGATTTAAGGGAATATATTCCATGAGGAATTTTCTTTTGGGTACAGTACTTTATCAGGTGTTTTCAATGGAGAGGGGGGATATACATACAATAGCGCAGGTACCAATATTTTCATGATTCGATGAGAGCTGCAGAGCGGAGAAGATAAGCTTCAAAGAATCCTCGGCGCAGAGTGGGCGTACGCACACACACACACACACACTCATGCATTCATCCAGCGAGAGAGACGATCTCAGAATAAACCTGTGGTTGATTGACGCGAAGAAGATTCGAATGGAATTCCAAAAGGATCTCTATCTCTCTCTCTTCGACCAGACTATATTTTATTGGTATACGTGTACTATGATTATAGATTTCTGAAAAAAAAAGAAGTATGCGTGTGTGCGCTCACTGAAAAAAGAGGATTTAGATGGGCGGAGCAACTCACAAAGTACAAGGTAATGGACATCCTAGCGTGTCTAAACAGAGCGAGAAAAGAAAAAGAGAAGACGACGAGGAAAAAAAAAAGGGGGTTGGCGGGAGGATCGTATTATGGTCGGGATCAGCCTTGAGTCGGAGCGAGAGGATGGTAGGTATTCAAAGAAGGGGGGGAAACAATGTCTAGAAAAGCTGGTAGACAGCTGCAGCACCACCAAGAACAACAGCGGCCAAGCCGGGGATGGCCTGGTTCGCAGCGCTCTGTGAAGAGTTGGCAGGCTGCGAGGCGCTGGCATTGGCGCCCGAGGCGGGTTTGCTTGCGACAGGGGACGCGGATGGCGAATTTGAGGAACTTCCCGAAGAAGGTGGGGCAGCAGGCGTGCTGCCGGTGGAGGGCGTAGATGGAGCGGCAGATGTGCTTCCATTGGAGGCGGACGAGAAACCGCCTCCTGTGCATCCCTCAATAGAGAAAGGTCCGGCAAAGGCAAGCTCGGGTGACTGGCCGAGCTCAAAGGCATCTACGAGTTGCAGAGAAGAAGAAAAACAAATCAGAAATGCACGGGTGGATTGACAAAAAAACAACCCAAACTTACAGTCGTTGCCGTTCTCGCAGTCATAAGGGACGTCCCATTCAAAACGTCCCGAGGCAGCATTGACATTCTGCGCGATCTGAGCGACAGGCTGGAGGGCAGTGGAGGGACCCTTTGCCAAGGTGATGACGCTGATGGTCTGAACCTGAGGGTTGATCCATGAGATGATGGCCTTGGAACCGGCCTTGTAGGTTGTGCCGGTAAGAGGTGATGTGATGGACACAATAGCACCCGCAGAGGCCTGAGCGGAGGCAATGGCGACGAGAAGAGAGGAGATGGCAGCAATTCCGGTGAATTTCATGGCGCAGTTATTTGTCGAGCAAGTAGGTCGAAACAGAAAAATAGGAAAAGGATAGAGGACTCGGAAGGGTGGATGATTGAGGAGAGGTATTTATACAGAAATCGCTAAAGGCAAGGAGTGCATGTGGGGTCATAAAAAATCCAGGGGTTATTTGTTTTCGCCCTTGAAGCACATCAAGCCCACCGTCTGATAGATCGTGTATAAAGGCTAGTTATCTGTTCTCCCTATCACGCTGCTTGCTATTTCGTTTCGGAGGCACCAACAGCAGCAGCAGCGAACACACACGCACACAACATTAATGATCTCCCTCACCTTCATTCTCTTTCCCTCTCCCTTACTGGAAACCGTTGCAATAGCAGTCTGCCCTCCTTTTTTATCGTTTATATGTGTGTCCCTTTTCTGATCGGACCTGCTCCCCAAAAAAACAGAGCGGGAACTCCTTGTCTTATTATTCACACCTTCGAACTTTTGTATCTGCCAGTATGCCAATTCAGGTATGATGATAAATTTGCCTTTACTAAACTATAGCTGATAACTTCACTTGTATTTTGGGGATTTGACAAAATACAGGGTTTTGGACAAATAGAGTTAACAGAGCGTGTATGTGTCTTATGGATATACTGAAAGCAAGCGCAAGGGACAGAGTCTTTAAGGAGATTATTACATCTTTCTAAGTCGTAACTGGTAATATACATCATGATCAAATCCCGAAACCACCAATTTTATAGGAAAGCATCATATCACCCATCAAGAAGCAGAAAAGGTGTTTCTTCCCCTTCTTTTTTTTTCTTTAATCATCTAGCTATCACTACCGCCTCCAAAATCAGCCCCCCTTGGGTTTTATGCAGTGTATATAGAGAAAGAGAACAAGCTATCTATTGGGTAGCTCATGTTAAGAGAACGTGTTAACTATTTTATTCTCATATAGAATGGAATAACAACAGGATATATACCCCATCAATCCAATAGGATGAATCGGCACGACAACAGCAGACGCGATAAATTACTACCAATTACTATCATGCCATGTCTCCATTACTGATTATTGCCTGCTCCTCATTCTCCTTCACTACTACTACTACTACTCTTAACTATAATCACATCTTCTTTGCAATAAACCATCTCAGTTATGGATACATGTGTGTGGGCCTGGATGTGTGTCATAGCATAATCAATTGATACCAGCATTAGTTACAAGTCGTACACAGTCGTATGCTCTTCCTCGTCATTTAGTAATTCCATCCGTGCTCTAAAATGCGCCAGGAGAAAAAGTCCACAGGAAACACGCTGATAAATTCAAGGTTCTCTGTTTTCCAGACTTTCTTGATGCCTTTGAGGGCAACATTTAGCAATGTTCATTTTGCAATTCGATCCAGAGATAGCCATTGTGACCATATGTAGTGGCTATTCCTTTCGCCAAAGCCATTGTTTTTTTTTCTTTACTATCACTATCGTCTCCTAAAATGAATGCGAGACGAAAGACCATTGCATTTTGTTTCGGAAGAACATGATGCTTGTGTGTGAAGGGGATAATTTACATCTTGTCAGAGTGCTGGTATTGGGTTCTGATGTTATTATATTCCGTGGCCTCGCAGCATGACTCGAATTTTCTTAGTCTTCGATAATGCATAACCATCAGCAGCGATCGCTCGTTTTGCGAAAAGACGATGACAATAGGATAGAGATTCTAGAATTAACATGTAAACCCTTACGTACCTGGACTGTCCATCCTCTCAATTAACCTTAGTGCTATGTGGATTCGCACTCGCTGACAAGACGATATTACGGATGATAGTTATGTTATGCATGGTAATCATGGCACACATACATTTATAGACACGTAAGTCTTTCTCAATTTTTTTCCCTCTCTCTCTCTCTCTCTCTCTCTCTCTCCCTCTCTGCCCCCCTCACTTCCCGCATGCTTACGTTGCACGATCTCTCGTCAGTCGCTCATACGGTCATTTTACTAGTTGACCAAGCAAAAAAAAAGATAAAGCAAAGAGCTTGGATTATAATCTCTTCATGGAAAACGACGCATCTCCTGCTTATGCAAGGGTTGCTTTTTTCTTTTGGTTGGGGCTGGTGAGTCAATAGTACATGAGAGCAATTGCGTCCGGCAAACTCGGCAGGTGTTTTACTTTATCGAGGAACATGTAAGACATGTATCTTGCGGTTCCTGGGGATATTGAATTCTATGTATGCATCCCCTTTCATAAGCAAGGGAAGGGGGGGGGAGGAGAGGAGAGAAAGATCACCGGTGTGCTGTAAAGTTTTGAACCATTCGGCGTACCAACGGGTACTAGCAAAACAATGCTTGGCGTAGTACTGTATTATCAAAAAAAAAGGCCGATACGCGCCCCAGATGAGAATTACGCCACATGGAGCTATAGGCTACTCCGCCTTAAACATGACGCGAGGAAATATGAGGTACAATGCCCATTCCCTATAATTGGGTTAGGCTCTTTTCGCAACCGGGAGCGTCGCATAGACATTAACCTGTTGACACGGAAAAATGCAGCACACTACGCTCCGGTGGTTTTATCGAAATGGAAATTTCCTCGTCGTAGCTCTGGAATGTATCAAGAATATCACATAGAATGAGGCAGAAATCTGACCGGTGCCAGTTAACAGAAGGGCATGACCGTAGGTTGGAGACGTGGCTCAAAAGTACCCATTGGGATACGAATAAACTCATAGCCGCAAAACATTTCCCTTTTTCGGTTATCGGGGGTCCATTACTTTATTAGTCGAACAAAAGAGGATGAAATGCATTAAAGAGGGACGGACCATGAGCGAATGGTCAGATATCCATGCCATCCTCATCTTCTGTCATCCTCTCCAAAGGTCAAGCGGGTGTTTTCTCACCTCCACTTCACGCCTTCCTCTCGGAATCTCAGAATAAGCATGCCAAGGCGCTAGTCCTTCTCCTTCACGGAATGGGTGGGGACCACCATCATTTCGATGGACTGATCCCTCATCTAGTCGATGCTGGATTCGATGTACTCGTTCCCGACCTCCCTTTTCATGGGCAATCTCAAGTCACTTCCTCAGTTGATGACAGTAGTCCTCATCCATCTCTGAGCTTTTCCTCCATGATGGACGATCTCGACCGTCTTCTGCGGGTCGTCCGGCCACGTTTCAGGCCTCGCTCTGTCGAACTCATCGTCGGCGGTCTTTCTATGGGTGGCATGCTGAGCCAGGCCTGCGCCGTTCACAAGCAAGCGGTATGGGCACAGCTTGGCTATCGTGTGACGGGCTTGATCCCTATCGCCTGTCCGTCGATCCATATGATATATCCGAGGATAGCATGGCTGGACATGTACCGCGATGCTCAGAACACCACCGACGATTTCACTCAGGTACGCCAGTACATCATCTCATCCGCCGTCTACCCCGAAGCGCGCCACGAAACAGCACGTACCCTGGCCATCGTGAGCGACGCGACCCTGGCCCAATGTCTCCGGGCCTGTGCAAACGCCCTCCCTTCAGCAGATGACGACAATGTCAATCCAACACCGCGTTTCGTCACGCCACCGCCCAGGCTCCCTACTCTCCTTATCACCGGTGGTCAGGACGACCACACACTCGCCGTGATGTGTGCATGGCAGAAGCTCAACGAAGCAGACGGACTTACGGAAAGTCGGCTCTTCATCAAGGAAGGCGCGAGCCACATGGTACCTCTGGATCAGCCTGCGGCTGTGGCAAGAGACATCGTTGCCTTTTTTTTTTATGTCGGCGAAGGAGTAAAGGGTCGCATGACCGGGTGCTAGCTAAGGAATGCACTCTACTACACTCACGCGCATAGGATGAAGCTATGTCTTCTTCTCAATCCGTTTTTTGCTTTTGCGTCCGCGAAAGAAGGACCGTTCCGGACAAAATCATACTTGCACCCATCCACCAACTTAACGCCAGAGGCTCATCAAAGATAAAGTATCCCAACAACGCCTAAATAAGTAAAAAAAAAAAATCGCATACGCGTTCAAGTCAGTCCGAACGCTTCTAGCGAAATTCGTTGTACCCCCCTTACCGAAACGCTAAAATTGACAGCACCATTCACCGTGGTTGTCTGGATCGATGACGGGGCTGCATGCAGCGCTTTGGTGAATAATGCCCACATGAGGGAATTGCATACAAAAATAAGACCAAAACATATGCCGCGTACAACGAGCAACGAGTACTGGAGAGCAGTGGATATGTAAGGACGTGAGTGGCTCCCCCCCAAAAAAATATACACAAATAGTAAGGAAGGCGTGTGTAAGCGTCCTTACTTTTGACTGGTCCATGGCAGGAAGCAATGAGAAGCAATGCGTATTTAAAAACGCGAGAATGACATCATGCAGTTGCTCTGTGCGCTGATCGGAGAAGAGTTTGGCAAAGACGGACGAGAGGGAAGCAAAAATCCCGGAAAGAACAGCATAAGGAATGAATGACATTATGATCCTGGTAAGGAAAAATGTGTGTGTGCGTGCAAGAGCGAAAAAGAGATAGAGAAGGAAAGGACAGGCTGGATGGGGAAGGGGCATTTGTACCACAGACAGCTATGTCAGGCACCGTCCCACCCTCTTCCCGCAAAATCCGGGGGGTGGGCTGTGGGAGAAGCCTGTCCTGCATACGTGTTCCTTCTCGAGAAGATCCGCATGTCCTGATGATGGATCATACACATATCAACATAACGTTTGTACTTCAACTTGAAAACTGACGTGCCACTCGCGCGAACTTTGCCCCCATATCTCGAATCTCGTTGTTCTTTTTCTCTATGAGCACCTTGTTTTTTCCCTCCCCCCTTCTCGCCAAGCTACAGACAAAGAAGCTATGTCTTTACTCTGTCCATTCCACTTTTGCTTCGTTGGCGGGTGTCAATAGTTACTCTTCATCCTTCCTGTAAGATCAAGAGCGAATGAAACCAGCGATACACTGGTCAAATGATAGCCATCGATCCAGAAAACAGGCATGAACAGTTCGTCTCGGCAAACCTCTTGGCGAGAACTCCTTTTTATTCAATCGCATTTTTTTTAGCAGGATCATCGCGATTCAGTCAATTGCATCTATTTATTGCAGTATCCATTACGAAAGCATTGCTTTGGTTCGATACGGGCAGGCGAGCCAGTATGCGGTGACGACACGCGCAATACGTAAAGAGGCATTTTGAGGGATCATACCGGATAAATGCAGTAATTTAAAACCACGCCATCTGTTAAGAAAGGGCTCTCTCTGTTTTCCTTTTCTTGAGGCGAGAATTGCATAGGAGCATAGAGGAGGGTTATTGAGATTCAATTCCTTTTTGGTTGAGCTGTCCGGTGGCGCACGCAGCGGTCATGGTGCTGGAGATTACCAAGTTCAACTTCCGAAAAAGTACAAGATGGGGGGAGGGAGAGGAGGGTGGTGGAGCATCTATTTTTTTTTCTTTCGCTGTGATCCATACAATCACAGGAATGCAAATGAGGCCAAATGATGAATGCACTTAGCCAAATCTGACCAACAGGGTACAGTTTCCATTTCTCCTCTCTTCCCTCTTAATGTTGAAGCGGACAACACAGGTCGAGCTGGGGTTGTTCTTATTTATCAATATTGAGATCAGGGAAGAGGGGAGAGATATATACGGGAGCTTTATTTCTGTTCTGAAGAGAAACATACAGTGACTGAGAAGGAACTCCTGATGGCCCAGCTGTCATGTCCAACATGGGCATGGATGCGAATGGAGGGACAAACTGTCCAATTCTGGGAAATGCGATAGACAAATCAAAAGAAGTTTAAAGAACAAAAACGGTACAAATCTTGATTTGATGCAAAAAATTGTTACTCATCGCTTCAACTTACGAAGTCGGCGTTTTCTCATTGAAGATAATAATAAACATGAGCATGCGATACGCGTTTGACTAAGAATGCAAGAAGGTGGGTGGGTGGGAATATGTGCGTGGGCGAAAGAAGATGATTTCGTTTATGGGGAATGGGTAAAGAGATGAATATGAGATACATATACATATATGTATATATTAAGTTGTAAGAGATGTTATTATGAGAGAGTGAGTGAATGGCAAAATACAATGCGGGAATAAAAAGAGGAATGACTATAGTACAGAGTGGGACGAAAAGGAAAGGAAGGGTGGTGGAAGAAACCAGTTCTTAGACATTACTGGATCGATGTATTGAGTCTGCTGGCAAGCTTGCTGATAGAAGTGCTGTTGATTCTGTCGAGGAGGATGGAGGGGCGGCGGCAGCGGAGGAAGAGGAGGAGGAGGCAGTGGTTGAGGAGGGACTACTGGAGGCGCGAGGAAATGGACGGTCGCTTTCGTCGACGTGGTGCTGAATATAGGACACAATCCGAAGACGTGTGATCTCGGCTATCCGGACCTGCTCAACCACCTCTGATCGGAACGAAACCACTCTTTCCCGCCTGACATGGGGCGACCGCTCCATTTTTTCCAAAACCAACAACAGGACTCGACATAACCGTGAAAAGCGACTGAATGTGTCGTCCAGATATCGATTGACTTTACCGACGAAGTCCGTAGACGAAAGGCGCGGATCTTGAAGGGATGAGGAAGCTGAAAATCCATTGAACGGTGACACTTTGATGGCAGGGCAAAGGGATTCGCTGAATTGTTGGAGTTCTTTGACGATGTTCTTGGCCTGGTATAAGCAGCGGGTGAATTCGATAGACGTGCGATCACTGTCTACAGATATGGGGTCGTATCGAGAAGGTCGTCTTTGATGTTGGGAAGCATTGCGTATAGGACCGCCGAGGTGAATGGAGTTGGCTGTAATGACGGGCGAGGACATGGTTTGAGTTGTGGATGGGTTGATGTTGTTGCCTTGAAAGGCATTCGCATTTGGTTTCATATTTATTTAACGAGAGGGGAGAGCGGAACACCAAGGATCATTACAGAAGAAGCCAACTTGCCAAGCGGAGTTCAACGCAGTCTTTTTCGGGCCATCCTTCGCATATTAACCCCGCTTCCAGCATCCTTCTTCATCGCTTGACCCCATAGCAAGGTGGCGGTTCCCCCCCATCCTCTCAAGTTGAACAGCCTGTGCTGAAAAAGCAGAAACGCCTGAGATGATCATCTTTCCGAGGAAGGGCGTAGCATACGCGCTTGATCGATGCATTTAGCATACTTGGTAATCGTCATCGAAAGCCTCGGTCATGCTTTGCTCCATACGCAATTAGAAGCCCGGAGAACAATTTCGGGATTATCGCAGTGATTCAATAGGTAATCTTAGGACCTTGGGCTGCGGATCATAGGGCTCAGCATGGATTGTTGAGCTTATGGCAGATCTTTCCATAAATCTTCCAGCACCGTGCCACTATGCTATTACCCCCTCCCCAATCAACAGGCTTGTTTAACTCCCTTCTATCGGTTACATTCTGCTTCTATTTTTGAAACAACACACCTCGAAAGGAACACAAGGGAATGACGATTTCGATCTTTCTACGTAACGAAAGCAAGTTCCATAACTGAACTTGAAAAAGAAAACCTTCCACGTGATCAATGAGGAAAGACGGTGGCGTGTGTGCGGGGGATAATTTCTCGTACAACATGTGTATGGAAAACATGACATTCTTTCATTTATTATTACAAAAGCTTCGAAAGACTCTCTGCCCTAGCCCGACCGGCCACCCATTTAATGGGCGTAGTCCAGTGTGAGCCGGAGAGCCGGAAGCCACTTGATGCTGCGGGTGGAGGAGATGACGATGGCTCATCCTTCTTTCTGCTACCGCTCAAGGAGATTGCCTGTGCGGATGATGTACGATAGTGCCTCTTGCTGAACTGGGTCGCTCCATTTGTTAGTGGCGGTGATCCGGTTGAGAATGCTCCTTTGGAACGATCAACCTTCTGTTGCTGTTGCTGGAGCATTTCCTCGTCTTCATCGATATTGAGCACGTCGACGAGATTTTGATTATCTACAATTTTGAGTAGAATCTTGTTCATATACAACGTCAAGGCCTTATTGGACTCCTGAAGAAGACGGTTGTCCTCTGAGAGCTCTAACGCGCTGTCAATGTGATGCCGATTTTTTTTTTCGTTCCCAGCTGCTTTTCTCTTCACTTACGTTTGGAAACAGAGGCATGTTGGCATGAGCAGCACACCTCGTCGTCGCCCTGCTGCTGCTGCTGCTGCTGCTGCTCTTGTTGCTGCTGCTGCTGTTGTTGCTGAACCTTGTCTAGCTCTGCAGCTAATGTAAAGCTGGTCGGTGCGTTGTCCGATTTCTTGGGTAATCGGGAGAGAAAGCGTGAGCATAGGGGTATCCAGTGCAGAAAAGGGTTATATACACTATATGCGTATGTGTAGGAAAGAGATATCTACCCTTGGAAACTCGCCCGCAATAGTCTTTTCATGGAGAAGCATCTGGTAACTTTCATTATCTTCCATGAGGGACGCATTAACCTGTCGCAGACTCGCAAGCTCCTGTTCGAGTTGCTCGACACGTTGCGCATGGGCTTCGGCTGTGGATAATGCTTCATGGAGAAGAGCTTTTTGCTGCTCGAGTTCGGATTTGAAATCCGCAATCAGCTTCTCGTGCGCCTTTGACTTGACATCCCTTGAGGTAGTGATAGATAGACTTTCGGTGGACTGTTGCCTATTGTCCTCAAAAAGAGGACCCATATTTCGTATCAACGCTATTGGTATTCACGTGAGTCAATGGTGATAGCACCAGCATGCTTTGCAGGTACATACGTATGTCAGACATTGTATTGGGCCGCTGTGGTATCCAAATATTGGATGCGGTGGCACTGCGAGTCCTTCGAGGGTGCAGATTCCTATCCTGTGCGGCCCAGCGCTTAATTTCTACTGCAAGCTCGTGTTCACGTTGCTGCCATAAGGTCCTGTCATTTTCATAACTCTGAAGCTATAAATAGGAGTCAGAAGAAAGGGAGATGTTATAAAAAAAGAAAAGAAAAGAAAACACATAATGAAAGCATTCGGACAGCCTTGGAGGGAAGAATTAAATAGAATACCTCGTTCTCGAGACGCTTCTCGAGATCTTTGTTTCGTTTCGTCAGGAACTGCACTTGCTTCTGGGTCTGTGCAAGATCCTGTTCCTGTGCATAAATTTGTAATTCCATCCGCTCCTGGGCTTTCCGGTAAGTGTTGTTATCCTGAATCACGGCCAGCAATTTCTTTGGCATGCCATCAGGATTGTGAGTACGCACTATGACCTATTCATGCATGTGTGCAGGTACAGATATACCTTTCGTAAATGATCGGCTTCTTTATAGAGCGTGCGATACTGCTCCTTCGTATCTTCCATTTGCATTTTGTGCTCCTGTGTAGGGAAGGTGGATGATTAGGTCATCTTGATTTAATACACGCTGATTTGACTCGCTTGTTCGTCATCTCATATCCCGGGGATCGAGAAAAAGGGGATGAAGAGGAGGCGTAGTACGCCTATTTACGGGCAGCCATTTTTCCAAAGAGAGGGGATATACTTGCATAGACGATCGTCTCATGATGAAGTTGTGGTAATTGAACTTGCAATATTTGGACAAGATCGGACACATCGACTGATAAGAGCGTGCCTGGTCGGTTTTTGGTCACAGAGGTCGGTGATGCAGCTGGAGTGGTGTTGGTAGCAGTTGCGGTGGCTGTTGTCATGGTGTTTAATGATACAAAACAAGAGATCGAGGGAGCGAGAGAGAGAGAGAGAGAGAGAGAGAGAGGGAAGGAGAACAAGGTATATACTGAGGCGAAAAAAAAACAAGAGTAACTAAATAAAAGGCTCGGCTGTTGCTTTTTTAAAAGAATGCGTAAAACTGGTTTAGAGTATAAAGTGGGAGGTGAAAAGGGGGATTGTGTACCCGGATTTAGAGGTGTAAGGAGTCAGAGAGACAGAAAGAAAGCGGAATAAGATGATGATGAGGCAATGTGGTTCGTGACGAGCCGGTAAGGTGTGCACCATCTTTTTAGCACAGAGCGTGCATTGCATTGCAGCCCTATGTGATCTTGCCTGCTTTATGCTGTAGAAGCAAGCGCGCTGGGATGTTGCTACAAAGCAGAGTTCATATAGGCACTCACCCGCTTCTTACCTGTGGTCCAGGTTCTTTGACCGACGAGAGACGGAGATCACCGGCAATTCTTCCTTGTGGGCGTCACTGGCCTTAACCCGAGTGATCGTTCTATTTTTCTTTCCTCCTCCCCTTCTTCCTCCGTACACTCCCTTTTCTGTTGTTCGGTTCCCTCCCTTTCTCATTGTGCCAGTTCCACTGTTTGGGGCCGAGATGGATGTTGACGGCATCGACGCGTTTGTGTGTGTGCACGTCTGCATGTCTGCGCACGCGCAAGACCTATACTGCTGGTGCATATGCTGCTCCGACTGCTTTTTCCCTAACCATGGTGCATGTCTCTCTTCTTTGATATGTTCCAATTCATCCCATCATTATTCTAGTTCTGTTGTTCTCATTTGTTCTTTGGAGGGGGGGCGAATGGTTGGTCGTTGTCTTTTGGATTTTTTAATGCACAGAAAACAGAGGGTGAGAAGATGTTTAAATACAAAAGAGAGAGAGAGATTCTAAAAACAGTCGCACATGCGCACGATGCGCTGTAACTCAAGAACAAAGGGGATTGTCGCGTCTCTTGTTTAACGCATATTTTGTTGACCCATTTGCTGCATCTTCTCGCCGACTTTCTGATAGGCGTCAAAAAACTTGGCAACACAGCGATCAATGCACACAGACTCGGCCTGTGTCAAATCGTTGAGATCGTAATTCTTGGTAATGCACTTGGTGTGGCACGACTCGGCAATGCTAATCAGCTCCAAAATATTAACTAAAAAATATAACATTGAATGACTCATATTATATCGTAACTCACCGGTTGAACATGTCCGTGACCATGTCAAGCTCCTGCTCAGCCATAGCAATGTTTTGAGGGTTCACGGTCTGTTGCTGAGGCTGCAATCCACCACCAAAGAAGGACATGATGTAGAAATATGTAATATAACGAAGAGTTCTCTTGCTCTGCGCTGATGTTTTCCATGTTAAATCGTGACCCCCTTTTCTCTCTCTCTCTGCCTGTCTCAAAACCCCCCAATCACACGCTCCTCGTTAATCCACAAAACTAGTCACATACCCCAAAATGGAAAACGCCTAAATCTTCGGCAGGGCTCAAAAACAAAAAAGGACGATCAAGGAAAGCTCCGCTCCGGGATACCCGTATCTCAGGGGTGGCAACGACCATTGTCAGACTGGATCAATTACTTTGAAGAAGTCGTTAGCGCGCCTACAATGGATATCATGGTAGGAGCAAATGAGAAAACAATGGCAACCAGGGCACGTGATGCTAAAAGGTGACATTTCGATGTGGCCTTGGGACCGGGGGCAGCAGGCCATCCTACCCTTCAATTCAACAAAAAAGTCCTATAGACTCCTGCTCTCGTCTGAAGCACTACATACCACTCGTGAAAGCGCATTTTCATGAGCAACAAGGCTATGACATTCTGCCGCAAAGCATTGATAAACGAGATCCAGCACTAAGATTGCGAAAATACATTCAGACAGCGAGAAGAGTTCGTGTTGTGGGTCATGGGCTGTGTAACTGCCACTGATCATGCAATTATACACGTATCATCAAATTATAAACAATAGACTTATCTCTTCTTCTGCATGGCGAAGCTCCTTATCGTGTGTTTCGCTGATGAGTTGTTCACAAATCAGACAAGCGATCGCCTCCTGGTCATACTTCTAAATGTTTGAGACGCCCCACTGCTTTAGAAATACTGCCGGGGTTGCTCTCGCATACTCTGCGGCATCTCAGCATCCCATCCAGCCCAGTGGCTCACTGCTGTCCGTTATCCCGCCTCCGAACTGGCATTCCAATGCAGTGCTTCTCTCGAGAATGTCGTTACCATGGCAACTGGTTTCGGCAATGTCATTGCTTCTACTTTACATCTTTTTAAGATATAGAATTCTATTCGATCTTTTTTCTCGTCATGCTATAGGTGGTGTGATTTCTCTATCGCCAGAGACTTCGAAACCAGGATATGGGGATATGAAGGGTTGGAGACCATTCCATCCTCGTTGTACAACTCAACAATGTTGACTTTCGGTCATAGTATATATTAATTTCAATAGACGAGGAAGTCGAGTTAGCAATCTTTGCGCTGTCGTCATAGGCAAGTGGAAGGTTTGAAATAATACTGTATTATTAAATCGTAAAACATGGCATACATGAGATATGGGAGGCATTGCTGTCCAAGATAGAACAATTTGATGATATTGGCTGTGTTGAAGAGAAGAGGTACTGGCATTCATTATGAGATCCCAAAACGACAATACATGCATATGGTGCGGGCAATGAGAAAGTGGCGCAAAAGATACTGACTCCTCAATAGGCTTGCGTTACAACCTTCTTGTATAGGTCCATTTCCCCTTTCCGTTAAGCAAGAACTACAGTATCTGTGCTGATGTCTCTACGACCCTTACATCCACGTCCACATATGAGTGATACAAAGGGCGAGATGAATCTCCTATGAAGTCAGTTCGTTCTCACAGTACTGAGCGAAGAAACCTTTGTGTATGCTCGAGTATTTGATTCCTCTTTTTGTAAAGGGCGAGAATAGGCGATTACAGCCAATCAGGGTCAAAAGACGCTGGAAATGAAAAGCAGTCCGAATTCTTTTTTCGCTAATGCGATTATACCTTTAAAAAAAAGAAACCGAAGAGAAAGAAGGAAGAGTTGGCTGCTTGCTGTCAAAATTAAAAAAAAGAAAGATTAGACGAAAATGGTTACCAGCAAGAATACCAATCCCATTAAACATTTCATTACGAGTGCGGTCGAAAAACCACAGGTTTTTTTTACTGCCGATGAAAAGGTCAAAGATCACGCCCTGAGCGTGGCAAAGTATTTTTACGACACAGGTGTGTGCGCATGGAGATTGCGATCGACTCCGATCAGCCTCACTCATTCTAACATGCTCTCTTTCACCAGCTAAACAAAGCGAGCCGATGGAGTTTTCACCGTTTCCCGAGTTGCTGATTGCAGGTTTCGAAGCCGATCAGATCTGGGAAGAGATCGCCAGCCAAAACGAACCATTCTTACATTATTGCCAATCGACATTGGCCGAGTTTTCACGCAAGCGGAAACGGGACATTGACGAGCACAATGTCAGCGACAATGAAGAAGCAGAAAGCAGCAGCGCCTCGGAAGAATCCCTAGATAATTTCCATGACGATAATGCCGATGAACATGAATTTAGTGGAATTGATGAGGACGAGGAAATGTTTGATGAAGAAGACGAAAGGGAGTCAGAAGAAGAGGAAGACGAGGAAGCTATGGCCGATGAGCAAGTCGAAGAAGATGAAGAAAGGTAAGATCTCGACCATTGACGTGGACGTTTATACAAGTGTGTATGTAGTAATGAGTTTCGAAGCAGCACAAAACCGCGGTCTGAGGTTGATGACGACTTTTTTGACCTTGAGAAGTTCAACAAATGGACAGAGGACCAGGAAGAGTTGGATATGATGTCGGACCGCGAAGACGACGAAGACGAGGCAATTGATTACGATAATGATTTGGAAGCATTGGATGAGTCAGAGGAAGAGGATGAAGACGACTTGGCTCAAGCATCAGGTTAGAAAGGAAATGGCGGTCAAGCATGGATGCATATGGGGTAACGATTTCCTGTTTTGCCCGACAGAGATGACATTCAAGGATTTCTTCGCACCTCCCCGCAAACAGGGTGCCCCCGCGCCCAAGCCGAAAAAGCGGGTTACATTTGCGGAACCAGAACCATCGGAGGATGAGGATGAGGATGAGGATCGAGAAGAGATCGAAGAAGAAGAAGAAGAGGAGGATAAGCCAACCAAACGGGGTCTATTTGACGATGACGAGGAAAACGACGATGACCAGGATGACAGTTCAGCATATCAAAAGAGACTCCAGAAACTCCAGCAAGAAATTGATCAATTTGAACAAGAAAACATCAGTGACAAACATTGGACGTTGAAGGGTGAAACGAGCGCAAAATCCCGTCCATCCAATAGTTTGCTGGAAGAAGATATTGAATTCGAGCAATCCGTAAAGGTGAGTGTGCGGATGTGATCACATGCATCTCCCTTTAACACTTTCATTAGCCCGTTCCTGTCATCACTGAAGAAATCACAAATGCTCTCGAAGAAATTATCAAGAAACGCATTCTCGAGGTAAATAATTTTGTTTGTGTATGTGTCAATCCATCTGATCAATATGTTTCCAATAGAATCAATTCGATGATGTGGTGCGAAAAGAAGATCCCGCCGAGCGACCGTTCCTGCCCTCGAAGCGCATCGAGATCAGCGACGAACAATCCAAGAAATCGCTTGCTGAATTATACGAAGAGGACTATATTAAACAAAAGACGGGCGATACCACGAACGAAAAGGATGAAAAGTTGGCACAGGAGCACAATCAGATTACAGAGATGTTCAACACATTATGTTATAAGCTGGACGCTCTAAGCAATTTCCACTTTACGCCCAAACAGGTATGGCTTCTCTTCATCTTGGAAAGAAGAAATGATAGCTAATAGAATGTATATATAGGTTACGGCGGATGTGAAGATTGTTAGTGATGCACCAGCGATTAGTATGGAAGAAGTTATTCCTGTCAATGTATCAGATGCGACATTATTGGCACCCGAGGAGGTATACGAGAAAAAGAAGGCCGAGATCAAGGACAAGACCGAAATGTCGCAGGAGGAGCGCAAGCGGGCACACGCGAAGAAGAAGAAGATGAAGCGGAAGGAGAAGGCTCTCAAGGAGCGCGAGATGAAGATCATCCACAAGCAGAACCCTGGTCTCGGCAACAAGCACGCAAAGATGAAGGCGGTCAAGGAGCTGCTTGGACAAAAGGTAAGCTATCAATATCACGCAGACTGAGAAGGAGACTAATGTAATTGCGTTGCATAGAATGTGGAGATCATCAAGAACAAATAGGTATAATCATATTTTATGTTCAACATGGCGTGTAATTTTATATACAACATTTTTCTTTTGTTGGGCGTACATTGGGCAAAGATCCACCGTAAACGAATTAGGAAGGGTGTAGGCAAGTAAAGATGGGGATGGTATACAGAATAAGCATATCTAAGGGTATACAGAAGGGAGCGATGGCATACACAGAAACCTTTTTTAGAGCGTGAGAAGAAGAAGGCATAGAGAGCTGTGGTGACGTCAAAGGGGAGGATTATTGAAGGAGTGATATTATGTACATATGTGGTTGTGGAATAATGAAAGCTAAAGCATCAATGAGAGGGATGGGGTTGTGGCGTGCATGCGGTGCACAACAGCTGCCCTTCCGGACTGTGCTAATTTGTACATGCGCGTTTCCTTCGCCACTCGACACACTGTGGTTCAACAGGCTTCGTGTCACCGTCGTCCTGGCCTACAACGATCTTGAAGCGGCCCTTGTGGATCACGCTCGGTCCTGGCGGTCGGGTTAACGACGAGCGGCCGACGGTGCTCATCGATTGCTCTGAACAGGTCGATGACGTCGTTGATGCGTATGACGGTGAGGGTGATAGCGCAGGTGACGATGATGCAGCGTCCGGAAGGTTGCATGCCAAAGAAGTTTTGTCGCGATCATCTTGCTGCTGCCAAAAGGCGGAGTCCCAAATCTGGGGCAGTTGATTCTTTTGGGAACAACTGTGATTCGAGCTGCTGCGACCCATCGGGATCAGGATCGACGTTTGCTTCGATTCGTCGCGGAAATCGTCTTCTGGTTCCTCATCGCTATCCTTAATTCTGATGCCAGCCAAGGATGCGAATTGCGTAGCAGTAAGATCTTCCGACTGTATGTATTGTGGGTATCGATCTCGTCTCAAAATGATCTTCTCCGTTGCCGCGGCAATGACAACCGGGAGCTGGTTGATCCTTTTCTTCTCCCCTCCACGCGGCGCCCACTTTTTGGATATCAGCACTGACCGCCAGCGTGAATTCCCGGGCGGTATGGGAGATAAACTCGACAAGGCCATCATAGATAATGTAGCAAGGGGTGGAAGAAATGTGTGATTTGTATCTGTGTTTTTGTAGGAAAGAGAGTATTTTTTTTGTGTTACTAATACAAAGGCACCCGGCAATGCAATGAGTGAGAAAGGGAGAGGGGAAGAAAGAGATTAGATGTGGCTGTCTGTTTTTATGTATATGACATTCAGTACTTGGCATGCACCGGCTGAGCAGTTTCTCACCAAGGGCAAAATAACCTCATTGTGCGTATTTAAATTCACGCGTGCGCGTCACTTAATTCTGTTGTGTCTCTTTTTCCTTAACCCCCCCTGAGTCATTTACTCCCCTTCTTTCGTTGACCCTCTCCCTTTTTACGATGAGTTCAATCCTCGATACCCTTCCGTTCATTTCTTAATTCCAGAGAATGAAACAGAAGTCCAACCGCTACTTGTAGAGCTCAACGTATCCTCCTTCATCAAGAAGGCTTATTTATTGCAACTGATTAACAGACATGGCCAGATCCAGTCACGATGTGGATTCATCTTATCATCATATCTATCAATAACACAACCTCCGTTCTGCCCCATAATGGGAATCATGCATTACCAAAAGGATTGCATTGCATTCTGCTATATGGTCTCTGTCTGTCCACAAACACCAATGCTTTGCGGACGACACTCCGGCACGTACGTGCACAACCCTCCTGTCCTCGATGAACAATCCGTATTATTAAAATCAAATTCTTAGTGACCTAAAAACAGGCCCTTTGTTCTATCTTGCTCATCAGTCCTTTCCTCTCATTACTTTAGTGATTGATAATGAAAACTTTGCTTCTCTTTCCATAATGAATTCCAAAAAATAAACAATACAGTATGACGAAATGAGATCATAAGTGCCGGTGGGGGGGAGAACTTATCATCTCCGGCTGACATCCAAGGTCACAGGCGTCGCATGCCTATGAAGGATATATTTCAACAACAGAACGTGATTTGCATCAAAGATATACACCATTTTCCAAAATCAAAATCGCACCCCTGCCAGTTCTGAAGTCGCGTTTTGCCCAGAATACGCATGATGACAAAGCAAATGTCACATGCATACATGGAAAGATGTCGCACAAAAGAAGCTTGGCAAATCCATCTCTATAAAAATTCGTCCTTTTGACTCTCTCTCTTTTATACACTTTTCCATTCTGAAATGAG
Organism: Dichotomocladium elegans; assembly: GCA_025716815.1. Classification (NCBI taxonomy): domain Eukaryota; kingdom Fungi; phylum Mucoromycota; class Mucoromycetes; order Mucorales; family Lichtheimiaceae; genus Dichotomocladium; species Dichotomocladium elegans. Next base: position 1,881,337 of record JAIXMN010000005.1, read on the forward strand.
CAACCTATTGTTCTACCAAGATGGCCAAGATCATGTCGTTGATGAGCGTGGCTGTCCTGAACCTATGGACTATGTCGTTGATGAAGAAATGTACTCTCTGCAATCCGTTTGTTCTCACACCGAATATCTGCGCACCATATCTTGCATAGATAACTCTGATCTTACCACCACACACATTCCCCAGCGAAAGGATACAGACATTCGGATGAAAGAAGCGGGGATCAAGTGCAGTCACACAGCGTACACTGACCAAGACAAGGTCAGATTTTCCAAACGGATGTGTGAGAAGGTTTTGAGTGCATCAGCTGCTAGGATCCATGTGTGTTCAGCCCAGCGATGGGCATGA